>OX442314.1:60247676-60870676 GCA_949358305.1 Strigamia acuminata | reverse complement strand
AAGCGCACCATGACGTGGGCTAAGCGCACCATGACGTGGGCTAAGCGCACCATGACGTGAGCTAAGCGCACCATTGCTTGGACTAAGTGCACCATGACTTTGACTAAGCGCACCATGACTTTGACTAAGCGCACCATGGCTTTGACTAAGCGCACCATGATTTGGACTAAGCACACCATGGCTTTGACTAAGCACACCTTGACTTGGGCTAAGCGGACTATGACTTTGACTAAGCGCACCATGGTTTGGGCTAAGCGCACCTTGACTTGGGCTAAGCGAACCATGATTTGAACTAAGCGCACTGTGACTTTGACTAAGCGCACCATGGCTCGGACTAAGCGAACTATGACGTGGGCTAAGCGCACCATGACGTGGGCTAAGCGCACCATGACGTGGGCTAAGCGCACCATGACTTGGGCTAAGCACACTATGGCTCGGACTAAGCGCACCATGACGTGGGCTAAGCGCACCATGACGTGGGCTAAGCGCACCATGACGTGGGCTAAGCGCACTATGACTTGGACTAAGCGCATCATGGAATGGACTAAGTGCACCATGACTTTGGCTAAGCGCACCATGACTTCAGCTAAGCGCACTATGACTTTGACTAAGCGCACCATGGAATGGACTAAGTGCACCATGACTTTGACTAAGCGCACCATGGCTTTGACTAAGCGCACCATGACTTGGACTAAGCGGACTATGATTTTGACTAAGCGCACCATGGTTTGGGCTAAGCGCACCTTGACTTGGGCTAAGCGCACCATGATTTGAACTAAGCGCACTATGACTTTGACTAAGCGCACCATGGCTAGGACTAAGCGCACCATGACGTGGGCTAAGCGCACCATGACGTGGGCTAAGCGCACCATGATTTGGACTAAGCGCACCATGGCTTTGACTAAGCGCACCTTGACTTGGGCTAAGCGGACTATGACTTTGACTAAGCGCACCATGATTTGGACTAAGCGCACCATGGCTTTGACTAAGCGCACCATGACTTGGGCTAAGCGGACTATGACTTTGACTAAGCGCACCATGGTTTGGGCTAAGCTGTGATGGTGACGACCACAACTTCCTAGCTCTGCTAGTACCGGGTATAAGTCGCATAAACAGTGAATATATTGGAGATAAATACAAGACAAGGATAGTTATCAAAACAACTACATTTATTGTTACCAAACAATATGATCGCTTCTAAATTATACAGGAGATTAATGCCGACATTTGGCCAATTAAATGTACAATTAAACTATACAAAAGTTGGCTGTAAAACAGCCCTGAAATAATATCATTACGTGTCCTGGATTCGGGAATGGTTTGGTCACCACTCGACCGGGTTTACAGATGTCATCGGGGCCGGTCTGGCTGCGTCCTCGAGTCCGGGATGGCTTCGTGATCCTCGTGGCTTCTGTCGGTGTTGTTAAGCGTAGCTGGGTTCGTGTAATGCTTCGCTGGGTTGATAGATCAGTTGATCCGAGAGGTGCGGTTGACTCATGTGCACCGCCACAACTTTGGAAGGATATTGGTTTAAGTAAATGGATTCATTTACTTATCAATATTCCGACTTCGAATTATATTTAATTCGAGATGTTGTGATTTTATTTAGATGTTCCGCTTTAACAATTGTTGCCAAATTGTTGTTACATTGGGTTCAATGTAATGTAAGTAAGTCTTCTTGACTTAATTGTTTAACTTGTATCCAAGTTAATATTGTTCTGTTGATAAAGTAATAATGATTAGGCTTCCCGTCGCAATCACACAGTTGCCATCGATAAACACGCCTTGCCATGCAGAACTGTATCAAGCGTCTCCGGCGCAGCAGCACGGTCGTCCATCGAGTGGTTGACGGTACCACATACACCGGGGGTTATAGCTCGCGGCTCCGCACAGCAGTTTTAGCCCTTCGTGGTACTAATGACAAGCTGACTGCTTTGGCTCCGCTTATCATGGGAATTAGTTTACCAAACACTTGGTGCTACTCGTGGTTACTGTCAAACAGACTGCTTTGGCACCAACATGCGATGGAACCAACTCCCAATAATAATTGGCGCTACTTGCGGTTACAGAATGCTTTCGTACCGCAAATGACCATTCTGTCCTGCCAGGAGGATACTGAATTGCATAGAAGCGGGTTCTCCTCGGCGAGACCGTTGATTGAACATTAAAATCCAACTTAAAACCTTCAATCGGTTAAATGTATTGTTCGGCAGAACAATGCGCGGTTTCAAGCGATTAAACCATCAACAAGAAACCAAATAACTCATACTAAATACCGTACGAAACATATACGAATTGCCGTATAAAACATGTGACAAATTAATATGGCTATAAATGCCTATTGTGCCATTATGACGGTAATTTTACTGTATTTGCTTGTAAAACTGATAAGAGTCCTGAATAAAGTTATTTATGATGTTTCAGAAGCAAAGTTGTTATATTAATAAATATTAATTAACATTACTTCGTGATATCAAAGTATCACGGCCAAAAATACAAGATTTCGTCTGCTAAAACAGCATTCGTCAATGCGGTATGTCGCCACTAGAAGGCGCTATCGCAAATCAGCGGTAAATTCGAAATACGGAATTAAATGAATTTACATTCAATATATTAAATAAGTATTTAATATATTGGTTTAGATTATTTAACTTGACAATAATATAAAGTTATATTATTGTATTGAAAGATTGGAAGAAAGAATTGGTCACATTCTTGGAAATGTGACCATGCGGATTAAAGGATTAAAATGTGTAACTTGGGAATGTGTCCCCGGTATCCATTTCCGGTCCTGAGTATCCAGATCCGGTTTTGCTAAAGGATTAGCATAATCTGAAGTTGCATCCCCGTATCCACTTCTACCGAACCATGCATAGCATGGCTCTGCTGAGCCATGCAACCCCCGTCAACTGAAGGCGAAGTTCGGACTGTTCATGTTTCTGTCAAACGGTCTTGCCGAGGAGAAAGCCTCCCGCATAAGTATCCTCGTGGTCGGACAATAGAATCACGTGTGATACCAAAGTATTTAGTAACCGTCAGTAGCACTGTTACTGCAAGAGATTGACTCCATCACCTGATGGTGCCAAAGCAGTCTGCATGCAAAACATGCAGTTACCGCCAGTAGCACTATGTGTTTGGGAAAGTTATATCTCTTCGGTGATGGTGCCAAAGCAGTCTACTTATGAGTAGTATCTCGGGTGATTAATTCTGTTGTGCAGAACTGCGGGCTATATCCCCCTGAATACCAGTGCCGTCTCTCACCGCACTGTTATTTAGGGCACGCGCGATACTGTTCTGCTCAGCAAGGCGAACTTTGACGGCAATTGTGTGTTGCGACGTTTAACCTTTATTATATTTTGACAGTCGATAATAGATATTAATTGTTTGAACTTGACAACAAGTAAACAACCGAAGTAAGTCACGAGACTTATTTCACTGTATGACGAATCAAATTCGTAACAATAAATTGAATACAATTTATTGAGTTAATTTATTAAACTCACAACATCGCGAATTAAATATAATTCGCAAGCGGAACCTTGGCGAATAAATAACTTCATTTATTCATTGCCAATTTCCAACCCTAGTTGTGGCGGTGCAGTTAAAAGTCAACCGCACCTCTCGGATCGAACCACGAAGCATTACACGGACCATTACACCAGATACGAACCAGGAACGCGATGGAACGCGAAGGAACCAGTTCCACGATTACGACGCGCCGACGGAAGCCGCGAGGACACAGCCAGCCCGGCTACGTATAGACGACATCTTTAACTCGGTCGAGCGGGCGTTTTGCCGTTCCCGAACCCCGGATCACCAATAACCGTAATCATATTATTTTAGGGCCATTCGGCCATTTTATTTGTATAGTTTAATTTACTATTAACTTGCCAAATGTCGGCATTAGAATTTGTATAACTTTTAGGATTGATTATATTGTTTGATAACAATAAATGTCATGTTTTGAGAAACTCTGTTGTCTTTATTATCTCGTATTTTATTCACTATTTGCGCGACTTATACCCGGTACTATCATGCGATAGGAGTTGTGGTCGTCACCGTCACACGTAGAGGTTCCACCGAGATAGGTTGCAAAGTTTAAATTTACCGAATTTAATAGAAAGTGAAAATTGAGATAAATAAAGATTATAACATTTTGAAGCGAATTATATATTTCTACTTTTGCGAAGTAGGAAAATTTCTTTAAGAATGTTGGAATTCGTAAGAATATCTAACATTAAAGGGAATGTTACGTGTGTAGGAAAAACACTCGAAATATTGTAGTAGAATTATTTATTAATTTTTTCACATAAAATTGGCTGGTATTTTATAAATTTTATAAAAATATTTTCGAAGGAAAATATTCAATCGGTAAAAAGATTGACCAGACCAAAGAGCGGACGTAGTAGAAGCCTACTAAAAACGAAAAGTTAAACTTTTGAAAATATTTTCGGAAAATTCAGTTTTCCGAAGCGGTACGTCGACACCGATGCCAAGCGACCAAACCGCAGCTTCAACAAGCGACGGTATCCGTCATAAACGCGGCAGGAAAGCCACTCAAACCTTCGATGCAAGGTGCGAACAAATGCTTGGAAATTAGGGCGGACAGTGTATCAAAAACAGCGTGGAAACGTTACACAAGGTTCGTAGAGATTTGTGTAAGCGTTGCGAAGTTGTTTCCACTGACCGTCGGTATCCAAAAACAATCTAGTTGTTTTGAAAAACAACATACTTCATTTTGCTAAAAAGAAATTTGCAAATCGAAATTAAAATTTACCTTTATTTGAAGGAATTAACTAGTTTCAAAAGTACATTTTTTCATTCGAAAACAATGGAAATTAAAGAAATGTAAAATGGCGGCGATTAAAGTTACTGACCACGTGGAGTAGTATTTTTTCGTCGAACATTACGAATCCTGATTAGCACTCTGGACTCTGAATTCAGTGAAGTTCTCCAGGTTTATCTTTTCATTCGAAAATTTGAATTGGGGAAATGTTGTAACAAATGAAGGTATTTACAAAATTGTGATCTAAATATTCATTCATTCGAAAAATTGAAAAGATTTCAACAAACATCTCGTTATTAGAGATAAGGGGGACAAATTATTAAAACTAATAATCAAAAAACACGTCCTTTGTTAGTAAGAATTAGAGAATTTTTCTCGTGGCAAATTTTAAAGGATTTTAACGAATTTTTATTTGTTAAAAAATTTGTTAAAAAAGGGGGAAATGGATGTTATTAAACAATTATAACTATACTTTTCCACCCGAAAAATGGAATTTAACCCCTGAAAATGTAAAACTGGATCAAATCACTTTTTTTCTATCGGAAATAAAAATACACAATGTTGAAAGTCGAAAACTTTATTAAAACTGTGGTTGTAATAATATTACACACAAACAGAATAATTAAAGAAAAAATATTTTTCGAAGAAAAATTATTTAATTATTTGGATTGCTAAAAAGTCCAAATTCCAAGAAGTACGGACTTAGTAGAGAACTACTAATTAAGGTGAAACCAAAATTCACCAATCAGAGAGGCGCAGATCAGGATCCAGATTTAAGCGTGGACCCAGATCACCAGACCAGACCCGGATAGACGTATTCCAGTGCCATCTTGACCACGCCGTCTCGTTTTAGTCCCGATTCGAATTACCTCGCCGTAACCTGCAAAGCTAAGTATTGTTTATTCTTTTATTGTTAACTTTGAATTAAGCGTGTTCGCAATCACGCCAGTTTAAATATTCTGATATTTAGTGTTTTGTTTTAATTCTGTTATAAGTTTAACGCGTATTAAACAACGCGAAGTTTAATGTCACTTTATTAAAGTTAGAAGTGTTTCCTTTTGAAAGTGTATGGTATTAAAGTGTATATTGAATTCTTTAATAATAAAGAATTCTTTATTTCCGAATTGTTCAAGTTTTAATATGGCTCAACAACCGTTTACCATATTTGACTCTGAAGAAGGAGATAATGAAGGTGATAGTTTAAATCTAAGTTATCAACCTTTAGGAGAAAATGAGCAGGCAAACTTAGATCTAAGTTACCAACCGTTCAAAAATCAATCCGAAGTAATTCCGGATGATCTGACAGTCTACTGTCAAGTGTATGAATTAGATCGAAATCGATTTGCGATCCTAAGGGAAGCAATACTTCATGTAAAAACTATGGATAAACGAAATCAGTGGATAAATCCAGATAATGTTCCATTGAATTCAGTGGATTCTCTGCTAAAGCCCAATCAAAGTCACTTGATTGTGGAAACCCCAGTCGAAACTTGGCGAATCAAATTATTTCAAGTGAAAGGTTTGATTCACTTAACTCGATAAAAAAAGAGGAATTAAGAACTGAAAACAAGCGTTTTCAATTACCAAACACAGCTGTATGTGAAGAAACGTTGATTACAAACCAATGTTTGCAATCGGCACATGCACACCGAAGTGTTTGAATGCCAACTCCAAACCCAGGTTTGCAGTCGCTAGAAACACGACATAAGTTCCACTATACATCACCGTGTAACTGTCCAAGAAAAAAGGGCCAAAAATCGTTAAAGCGAGCTTTGAAAGCTCGGGAATTCGCAATTGTGCGATACGATGTCTTTTCTAAAGAATTGACTATAGTCATGACAATTAAGGGGGACGTGATGATACTTAATTGTCAATATTATCGGTAGAAAGTTTTATTGTCTATTAATAAACATTAATTGTTTAAACTTAACTAAAATACGTAGAACCAATTCAAATTTGTACTATTGGAAGAAATGTATCAATAAAGTTTAGCAAGAAAATCCTGAACTTAGGCAATCTAATTAAGTTAAACAACTCAATTCAGAATTGGAAGTCATGGTGCGCTTAGTCCAAGCGATGGTGCGCTTGGGCTAAGCACACTATGGCTCGGACTAAGCGCACCATGACGTGGGCTAAGCGCACCATGACGTGGGCTAAGCGCACCATGACGTGAGCTAAGCGCACCATTGCTTGGACTAAGTGCACCATGACTTTGACTAAGCGCACCATGACTTTGACTAAGCGCACCATGGCTTTGACTAAGCGCACCATGACTTGGGCTAAGCGGACTATGACTTTGACTAAGCGCACCATGGTTTGGGCTAAGCGCACCATGACGTGGGCTAAGCGCACCATGACTTGGGCTAAGCGCAGTATGACTTTGACTAAGCGCAACATGACTTGGGCTAAGCGCAGTATGACTTTGACTAAGCGCACTATGACTTTGACTAAGCGCACCATGGCTTTGACTAAACGCACCATGACGTGGGCTAAGCGCACCATGGCTTGGACTAAGCGCACCATGACGTGGGCTAAGCGCCCCGGTATCCATTTCCGGTCCTGAGTATCCAGATCCGGTTTTGCTAAAGGATTAGCATAATCTGAAGTTGCATCCCCGTATCCACTTCCTGCGGTACGAGATTGGTGGAACTTAATCCCACCAAGTATAAAACTCCCTGACAACAGGAAGTTAGTAAGTCTTGATTTCTGGTTATTTGGTATGTTCCGCATGTCAAATAACTGTTTCTTACTCAGGGCATGGTTCTACCGAACCATGCATAGCATGGCTCTACTGAGCCATGCAACCCCCGTCAACTGAAGGCGAAGTTCGGACTGTTCATGTTTCCGTCAAACGGTCTTGCCGAGGAGAAAGCCTCCCGCATAAGTATCCTCGTGGTCGGACAATAGAATCACGTGTGATACCAAAGTATTTAGTAACCGTCAGTAGCACTGTTACTGCAAGAGATTGACTCCATCACCTGATGGTGCCAAAGCAGTCTGCATGCAAAACATGCAGTTACCGCCAGTAGCACTATGTGTTTGGGAAAGTTATATCTCTTCGGTGATGGTGCCAAAGCAGTCTACTTATGAGTAGTATCTCGGGTGATTAATTCTGTTGTGCAGAACTGCGGGCTATATCCCCCTGAATACCAGTGCCGTCTCTCACCGCACTGTTATTTAGGGCACGCGCGATACTGTTCTGCTCAGCAAGGCAAACTTTGACGGCAATTGTGTGTTGCGACGTTTAACCTTTATTATATTTTGACAGTCGATAATAGATATTAATTGTTTGAACTTGACAACAAGTAAACAACCGAAGTAAGTCACGAGACTTATTTCACTGTATGACGAATCAAATTCGTAACAATAAATTGAATACAATTTATTGAGTTAATTTATTAAACTCACAACATCGCGAATTAAATATAATTCGCAAGCGGAACCTTGGCGAATAAATAACTTCATTTATTCATTGCCAATTTCCAACCCTAGTTGTGGCGGTGCAGTTAAAAGTCAACCGCACCTCTCGGATCGAACCACGAAGCATTACACGGACCATTACACCAGATACGAACCAGGAACGCGATGGAACGCGAAGGAACCAGTTCCACGATTACGACGCGCCGACGGAAGCCGCGAGGACACAGCCAGCCCGGCTACGTATAGACGACATCTTTAACTCGGTCGAGCGGGCGTTTTGCCGTTCCCGAACCCCGGATCACCAATAACCGTAATCATATTATTTTAGGGCCATTCGGCCATTTTATTTGTATAGTTTAATTTACTATTAACTTGCCAAATGTCGGCATTAGAATTTGTATAACTTTTAGGATTGATTATATTGTTTGATAACAATAAATGTCATGTTTTGAGAAACTCTGTTGTCTTTATTATCTCGTATTTTATTCACTATTTGCGCGACTTATACCCGGTACTATCATGCGATAGGAGTTGTGGTCGTCACCGTCACACGTGGAGGTTCCACCGAGATAGATTGCAAAGTTTAAATTTACCGAATTTAATAGAAAGTGAAAATTGAGATAAATAAAGATTATAACATTTTGAAGCGAATTATATATTTCTACTTTTGCGAAGTAGGAAAATTTCTTTAAGAATGTTGGAATTCGTAAGAATATCTAACATTAAAGGGAATGTTACGTGTGTAGGAAAAACACTCGAAATATTGTAGTAGAATTATTTATTAATTTTTTCACATAAAATTGGCTGGTATTTTATAAATTTTATAAAAATATTTTCGAAGGAAAATATTCAATCGGTAAAAAGATTGACCAGACCAAAAAGCGGACGTAGTAGAAGCCTACTAAAAACGAAAAGTTAAACTTTTGAAAATATTTTCGGAAAATTCAGTTTTCCGAAGCGGTACGTCGACACCGATGCCAAGCGACCAAACCGCAGCTTCAACAAGCGACGGTATCCGTCATAAACGCGGCAGGAAAGCCACTCAAACCTTCGATGCAAGGTGCGAACAAATGCTTGGAAATTAGGGCGGACAGTGTATCAAAAACAGCGTGGAAACGTTACACAAGGTTCGTAGAGATTTGTGTAAGCGTTGCGAAGTTGTTTCCACTGACCGTCGGTATCCAAAAACAATCTAGTTGTTTTGAAAAACAACATACTTCATTTTGCTAAAAAGAAATTTGCAAATTGAAATTAAAATTTACCTTTATTTGAAGGAATTAACTAGTTTCAAAAGTACATTTTTTCATTCGAAAACAATGGAAATTAAAGAAATGTAAAATGGCGGCGATTAAAGTTACTGACCACGTGGAGTAGTATTTTTTCGTCGAACATTACGAATCCTGATTAGCACTCTGGACTCTGAATTCAGTGAAGTTCTCCAGGTTTATCTTTTCATTCGAAAATTTGAATTGGGGAAATGTTGTAACAAATGAAGGTATTTACAAAATTGTGATCTAAATATTCATTCATTCGAAAAATTGAAAAGATTTCAACAAACATCTCGTTATTAGAGATAAGGGGGACAAATTATTAAAACTAATAATCAAAAAACACGTCCTTTGTTAGTAAGAATTAGAGAATTTTTCTCGTGGCAAATTTTAAAGGATTTTAACGAATTTTTATTTGTTAAAAAATTTGTTAAAAAAGGGGGAAATGGATGTTATTAAACAATTATAACTATACTTTTCCACTCGAAAAATGGAATTTAACCCCTGAAAATGTAAAACTGGATCAAATCACTTTTTTTCTATCGGAAATAAAAATACACAATGTTGAAAGTCGAAAACTTTATTAAAACTGTGGTTGTAATAATATTACACACAAACAGAATAATTAAAGAAAAAATATTTTTCGAAGAAAAATTATTTAATTATTTGGATTGCTAAAAAGTCCAAATTCCAAGAAGTACGGACTTAGTAGAGAACTACTAATTAAGGTGAAACCAAAATTCACCAATCAGAGAGGCGCAGATCAGGATCCAGATTTAAGCGTGGACCCAGATCACCAGACCAGACCCGGATAGACGTATTCCAGTGCCATCTTGACCACGCCGTCTCGTTTTAGTCCCGATTCGAATTACCTCGCCGTAACCTGCAAAGCTAAGTATTGTTTATTCTTTTATTGTTAACTTTGAATTAAGCGTGTTCGCAATCACGCCAGTTTAAATATTCTGATATTTAGTGTTTTGTTTTAATTCTGTTATAAGTTTAACGCGTATTAAACAACGCGAAGTTTAATGTCACTTTATTAAAGTTAGAAGTGTTTCCTTTTGAAAGTGTATGGTATTAAAGTGTATATTGAATTCTTTAATAATAAAGAATTCTTTATTTCCGAATTGTTCAAGTTTTAATATGGCTCAACAACCGTTTACCATATTTGACTCTGAAGAAGGAGATAATGAAGGTGATAGTTTAAATCTAAGTTATCAACCTTTAGGAGAAAATGAGCAGGCAAACTTAGATCTAAGTTACCAACCGTTCAAAAATCAATCCGAAGTAATTCCGGATGATCTGACAGTCTACTGTCAAGTGTATGAATTAGATCGAAATCGATTTGCGATCCTAAGGGAAGCAATACTTCATGTAAAAACTATGGATAAACGAAATCAGTGGATAAATCCAGATAATGTTCCATTGAATTCAGTGGATTCTCTGCTAAAGCCCAATCAAAGTCACTTGATTGTGGAAACCCCAGTCGAAACTTGGCGAATCAAATTATTTCAAGTGAAAGGTTTGATTCACTTAACTCGATAAAAAAAGAGGAATTAAGAACTGAAAACAAGCGTTTTCAATTACCAAACACAGCTGTATGTGAAGAAACGTTGATTACAAACCAATGTTTGCAATCGGCACATGCACACCGAAGTGTTTGAATGCCAACTCCAAACCCAGGTTTGCAGTCGCTAGAAACACGACATAAGTTCCACTATACATCACCGTGTAACTGTCCAAGAAAAAAGGGCCAAAAATCGTTAAAGCGAGCTTTGAAAGCTCGGGAATTCGCAATTGTGCGATACGATGTCTTTTCTAAAGAATTGACTATAGTCATGACAATTAAGGGGGACGTGATGATACTTAATTGTCAATATTATCGGTAGAAAGTTTTATTGTCTATTAATAAACATTAATTGTTTAAACTTAACTAAAATACGTAGAACCAATTCAAATTTGTACTATTGGAAGAAATGTATCAATAAAGTTTAGCAAGAAAATCCTGAACTTAGGCAATCTAATTAAGTGAAACAACTCAATTCAGAATTGGAAGTCATGGTGCGCTTAGTCCAAGCGATGGTGCGCTTAGCCCACGTCATGGTGCGCTTAGCCCACGTCATAGTTCGCTTAGTCCGAGCCATGGTGCGCTTAGTCAAAGTCATAGTGCGCTTAGTTCAAATCATGGTTCGCTTAGCCCAAGTCAAGGTGCGCTTAGCCCAAACCATGGTGCGCTTAGTCAAAGTCATGGTGCGCTTAGTCCAAATCATGGTGCGCTTAGTCAAAGCCATGGTGCGCTTAGTCAAGGTCATGGTGCGCTTAGTCAAAGTCATGGTGCACTTAGTCCAAGCAATAGTGCGCTTAGCTCACATCATGGTGCGCTTAGCCCACGTCATGGTGCGCTTAGCCCACTTGGGCTAAGCACACTATGGCTCGGACTAAGCGCACCATGACGTGGGCTAAGCGCACCATGACGTGGGCTAAGCGCACCATGACGTGAGCTAAGCGCACCATTGCTTGGACTAAGTGCACCATGACTTTGACTAAGCGCACCATGACTTTGACTAAGCGCACCATGGCTTTGACTAAGCGCACCATGACTTGGGCTAAGCGGACTATGACTTTGACTAAGCGCACCATGGTTTGGGCTAAGCGCACCATGACGTGGGCTAAGCGCACCATGACTTGGGCTAAGCGCAGTATGACTTTGACTAAGCGCAACATGACTTGGGCTAAGCGCAGTATGACTTTGACTAAGCGCACTATGACTTTGACTAAGCGCACCATGGCTTTGACTAAACGCACCATGACGTGGGCTAAGCGCACCATGGCTTGGACTAAGCGCACCATGACGTGGGCTAAGCGCCCCGGTATCCATTTCCGGTCCTGAGTATCCAGATCCGGTTTTGCTAAAGGATTAGCATAATCTGAAGTTGCATCCCCGTATCCACTTCCTGCGGTACGAGATTGGTGGAACTTAATCCCACCAAGTATAAAACTCCCTGACAACAGGAAGTTAGTAAGTCTTGATTTCTGGTTATTTGGTATGTTCCGCATGTCAAATAACTGTTTCTTACTCAGGGCATGGTTCTACCGAACCATGCATAGCATGGCTCTACTGAGCCATGCAACCCCCGTCAACTGAAGGCGAAGTTCGGACTGTTCATGTTTCCGTCAAACGGTCTTGCCGAGGAGAAAGCCTCCCGCATAAGTATCCTCGTGGTCGGACAATAGAATCACGTGTGATACCAAAGTATTTAGTAACCGTCAGTAGCACTGTTACTGCAAGAGATTGACTCCATCACCTGATGGTGCCAAAGCAGTCTGCATGCAAAACATGCAGTTACCGCCAGTAGCACTATGTGTTTGGGAAAGTTATATCTCTTCGGTGATGGTGCCAAAGCAGTCTACTTATGAGTAGTATCTCGGGTGATTAATTCTGTTGTGCAGAACTGCGGGCTATATCCCCCTGAATACCAGTGCCGTCTCTCACCGCACTGTTATTTAGGGCACGCGCGATACTGTTCTGCTCAGCAAGGCAAACTTTGACGGCAATTGTGTGTTGCGACGTTTAACCTTTATTATATTTTGACAGTCGATAATAGATATTAATTGTTTGAACTTGACAACAAGTAAACAACCGAAGTAAGTCACGAGACTTATTTCACTGTATGACGAATCAAATTCGTAACAATAAATTGAATACAATTTATTGAGTTAATTTATTAAACTCACAACATCGCGAATTAAATATAATTCGCAAGCGGAACCTTGGCGAATAAATAACTTCATTTATTCATTGCCAATTTCCAACCCTAGTTGTGGCGGTGCAGTTAAAAGTCAACCGCACCTCTCGGATCGAACCACGAAGCATTACACGGACCATTACACCAGATACGAACCAGGAACGCGATGGAACGCGAAGGAACCAGTTCCACGATTACGACGCGCCGACGGAAGCCGCGAGGACACAGCCAGCCCGGCTACGTATAGACGACATCTTTAACTCGGTCGAGCGGGCGTTTTGCCGTTCCCGAACCCCGGATCACCAATAACCGTAATCATATTATTTTAGGGCCATTCGGCCATTTTATTTGTATAGTTTAATTTACTATTAACTTGCCAAATGTCGGCATTAGAATTTGTATAACTTTTAGGATTGATTATATTGTTTGATAACAATAAATGTCATGTTTTGAGAAACTCTGTTGTCTTTATTATCTCGTATTTTATTCACTATTTGCGCGACTTATACCCGGTACTATCATGCGATAGGAGTTGTGGTCGTCACCGTCACACGTGGAGGTTCCACCGAGATAGGTTGCAAAGTTTAAATTTACCGAATTTAATAGAAAGTGAAAATTGAGATAAATAAAGATTATAACATTTTGAAGCGAATTATATATTTCTACTTTTGCGAAGTAGGAAAATTTCTTTAAGAATGTTGGAATTCGTAAGAATATCTAACATTAAAGGGAATGTTACGTGTGTAGGAAAAACACTCGAAATATTGTAGTAGAATTATTTATTAATTTTTTCACATAAAATTGGCTGGTATTTTATAAATTTTATAAAAATATTTTCGAAGGAAAATATTCAATCGGTAAAAAGATTGACCAGACCAAAAAGCGGACGTAGTAGAAGCCTACTAAAAACGAAAAGTTAAACTTTTGAAAATATTTTCGGAAAATTCAGTTTTCCGAAGCGGTACGTCGACACCGATGCCAAGCGACCAAACCGCAGCTTCAACAAGCGACGGTATCCGTCATAAACGCGGCAGGAAAGCCACTCAAACCTTCGATGCAAGGTGCGAACAAATGCTTGGAAATTAGGGCGGACAGTGTATCAAAAACAGCGTGGAAACGTTACACAAGGTTCGTAGAGATTTGTGTAAGCGTTGCGAAGTTGTTTCCACTGACCGTCGGTATCCAAAAACAATCTAGTTGTTTTGAAAAACAACATACTTCATTTTGCTAAAAAGAAATTTGCAAATTGAAATTAAAATTTACCTTTATTTGAAGGAATTAACTAGTTTCAAAAGTACATTTTTTCATTCGAAAACAATGGAAATTAAAGAAATGTAAAATGGCGGCGATTAAAGTTACTGACCACGTGGAGTAGTATTTTTTCGTCGAACATTACGAATCCTGATTAGCACTCTGGACTCTGAATTCAGTGAAGTTCTCCAGGTTTATCTTTTCATTCGAAAATTTGAATTGGGGAAATGTTGTAACAAATGAAGGTATTTACAAAATTGTGATCTAAATATTCATTCATTCGAAAAATTGAAAAGATTTCAACAAACATCTCGTTATTAGAGATAAGGGGGACAAATTATTAAAACTAATAATCAAAAAACACGTCCTTTGTTAGTAAGAATTAGAGAATTTTTCTCGTGGCAAATTTTAAAGGATTTTAACGAATTTTTATTTGTTAAAAAATTTGTTAAAAAAGGGGGAAATGGATGTTATTAAACAATTATAACTATACTTTTCCACTCGAAAAATGGAATTTAACCCCTGAAAATGTAAAACTGGATCAAATCACTTTTTTTCTATCGGAAATAAAAATACACAATGTTGAAAGTCGAAAACTTTATTAAAACTGTGGTTGTAATAATATTACACACAAACAGAATAATTAAAGAAAAAATATTTTTCGAAGAAAAATTATTTAATTATTTGGATTGCTAAAAAGTCCAAATTCCAAGAAGTACGGACTTAGTAGAGAACTACTAATTAAGGTGAAACCAAAATTCACCAATCAGAGAGGCGCAGATCAGGATCCAGATTTAAGCGTGGACCCAGATCACCAGACCAGACCCGGATAGACGTATTCCAGTGCCATCTTGACCACGCCGTCTCGTTTTAGTCCCGATTCGAATTACCTCGCCGTAACCTGCAAAGCTAAGTATTGTTTATTCTTTTATTGTTAACTTTGAATTAAGCGTGTTCGCAATCACGCCAGTTTAAATATTCTGATATTTAGTGTTTTGTTTTAATTCTGTTATAAGTTTAACGCGTATTAAACAACGCGAAGTTTAATGTCACTTTATTAAAGTTAGAAGTGTTTCCTTTTGAAAGTGTATGGTATTAAAGTGTATATTGAATTCTTTAATAATAAAGAATTCTTTATTTCCGAATTGTTCAAGTTTTAATATGGCTCAACAACCGTTTACCATATTTGACTCTGAAGAAGGAGATAATGAAGGTGATAGTTTAAATCTAAGTTATCAACCTTTAGGAGAAAATGAGCAGGCAAACTTAGATCTAAGTTACCAACCGTTCAAAAATCAATCCGAAGTAATTCCGGATGATCTGACAGTCTACTGTCAAGTGTATGAATTAGATCGAAATCGATTTGCGATCCTAAGGGAAGCAATACTTCATGTAAAAACTATGGATAAACGAAATCAGTGGATAAATCCAGATAATGTTCCATTGAATTCAGTGGATTCTCTGCTAAAGCCCAATCAAAGTCACTTGATTGTGGAAACCCCAGTCGAAACTTGGCGAATCAAATTATTTCAAGTGAAAGGTTTGATTCACTTAACTCGATAAAAAAAGAGGAATTAAGAACTGAAAACAAGCGTTTTCAATTACCAAACACAGCTGTATGTGAAGAAACGTTGATTACAAACCAATGTTTGCAATCGGCACATGCACACCGAAGTGTTTGAATGCCAACTCCAAACCCAGGTTTGCAGTCGCTAGAAACACGACATAAGTTCCACTATACATCACCGTGTAACTGTCCAAGAAAAAAGGGCCAAAAATCGTTAAAGCGAGCTTTGAAAGCTCGGGAATTCGCAATTGTGCGATACGATGTCTTTTCTAAAGAATTGACTATAGTCATGACAATTAAGGGGGACGTGATGATACTTAATTGTCAATATTATCGGTAGAAAGTTTTATTGTCTATTAATAAACATTAATTGTTTAAACTTAACTAAAATACGTAGAACCAATTCAAATTTGTACTATTGGAAGAAATGTATCAATAAAGTTTAGCAAGAAAATCCTGAACTTAGGCAATCTAATTAAGTTAAACAACTCAATTCAGAATTGGAAGTCACAGCGTCTCCCAAGATATATCAAGCCTCACAAAGGCATTTATATCCATTAGAATAGAAATAAGTGAAAGTGTAAACACTTCCAATTATTTAAGGGGGATTTGTGACAAATTAATATGGCTATAAATGCCTATTGTGCCATTATGACGGTAATTTTACTGTATTTGCTTGTAAAACTGATAAGAGTCCTGAATAAAGTTATTTATGATGTTTCAGAAGCAAAGTTGTTATATTAATAAATATTAATTAACATTACTTCGTGATATCAAAGTATCACGGCCAAAAATACAAGATTTCGTCTGCTAAAACAGCATTCGTCAATGCGGTATGTCGCCACTAGAAGGCGCTATCGCAAATCAGCGGTAAATTCGAAATACGGAATTAAATGAATAACATTCAATATATTAAATAAGTATTTAATATATTGGTTTAGATTATTTAACTTGACAATAATATAAAGTTATATTATTGTATTGAAAGATTGGAAGAAAGAATTGGTCACATTCTTGGAAATGTGACCATGCGGATTAAAGGATTAAAATGTGTAACTTGGGAATGTGTCCCCGGTATCCATTTCCGGTCCTGAGTATCCAGATCCGGTTTTGCTAAAGGATTAGCATAATCTGAAGTTGCATCCCCGTATCCACTTCCTGCGGTACGAGATTGGTGGAACTTAATCCCACCAAGTATAAAACTCCCTGACAACAGGAAGTTAGTAAGTCTTGATTTCTGGTTATTTGGTATGTTCCGCATGTCAAATAACTGTTTCTTACTCAGGGCATGGTTCTACCGAACCATGCATAGCATGGCTCTGCTGAGCCATGCAACCCCCGTCAACTGAAGGCGAAGTTCGGACTGTTCATGTTTTCGTCAAACAGTCTTGCCGAGGAGAAAGCCTCCCGCATAAGTATCCTCGTGGTCGGACAATAGAATCACGTGTGATACCAAAGTATTTAGTAACCGTCAGTAGCACTGTTACTGCAAGAGATTGACTCCATCACCTGATGGTGCCAAAGCAGTCTGCATGCAAAACATGCAGTTACCGCCAGTAGCACTATGTGTTTGGGAAAGTTATATCTCTTCGGTGATGGTGCCAAAGCAGTCTACTTATGAGTAGTATCTCGGGTGATTAATTCTGTTGTGCAGAACTGCGGGCTATATCCCCCTGAATACCAGTGCCGTCTCTCACCGCACTGTTATTTAGGGCACGCGCGATACTGTTCTGCTCAGCAAGGCGAACTTTGACGGCAATTGTGTGTTGCGACGTTTAACCTTTATTATATTTTGACAGTCGATAATAGATATTAATTGTTTGAACTTGACAACAAGTAAACAACCGAAGTAAGTCACGAGACTTATTTCACTGTATGACGAATCAAATTCGTAACAATAAATTGAATACAATTTATTGAGTTAATTTATTAAACTCACAACATCGCGAATTAAATATAATTCGCAAGCGGAACCTTGGCGAATAAATAACTTCATTTATTCATTGCCAATTTCCAACCCTAGTTGTGGCGGTGCAGTTAAAAGTCAACCGCACCTCTCGGATCGAACCACGAAGCATTACACGGACCATTACACCAGATACGAACCAGGAACGCGATGGAACGCGAAGGAACCAGTTCTGTTGAAAGTATGGATTGATGAACAAATTCCAGGCCAAAAGTGAGTAAAAGAACAAGATGCTGGAGCAAGAAATTTTCGAAATTTTTAGAGCAAAATTCCATCCCGTTATCGGTTCTGACTGCTTTAATGCAGCCAGCCCCCCATAATGTTTCCATCCGAGCATGGAAAAGCTTAAAAACTTCAAAAACTTCCCCCTTCGTTTTCATAGGGACAACAAAGGAATAGCGAGAAAAGTCATCCACGATCGTTAATAAATAACGAGCGCCACCCACGGAAGTAGTTGGGGAATTTCCCCAAACGTCCATATGGATTAAATCCAAAGGCTTCTTACTGGAAATTCTATTCTTTGCACTCGGAAACGAGGCTCGGGTGGATTTAGAACGAGCACACACGGCACATGCCGGAAATGCGGAAGTCGAAATATCGATTCCGGAAGCATTCGGAGATTTCGCTAAAAAGTGTAAACCTTCGGTATTAAAATGCCCAAATCTCCGGTGCCAAAGCTCTAAATCGGATAACTTCCCCTTCGGGGGTTTACAAGGAGGGGATAAAGCAGGTCCCTCGGCAAAAGTGACATGCCGAGCAGGCTTTATAGTCTGCGCAGAGAGGACCGGCTTGACCACTGAGGTGGCCGTAAGCGCAGGAAGCGGCGCAGATGTAGGATCTGCGGGCAAGACATGCTGAAGGGAATATAAATCATCCTTCAGTTTGGCATGCAAAAGAAATTGTTTGGCTTTGTCGGACGGATCAAAAATGGTCATTAAACCATTTGAAGCCACAAAATGTAGTCCGGCGCGATCAATTTTTGACAAACTGACTAAATTACGCGAAAAAGCGGGGGCATGAAGAACATTATGCATTGTGACGGGAAATTCTCCTTTCGCGCCACCACGACCAATCCGCAAAACCACGTCACCTATACCATCAACTCGTGAACGGCCTTCACCCAAAATGATGAACAAATTCCAGGCCAAAAGTGAGTAAAAGAACAAGATTTAATCATCTCATGCAAGCATGGAGAAAAATCAACAACAAGAGAACAAGTAATAACAACAGTTGCTAAGCAGTTAAAAAACAACTCCAACTACGGTAATCCAATTGATACATCAATGTTTACATGATAATAAACTATAAAATCATAAATAATTACAAATCAAACATGCGTAACATCAATAATCAATTGCATATCACAAATCTCGGAGAACAAAAGCCAACAGAGCCCCCCATTCTCCGAGACATGACTCAATCATATAACAAGATATAACAAAAGTAAATGCGAAAACCTATCGCAAACTACTGTAAAAATGTTGACATAAATATCGAATGCGGGCGGGCGAGAAAAATTTTGTGAAGATGTCCGCAGGGTTTAATTCACCTGAAACTTTCCTCAAAACAAAAACACCCTCATTTAGCCAATCCCGCAGGAAAAAGAATTTCACGTCAATGTGCTTTGTCCTCCGATTCTCTATATCGTTGCGGGTGAAAAAAATCGTCGACAGAGAATCAGAGAACATGGTTGGGGCCGGAAGTTGAAAAATCCGGGTCCGCTCAATCGCACCATGAAGCCAGACAATTTCCTTTGCACCGTCCAAAAGCGCTAGGAATTCCGCTTCCATAATGGACAAGGCGCAATAGCGTTGCTTACAGCAACCCCAGGAAATGGGAACCCCGAACACCGAAATCGTATAACCTCCGAAGCTCTTTCTTGTATCTCGATCTGAGATCCAAGAAGCATCGGAGTGCCCTGATAGAATATCTCCAGTGACCGCGGAAAGCTGAATTGAATATTCCCGCGTATTCTTCACATACTGGAGGATCTGTAGCAAAAGGGCCACGTGCCTTCCAGTAAAGCACGTGTTATATTGTGACATAAGGATAACTGGAAAGAGGATATCGGGACGCGTTCGAGAAGCTAGAAAGAGCAGAGACCCAATGAGAGACCGATATGGGAATTCATCATCCCTCAAAACACGTTCACCATCTCTAGCACAATTGACCATCGTGCCAACGGTAATCGGGACTTTGCACAAATGCTCGGAGGAAATTCCGTAGTCTTCAGCAATCTTATCAATGTAATCGCGCTGATGGATGCAGATTTTACCACCATCGCGATCAAATTGGACGCCCAACAACTTCGATACCGGACCCAAATCTGTTATCGTGAAAATTGCACGAAGGGCCTTAACAGTTCGATCACGCGGATCTTGTCCTTTGGTGAAAAGTACCATGTCATCAACATAAACAAGGATGACAGCATCATAAGTGTTGGAAATAAATACGCCATTAATCCCAAGAAGCTTGTGGAAATTAATCCCTAGCAAAGCCTCAACTAGGCGGAAATTCCATTGCCGTCCGCTCTGATGAAGGCCGTAAAGGGCCTTATGAAGCCTCCATACCTTACCGGCATTCTGAGGAGTTTCCCAGCCCTTAGGAATTCTCATGAAGATAGCTTCATCTAAGTTGCCATATAAATAAGCACCCTTGACATCGAGATGTGCATCTAGCCAGCCTAAAACGACTACTAGAAGCACGAAAAACAGGCGTATAAGCACATAGTTAACCACGGGACTGAAAACCTCGGAATAGTCGACTCCGAACTTTTGGCTAAAGCCCTGGGCAACCAACATCGCTCTAAAACGGCGCACGACGCCTTCTGCATCGCGCTTGATGTAGTAAACCCATTTATTCCCCACAATGTTCACATTAGAAGGAGGTTTCTCAACCTCTTCGTAAACACCTCGCTCACGGAAGAGTGAAAGCTCTTCCTCCATGGCTTTCTGCCAATGGACACGGTCGGGACTTGCAATAGCTTCCTTATAGGTGCGAGGAACCTGGGCAAATAAGGAGTGCGCGTACCGTGGTGTAGCAGAATAGCAATCCCCTAATGCTTCATCTTCTGAAGCCGTAGGACTAGGAAGAGGAAAAGCAGTTGGATCTGCCGGAGGGGGATCAACCGTGCAAACAGGCACGTTCCGGGTGCAAAAGTCAAAATTATCCCGGTCATATGCTAATCGATGATCTGCGCAATATTGCGCAACGTCAACATGACTCCGTAATCTGGTATGATCCGGGGGATAAAAATACACATCAGTGTTTCCCATAGTCGCACCAGACTGCCGAATCACCTCGGAGCGAGTCCACTTGCCCCCCACAGCCGAAGTAGAAGGCTGAGGCTGATTTAGTGGCGAGGCAATAGTAGGTGGTGTAGGCAACGGATGCGCTTGCGCCGAAGGTCGAGTAACCACAGGCGGTGGAGGAGGAGGATAAGAAGGTGGAGGAGGATAAGAAAGCAGAGGAAGATTGGGGGGACGTTGAGGAGGAGGTGGAGGAAGAGGTGGATCGGAATCGAAATCCGAATCTAATGTCACCGATATAGCTCCCTCATCAGTTACCTCAGTACCCTCATAAAAACGAGGATGTCCCCACATGCAGTTTTCATCAAAACGAACATGCTTTGACTCAAACACTGCACGGCGCTTCGGGCACCACACGCGATAACCTCGCGTGCGCAAAGCATAGCCAACAACTACACCCGTCCAGGCTCGAGACTCGAATTTTGAACCACGGACCTGTTGTGGTATGTGCACGAAACACCTTGACCCAATCACTTTTAAGTGCTTGAGTGGAACAGCCTTATTGTACCACAGACAATAGGGGATAAGGTTGTTCAGAGATTTATGTGGAAAGCGATTCTTGAGATAAATCATTGAAACCGCGAGCTCAGCCCACAATTCTCGAGGCAAAGATGACATCAAAAACAAGGAACGCACGCCCTCAAATAAGGTGCGGTTAAGGCGTTCCGCGACGCCATTCTGCTCAGGTGTATAAACATTCGTGCGCTGTGCCTTGATGCCACGCTGGAGCAAGAAATTTTCGAAATTTTTAGAGCAAAATTCCATCCCGTTATCGGTTCTGACTGCTTTAATGCAGCCAGCCCCCCATAATGTTTCCATCCGAGCATGGAAAAGCTTAAAAACTTCAAAAACTTCCCCCTTCGTTTTCATAGGGACAACAAAGGAATAGCGAGAAAAGTCATCCACGATCGTTAATAAATAACGAGCGCCACCCACGGAAGTAGTTGGGGAATTTCCCCAAACGTCCATATGGATTAAATCCAAAGGCTTCTTACTGGAAATTCTATTCTTTGCACTCGGAAACGAGGCTCGGGTGGATTTAGAACGAGCACACACGGCACATGCCGGAAATGCGGAAGTCGAAATATCGATTCCGGAAGCATTCGGAGATTTCGCTAAAAAGTGTAAACCTTCGGTATTAAAATGCCCAAATCTCCGGTGCCAAAGCTCTAAATCGGATAACTTCCCCTTCGGGGGTTTACAAGGAGGGGATAAAGCAGGTCCCTCGGCAAAAGTGACATGCCGAGCAGGCTTTATAGTCTGCGCAGAGAGGACCGGCTTGACCACTGAGGTGGCCGTAAGCGCAGGAAGCGGCGCAGATGTAGGATCTGCGGGCAAGACATGCTGAAGGGAATATAAATCATCCTTCAGTTTGGCATGCAAAAGAAATTGTTTGGCTTTGTCGGACGGATCAAAAATGGTCATTAAACCATTTGAAGCCACAAAATGTAGTCCGGCGCGATCAATTTTTGACAAACTGACTAAATTACGCGAAAAAGCGGGGGCATGAAGAACATTATGCATTGTGACGGGAAATTCTCCTTTCGCGCCACCACGACCAATCCGCAAAACCACGTCACCTATACCATCAACTCGTGAACGGCCTTCACCCAAAATGATGAAATAATTCGAAACGGGCTTGTACGTCGAAAAAGAATCACGACGGCAACACACGTGGTCAGATGAACCCGAATCAATTAGCCATTCCAAAGACGAAGTCGATGCGACGTTGGATTCTGACCGTGCAAAGAAACCTAAACCGGACCTTGCACTTGAAACACTTTGAGCACTCGGGGCAGGTGGTGTTGCATTACCGCGTCCACTTTTGCGGTTCCGAGACGAAGATCGGCGACCACGATTGGTAGACGAGTTGGAAGAGGCAACGCCCTGGACTCGAGGTTTGGGGCACTTGTTCGCATAGTGTCCCATTTCCTTGCAATTAAAGCACTGAATTTGTGACAAGGGCTTGAAAACTCTCGTCGGTGCACTCGAAGACGAACTCGCTGACTGTAAACTAGTCGATGACCCCGAATCTGCATTCTTCATCTTCAAACGATTAAATTCGGAGAGAAGATGGTCGGAGACTCCCTTTAATGTGAAATCCGCTTTAGACCAATGGTAAATCGTTTGCACGGTCGCCTCGTACGAATCTGGTAACAAATCCAAAAGTTGATAAGCGACATCCGAATCCGAAAATGTAACTTCCAAGTCCTTCAAAACTGCACGGGCTTTGGTGACACGGCTAATGAAAACTGACATGTCTTCATTCGGAAGTAAACGCATCATCAGGAAATCTCGGCGGAGTTTAGCAATTCGGGCAAGAGAAGTCGGCTGAAATGTCGCTTTCAAGGCTACCCAGGCGTCACGTGCGGAGTCCGCAGCAAGAACAATGTCCTGATATTGGGACTCGACAAACAAGCCAAGCAAGGCTTTTGCACGCTTTGAACGGTCGTCGTGAAGCTGTTTTCGAGGCTGATCCCAGGCTTCGTCTTTGACCGGAGGATTCTCTGAGATGAAGTCATCTACTCCTTTTTCCAAGAGCAAAAATTGGATATTTCGGGACCAAGATTCGTAGTTATCGGAGTTCAGTCGTGGAATTGAAAATTGGTGAGATTTGCCGGAATCCGCCATGACGATATAAGTGAGCGGTTCTGCGAAAAGTTTGGTCGAGGTGACAGGAGAACGCGCGGTATCGTTGTTCGAGGCGGAAAACCAGAATTGGGCTATTCAGGTTGCTAGCCAACCCAACTAAACAGTGGCCGTTTAGGAGTTGTCGGGAAATAATGGCCCTATGGCCCCCGGATACTCCACTGTCGGGCACGGCAAATTAATACAACGGTCAAAGTGCAATGACCGAGGCAAAGATTTGTATCTGTTAGGGCAATTAAATCCACTAACAAATACAAATCCAGGATCCTACACCAGGTCCCCACCAAAAACCTTAATCTTATACAAAGTTTCACGAAACTTAATATTTAACAAAGTTTCATGAAAAAAAATGAGGAGAATCTGGTAGAATCTCTTGGAAAACTCGATCAAAACTTCTTGAAAATCTCTGCAAATTGGTTGGCAAACTTCTGCCACTTCGTGTCTGATTTCACACGGAAATCCACGCAAAAATCGACGTAACCTGACGAAATCTGCAAAAATAAACACGAAAAAGTACATGAGAATTCAATTCAATGTTTAAAATCTTCAAAGATCTTCGAAAATCGACGAAAATCTTGAAAAAACAGTCACAAAATGCGTCTGCTGCTCTCGTGTTCGTAATCGACGTAACGGACACAAAAAAAATTTGAAACAAATCCCAAAGTACTCACAACACTTGTAGAAACAAGTGGAATAATCCAGTAATCCCTGGCACAACACAGTATCGACGAAAAAGCACTAAATTCGATGAAAAGCACGTTAAAATTCGGCGAGAAGATCCTCGTGAAGCGCACGGGTATATGGCGCAAAAACAACGAAAATCGGCCCGAAAAACGTGGAAAACATGATGAAAAGTACTCACAATCGTGTGTATAACACGTACACTGCTAAACACAAGCAGATACTGGATGGCACAGTCAAAAACTCGATGAAATACGCGAAAATCGTCGGCGAAAATCACTCGGAATTTGGTGCATCGCGATCGGGCGAATCTGCGGCGATCATCGGCGAAAATTCACGGAAATCCATCAGGAAAAGTACCCACGATCCTTCTACAAGCTCAGGACAGTACCCACGAAAATTTGCAGCGTTCAAATCCGTTGCAAATTGCAGAAAAAGCATCAAAATCGTCGGGTGAGCAGGCATGAAGAAACGAGGTCGGCCATTTTGCCAGGAGCGAGTAATCGATCAGCAGAATAAGATGAACGAAAATTCATGGAATTTTGACAAAAACTTGGCCAAAATTCAACATGAACAACTCACAGTGATGGAATGAACTCTAATCCTCTGCTACCATGTTGAAAGTATGGATTGATGAACAAATTCCAGGCCAAAAGTGAGTAAAAGAACAAGATTTAATCATCTCATGCAAGCATGGAGAAAAATCAACAACAAGAGAACAAGTAATAACAACAGTTGCTAAGCAGTTAAAAAACAACTCCAACTACGGTAATCCAATTGATACATCAATGTTTACATGATAATAAACTATAAAATCATAAATAATTACAAATCAAACATGCGTAACATCAATAATCAATTGCATATCACAAATCTCGGAGAACAAAAGCCAACAAGTTCCACGATTACGACGCGCCGACGGAAGCCGCGAGGACACAGCCAGCCCGGCTACGTATAGACGACATCTTTAACTCGGTCGAGCGGGCGTTTTGCCGTTCCCGAACCCCGGATCACCAATAACCGTAATCATATTATTTTAGGGCCATTCGGCCATTTTATTTGTATAGTTTAATTTACTATTAACTTGCCAAATGTCGGCATTAGAATTTGTATAACTTTTAGGATTGATTATATTGTTTGATAACAATAAATGTCATGTTTTGAGAAACTCTGTTGTCTTTATTATCTCGTATTTTATTCACTATTTGCGCGACTTATACCCGGTACTATCATGCGATAGGAGTTGTGGTCGTCACCGTCACAAACATATACCAAATACCGTATAAAAACATATACGAATACCGTATAAATGCTGTATAAACATATACCAAATGCCTTGAATACAAGAACTAAGAGTTAACTATAACTGTGTGTGATTTGACTGATTGCTTTCTGACCTTCTCTCTTGACTATTGTGTGTCAGGGAATATATATCGTATTGGATTAAGGGATCTGATCGCTTATCCAATTGGGACATGGGTTCCAGGAATCCCGCCAATCCCGTGATACCGGAAGTGGATACGGAGGAGCACAAACGGATTATGCAAATTACTTGGCACAACCGGAACTGGATACCCAGGACCGGAAATGGATTCCACCAATCAAATCGATCGGTTGATCGATTGATCACCAAATGTTCTGTCCCGCAGAAACGGATGTTTAAACTGTATTTAACCATCAATAGACATTAATATATCTTTATATTAATGTTCACAAAGCTTCGTTTCACCCAAATAAATATAGGTTTATATTTATTTACACAATCTTTATTCATATTCATATTTACCGCTAAATTGCGATCGCGCCACCTAGTGACAACATTGCGCATTTGACAAATGCGGTTTTAGCAGACGAATCATCGTGATTTGGTCGTGATACTTTGATATCAAGTAGGAATGATTATTAATACTAATTAATACATCATCTTTTATCATGGAAACCTCATAAATAGCTTTATTTAGGAATTATATCCGTTTTACACAGAATACTGTAAAAATACCGTCATGATGACACAACAGCGCTTTTTCTATGGAAAATAGGCATTTATAACCGTTGTAAACCGTCACACATCCCCCTTAAAAACACTACTATATAAAACTTTATAGAGTTTTGTTTTTCTCCTAATTAATATAAATGCTATTTTTCGGACTTGTTGTATCTTGGGGATACTGTGACTTCCATTCTGAATTTGAGTTTTACGTAAATCAGTTGAATTATCTAAATTCTGATTTTCTGCCGAAATAACTTTCCTAATAATACAATTTCAAGTTGAGAATTTGTTTTCTAATCTTCTTTTGAAGAAACCTTCGTCATACATAAAATCATCATTTGTATTATCACAACATATTTATTTCATGTGTCTAGTCAAATATATAATAATAGATTCAGATGATAAGATTTGACAATTAGAAATCATAATTGTCCCCCTTAATTATCATAACTGGAGTCGATTTTTTAGAAAGACTTTCGGAATTCTTTGTCTAGTTGACTAATTTAATTAAACTAGTTGTCTTAATCATGTAGCATTACATTTCCCAAGATTTTATATTAATTCTAACTTTTATATTTTTGTCCCCCTTTTCTTTAGAAACGAGGTCATGATTTATAGAGAAAGGATTTTCCTATACTCTATAATCGGGAGATCTTTTGATCTGATGAATTCCCTACATTCTGTGTCGAGAAAGCTTCTCAAATAAGTCGGACATAGACTTATTAATAACCGTTGTTATTCTGGTTTCTATTTCTGCTGTTATTCTGGTTTCCATTTCTGTAAGCCGTTGTTCCAATACTTCGGTGGTGACCCAATTTGGTCGGGGTCGTTTAAATGAGTTTTTTGACACATTTGAATACTCAAAATTCTTATGTTGGTCATTAAACTTTCGTTTAGACCATGTGGGACAATCTTGTTTCGTATGCCCCGGTTGTTTACAATGGAAACATTTTCTGACGTACGGGAAGGTAGCATTCTGCGAATTTGCAGCTTCAGGAACAGAATGGCGTATGCCATTTTCACCACACATAAATTGGTTGGTCTGATTGCTAGTTGAACTAATATTAGATCGACTAGGCAAGTTTTCTTCAAATACCGGTCTTGTGGAAAAAGTACTCTTTTCCTGAAACGTTCGATCGAACGGTCCACTTGCTTGAGTAGTTGAAACTATTGTTTTTGTACTCGTATCGTGAAATGAAGAGTAAACGTCCATACTCTCTAACTTCCTTTTAGAAGATTGAGGATTGTGAATCTGGTCTCCCGACCTTTGTTGTGGTGAACTAGATTGGTCACGTCCTCTAAACGGCAAATCTTTTGTGAACGATTGTTCGACAATTGTTTGATTTGGATTGAAAATTGGCTGCAAAATCCTATCGTTGAGTTTTCTCCATAGATCATGCTCCACTACATACGTCATCGCTTCGTCTAAATTCGCAAATTGAAATGGATCTAATCCATACAGTTGACAGTAGTTTCTTATAGACTTCCAATCTACGATACTTTTAAAGTATGATCGGTTACTTAAATCTTCTAGGAGATCGACCATATTCAGTGGTTTTTGAGCCATACTAAATTCAAAATCTGACGATTTTTAATTCTTTAATTTATAAAGAACACGAATATACGTCTTTAAAAGAACAATATAATACGCTTTCAATAGAAAATACTTCTAAACTTTTTACGTTTTAATAAAGTAAAAGTAAACTTTGCGTTTGTTTAACACGTGTTAGCTTTGCAGGTTACACGGCACACAAAACTTTGAATCGTGACTAGAATCGGGACGGCGTGGTCAAGATAGCTCTGGAACACGTCTGCGGGTCTGGTCTGGAAGCGAATGATCATTGTCTGATCTGGCTCTCCTTTAATAGCAGGGGGCTGGGGATCCCTAGATCTCCTAACTCCTGATTGGCTGGTTTGATGTCAACCGATAGTATGAAGAACGTAATATTTTCGTTAACAGTTCTCTACTAAGTCCGTTCCCTTTGAAATTTCAATTTTACCGATAAAATAAAAAATTCCTTCGAAAATATTCATAAATATCTCCAAAAATGTATTTTCAATAAAATAACATAAATCTACTTCAATCTTTTTGAACTTTTTGAGATTGTTTACCAATCCAACTAATTAATAATTAATAATAATAATACGTCCCCCTTATCTCTAATAACGAGATGTTTTGCAGAAATTTTTATCTTTCGGATGAAAGAATATTTAGATTGTAATTTCCGTAAATACCTTCCTCTTGTTGCAGTATTTCCTCCATTTAACTTTTCAAATGAGAAAAGACAAATCTGGAGAACTTCACTGTCAAACTTCCATTCTTATCACACCAAAATTCGTAATTCACTTGTTTTGAATTTTGAATATCTCGTGACACAATAACAGTATCGATGTCACAATTAAGCAGTTTACTACTCGGTCCGCACTAGGACATGTGAATTACTTTTTTGCCGATAAAATAATTTTTCTTGAAAATATTTGTAACCGATTTTTCACTACAATAAAATAAAATGAATTTATCTCAGATTTTTGTTAATTGTTTCTACACAACATAACATTCCCTTTAATGTTGGATTTGCATCGAAATTCCATTTTAAAAAGAACTTTTCACTTACTTATCGCAAATATAAACATATTCCAACCGTTTTTTGTTTAAACTTTGACACGTAAAATTTACTTAGAAAATATGGTCATATTCCCTTAGCTTTTACGAAAATTGACTAAATTCTTAATCTTAGAGAAAATAATAATATATCTAGAGTATTTCCTTTTCCGAAATAAAATCTATGTTCAATAGTAAATAAACTCTTTGCAATTCTCAGTTTTTCGAATGGAAAAATGCAATTTTCCATCAGCGGTGGTTTATATAATTTTTCCGAAAGAAAAATAAACATTTTGAAACTTATTTCCTTCGTTTAGATCAGCTATCTAATTTTAAAGCTTCTATCCAGTCAAGAAATATTTGAACTGGAAATATTTTCATGTGGCAAAGTTCGTAGCCACAAATGGATTTGTTATTCCGGTTAAGAAATTTTCCACGGGGGAAAAATGTCTGATTAGATTTCTAAAAATATTCGTTGTTTTTCAAACAGCTAAATTTCATTTAGAAATTCTCAAAATTTGGGAGACCCAAATATCGTTGGAAACTTAAAACACTGTTAATATTTCCGAAAAGAGAAGATTGGATAAAATCTTTTACTTTTCCGAGGGAAAGCGTTTATCGTGATTCGTAACTTTCGACGAAGAAAATACTACTTCACGTGGTCGACAACTTCATTCGCCGCCATTTTATATTTTCATTGTTTCCGAAGAAAACTGTACTTTTTTGAAAATAATTAATTCCTTCGGATAAAGGTAATATTTATTTCGATTTTTTTGCAAATCCTTTTCGCGAATAGAGTGTGTTGTTTTTTCAAACAACTAAATTATCATGGGTGCCGACGGCAGTGGAAAATAAGTTCCCGACACTTCAAATGAATCTCTACGAACCTTCGGTAACATTTTCACGCTGTTTTTTATCCGTTGACCGCCGTAATTTCCAAGTATTCGTTCGCACCTTGCATCGAAGGTTTTGAGTGGCTTTCCTGCCGCGTTTTTAGCGGAGATCGTCGCTTGTTGATACGGCGCGTGGTCGCTGGGTATCGGCGTCGACGTACCGTTACAGGAAACTTAATTTCTTGTAAATATTTCCAAATAGTTGCGGTGTTTTCTGATTTTAACGTTCAAGTGGAAAGATAAATCGGTAAGAAGTCCGCTGTCTAAACTTTATGTGTTCTAGCTTTTTTCAAATAAAACAAAACATCAAAAAATATCTGTTTTCTTATTTTACTCGAAACTTTTTGATTCCTTATTTTAAAATACTTCGTATAAAAGTTGATCAACTTTGTATCTAGTCTGATGCAGCTTGATAAAAGTTGATCAACTTTGTATCTAGTCTGATGCAGCTTGATAAAAGTTGATCAACTTTGTACCTAGTCTGATGCAGCTTGATAAAAGTTGATCAACTTTTTATGTAGTCTGATGCAGCTTGATAAAAGTTGATCAACTTTTAATCTAGTCTGATGCAGCTTGATAAAAGTTGATCAACTTTTTATGTAGTCTGATGCAGATTGATAAAAGTTGATCAACTTTGTATCTAGTCTGATGCAGCTTGATAAAACTTGATCAACTTTGTATCTAGTCTGATGCAGCTTGATAAAAGTTGATAAACTTTTAATCTAGTCTGATGCAGCTTGATAAAAGTTGATCAACTTTTTATGTAGTCGAATGCAGCTTGATAAAAGTTGATCACCTTTTTATGTAGTCTGATGTAGCTTGATAAAAGTTGATCAACTTTTAATCTAGTCTGATGCAGCTTGATAAAAGTTGATCAACTTTTCATGTAGTATGATGCAGCTTGATAAAAGTTGATCAACTTTTAATCTAGTCTGATGCAGCTTGATAAAAGTTGATCAACTTTTCATGTAGTATGATGCAGCTTGATAAAAGTTGATCAACTTTTAATCTAGTCTGATGCAGCTTGATAAAAGTTGATCAACTTTTCATGTAGTATGATGCAGCTTGATAAAAGTTGATCAACTTTGTATCTAGTCTGATGCAGCTTGATAAAAGTTGATCAACTTTTAATCTAGTCTGATGCAGCTTGATAAAAGTTGATCAACTTTTAATCTAGTGGTAGTAATACAGACTGGAGTTAGTAGTAATGCGGCTCGGCCAATGGAACTTATCCTGTTTACACAAACCTTAGCTAATATTAGTGTTGGTCAAAGAAATTAGTTCAAATTCATTACTTCTCGAAATAAATGTGCGAGTACTGTGCACACAACAAATTGTTTACTCAGGGATTTAAAAGTGAAGAATTGATTAATTGTTAAGTACTCGCTGATAATGTGACCAATTTACGTATTTACAAGTTCAATCACTAATGAGTTTTTCAAACATTATTGGTATTTCCTATGCACAGAAAATTGTGTAATGACTATGCAACGCCTCGCAACGACTATGCAACGCCTCACAATGACTATGCAACGCCTGGCAACAACTATGCAACGACTATGCAACGCCTGGCATCAACTATGCAACGACTATGCAACGCCTCACAACGACTATGCAACGACTATGCAACGCTTTGAAGAAATTTGAAGGACTTTGAAGAACTTTGTAGGAATTTGAAGGATGGATTTTGAAGGATGAAGTTTGAAGGAATTTGAAGGAATTTGAAGGAATTTGAAGGATTTTGAAGGAATTTAAAGGATTTTGAAGGAATTTGAAGGAATTTGAAGGATGGATTTTGAAGGATGAAGTTTGAAAGAATTTGAAGAAATTTGAAGGAATTTGAAGGAATTTGAAGGATTTTGAAGGAATTTGAAGGAATTTAAAGGATTTTGAAGGATTTTGAAGGAATTTAAAGGATTTTGAAGGAATTTGAAGGATGAAGTTTGAAGGAATTTGAAGGAATTTTAAGGAATTTCAAGGAATTTGAAGGGATTTGAAGGAATTTCAAGGATTTTGAAGGAATTTAAAGGATTTTGAAGGAATTTGAAGGAATTCGAAGGATGGATTTTGAAGGATGGATTTTGAAGGAATTTGAAGAAATTTGAAGTTATTTGTAGGAATTTGAAGGAATTTGAAGTAATTTGTAGGAATTTGAAGGATTTTGAAGGATTTTAAATGATGGATTTTGAAGGATGGATTTTGAAGGATGGAATTTGAAGGAATTTGACGGATTTGAAGGAATTTGACGGAATTTGAAGGAATTTGAAGGAATTTGAAGGATTTTGAAGGAATATTGTGAAATTTTGAGAAAATTTGAGAAAAAATAACTATGCAACTATCTGCAACAATTTCCAACTATCTGCAACCAAAATCCAACAAATTTTCTCGAGATTTCTCAAATTTTCTCGAGATTTCTCAAATTTTCTCAAGATTTCTCAAATTTTTTCGAGATTTCTCAAATTTTCTCGAGATTTCTCAAATTTTCTCGAGATTTCTCAAATTTTCTCGAGATTTCTCAAATTTTCTCGAGATTTCTCAAATATTCTCGAGATTTCTCAAATTTTCTCGAGATTTCTCAAATTTTCTCGAGATTTCTCAAATTTTCTCGAGATTTCTCAAATTTTCTCGAGTTTCTCAAATTTTCTCGAGATTTCTCAAATTTTCTCGAGATTTCTCAAATTTTCTCAAAATTTCTCAAATTTTCTCGAGATTTCTCAAATTTTCTCGAGATTTCTCAAATTTTCTCGAGATTTCTCAAATTTTCTCGAGATTTCTCAAATTTTCTCGAGGTTTCTCAAATTTTCTCGAGGTTTCTCAAATTTTCTCGAGGTTTCTCAAATTTTCTCGAGGTTTCTCAAATTTTCTCGAGATTTCTCAAATTTTCTCGAGATTTCTCAAATTTTCTCGAGATTTCTCAAATTTTCTCGAGATTTCTCAAATTTTCTCGAGATTTCTCAAATTTTCTCGAGATTTCTCAAATTTTCTCGAGATTTCTCAAATTTTCTCGAGATTTCTCAAATCTTGAGAGAAATCTTTGATTGCAGATAGTTGGAAATTGGTTGCAGATAGTTGGAAATTGGTTGCAGATAGTTGGATTTTGGTTGCAGATAGTTGGAAATTGTTGCAGATAGTTGGAAATTGGTTGCAGATAGTTGGAGATTGGTTGCAGATAGTTGGATTTTGGTTGCAGATAGTTGGAAATTGTTGCAGATAGTTGGAAATTGGTTGCAGATAGTTGGAAATTGGTTGTGTGTATGACAGTGTAACCGTCAAACACTGCTCAATACCTAACGCATAGTAATAAATAAGACATCTGCACAATATATGACGGTTTATAAGTGCTATTTATTAATAACACGGCCGAATTTTAAGTGTTTTCGGCGAAACCCGCATTTGTCAATGCTCCGAGTCGCCACTAGATGGCGCGATTATAATTCAGCGGTAAATTCGATTTGCGAGTTAAGAAACTGGTAAATAAATATAAGAATATATTTATTTGTATGAAACGACACTTTATTAGGATTAATATAAATATATATTAATGATTATTGATGGGAATCTCTAGTTCAGCAGAAATGGAGATTTGATAATCCATCGATCAACCGATCGATGTGATTGGTGGATCCATTTCCGGTCCTGGGTATCCAGTTCCGGTTGTGGTGTGAATTAGCATATTGCTCCTCCGTATCCACTTCCGGCGATACGGGATTGGAGGGATTCGTGGAACCCATGTTCCAATTGGTTGATTGGATTAATCCCTAATCCAGTCAGGTTATATAAACCCAAACAACCGGCCATTCCGCAGCACTGTTTGATTATTTCTGTTTGGTATTGTTACTTAAGAAATATGATTCGTTGTTCACGTGGAAGACCGTTTAGTTCTTTGGTTCTTTGTTGATTTGTTCGCAAAGAACCGCGGCATGATTCTACCGAATCATGCAACCACCGGCAATTGAAGCCGACGTATTGGATTGTTATGTTGCATACATGTTTCAATTTACGGTCTCGCCGAGGAGAACCTGCCTTCTGTGCAATTCAGTATCCTCCGGGCAGGACTGAGTGGTCATTTTCGGTATGAACGCATTCCGTAACCGTGAGTAAGCACCGGAACTGTTGAGAGTTGGTTCCTTCACCTGATGGTGTCAAAGTAGTCTGTTTTACAGTAACCACGAGTAGCACCAAGTGTTTGGCAAGCTGATTCTCATGGTATTCGGTGCCAAAGTAGTCGGTTTGTTATTAGTACCGCGAAGGACTAAACTGCTGTGCGGAGCCGCAAGCTATCGACTCCTGTGTACGCGATACCGTCAATCGCTGGACGAACGACCGTGTTGCGACGCAGGGGACGCTTGATACCGTTCTGCATGGCAAGGCGTATTCTCTATCGACGGCAATTGTGTGTTGCGACGGGAAGTCTAATACTTATTCTTCATTAACAGCAAAACAGATTTAACTTGAAGACAAGTTAAATCACCAAATCAGAAGATTTGATTACCAATTACACGAAGACTCGAAAGAGTAACAAAACAAGTTGATAACAACTTACCAGCGAAATATCTGAATAAAGAACAAACTCACAACTCCAATGAATTAAATATAATTCATAAGCGGAATATTGATAAGTAAATGAATACATTTACTTACACCAATATCCCCCCTAAGTTGTGGCGGTGCAGACAAAGTCAACCGCATTTCTCAGATCATTCGATTTATCGATGTGCAACCATTTACACAAGCGAACCAAGCAAAACCAAGGAACCAGCGAAGCCGTATCGGACTCCAGGAGACAGCCATCCGGCTTAGATGACAACTATAACCAGGTCGAGCGATGGGGAAACCGCTCCCGCATCCCGGCCACGTAAAGATATTATTTTAGGGCCAATCGGCCACTCGATTGTATAGTTTAATAGCCAGTTAAACTTGCCAAATGTCGGCATTAGTCTTATGTATAATTTAGCTCATTTCCTATTGTTTGCCAACAATAAACTGTCTTGTATTTATCTCGAATTGTATTCACTGTTATTTATTGCGATCTCTTCCCGGTACCATTGTTAAATGGGAGTTGTGGTCGTCACCGTCACAAATAGTAGTAAATACAATGGGAATCTAAGTTACTACAAAAAAAGTTGATCAATTTTTATCAAGCTGCATCAGACTACATAAAAAGTTGATCAACTTTTATCAAGCTGCATCAGACTAGATAAAAAGTTGATCAACTTTTATCAAGCTGCATCAGACTAGATAAAAAGTTGATCAACTTTTATCAAGCTGCATCAGACTAGATAAAAAGTTGATCAACTTTTATCAAGCTGCATCAGACTACATACAAAGTTGATCAACTTTTATCAAGCTGCATCAGACTACATAAAAAGTTGATCAACTTTTATCAAGCTGCATCAGACTAGATACAAAGTTGATCAACTTTGATCAAGCTGCATCAGACTACATAAAAAGTTGATCAACTTTTATCAAGCTGCATCAGACTAGATACAAAGTTGATCAACTTTTATCAAGCTGCATCAGACTAGATACAAAGTTGATCAACTTTTATCAAGCTGCATCAGACTACATAAAAAGTTGATCAACTTTTATCAAGCTGCATCAGACTAGATACAAAGTTGATCAACTTTTATAAAGCTGCATCAGACTAGATACAAAGTTGATCAACTTTTATCAAGCTGCATCAGACTAGATACAAAGTTGATCAACTTTTATAAAGCTGCATCAGACTAGATACAAAGTTGATCAACTTTTATCAAGCTGCATCAGACTAGATACAAAGTTGATCAACTTTTATCAAGCTGCATCAGACTAGATACAAAGTTGATCAACTTTTATCAAGCTGCATCAGACTAGATACAAAGTTGATCAACTTTTATCAAGCTGCATCAGACTAGAAACAAAGTTGATCAACTTTTATCGAGCTGCATCAGACTAGATACAAAGTTGATCAACTTTTATCGAGCTGCATCAGACTAGATACAAAGTTGATCAACTTTTATCGAGCTGCATCAGACTACATAAAAAGTTGATCAACTTTTATCGAGCTGCATCAGACTAGATACAAAGTTGATCAACTTTTATCGAGCTGCATCAGACTAGAAACAAAGTTGATCAACTTTTATCGAGCTGCATCAGACTAGATTAAAAGTTGATCAACTTTTATCGAGCTGCATCAGACTAGATACAAAGTTGATCAACTTTTATCAAGCTGCATCAGACTAGATACAAAGTTGATCAACTTTTATCAAGCTGCATCAGACTAGATACAAAGTTGATCAACTTTTATCAAGCTGCATCAGACTAGATACAAAGTTGATCAACTTTTATCAAGCTGCATCAGACTAGAAACGAAGTTGATCAACTTTTATCAAGCTGCATCAGACTAGATACAAAGTTGATCAACTTTTATCAAGCTGCATCAGACTAGATACAAAGTTGATCAACTTTTATCAAGCTGCATCAGACTACATAAAAAGTTGATCAACTTTTATCAAGCTGCATCAGACTACATAAAAAGTTGATCAACTTTTATCGAGCTGCATCAGACTAGATTAAAAGTTGATCAACTTTTATCGAGCTGCATCAGACTAGATTAAAAGTTGATCAACTTTTATCGAGCTGCATCAGACTAGATACAAAGTTGATCAACTTTTATCGAGCTGCATCAGACTAGATACAAAGTTGATCAACTTTTATCGAGCTGCATCAGACTAGATTAAAAGTTGATCAACTTTTATCGAGCTGCATCAGACTAGATTAAAAGTTGATCAACTTTTATCGAGCTGCATCAGACTAGATACAAAGTTGATCAACTTTAATCAAGCTGCATCAGACTAGATACAAAGTTGATCAATTTTTATCAAGCTGCATCAGACTAGATACAAAGTTGATCAACTTTTATCAAGCTGCATCAGACTAGATACAAAGTTGATCAACTTTTATCAAGCTGCATCAGACTAGATACAAAGTTGATCAACTTTTATCAAGCTGCATCAGACTAGAAACAAAGTTGATCAACTTTTATCAAGCTGCATCAGACTAGATACAAAGTTGATCAACTTTTATCAAGCTGCATCAGACTCGATACAAAGTTGATCAACTTTTATCAAGCTGCATCAGACTAGATACAAAGTTGATCAACTTTTATCAAGCTGCATCAGACTACATAAAAAGTTGATCAACTTTTATCAAGCTGCATCAGACTAGATACAAAGTTGATCAACTTTTATCAAGCTGCATCAGACTACATAAAAAGTTGATCAACTTTTATCAAGCTGCATCAGACTACATAAAAAGTTGATCAACTTTTATCAAGCTGCATCAGACTAGATACAAAGTTGATCAACTTTTATCAAGCTGCATCAGACTAGATACAAAGTTGATCAACTTTTATCAAGCTGCATCAGACTAGATACAAAGTTGATCAACAAAGTTTCAACAAAGTTTCAAAGTTTCAACAAAGTTTCGGCGGCACTGAAGCAGTTGTCGTTGGGTGGCCGCCGCGGTCCGCAGAGGGGCCGTGGAAGAGCCAACCAATTCAGCACACCCGGTTTTTCAGGCGCAGGGACCAGCGCTTAACGCGGATCGTTTCAGCGACCTTGGCGCGGGCGCCAGGGGCAGAGTAGTGGGCGAGGCGGCCAGCCTGTAAAAAGGGATGGCACGCTCGTCGACTGTTTTCGTTGCGGCGGACCGCATTTTGTAAGGGATTGCCCTTTTGAGCCAGCGCTGGGACTGAGAGCCAGTCAAGATCAAAGAGCGGGTGGACGGTTGATTGGTGAGTGGCATAAGAAAGCAAATGACCAGGAGGGGGCTTGCCCACCGGCGACGTTCCCGCCTGAAGTTGACGGCAGTTTCGGTGGTGCAGGGGCACCGGAGGAGAAGTGGAGGCAGCGGAACATTCCAATCAATGTCATCCAGGAACAGGATGAGGATTTTGCCTTGTTTCACGTGATTGGAGCGAGAGTGAGGTCGCCACCCCTTTTAGTGCAGGTGGTGTTGAATTCTTTTAGGTTTAATTTATTACTAGACACTGGCATGATGTGTTAAATGTGGCTGATTGCAATGTCTAATATCAAGAAGGGCGATTACCCCCACCTCAGTCAAGCTGTTTGCATATCAACACCAACCTCACTGCAAAAAATTTTGGATGTCAAAAAAAAAATTATTGGAAAGTTAATGGTGAAATTGGACAAATTACAGTTTGGAAATAAAATGGAAAGGAAATGTGAAATATTTTATGGAAAGTTGAATTTCTGTAAATTTACAACACTGAAAGATGACATTTTAGTTTTTGTTAAATGTGTGGAAAGCTAATGTAAACTAGGTTTGGAAATTTAAATTTCTATAAATTTTAAACACTGAAAGATGATGTTGCAAGTTATTGTAATTGTATGGAATGTTAATGTAAATTAGATTAGGAAATTTGTATTTCCATTCATTTCACAAGGCTAAAAATTAATGACTAAAGATCCTATGTTTCCAGCTTTTAAAATTTATGGGTTTATCACCAGATGGCGAACATAATTCAAAACTAATTCAAAATTTATATTTATTAAATATGGGATTGGTTTTATGATTTCTACTTCAACAAATAATTAGATTATTATTGTTAGAGTTTTGTAGTGTAACATTTTAATTTAATTCTAGAATTTGTTACACCATCATATCAATGCTAGTTTTAATCACTGCCTTCAGTTGATTTTGCTCATTTTTTGTATTAGGCTATGATTATAGCCTTGGTTTATGAATTCAGGATTTAAGATTATTGGATTCAAGATTCATAAATTCAGAATTCAGGATTCAGGAATGAATTCAGGATTTAGGATTCAGAAATGGATTCAGAAATGGATTCAGGATTCAGGATTCAGGATTCAGGATTCAGAAATGCATTCAGAAACAAATTCAGGATTTAGCATTCAGAATTCAGGATTCAGGATTCAGGAATGAATTCAGAATTCAGGAATAAATTTAGGATTCAGGATTCAGGAATGAATTTAGGATTCAGGATTCAGAAGTGAATCCTCTGCATATTTTTAGGATGTATTGAATTTTTATGGAAATTTCTAGGGATTTATTTTTACGAGATTTATTTTGAGATTTAACTAATTTAGAATTTTTATTAAAAAAGAAATATCAAATTTTATATTTGGAAAGTTGTTATTTACTGATGGGAAACTCATATTTTACATTTGGAAATCTTAACTTTACTAGTTGAGAAATATGTGTTTTACTGTTTGGAAATTTAATATATCATGCTATGAAAAATAGTTTGGAAACGGTTGCATTCAGTGTTGGAAAGTCATTGGAAATTTGATGTTTGTACAATTTGGAATATATAACTTTCGGGTTTGGAAATATCGCATTTCAGTTATATTTCCAAAATATTTGATCCACGAAAATCTATTTTTTTGCAGTGCCTGTTGAGGTGTTGGGGCAGCTGTGGCTGGATATGCACATGGGTGAGGTAACAGCAAAGGTGAATTTTGTGGTGGTGGGTCGTTTAGGCCCTAGCCTTATTGGTCGGGACGCGGTGCAAAAGTTTGGATGGCATAATATTTCTGCCGCTTTAATTTCAGGAAATGGACGTGACTCGGCGGCGCCAGCGGAGGGTGATGGAGTTGCCGCGAGTGGTCAACACCCGTCGGCGAGCCCGGTGGATCACGTTGAAATGGCGAGCGCGAGCGCGCAGAGAGCTGGTTCCTTGAGCGAGTTGCTATTGCGTTATGCGCACGTGTTCAGCGAGTGCCTTGGTACCTACAAAGGTGAACCGGTTGATCTTATTTTAAGACCAGACGCCGTCCCCAGATTTTACAGGCCCAGGCCTATTCCACTACCTCTCAGAGACGCGGTCAGTTTGGAGATTGAGGACTTGATTTCCAAGGGGGTGTTCAAGCCAATCCCGTTCTCCGTGTGGGGGACTCCCCTGGTCACTGTGCAGAAGAAGGACGGGGGGTTCGCCTATGCGGAGATTATAGGTCCACCGTGAACGCCAATTTACAGCCGGACCCGTATCCCCTACCTCGCATAGCCGAGTTGCTAGCTTCCATCGGGAGGGCGCGAGTGTTCAGTATGCTTGACCTTAGGCAAGCGTACTTGCAAATCCCGCTGTCCGAGAGGTCAGCTGTTATTGCGGCCGTGAACACCCCGAAAGGCCTAATGGCCGTTACCAGGCTCCCGTTTGGAACCATGCCATCCCCAGGTATTTTCCAGCGGATTATTATTTCGGTCCTGGACGGAATGCCCCGCATTTTTGTCTATTTGGACGACATTCTTGTAGCTGTTGTTTTCCAATACCAAATAGTCCTCCGTATGCATTTCATGTATTTATCAGTGTGTTACTGCATTATGCAGCTTAGTGTATTTATTTAGACTTCTTTTCATTATTTAACATTGGGCATAATGCTGCCTGCATCATGTTAATATTAGTTTACTCCAACACCAGATGGTGTCACATGTATGTTTTTCACAATCACAATGGCCGCTTGCATGCAAGCAAGCACCCATGTATTTTCTCCACCTAAATTATTAAACATTTAGTTTATTTTTACATTGTGTTTGTCACATATGAGCACTTTAGAGTGCAGTGACTTTATTTTCCACTATTTTCAAGCGCTGGAGGTGCGCGCACGTCATTGCGCTCATATTCGCCGTGTTTCGGCATTTAAACTCGCTTCCACACACAGTATTTCATACTGTGAGCGCACTCCTCTGCTACAGTAGCAACGTGGGACCTGCCAGAGCATTTGTGGGTTTTAGAGCAGATTTTTCGTAGATTGGCTGATAGGGGTTTACACCTGGCTAGGGAGAAGTGTTTATTTTGTGAAAGTGGCTTGAATTTTTTGGGTTTTTCAATTAGCCAGATGGGAGTGAGGCCGATCTCGTCAAAAGTGGAGGCAGTGTTGGCAATCCCACCGCCCGTGGATGTGAAGGGTCTTAGAACCTTTTTGGGAATGGTGGCGTTTTACGCCGTGTTCATTGAACACTTGGCCGACAAGGCAACTCCGCTATACGAACTGTTGTGCGCGGACGCAAGTTGGGTTTGGAACCAGCGCAGGCAGCGGGCATTTGACGGGATTAAACGGGCTTTAACCTCCGCTCCCATTCACCGTCCGTTGGTGATCGCAGCAGACGCGTCCCCGTTTGGCGTTGGGGCGGTCTTGGCCCACGTCGACGAGTTGGAGAGAGAACACCTGTAGAAAATATGGATTGATGAACAAATTCCAGGCCAAAAGTGAGTAAAAAGAACATAACATATTTTAATACCATGCAAGCATGGAGAAAACAAGAAGAGAGAAGATACAACAGTAGTTGCTAGGGAATTTAAACAAAAGCCATACACAATAACATAATATGCAGCTACGGTAATCCATCCGATACATACACACTCAAGGTTTACACAAGGATAAAATACAATTATATAATAATAACTATATAATAAATCACTACATAATAAACCCGAATAAATAATGTATCACATCTATCAGCAACCACAAATTACGGATCTCGGAGAACAAGAAAAACCCAACAACACCCAGTTGCTTTTGCCTCGAGATCCCTCAGCCGCGCCGAGAGTAATTACGCGCACATCGACAAGGAGGCACTGTGAAAAAATTCCATATCTATTTGATGGGTAGGGAATTTACCATCTTCACCGATCACAAGTCGTTGCTGGGCATTTTGGGGTCTGACCGCCCAATTCCTTTGGTGGTCAGCCCCAGGATGCTCCGCTGGGCTTTGCTCTTGTCGGCTTACTCCTATGTGTTTTAGTATCGCAGGGGAGCCGACAATTCTAATGCTGATGTCTTGAGCAGATTCCCTTGCGATCCGGCGCCGGCTGAAGTGGACGACCGACCTGTGTTTTTGGTCGAGATGGAGGGCGAGAACTTATTAACAGCAGTGGAAGTCGCGAAGGCGACCTCAGTGGACGTCGAATTGATTGTGGTGTAAACTATCTCAAAGCTGAGACTAGCTGACCCGAAATTACCAAGACACAACTACAAGCTCTAGTTAACTTCAAGTGATTTTATTAAACAAAACAAACTGATTATATATCACACTGGTCAACCCTGATTGGTTGATTACAAAGAACGGCCCCCAATTGGCTGTTTACCCCCAAAACGTTTATCGGACATATTCCGTTTGTGTCCGCCCGCCCCCTGGCGATCGTTATCGCCCGTTACACCCGAAAAACTCCACACTCGGTCATCTGACTAAATGTCGGCGTCCCCGCCGACACTTGTTAATTCGTCTTCGGCTCCTGATGTCGCGTCGTCCTCGAATGTCCATTTCTTCATCTGGTCGATTGGTGCGGTCGTTTTGTATCGAGGCGGGTTCTCGAGACTTGTAATCTCGTACACTGTGCTCGAAATCCTCCGACTTACTCGCAAAGGTCCTCGGTACAGATTACTGAGTTTTCCCGCTTTGCCTTGTATTGCGATCGCTTTCCTTCGTACGACGACCATATCCCCAACTTTGTATGTCCGGTTTGGTCCTCGATGTCTATCGAACGCCTTTTTCTGCTTGATCTGGTTTTCCGTCAGTGTTTCGTAGGCTTCGTTTCTTACGTCTTCGATTTCCGTCTTGTCTTCATCGTTTTCCTCAACTACTATCGCTGCCAATCTTGGCTCGATGATCGTTCTCGGCTGGAACCCGTACAACACCTCCAATGGTGTTTTCTTGGTCGATTGGTTGGCTCTTGAGTTGATCGCGATTTCGACCTTGTCAATCCCTCTGCTCCAATCGCTCCCGTCGTCCTTCGTCGTTTGGCTCGCCAACATCGGGACTATCGTTCGGTTCATCCTTTCCACTAGCCTGTTCGCTCTCGGATTTTCCGTCGAAGTCAGCACGTGTCGAATCTCGAATTCTTTGCACATTTCTGCAAACAACACGTTGGTAAACGCAGTTCCTCGATCTGTAATAATCCGCGTCGGGATCCACATTCGTGCGCATAACTTCCGAATCTCTCTGCACGTAGTCGTTGCGTTCGTCGATTTTACCGGCATCAGAAAAACCAATTTCGAAAAATTGCATACCGCCACCAAAATGTGTCGGTACCCAATGCCGCTCTTTGGAAAGGGGCCCACATGATCCAGGTGAACCGTGTGGAACGCCACCCTTTGCCTCTCGATGATATTCAACTCGCCGGCTCGTTTTCCTCCTGGTTCCTTCCTCATCAAACACTCGATACACGCTCCTACGGCTGCTTTCACGTAACTTCGCATCCTGGGGAACCAAAATCTCTTCCGAATCGCCTCAATCGTTGCGTCGACTCCCGGATGCGCGTGTCTAATATGTACTTCGTTCGTGATCTGTCTCCGCATCATCTTGGGCAAATACAACACATCTCTTCGCCGTCCGTTCACCGTTAACTCAAAGTAAACGTGTCCCTTCTTGATCTTGTATCCTCGAATCTTGTGCTGCATTCGTTCGTCTAATAAATTTTTATCTTCCACCAACAACGCGTCCTTCAACTCTTTACACTCGGGATCGCTTTCCTGCGCAGCTACGAGTCAGTCGCCTTCTGTAAATTTAATTTGGTTAACTTTGAACCGTCGTTCCATCTCCGTTTCCTCGCCGCTTGCTAGTTCCGCGTTCCTACTCAGGGCGTCGACGTGGCCCATGAGTAATCCTGGTCGATGTATTGTTTTGAAATTATATTCCGAAAGCGCCAACACCCATCTCCCGATTCGTGGCGTCAACTCCCGTTTCTTCAACCCATATCGTACTGCTTGCTAGCATTGCCTCCATCATTTGCTTCATTTGCGTTTGCATCAGCTTTTGCATTTGATCTGCACTAAAACCGCCGTTCATCATCGCTTGTATCGGTGCGTTTTCTTCTATCTTCGGATCGTTGTTTTCTACTTTCTCTTCGTCTTTCTCTTCGTCTTTCTCTTCGTCGTCATCTTTGTCGTCGCTTTCTACTCGTTCTACGATTCCCGCTTCCGTACGTAACGCGCGCCATAATTGTGTCAACATGTCTGTTTTCAACTTCTGTGGCACAATTTTTCGCTCCCGTAATAGCGGTCTGATCTCTCGGGTCCTCAGCACGTTTAAATCTTCGTACGTTGGGATCTCTTTACGTTGGATTTTTGCTAATACTGCTTCCGCGTCGGCCATTTCTCGTTCGAAGTTCGGCTAACCTTTGTAGCACGTGTTTATTCGGCGAATCGTCTCTCGTTTCCCGAACCGTCTACGCGCTATTTGTTACCCCGACTTTCGTTCCCGTTGCCAAAAACAGTCGTCGCCTCTTACTTCTTCTACTTTCTCGTCTACTTTATCGTCTATCGTCGCATCGAATCCTTCTATCGTCGCATCGGATTCGTCTATCCCACTTCTGATGTAAACTATCCCAAACTTGGGATCAGCTGACCCGAAATTACCAAGACACAACCGCTAGCTTAGTTAAACTTCAAGTGATTTTATTAAACAAAACAAACTGATTATATATCACACTGGTCAACCCTGATTGGTTGATTACAAAGAACGGCCCCCAATTGGCTGTTCACCCCCAAAACGTTTATCGGACATATTCCGTTTGTGTCCGCCCGCCCCCTGGCGATCGTTATCGCCCTTTACACCCGAAAAACTCCACAGTGGTAGTTGCTGCGGTCCGTGAAGGGAATTTTGCCTCGCTTTCTGGTCGCTCTGAGTTGGCTGTTTAGGCCAACCGTTTTGAAGAACTCTCGCTTATGGCGGGAGTTTTCTTGTGGGGGGCTAGAGTGGTTGTGCCAGCAGCCTTGCTGCGGCTCCTTTATGAAGGCCATCCCGGCATTGTGGTCATGAAAAAGAGGGCCCGCAGTGCTGTGTGGTGGGCGGGAATTACCCCGCAAATCATTAACTTCATGCAGAAGTGCGTTATCTGCGCGCAAAGCAGACCGTTGCCACCGCACGCACTGCCTGTTTCGTGGCCGCGTGCCGAGGAGCCATGGGCCAGGGTACATATCAATTATGCCGGCCCTATTCAGTGTTGGTTGACGCCTACTCTGGGTGGATCGAGGCGAGGGCGACGCGAACGGCCACTTCGGCCACCACAATCTCGATTCTCAGGCGTGTCTTTAGCACTTTTAGGCTCCCTCACCTTTTGGTGAGTGACAACGGGGCCCAATTCACGTCTGCAGAGTTTGCCAGTTTTTTGAGGAGAAATGGGGTCGAGCATATGTTCTCCTCCCATACTACGCCCAGTCTAACGGGCAGGCAGAACGCGCGGTGCGTTGGGTAAAGGACCGCCTGGCAAAATTCACCAAGGGTGGCAAATGTTGGCAAATGTTGGCTTTTGTAGGCTTTTGTTGGCTTTTGTTGGCTTTTGTTGGCTTTTGTTGGCTTTTGTTGGCTTTTGTTGGCAAATGTTGGCTTTTGTTGACTTTTGTTGGCAAATGTTGGCAAATGTTGGCAAATGTTGGCTTTTGTCGGATTTTGTCGGATTTTGTCGGATTTTGTCGGATTTTGTCGAATTTTGTTGGATTTTGTTGGATTTTGTTGGATTTTCTTTTGTGAGATTTTGTGAGATTTTGTGAGATTTTGTCAGATTTTGTCAGATTTTGTCAGATTTTGTCAGATTTTGTTGGCTTTTGTTGGCTTTTGTTGGCTTCTGTTGGCTTCTGTTGGCTTTTGTTGGCTTTTGTTGGCTTTTGTTGGCTTTTGTTGGCAAATGTTGGCAAATGTTGGCAAGTATTGGCTTTTGTCGGCTTTTGTCAGATTTTGTCAGATTTTGTCAGATTTTCATTTGTCAGATTTTGTCGGATTTTGTCGGATTTTGTCGGATTTTGTCGGATTTTGTCAGATTTTGTCAGATTTTGTCAGATTTTGTTAGATTTTGTCAAATTTTGTCAGATTTTGTTAGATTTTGTGAGATTTTGTTGGCTTTTGTTAGCTTTTGTTGGCTTTTGTTGACTTTTGTTGGCAAATGTTGGCAAATGTTGGCTTTTGTTGGCTTTTGTTGGCTTTTGTTGGCTTTTGTTGGCTTTTGTTGGCTTCTGTTGGCTTCTGTTGGCTTTTGTTGGCTTTTGTTGGCTTTTGTTGGCTTTTGTTGGCAAATGTTGGCAAATGTTGGCAAGTATTGGCTTTTGTCGGCTTTTGTCAGATTTTGTCAGATTTTGTCAGATTTTCATTTGTCAGATTTTGTCGGATTTTGTCGGATTTTGTCGGATTTTGTCGGATTTCGTCGGAATTTTTCGGATTTTTTCGGATTTTGTTGGATTTTCTTTTGTGAGATTTTGTCAGATTTTGTCAGATTTTGTCAGATTTTGTCAGATTTTGTTAGATTTTGTCAGATTTTGTTGACTTTTGTTGGCAAATGTTGGCAAATGTTGGCTTTTGTTGGCTTTTGTCAGAATTTGTCGGATTTTGTCAGATTTTGTCGGATTTTGTCGGATTTTGTTGGATTTTGTTGGATTTTGTCGGATTTTCTTTTGTAAGATTTTGTCAGATTTTGTCAGATTTTCTTTTGTCAGATTTTGTCAGATTTTGTCAGATTTTGTCAGATTTTGTTAGATTTTGTCAAATTTTGTCAGATTTTGTTAGATTTTGTGAGATTTTGTTGGCTTTTGTGAGCTTTTGTTGGCTTTTGTTGGCTTTTGTTGGCTTTTGTTGGCAAATGTTGGCAAATGTTGGCAAGTATTGGCTTTTGTCGGCTTTTGTCAGATTTTGTCAGATTTTGTCAGATTTTCATTTGTCAGATTTTGTCGGATTTTGTCGGATTTTGTCGGATTTTGTCGGAATTTTTCGGATTTTTTCGGATTTTGTTGGATTTTCTTTTGTGAGATTTTGTCAGATTTTGTCAGATTTTGTCAGATTTTGTTAGATTTTGTCAGATTTTGTCAGATTTTGTTAGATTTTGTCAAATTTTGTCAGATTTTGTCAGATTTTGTCAGATTTTGTTGGCTTTTGTCGGCTTTTGTCAGATTTTGTCAGATTTTGTCAGATTTTCTTTTGTCAGATTTTGTCAGATTTTGTCGGATTTTGTCGGATTTTGTTTGATTTTGTTTGATTTTGTTGGATTTTGTTGGATTTTGTTGGATTTTGTTGGATTTTGTTGGATTTTCTTTTGTGGAGATTTTATGAGATTTTGTGAGATTTTGTCAGATTTTTTCAGATTTTGTCAGATTTTGTCAGATTTTGTTGGTTTTTGTTGGCTTTTGTTGGCTTCTGTTGGCTTTTGTTGGCTGTTGTTGGCTTTTGTTGGCTTCTGTTGGCTTTTGTTGGCTTTTGTTGGCTTTTGTTGGCAAATGTTGACAAATGTTGGCAAATGATGGCAAATATTGGCTTTTGTTGGCTTTTGTCAGAATTTGTCGGATTTTGTCAGATTTTGTCGGATTTTGTCGGATTTTGTTGGATTTTGTTGGATTTTGTCGGATTTTGTCAGATTTTGTCAGATTTTCTTTTGTCAGATTTTGTCAGATTTTGTCAGATTTTGTCAGATTTTGTTAGATTTTGTCAAATTTTGTCAGATTTTGTTAGATTTTGTGAGATTTTGTTGGCTTTTGTTGGCTTTTGATGGTTTTTGTTGGCTTTTGTTGGCTTTTGTTGGCTTTTGTTGGCTTTTGTTGGCTTTTGTTGGCTTTTGTTGGCTTTTGTTGGCTTTTGTTGGCTTTTGTTGACTTTTGTTGGCAAATGTTGACAAATGTTGACAAATGTTGGCAAATGTTGGCTTTTGTAGGCTTTTGTTGGCTTTTGTTGGCTTCTGTTGGCTTTTGTTGGCTTTTGTTGGCTTTTGTTGGCTTTTGTTGGCTTTTGTTGGCTTTTGTTGGCTTTTGTTGGCTTTTGTTAGCTTTTGTTGGCTTTTGTTGGCTTCTGTTGGCTTTTGTCGGCTTTTGTCAGATTTTGTCAGATTTTGTCAGATTTTCTTTTGTCAGATTTTGTCAGATTTTGTCGGATTTTGTCGGATTTTGTCGGATTTTGTCGGATTTTGTCGGATTTTGTTGGATTTTGTCGGATTTTGTCGGATTTTGTTGGATTTTGTTGGATTTTGTTGGATTTTCTTTTGTGGAGATTTTATGAGATTTTGTGAGATTTTGTCAGATTTTGTCAGATTTTGTCAGATTTTGTCAGATTTTGTTGGCTTTTGTTGGCTTTTGTTGGCTTCTGTTGGCAAATGTTGGCTTTTGTTGGCTTTTGTTGGCTTTTGTTGGCTTTTGTTGGCTTCTGTTGGCTTTTGTTGGCTTTTGTTGGCTTTTGTTGGCTTTTGTTGGCTTTTGTTGGCTTTTGTTGGCTTTTGTTAGCTTTTGTTGGCTTTTGTTGGCTTCTGTTGGCTTTTGTCGGCTTTTGTCAGATTTTGTCAGATTTTGTCAGATTTTCTTTTGTCAGATTTTGTCAGATTTTGTCGGATTTTGTCGGATTTTGTCGGATTTTGTCGGATTTTGTCGGATTTTGTTGGATTTTGTCGGATTTTGTCGGATTTTGTTGGATTTTGTTGGATTTTGTTGGATTTTCTTTTGTGGAGATTTTATGAGATTTCGTGAGATTTTGTGAGATTTTGTCAGATTTTGTCAGATTTTGTCAGATTTTGTTGGCTTTTGTTGGCTTTTGTTGGCTTCTGTTGGCTTTTGTTGGCAAATGTTGGCTTTTGTTGGCTTTTGTTGGCTTTTGTTGGCTTTTGTTGGCTTTTGTTGACTTTTGTTGGCAAATGTTGGCAAATGTTGGCAAATGTTGGCTTTTGTAGGCTTTTGTTGGCAAATGTTAACAAATGTTGGCAAATGTTAGCTTTTGTAGGCTTTTGTTGGCTTTTGTTGGCTTTTGTTGGTTTTTGTTGGCTTTTGTTGGCTTTTGTTGGCTTTTGTTGGCTTTTGTTGACTTTTGTTGGCAAATGTTGACAAATGTTGGCAAATGTTGGCAAATGTTGGCTTTTGTAGGCTTTTGTTGGCTTTTGTTGGCTTTTGTTGGCTTTTGTTGGCTTTTGTTGGCTTTTGTTGGCAAATGTTGGCTTTTGTTGACTTTTGTTGGCAAATGTTGGCAAATGTTGGCAAATGTTGGCAAATGTTGGCTTTTGTCGGCTTTTGTCAGATTTTGTCAGATTTTGTCAGATTTTCTTTTGTCAGATTTTGTCAGATTTTGTCGGATTTTGTTTGATTTTGTTTGATTTTGTTGGATTTTGTTGGATTTTGTTGGATTTTGTTGGATTTTGTTGGATTTTCTTTTGTGGAGATTTTATGAGATTTTGTGAGATTTTGTCAGATTTTTTCAGATTTTGTCAGATTTTGTCAGATTTTGTTGGTTTTTGTTGGCTTTTGTTGGCTTCTGTTGGCTTTTGTTGGCTGTTGTTGGCTTTTGTTGGCTCCTGAAATTAAAGCGGCAGAAATATTATGCCAACCAAACTTGTGTACAGCATCCCGACCAATAAGACTAGGGCCCTGACGCCCCACCACTACAAAATTTACCCTTGCAGTTACCTCACCCATATGCATATTCAGCCACACCTGTCCCAACACCTCAATGGGCTGGTGTTGGTATGCAAACAGCTTAACAGAAGTGGGGGTAATCGCCCTCCTTGAAATCAATCGCTTGGTCAGCAAGACGTTGCAATCAGTCGCATTCAGCACCGACAGCTCACTGCCGGTATTCAACAATAGGTTAAGCCTGAAAGAATTCAAAACCACCTGCACAATAAGAGGCGGCGACCTCACTCTCGCTCCAACGACATGGAACAAGGCGAAATCCTCGTCTTGCTCCTGTATCACGTTGATTGGAACGTTCCGCTGCCTCCACTTCTCATCAGAACCTCCTGCTCCACCAAAACCGCCATCAACCTCGGCTGGAAACGTCGCCGGTGGGCACGCTCCCTCCTGATCGTTCGCCTTCTTACGCCACTCACCAATCATGCGGCCACCCGGTCGTTGATCTTGACCGGCTCTTGGTCCCAATGCTGGCTCAAAAGGGCAATCCCTAACGAAATGCGGTCCGCCGCAACGAAAACAGTCGACGGGCGTGCCATCCCTTTTTACAGGTTGGCCGCCTCGCCCACTACTCTGCCCCTGGCGCCCGCGCCAAGGTCGCTGAAACAAACCACGTTGAGCACTGGTCCCTGCGCCTGAAAACCCGGGTGAACCGAATTGGTTGGCTCTTCCACGGCCCCTCTGCTGTCAATTCACACTTAATAGTTAATTTATAATCAGAATCTAACAGTAGGCTTTTGTTGGCTTTTGTTGGCTTTTGTTGGCTTTTGTTGGCTTTTGTTGGCTTTTGTTGGCTTCTGTTGGCTTTTGTTGGCTTTTGTTGGCTTTTGTTGGCTTTTGTTGGCAAATGTTGGCAAATGTTGACTTTTGTTGGCAAATGTTGGCAAATGTTGGCAAATGTTGGCTTTTGTCGGCTTTTGTCAGATTTTGTCAGATTTTCTTTTGTCAGATTTTCTTTTGTCAGATTTTGTCAGATTTTGTCAGATTTTGTCAGATTTTGTCGGATTTTGTCGGATTTTGTCGGATTTTGTCGGATTTTGTTGGATTTTGTCGGATTTTGTCGGATTTTGTTGGATTTTGTTGGATTTTGTTGGATTTTCTTTTGTGGAGATTTTATGAGATTTTGTCAGATTTTGTCAGATTTTGTCAGATTTTGTCAGATTTTGTTGGCTTTTGTTGGCTTTTGTTGGCTTCTGTTGGCTTTTGTTGGCAAATGTTGGCTTTTGTTAGCTTTTGTTGGCTTTTGTTGGCTTTTGTTGACTTTTGTTGGCAAATGTTGGCAAATGTTGGCAAATGTTGGCTTTTGTAGGCTTTTGTTGGCAAATGTTGGCAAATGTTGGCAAATGTTAGCTTTTGTAGGCTTTTGTTGGCTTTTGTTGGCTTTTGTTGGTTTTTGTTGGCTTTTGTTGGCTTTTGTTGGCTTTTGTTGGCTTTTGTTGACTTTTGTTGGCAAATGTTGACAAATGTTGACAAATGTTGGCAAATGTTGGCTTTTGTAGGTGAAGAGTTCTTACAACTCGATGTCACTCTTTAATTTAGACACGGAAAACATGTTCACTCTCATTTAATGAACTCATCGTACACAACTGAATTCCAGAATATGTGTTGCCATGGTTAGTTTCCAAACAATCACCAACCATGGCACATTGTTACAACAATCATATAATACTGTCAATTCACACTTAATAGTTAATTTATAATCAGAATCTAACATTCCTCCCCAGTTACAATGTTCACAACTTGTAATTTCACACTTTTCAAATTAACCCAAATAGCCACATCTAATGATTAAAACTTCTTCAATAAAACACTTTACAATTTTCAATTTGAGCCAAGAAAACACAAACTACAATTCTTATCTCATTGCTAATAAAAACGACCTTTTTATACAATTTCAAACAGTTTTCTTTACTTTTCACAACAACACTATTTAGCTCCATCATTACTTTTCTTTGTCTGCCATCCGGCGCAACAACAGGCGAGTCCGCTCCGCGTCCTCTTTACTGTAGAGTTGCGCTTTTTCTGGAGCCCCTTTACTAGTCTTCTTTGCTGGTAAGGTGGTGCGTGGTGCCCCTCTCTCCAAAGGATCCGCCGTCCCACTTGGACCAGGTTGGTCTGGATCTTGTATGGGCTCCATCCGCACCATCTCCGCGACTTTTAGTCCGTGTTTGGGTAATCTCGCCACTGGTGCATTGCGGTAGCTGGCCAAAACCGTCTCCTCGTCATCTTCCTCCTCCCCCGAGGACAGGTCTTTATAATTAATCTCGATGTTCCTGGCCGCGCGCGTTCTAGGTCTCTGTTGCAAGTTGACGGCGTCGCGGTGGGGTTCCTCCATCTGCTGATCGACCGCTACCTCCTCGGCCATCGTCGGCGCGGGTGGCGCCTCCGGGGCTAGCACTGGAACTTGACCGCCCACTGGTACCACTTGGGCTCCTACAGGTGTCTGCACGGGTGTTGGGAGTCTCACAACTTGGGGTGGGGTGAGAAAAGGTTGCGGTGGCGTCTGTGGTGTTGGAGGTGTTGGAGGCAACTGGACGAGTAGCGTCCCTGGCAACGGCGCATACGTGTAAAGCCTCGGCTCGCCCCCACCTTCGGGGGTAACCGGCGCCACGACCGGCACTGAAATCGCCACCTCGCTCGGGTCCGCCGCATCGCGTCTCCTCACGTGGTTCAGGTGTCTGACCACTTGCTTGTTGGTCTGGACATCCCTCAAGCGATAGACGACCTCGCCGCTCCTCTCCAAAACAACCCCCGGCCGCCACGGCGGGGTACTTGCTGGAAACGACTTGTACCATAGTCTGTCGCCCACAGCAAAGTTCCTGAAACGAGAGTTAGTAGCCGCCACACTCACCGCACACCTGGGTTTTACCAAATCCAAAAAAGTAAACGGCTGTCGCCCTATGAATAGCATCGCTGGCGACTGATTGTCCCGTCCGCGGAAACTCGTATGTTGGTAAAGCATGAGTCTGAGCAAGCGCAGTTCCAAATCTCCCTTGGTGAACTTTGCTAAACGGTCCTTGACCCAACGCACCGCACGTTCCGCCTGCCCGTTAGACTGGGCGTGGTATGGGGGGGAGAACATATGCTCGACCCCATTTCTCCTCAAAAAACTGGCAAACTCTGCAGACGTAAACTGGGCTCCGTTGTCGCTGACCAAAAGGTGCGGGAGCCCGAAAGTACTAAACACACGCCTGAGAATCGAAATTGTGGTCGCTGAAGTGGCCGTTCGTGTCGCCCTCGCCTCGATCCATCCAGAGTAGGCGTCAACCAACACCAAAACCATCTGGGACTGAATGGGACCGGCGTAGTCAATGTGCACACGGGCCCACGGCTCCTCGGCACGCGGCCATGAAATAGGCAGTGCGTGTGGCGGTAAAGGTCTGCTTTGCGCGCAGATGACGCACTTCTGCACGAAGTTAATGATTTGCGGGGTAATTCCCGCCCACCACACGGCACTGCGGGCCCTCTTTTTCATGGCCACAATGCCGGGATGACCTTCATGAAGGAGCCGCAGCATCCTAGGCTGCAAGGCCCCGGGCACCACCACTCTGGCCCCCCACAAGAGGACTCCCGCCATAAGTGAAAGTTCCTCAAAACGGTTGGCATAAACAGCCAACTCAGGGCGACCTGCAAGCGAGGCAACATCTCCTCCACGGTCCGCAGCAACCACCACAGTCAACTCTGTGTCGACTGCCGTCGCCTTCGCGACTTCCACCGCTGTCAACAAGTTCTCCCCCTCCATCTCAACCAAAAATACCGGTCGGTCATCAACCTCAGCTGGCGCCGGATCGCAAGGGAATCTGCTGAGGACATCAGCATTGGAATTGTCGGCTCCCCTGCGATACCGCAACACATAAGAATAAGCTGACAGCAGGAGGGCCCAGCGGAGCATTCTGGGGCTGACCACCAACGGAATTGGTCGGTCAGACCCCAAAATGCCCAACAAGGGCTTGTGGTCGGTGTAGATGGTGAACTCCCTGCCCATAAGATATATATGGAACTTTTTCACCGCGAATACCACCGACAACGCCTCCTTGTCGATGTGCGCATAGTTACTCTCGGCACGGCTGAGGGATCTCGAGGCAAAAGCAACTGGATGTTCTCTCTCCAGTTTGTCAACGTGGGCCAAGACCGCCCCTACCCCATAAGGGGACGCGTCCGCAGCGATCACCAGCGGACGATGAAGATCGTAGTACGTCAAAATGGGAGCGGACGTTAAAGCTCGTTTGATCACGTCAAATGCCTGCTGCCTGCGCTGGTTCCAGACCCAAATTGCCTCCGCACACAATAGCTCGTAAAGCGGGGTCGCCTTGTCGGCCAAGTGTTCAATGAACACGGCGTAAAACGCCACCATCCCTAAAAATGTTCTAAGCTGCTTCACGTCAACAGGAGGTGGGATTGCCAAAACAGCCTCAACTTTTGACGAGATTGGTCTGACCCCCTTCTGACTAATTGAGAAACCCAAAAAATTTAGGCCACTCTCACAAAACAAACATTTTTCCCTAGCCAGGTGTAAACCCCTATCAGCCAATCTACGAAAAATCTGCTCCAAAACCCACAAATGTTCTGGCAAATCCCACGTTGCGACAAGAATGTCGTCCAAGTAGACGAAGATGCGGGGCACCCCGTCCAGGACTGAAATAATAATCCGCTGGAAAATCCCAGCGGATGGCATGGTCCCAAACGGGAGCCTGGTAACGGCCATAAGGCCTTTTGGGGTGTTCACAGCCGCAATAACAGCCGACCTTTCTGATAGCGGAATTTGCAGATACGCTTGCCTGAGGTCAAGCGTACTGAAGAACCGCGCTCTGCCAATCGACGCAAGCAACTCGGCTATGCGAGGCAGGGGGTACGGGTCAGGCTGTAAATTAGCGTTCACGGTGGACCTGTAATCCCCGCACAGGCGAACCCCCCCGTCTTTCTTTTGAACTGTGACCAGGGGAGTCCCCCACACGGAGAACGGAATTGGCTTGAACACCCCTTTGGAAATCAAATCGTCTATCTCCAAACTGACCGCATCTCTAAGTGGCAGTGGAATAGGCCTCGGCCTGTAAAATCTGGGAACCGCATCTGGTCTTAAAATAAGATCAACCGGTTCACCTTTGTAAGTTCCAAGGCACTCGCTAAACACGTGTGCGTAACGCAATAACAATTCACTCAAGGAACCAGCTCTCTGGGCACTCGCACTCGACGCTTCAACGTGATCCACTGGGCTCGCCGACGGGTGTTGACCACTCACAGCAGCTCCGTCACCCTCCGCTGGCGGCGCCGGGTCACGTCCATCTCCTGAAATTAAAGCGGCAGAAATATTATGCCAACCAAACTTGTGTACAGCATCCCGACCAATAAGACTAGGGCCCTGACGCCCCACCACTACAAAATTTACCCTTGCAGTTACCTCACCCATATGCATATTCAGCCACACCTGTCCCAACACCTCAATGGGCTGGTGTTGGTATGCAAACAGCTTAACAGAAGTGGGGGTAATCGCCCTCCTTGAAATCAATCGCTTGGTCAGCAAGACGTTGCAATCAGTCGCATTCAGCACCGACAGCTCACTGCCGGTATCCAACAATAGGTTAAGCCTGAAAGAATTCAAAACCACCTGCACAATAAGAGGCGGCGACCTCACTCTCGCTCCAACGACATGGAACAAGGCGAAATCCTCGTCTTGCTCCTGTATCACGTTGATTGGAACGTTCCGCTGCCTCCACTTCTCATCAGAACCTCCTGCTCCACCAAAACCGCCATCAACCTCGGCTGGAAACGTCGCCGGTGGGCACGCTCCCTCCTGATCGTTCGCCTTCTTACGCCACTCACCAATCATGCGGCCACCCGGTCGTTGATCTTGACCGGCTCTTGGTCCCAATGCTGGCTCAAAAGGGCAATCCCTAACGAAATGCGGTCCGCCGCAACGAAAACAGTCGACGGGCGTGCCATCCCTTTTTACAGGTTGGCCGCCTCGCCCACTACTCTGCCCCTGGCGCCCGCGCCAAGGTCGCTGAAACAAACCACGTTGAGCACTGGTCCCTGCGCCTGAAAACCCGGGTGAACCGAATTGGTTGGCTCTTCCACGGCCCCTCTGCGGACCGCGGCGGCCACCCATCGACAACTGCATCAACGCCGCCGCAGCTGGCGCCTTGGTCGGCTCTTCATCCGTGAATGGCAATGGTTCTTCGCGTCCCGACGCCGCAATGTGAGCCATCTCGTGGGCGACGGCACGTTTTGTCACCTGTTCTGCCGTCAACGGCATGTTGAGAAGAATCTCGCGGACCAAAACCTCATTCCGCGATCCTCGTACCACCTGATGGACGATCGCCCCGTCCGTTTCGTCCTTGGTTGCGAATCCGCAACGTTGAGACAGAATCCGCAACTCTGCTATGTATTTTTCCACCGACTCTCCCTCGTGGCGTTTGCGCGCTCCGAATCGCTGTCGAGCCATATACGGGGTGTCAACTGACGTGTAGTGCTCCTCAACCACGTCCAAAATCGCATCCAAACCCATCGTGACGACTTCCTTCGGATGCGCCCACCGCTTGATTTTATCGAACATTGGTATGCCAATGACAGTCAAAAGTAGCGGGACCTGTCTGTCTGCTTCCACCTTGTTCAACAGGACAAACTGCTGGTAAGTTTGCTTCCAGCTTGTCCACTCATGCAGCGTGGAACCGGAAAACGGCGGAATGCCGCCAAGCATCAATTGCGCCATGGCTAACAGCAACGCAAAACCACACCAACCGATAAACCTCGTGTTCGACGACCCGTGTTCGATCACGTCGCTCCGACGTTCGTCTCGACGTCGAAATCTCTCTTGCACACGTCTACACGACGTCGCCGACGGCTCGCACGCCGCACGCCACCAATAAGAGTCCAAAGCTCCGCCCGAACGTCGACTCGCCGACGCGGCACTCATCAATTGCAGCAAAAGTAGGCAAAAACTCACAATTTCCTAATGTGTCCCATCTCGGGAGCTTCTTCTGTCCAACATACTGTCCAATTGTACTACTCAGGCTTCTTTTTATCGTGGATACCACTGAAGAGTTCTTACAACTCGATGTCACTCTTTAATTTAGACACGGAAAACATGTTCACTCTCATTTAATGAACTCATCGTACACAACTGAATTCCAGAATATGTGTTGCCATGGTTAGTTTCCAAACAATCACCATTGTTACAACAATCATATAATACTGTCAATTCACACTTAATAGTTAATTTATAATCAGAATCTAACAAGCACATCGAAGTAAAGTTCCATTTTCTGCGCGACCTTTATGAAGCTGGCCTGTTTGATATTCATCATGTCAGTGGGAAGCTGAACATCGCAGACATTATGACCAAGTGGGTTTCCCGCCCACGTCTTGACGCATTATGCGATCACATTTTTGATTGAATTGGATAACTGTTTAGAGGGGGTTCTGTTGGGTCAAAGCAGTTTTCATTTCACGTAGTTAACGTCGCACCGTTTCCGGTTAAGTGCGATAAAGGCGGAATTCGTGTCGCATTGTTTAATGTCCCGAAATCGAGAGCCAACTGCTTTGGATTGTTTTAATACATGCTTAGCATTCCAGTTGGCTCATGTTTCACAATGGATTTCGAGTTGTCGTCTGCTATGATTTAGTTTATCTATTATTTCCCCCAGTGCATTATCCAGTGTTAATGCTGGCTTTGAGTTATCTTTACTTTGGTTATGTAAAGAACAAATCAACCTTTCCATCAGGATGATTTGTTCTACTTTTAGATCGAGGGCAAATAGCCTCGACACTTGTACATATTCACTTGCTCACCTGTTCTTGCCTGAATAAAGATGGCCGACGCGTTTGTGCGGTTTTCGGGCACAAAATGACTTTCGTTTCGTCTCCAGTTTATTTCCCGGCGTTGACAACTTCACTTATCATCGTCAGTCATGGTGCGCTTAGTCCAAGCGATGGTGCGCTTAGCCCACATCATTGTGCGCTTAGCCCGTGTGACGGTGACGACCACAACTTCCTAGCTCGGCTAGTACCGGGTATAAGTCGCATAAACAGTGAATACATTGGAGATAAATACAAGACAAAGATGGCTATCAAAACAACTACATTTATTGTTACCAAACAATATGATCGCTTCTAAAGTTATACATGAGATTAAGCCGACATTTGGCCAGTTAAAAGTATCATTAAACTATACAATGAGTTGGCCAATTGGCCCTGAAATAATATCATTACGTGTCCTGGATTCGGGAGCGGTTTCCCCATCGCTCGACCTGGTTTACAGATGTCATCGGGGCCGGTCTGGCTGCGTCCTCGAGTCCAAATACGGCTTTGCTGGTTCCTGGGTTCGCTTGTGTAAATCATCGCACGTCGATGAATCAAATGATCTGAGAGATGCGGTTGACTCATGTGCACCGCCACAACTTGGGAGGATATTGGTTTAAGTAAATGGAATCATTTACTTACCAATTATTCCGACTTCGAATTATGTTTAGCTCGAAGCGTTGTGATTTAGTTCGCCGATAAATTGTCGCCAATTTATCATTGCAAAACAATGATTTGTTGTGCATGTAATTCAATCGTAAGATTTGATGGTTTGACTTGTATTCAAGTCAATTCTTGGTTGTCCTTATTGTTGCTATAAAATAATGATTAATACTTCCCGTCGCAATCACGCAGTTGCCATCGATAAACACGCCTTGCCATGCAGAACGGTATCAAGCGTCTCCGGCGTAGCGGCACGATCAAGCTGCATCAGACTACATAAAAAGTTGATCAACTTTTATCAAGCTGCATCAGACTAGGTACAAAGTTGATCAACTTTTATCAAGCTGCATCAGACTAGATACAAAGTGATAAATCCTTATAAATAAAGCACAACTCTCAATTTAGATAGGAAGAATAAGCTCAACTTCTTCATTTATTGGCGTGTCGCTCACGACTGAATTCCAGAATACATGTGTAACCATGGCTAGTTTACACAACAAAACCCCAGCCATGGCCTATTGTTACAACCATCATATTACGTTTAATAACTAATTTATCATCAGAATCTAACATTCCTCCCCAGTTACAATGATTATCACTTGTAATTTCACACTTTTTAAATTAATTAAAATCACAACATTTGTTCATTAAAGCTTCTTCACCATACATTTTACAATTTACTACTTTCAACCTAGGACTACTGAACACAACTCCTACTTTTACTTTTTACAACAACTCCATTAAATAATTTCAAACACTTTTTCTCTTTTTAAATTACACAATACGGGCACTTGACTCCTATTGCTTTCCCTTATCTGCCATGCGCTTCAACAGCAGGCGGGTCCGTTCTGCGTCCTCCTTGCTGTAGATCTGTGTCTTATCTGATGGCCCTTTACCAGTCTTTTTTGTCGGTAAGGTGGCGCGAGGTGCCCCTCTCTCCATAGGATCTGTCGTCGTGCTTGGACCAGGCTGATCCGGATCTCCTATGGGCTCCAAACGCACCATCTCGGCGACTTTTAAACCGTGCTTGGGTAGCCTCGCCACCGGTGCATTGCGGTAACTAGCCAAAACCGTTTCCTCGTCATCGTCCTCCTCCCCCGAGGATAGGTCTTTGTAGTTAATTTCGATGTTCCTGGCCGCACGCGTTCTAGGTCTCTGCTCCAAATTGATGGTGTCACGCCGGGGTTCATCCAACTGCTGCTCGTTCCCTGCCTCCTCGACTAGCATCGGCGCGTATGGCGCCTCCGGGACGAGCACTGGGACCTGTTCACCACCTGGTGAAACTTGAGCTCCTCCAGGTGTCTGCACGGGTATTGGGGGTCTCGCGGCTTGCGGTGGGGTGAGAAAAAGCTGTGGTGGTGTCGGTGGCGTCGGTGGCGGCATCACAGGTGGCGTCGCCAGCAAGGGTGCATACGTGTAAGCTCGCTGTCCCTCCCCAACTTCAGGAGTCGCTGACACTTCAACCGGCGCTGGGACAGTCACCTCGCTCGCGTCCGTCGCATCCCGCCTCCTGACGTGGTTCAGATGTCTGACCACTTGCTTGCTGGTTTGTACGTCCCTCAATCGGTAAACGACCTCGCCACTCCTCTCTAGGACAACCGCCGGTCGCCACGGTGGAGTACTTGCTGGAAACGACTTGTACCACAACTTGTCACCAACGGTGAAGTTCCTGAAACGAGAGTTAGTCGCTGCCCCGCCAACTGTGCATCTGGGTTTCACCAAGTCCAAAAAGGTGAAAGGCTGCCGTCCAATGAACAGCATTGCTGGCGACTGATTGTCACGCCCACGGAAACTTGTATGCTGATACAGCATAAGTCTCAACAAGCGCAGCTCCAAATCTCCCTTGGTGAACTTCACCAAACGGTCCTTGACCCAACGCACCGCACGTTCTGCCTGCCCGTTAGACTGGGCGTGGTATGGGGGGGAGAACATATGCTCGACCCCATTTCTCCTCAAAAAACTGGCAAACTCTGCAGACGTGAACTGGGCTCCGTTGTCGCTGACCAAGAGGTGCGGGAGCCCAAAAGTACTAAACACACGCCTGAGAATCGAGATTGTGGTCGCTGAAGTGGCCGTTCGTGTCGCCCTCGCCTCAATCCAGCCAGAGTAGGCGTCAACCAACACCAAAACCATCTGGGACTGAATGGGACCGGCGTAGTCGATGTGTACACGGGCCCATGGCTCCTCGGCACGCGGCCATGAAATAGGCAGTGCGTGTGGCGGCAAAGGTCTGCTTTGCGCGCAGATGACGCACTTCTGCACGAAGTTAATGATTTGCGGGGTAATTCCCGCCCACCACACTGCACTGCGGGCCCTCTTTTTCATGGCCACAATGCCAGGATGGCCTTCATGAAGGAGCCGCAGCATCCTGGTCTGCAAGGCCCCTGGTACCACCACTCTAGCCCCCCACAAGAGGACTCCCGCCATAAGTGAGAGTTCCTCAAAACGGTTGGCATAAACAGCCAACTCAGGGTGACCTGAAAGCGAGGCAAAATCTCCTTCACGGACCGCAGCAACCACCACAGTCAACTCTGTGTCGACTGCCGTCGCCTTCGCGACTTCCACCGCTGTCAACAAGTTCTCCCCCTCCATTTCGACCAAAAATACCGGTCGGTCATCTACCTCAGCTGGCGCCGGATCGCAAGGGAATCTGCTGAGGACATCAGCGTTGGAATTGTCAGCTCCCCTGCGGTACCGCAACACATAAGAGTAAGCTGACAAAAGGAGGGCCCAACGGAGCATTCTGGGGCTGACCACCAACGGAATCGGTCGGTCAGACCCCAAAATGCCCAACAGGGGCTTGTGGTCGGTGTAGATGGTAAATTCCCTGCCCATAAGGTATATGTGAAACTTTTTCACCGCGAATACAACCGACAGCGCCTCCTTGTCGATGTGCGCATAGTTACTCTCGGCGCGGCTGAGAGATCTTGAGGCGAAAGCAACTGGATGTTCTCTTTCCAGTTTGTCAACGTGGGCCAGGACCGCCCCTACCCCATACGGGGACGCGTCCGCGGCGATCACCAACGGACGGTGCAAATCGTAATATGTTAAAATGGGAGCGGAGGTCAAAGCCCGTTTAATCTCGTCAAATGCTCGCTGCCTGCGCTGGTTCCAAACCCAATTTGCCTCCGCGCACAGCAGTTCATAAAGCGGAGTCGCCTTGTCAGCTAAATGTTCAATGAACACGGCGTAAAACGCCACCATCCCAAGGAAAGTTCGAAGCCCCTTTACATCAACAGGAGGTGGGATCGCCAAAACTGCCTCCACTTTTGACGAGATCGGTCTCACTCCCTTCTGACTGATCGAAAAACCCAGAAAATTCAATCCACTTTCGCAAAATAAACATTTCTCCCTAGCCAGGTGTAAACCCCTATCAGCCAATCTGCGAAAAATCTGTTCTAAAACCCACAAATGCTCTGGTAAATCCCACGTCGCTACGAGAATATCGTCCAAATAGACGAAAATACGTGGCACCCCGTCCAGGACCGAGATAATAATCCGCTGGAAAATACCTGCGGATGGCATGGTCCCAAACGGGAGCCTGGTAACGGCCATTAGGCCTTTCGGGGTGTTAACGGCTGCAATAACAGCCGACCGCTCGGACAGCGGGATTTGCAAATACGCTTGCCTGAGGTCAAGCGTACTGAACACCCGCGCTCTCCCGATAGAAGCTAGCAACTCGGCAATACGAGGCAGGGGGTACGGGTCCGGCTGTAGATTAGCATTCACGGTGGACCTATAGTCCCCGCACAAGCGAACCCCCCCGTCCTTCTTCTGCACCGTGACAAGGGGAGTTCCCCACACAGAGAACGGAATTGGTTTGAAAACCCCCTTGCCAATCAAGTCATCAATCTCACTACTGACCGCTTCTCTAAGTGGTAATGGGATAGGCCTAGGCCTATAAAATCTGGGGACCGCATCTGGTCTTAAAATAAGATCCACCGGTTCACCTTTATATGTTCCAAGGCACTCACTGAACACATGTGCGTATCGCAATAATAGTTCGCTCAAGGAACCAGCTCTCTGCGCGCTCCCACTCGCCATTTCAACGTGATCCACCGGGCTCGCTGACGGGTGTTGACCATTACCCGCCGCTCCATCACCCTCCGCTGGCGCCGCCGGGCCACGTCCATCTCCTGAAATTAAAGCGGCAGAAATATTATGCCAACCAAATTTACGCACTGCGTCTCGACCAATAAGACTGGGGCCCTGACGCCCCACCACGACAAAATTCACCCTTGCTGTTTCCTCACCCATGTGCATATTTAGCCACACCTGTCCTAGCACCTCAATGGGCTGGTGCTGGTATGCAAACAGCTTGACAGAAGTGGGGGTGATCGCCCTCCTCGAAATCAATCGCTTGGTCAGCAAGGCGTTGCAATCAGTCGCATTCAGCACCGACAACTCGCTGCCGGTGTCCAGCAACAAGTTAAATCTGAAAGTATTCAAAACCACCTGCACAATAAGGGGTGGCGACCTCACTCTTGCTCCAACCACGTGAAACAGGGCGAAGTCCTCGTCCTGCTCTTGGATGACATTGATCGGGACGTTCCGTTGCCTCCACTTTTCCTCGGATGCCCCTGCTCCACCGAAACTGCCATCAACCTCAGGTGGAAACGCCGCTGGTGGGCAAGCTCCCTCCTGGTCACTCGCCTTCTTCCGCCACTCGCCAATCAAACGTCCGCCCGCTCCTTGATTTTGACCGGCCCTTGGTCCCAGCGCAGGTTCGAAAGGGCAATCCCTTACGAAGTGCGGTCCGCCGCAACGAAAACAGTCGACGGGCGTGCCGTCCCTTTTTACAGGTTGGCCGCCTCGCCCACTGCTCTGCCCCTGACGCCCGCGCCAAGGTCGCTGAAACGATCCGCGTTGCATACTGGTTCCTGGGCCTGGAGTACCGGGTGAACCAAATTGGTTGGCTCTTCCACGGCCTCTCTGCACACCACGCCGTCCACCTGTTGACACCTGCATCACCGCCGCCGAAGAAGACGCTTTGGCCGGCTCCTCATCCGTAAAAGGCAGCGGCTCCTCTCGTCCCGTCGCCGCGATGTGAGCCATCTCGTGGGCCACCGCTCTCTTTGTCATCGCTGCTGCTGTTAAGGGCATGTTTAGGAGAATTTCCCTCACTAACACCTCGTTGCGCGACCCGCGCACGACCTGATGAACGATTGCGCCATCCGTCTCTTCTTTGGTTGCGAATCCGCAACGTTGCGACAAAACCCTCAACTGTGAAATATAAGTTTCGATCGACTCGCCGTCGTGTCGCCTCCGCGCTCCAAAGCGCTGTCGAGCCATGTACGGGGTGTCGACCGACGTGTAATGGTCGTCCACCACCTCTAAAATGACGTCCAAAGCCATGGTCACGACGTCCTTTGGATGCGCCCATCGTTTGATTTTGTCAAACATTGGTATGCCAATCACTGTCAAAAGCAACGGCACTTGTCTTTCCGCTTCTACCTTGTTTAGAAGTACAAACTGCTGGTAAGTCTGCTTCCAGCTTGTCCACTCGTGCAACGTGGATCCAGAAAACGGCGGAATGCCGCCCAGCATCAATTGCGCCATGACCAACAACAGCACAAACCCACACAAAACGGCAAACTTCGCGTTCGACGACCCGTGTTCGATCACGTAGGCCTGACGTTCGTCTTGTCGTCGAAATTCGTCCAGCTGACGTCCACACAACGTCACCGACGGCTCACACGCCGCACGCCACAAAAATCCGTTCAATACTCCGCCCGAACGTCGACTCGCCGACGCGGACTTCATCAATTGATAAAATGGAAAAAAAAAAACTCACAATTTCTTGGTTTCTCACTCCCAACTAACATCGAACTGTCCACTGAACCACAACATGGTTTGCAATTGTCCTATTATCGTGGATACCACTGATAAATCCTTATAAATAAAGCACAACTCTCAATTTAGATAGGAAGAATAAGCTCAACTTCTTCATTTATTGGCGTGTCGCTCACGACTGAATTCCAGAATACATGTGTAACCATGGCTAGTTTACACAACAAAACCCCAGCCATGGCCTATTGTTACAACCATCATATTACGTTTAATAACTAATTTATCATCAGAATCTAACACAAAGTTGATCAACTTTTATCAAGCTGCATCAGACTAGATACAAAGTTGATCAACTTTTATCAACTGCATCAGACTACATAAAAAGTTGATCAACTTTTTATGCAGCTCGATAAAAGTTGATCTACTTTGTATCTAGTCTGATGCAGCTTGATAAAAGTTGATCAACTTTGTTTCTAGTCTGATGCAGCTTGATAAAAGTTGATCAACTTTTTATCTAGTCTGATGCAGCTTGATAAAAGTTGATCAACTTTTTATCTAGTCTGATGCAGCTTGATAAAAGTTGATCAACTTTTTATGTAGTCTGATTTTTTATGTAGTCGGATTTTGTCGGATTTTGTCGGATTTTGTCGGATTTTGTCGGATTTTGTCGGATTTTGTCGGATTTTGTCGGATTTTGTCGGATTTTGTCGGATTTTGTCGGATTTTGTCAGATTTTGTCTGATGAACATTTGAAAAACTATGCAAGAAGTGAAAGAGTGCTGACGGCCATTAAATAAACTATGGAAAAAGTGAAAAAGTGCTGATTTTTACACTGATGCAGCTTGATAAAAGTTGATCAACTTTTAATCTAGTCCGATGCAGCTTGATAAAAGTTGATCAACTTTTAATCTAGTCTGATGCAGCTTGATAAAAGTTGATCAACTTTTTATGTAGTCTGATGCAGCCTGATAAAAGTTGATCAACTTTGTATCTAGTCTGATGCAGCTTGATAAAAGTTGATCAACTTTGTATCTAGTCTGATGCAGCTTGATAAAAGTTGATCAACTTTGTTTCTAGTCTGATGCAGCTTGATAAAAGTTGATCAACTTTGTATCTAGTCTGATGCAGCTTGATAAAAGTTGATCAACTTTGTATCTAGTCTGATGCAGCTTGATAAAAGTTGATCAACTTTGTATCTAGTCTGATGCAGCTTGATAAAAGTTGATCAACTTTGTATCTAGTCTGATGCAGCTTGATAAAAGTTGATCAACTTTGTATCTAGTCTGATGCAGCTTTATAAAAGTTGATCAACTTTGTATCTAGTCTGATGCAGCTTGATAAAAGTTGATCAACTTTTTATGTAGTCTGATGCAGCTTGATAAAAGTTGATCAACTTTGTATCTAGTCTGATGCAGCTTTATAAAAGTTGATCAACTTTGTATCTAGTCTGATGCAGCTTGATAAAAGTTGATCAACTTTTTATGTAGTCTGATGCAGCTTGATAAAAGTTGATCAACTTTGTATCTAGTCTGATGCAGCTTGATAAAAGTTGATCAACTTTGTATCTAAAAGTTGATCAACTTTGTATCTAAAAGTTGATCAACTTTTTATGTAGTCTGATGCAGCTTGATAAAAGTTGATCAACTTTGTATCTAGTCTGATGCAGCTTGATAAAAGTTGATCAACTTTTTATCTAGTCTGATGCAGCTTGATAAAAGTTGATCAACGTTTTATGTAGTCTGATGCAGCTTGATAAAAGTTGATCAACTTTTTATCTAGTCTGATGCAGCTTGATAAAAGTTGATCAACTTTTTATCTAGTCTGATGCAGCTTGATAAAAGTTGATCAACTTTTTATGTAGTCTGATTTTTTATGTAGTCGGATTTTGTCGGATTTTGTCGGATTTTGTCGGATTTTGTCGGATTTTGTCGGATTTTGTCGGATTTTGTCGGATTTTGTCGGATTTTGTCGGATTTTGTCGGATTTTGTCAGATTTTGTCTGATGAACATTTGAAAAACTATGCAAGAAGTGAAAGAGTGCTGACGGCCATTAAATAAACTATGGAAAAAGTGAAAAAGTGCTGATTTTTACACTGATGCAGCTTGATAAAAGTTGATCAACTTTTAATCTAGTCCGATGCAGCTTGATAAAAGTTGATCAACTTTTAATCTAGTCTGATGCAGCTTGATAAAAGTTGATCAACTTTTTATGTAGTCTGATGCAGCCTGATAAAAGTTGATCAACTTTGTATCTAGTCTGATGCAGCTTGATAAAAGTTGATCAACTTTGTATCTAGTCTGATGCAGCTTGATAAAAGTTGATCAACTTTGTTTCTAGTCTGATGCAGCTTGATAAAAGTTGATCAACTTTGTATCTAGTCTGATGCAGCTTGATAAAAGTTGATCAACTTTGTATCTAGTCTGATGCAGCTTGATAAAAGTTGATCAACTTTGTATCTAGTCTGATGCAGCTTGATAAAAGTTGATCAACTTTGTATCTAGTCTGATGCAGCTTGATAAAAGTTGATCAACTTTTTATGTAGTCTGATGCAGCTTGATAAAAGTTGATCAACTTTGTATCTAGTCTGATGCAGCTTTATAAAAGTTGATCAACTTTGTATCTAGTCTGATGCAGCTTGATAAAAGTTGATCAACTTTGTTTCTAGTCTGATGCAGCTTGATAAAAGTTGATCAACTTTGTATCTAGTCTGATGCAGCTTGATAAAAGTTGATCAACTTTGTATCTAGTCTGATGCAGCTTGATAAAAGTTGATCAACTTTGTATCTAGTCTGATGCAGCTTGATAAAAGTTGATCAACTTTGTATCTAGTCTGATGCAGCTTGATAAAAGTTGATCAACTTTGTATCTAGTCTGATGCAGCTTTATAAAAGTTGATCAACTTTGTATCTAGTCTGATGCAGCTTGATAAAAGTTGATCAACTTTTTATGTAGTCTGATGCAGCTTGATAAAAGTTGATCAACTTTGTATCTAGTCTGATGCAGCTTTATAAAAGTTGATCAACTTTGTATCTAGTCTGATGCAGCTTGATAAAAGTTGATCAACTTTTTATGTAGTCTGATGCAGCTTGATAAAAGTTGATCAACTTTGTATCTAGTCTGATGCAGCTTGATAAAAGTTGATCAACTTAGTATCTAAAAGTTGATCAACTTTGTATCTAAAAGTTGATCAACTTTTTATGTAGTCTGATGCAGCTTGATAAAAGTTGATCAACTTTGTATCTAGTCTGATGCAGCTTGATAAAAGTTGATCAACTTTTTATCTAGTCTGATGCAGCTTGATAAAAGTTGATCAACGTTTTATGTAGTCTGATGCAGCTTGATAAAAGTTGATCAACTTTTTATCTAGTCTGATGCAGCTTGATAAAAGTTGATCAACTTTTTATCTAGTCTGATGCAGCTTGATAAAAGTTGATCAACTTTTTATGTAGTCTGATGCAGCTTGATAAAAATTGATCAACTTTTTTTGTAGTAACTTAGATTCCCATTGTATTTACTACTATTGTGCAGATGTCTTATTTATTACTATGCGTTAGGTATTGAGCAGTGTTTGACGGTTACACTGTCATACACACAACCAATTTCCAACTATCTGCAACCAATTTCCAACTATCTGCAACAATTTCCAACTATCTGCAACCAAAATCCAACTATCTGCAACCAATCTCCAACTATCTGCAACCAATTTCCAACTATCTGCAACAATTTCCAACTATCTGCAACCAAAATCCAACTATTTGCAACCAATTTCCAACTATCTGCAACCAATTTCCAACTATCTGCAATCAAAGATTTCTCTCAAGATTTGAGAAATCTCGAGAAAATTTGAGAAATCTCGAGAAAATTTGAGAAATCTCGAGAAAATTTGAGAAATCTCGAGAAAATTTGAGAAATCTCGAGAAAATTTGAGAAATCTCGAGAAAATTTGAGAAATCTCGAGAAAATTTGATAAATCTCGAGAAAATTTGAGAAATCTCGAGAAAATTTGAGAAATCTCGAGAAAATTTGAGAAATCTCGAGAAAATTTGAGAAACCTCGAGAAAATTTGAGAAACCTCGAGAAAATTTGAGAAACCTCGAGAAAATTTGAGAAACCTCGAGAAAATTTGAGAAACCTCGAGAAAATTTGAGAAATCTCGAGAAAATTTGAGAAATCTCGAGAAAATTTGAGAAACTCGAGAAAATTTGAGAAATCTCGAGAAAATTTGAGAAATCTCGAGAAAATTTGAGAAATCTCGAGAAAATTTGAGAAATCTCGAGAATATTTGAGAAATCTTGAGAAAATTAGAGAAATCTCGAGAAAATTTGAGAAATCTCGAGAAAATTTGAGAAATCTCAAGAATATTTGAGAAATCTCGAGAAAATTTGAGAAATCTCGAGAAAATTTGAGAAATCTCGAGAAAATTTGATTAATCTCGAGAAAATTTGAGAAATCTCGAAAAAATTTGAGAAATCTCGAGAAAATTTGAGAAATCTCGAGAAAATTTGAGAAATCTCGAGAAAATTTGAGAAATCTCGAGAAAATTTGTTGGATTTTGGTTGCAGATAGTTGGAAATTGTTGCAGATAGTTGCATAGTTATTTTTTCTCAAATTTTCTCAAAATTTCACAATATTCCTTCAAAATCCTTCAAATTCCTTCAAATTCCTTCAAATTCCGTCAAATTCCTTCAAATCCGTCAAATTCCTTCAAATTCCATCCTTCAAAATCCATCCTTCAAAATCCATCATTTAAAATCCTTCAAAATCCTTCAAATTCCTACAAATTACTTCAAATTCCTTCAAATTCCTACAAATAACTTCAAATTTCTTCAAATTCCTTCAAATTCCTACAAATAACTTCAAATTTCTTCAAATTCCTTCAAAATCCATCCTTCAAAATCCATCCTTCGAATTCCTTCAAATTCCTTCAAAGTCCTTCAAATTCCTTCAAGTCTGATGCAGTTGATAAAAGTTGATCAACTTTGTATCTAGTCTGATGCAGCTTGATAAAAGTTGATCAACTTTTAATCTAGTCTGATGCAGCTTGATAAAAGTTGATCAACTTTTAATCTAGTCTGATGCAGCTTGATAAAAGTTGATCAACTTTGTATCTAGTCTGATGCAGCTTGATAAAAGTTGATCAACTTTTTATGTAGTCTGATGCAGCTTGATAAAAGTTGATCAACTTTTTTTGTAGTAACTTAGATTCCCATTGTATTTACTACTATTGTGCAGATGTCTTATTTATTACTATGCGTTAGGTATTGAGCAGTGTTAGATTAAAAGTTGATTAAAAGTTGATTAAAAGTTGATCAACTTTTATCAAGCTGCATCAGTGTAAAAATCAGCACTTTTTCACTTTTTCCATAGTTTATTTAATGGCCGTCAGCACTCTTTCACTTCTTGCATAGTTTTTCAAATGTTCATCAGACAAAATCTGACAAAATCCGACAAAATCCGACAAAATCCGACAAAATCCGACAAAATCCGACAAAATCCGACAAAATCCGACAAAATCCGACAAAATCCGACAAAATCCGACAAAATCCGACTACATAAAAAATCAGACTACATAAAAAGTTGATCAACTTTTATCAAGCTGCATCAGACTAGATAAAAAGTTGATCAACTTTTATCAAGCTGCATCAGACTAGATAAAAAGTTGATCAACTTTTATCAAGCTGCATCAGACTACATAAAACGTTGATCAACTTTTATCAAGCTGCATCAGACTAGATAAAAAGTTGATCAACTTTTATCAAGCTGCATCAGACTAGATACAAAGTTGATCAACTTTTATCAAGCTGCATCAGACTACATAAAAAGTTGATCAACTTTTAGATACAAAGTTGATCAACTTTTAGATACAAAGTTGATCAACTTTTATCAAGCTGCATCAGACTAGATACAAAGTTGATCAACTTTTATCAAGCTGCATCAGACTACATAAAAAGTTGATCAACTTTTATCAAGCTGCATCAGACTAGATACAAAGTTGATCAACTTTGTTTCTAGTCTGATGCAGCTTGATAAAAGTTGATCAACTTTGTATCTAGTCTGATGCAGCTTGATAAAAGTTGATCAACTTTGTATCTAGTCTGATGCAGCTTGATAAAAGTTGATCAACTTTGTATCTAGTCTGATGCAGCTTGATAAAAGTTGATCAACTTTGTATCTAGTCTGATGCAGCTTGATAAAAGTTGATCAACTTTGTATCTAGTCTGATGCAGCTTTATAAAAGTTGATCAACTTTGTATCTAGTCTGATGCAGCTTGATAAAAGTTGATCAACTTTTTATGTAGTCTGATGCAGCTTGATAAAAGTTGATCAACTTTGTATCTAGTCTGATGCAGCTTTATAAAAGTTGATCAACTTTGTATCTAGTCTGATGCAGCTTGATAAAAGTTGATCAACTTTTTATGTAGTCTGATGCAGCTTGATAAAAGTTGATCAACTTTGTATCTAGTCTGATGCAGCTTGATAAAAGTTGATCAACTTTGTATCTAAAAGTTGATCAACTTTGTATCTAAAAGTTGATAAACTTTGTATCTAAAAGTTGATCAACTTTTTATGTAGTCTGATGCAGCTTGATAAAAGTTGATCAACTTTGTATCTAGTCTGATGCAGCTTGATAAAAGTTGATCAACTTTTTATCTAGTCTGATGCAGCTTGATAAAAGTTGATCAACGTTTTATGTAGTCTGATGCAGCTTGATAAAAGTTGATCAACTTTTTATCTAGTCTGATGCAGCTTGATAAAAGTTGATCAACTTTTTATCTAGTCTGATGCAGCTTGATAAAAGTTGATCAACTTTTTATGTAGTCTGATGCAGCTTGATAAAAATTGATCAACTTTTTTTGTAGTAACTTAGATTCCCATTGTATTTACTACTATTGTGCAGATGTCTTATTTATTACTATGCGTTAGGTATTGAGCAGTGTTTGACGGTTACACTGTCATACACACAACCAATTTCCAACTATCTGCAACCAATTTCCAACTATCTGCAACAATTTCCAACTATCTGCAACCAAAATCCAACTATCTGCAACCAATCTCCAACTATCTGCAACCAATTTCCAACTATCTGCAACAATTTCCAACTATCTGCAACCAAAATCCAACTATTTGCAACCAATTTCCAACTATCTGCAACCAATTTCCAACTATCTGCAATCAAAGATTTCTCTCAAGATTTGAGAAATCTCGAGAAAATTTGAGAAATCTCGAGAAAATTTGAGAAATCTCGAGAAAATTTGAGAAATCTCGAGAAAATTTGAGAAATCTCGAGAAAATTTGAGAAATCTCGAGAAAATTTGAGAAATCTCGAGAAAATTTGAGAAATCTCGAGAAAATTTGATAAATCTCGAGAAAATTTGAGAAATCTCGAGAAAATTTGAGAAATCTCGAGAAAATTTGAGAAATCTCGAGAAAATTTGAGAAACCTCGAGAAAATTTGAGAAACCTCGAGAAAATTTGAGAAACCTCGAGAAAATTTGAGAAACCTCGAGAAAATTTGAGAAATCTCGAGAAAATTTGAGAAATCTCGAGAAAATTTGAGAAACTCGAGAAAATTTGAGAAATCTCGAGAAAATTTGAGAAATCTCGAGAAAATTTGAGAAATCTCGAGAAAATTTGAGAAATCTCGAGAATATTTGAGAAATCTTGAGAAAATTTGAGAAATCTCGAGAAAATTTGAGAAATCTCGAGAAAATTTGAGAAATCTCAAGAATATTTGAGAAATCTCGAGAAAATTTGAGAAATCTCGAGAAAATTTGAGAAATCTCGAGAAAATTTGATTAATCTCGAGAAAATTTGAGAAATCTCGAAAAAATTTGAGAAATCTCGAGAAAATTTGAGAAATCTCGAGAAAATTTGAGAAATCTCGAGAAAATTTGAGAAATCTCGAGAAAATTTGTTGGATTTTGGTTGCAGATAGTTGGAAATTGTTGCAGATAGTTGCATAGTTATTTTTTCTCAAATTTTCTCAAAATTTCACAATATTCCTTCAAAATCCTTCAAATTCCTTCAAATTCCTTCAAATTCCGTCAAATTCCTTCAAATCCGTCAAATTCCTTCAAATTCCATCCTTCAAAATCCATCCTTCAAAATCCATCATTTAAAATCCTTCAAAATCCTTCAAATTCCTACAAATTACTTCAAATTCCTTCAAATTCCTACAAATAACTTCAAATTTCTTCAAATTCCTTCAAATTCCTACAAATAACTTCAAATTTCTTCAAATTCCTTCAAAATCCATCCTTCAAAATCCATCCTTCGAATTCCTTCAAATTCCTTCAAAGTCCTTCAAATTCCTTCAAGTCTGATGCAGTTGATAAAAGTTGATCAACTTTGTATCTAGTCTGATGCAGCTTGATAAAAGTTGATCAACTTTTAATCTAGTCTGATGCAGCTTGATAAAAGTTGATCAACTTTTAATCTAGTCTGATGCAGCTTGATAAAAGTTGATCAACTTTGTATCTAGTCTGATGCAGCTTGATAAAAGTTGATCAACTTTTTATGTAGTCTGATGCAGCTTGATAAAAGTTGATCAACTTTTTATGTAGTCTGATGTAGCTTGATAAAAGTTGATCAACTTTGTATCTAGTCTGATGCAGTTGATAAAAGTTGATCAACTTTTAATCTAGTCTGATGCAGCTTGATAAAAGTTGATCAACTTTTTATGTAGTCTAATGCAGCTTGATAAAACTTGATCAACTTTGTATCTAGTCTGATGCAGCTTGATAAAAGTTGATCAACTTTTTATGTAGTCTGATGCAGCTTGATCAACTTTTAATCTAGTCTGATGCAGCTTGATAAAAGTTGATCAACTTTTTATGTAGTCTGATGCAGCTTGATAAAACTTGATCAACTTTGTATCTAGTCTGATGCAGCTTGATAAAAGTTGATCAACTTTTAATCTAGTCTGATGCAGCTTGATAAAAGTTGATCAACTTTTTATGTAGTCTGATGCAGCCTGATAAAAGTTGAAAAACTATGCAAGAAGTGAAAGAGTGCTGACGGCCATTAAATAAACTATGGAAAAAGTGAAAAAGTGCTGATTTTTACACTGATGCAGCTTGATAAAAGTTGATCAACTTTTAATCTAGTCCGATGCAGCTTGATAAAAGTTGATCAACTTTTAATCTAGTCTGATGCAGCTTGATAAAAGTTGATCAACTTTTTATGTAGTCTGATGCAGCCTGATAAAAGTTGATCAACTTTGTATCTAGTCTGATGCAGCTTGATAAAAGTTGATCAACTTTGTATCTAGTCTGATGCAGCTTGATAAAAGTTGATCAACTTTGTTTCTAGTCTGATGCAGCTTGATAAAAGTTGATCAACTTTGTATCTAGTCTGATGCAGCTTGATAAAAGTTGATCAACTTTGTATCTAGTCTGATGCAGCTTGATAAAAGTTGATCAACTTTGTATCTAGTCTGATGCAGCTTGATAAAAGTTGATCAACTTTGTATCTAGTCTGATGCAGCTTGATAAAAGTTGATCAACTTTGTATCTAGTCTGATGCAGCTTTATAAAAGTTGATCAACTTTGTATCTAGTCTGATGCAGCTTGATAAAAGTTGATCAACTTTTTATGTAGTCTGATGCAGCTTGATAAAAGTTGATCAACTTTGTATCTAGTCTGATGCAGCTTGATAAAAGTTGATCAACTTTGTATCTAAAAGTTGATCAACTTTTTATGTAGTCTGATGCAGCTTGATAAAAGTTGATCAACTTTGTATCTAGTCTGATGCAGCTTGATAAAAGTTGATCAACTTTTTATCTAGTCTGATGCAGCTTGATAAAAGTTGATCAACGTTTTATGTAGTCTGATGCAGCTTGATAAAAGTTGATCAACTTTGTATCTAGTCTGATGCAGCTTGATAAAAGTTGATCAACTTTTTATCTAGTCTGATGCAGCTTGATAAAAGTTGATCAACTTTGTATCTAGTCTGATGCAGCTTGATAAAAGTTGATCAACTTTGTATCTAAAAGTTGATCAACTTTTTATGTAGTCTGATGCAGCTTGATAAAAGTTGATCAACTTTGTATCTAGTCTGATGCAGCTTGATAAAAGTTGATCAACTTTGTATCTAGTCTGATGCAGCTTTATAAAAGTTGATCAACTTTGTATCTAGTCTGATGCAGCTTGATAAAAGTTGATCAACTTTTTATGTAGTCTGATGCAGCTTGATAAAAGTTGATCAACTTTGTATCTAGTCTGATGCAGCTTGATAAAAGTTGATCAACTTTGTATCTAAAAGTTGATCAACTTTTTATGTAGTCTGATGCAGCTTGATAAAAGTTGATCAACTTTGTATCTAGTCTGATGCAGCTTGATAAAAGTTGATCAACTTTTTATCTAGTCTGATGCAGCTTGATAAAAGTTGATCAACGTTTTATGTAGTCTGATGCAGCTTGATAAAAGTTGATCAACTTTGTATCTAGTCTGATGCAGCTTGATAAAAGTTGATCAACTTTTTATCTAGTCTGATGCAGCTTGATAAAAGTTGATCAACTTTGTATCTAGTCTGATGCAGCTTGATAAAAGTTGATCAACTTTGTATCTAAAAGTTGATCAACTTTTTATGTAGTCTGATGCAGCTTGATAAAAGTTGATCAACTTTGTATCTAGTCTGATGCAGCTTGATAAAAGTTGATCAACTTTGTATCTAGTCTGATGCAGCTTTATAAAAGTTGATCAACTTTGTATCTAGTCTGATGCAGCTTGATAAAAGTTGATCAACTTTTTATGTAGTCTGATGCAGCTTGATAAAAGTTGATCAACTTTGTATCTAGTCTGATGCAGCTTGATAAAAGTTGATCAACTTTGTATCTAAAAGTTGATCAACTTTTTATGTAGTCTGATGCAGCTTGATAAAAGTTGATCAACTTTGTATCTAGTCTGATGCAGCTTGATAAAAGTTGATCAACTTTTTATCTAGTCTGATGCAGCTTGATAAAAGTTGATCAACGTTTTATGTAGTCTGATGCAGCTTGATAAAAGTTGATCAACTTTTTATCTAGTCTGATGCAGCTTGATAAAAGTTGATCAACTTTTTATCTAGTCTGATGCAGCTTGATAAAAGTTGATCAACTTTTTATGTAGTCTGATGCAGCTTGATAAAAATTGATCAACTTTTTTTGTAGTAACTTAGATTCCCATTGTATTTACTACTATTGTGCAGATGTCTTATTTATTACTATGCGTTAGGTATTGAGCAGTGTTTGACGGTTACACTGTCATACACACAACCAATTTCCAACTATCTGCAACCAATTTCCAACTATCTGCAACAATTTCCAACTATCTGCAACCAAAATCCAACTATCTGCAACCAATCTCCAACTATCTGCAACCAATTTCCAACTATCTGCAACAATTTCCAACTATCTGCAACCAAAATCCAACTATTTGCAACCAATTTCCAACTATCTGCAACCAATTTCCAACTATCTGCAATCAAAGATTTCTCTCAAGATTTGAGAAATCTCGAGAAAATTTGAGAAATCTCGAGAAAATTTGAGAAATCTCGAGAAATTTTGAGAAATCTCGAGAAAATTTGAGAAATCTCGAGAAAATTTGAGAAATCTCGAGAAAATTTGAGAAATCTCGAGAAAATTTGATAAATCTCGAGAAAATTTGAGAAATCTCGAGAAAATTTGAGAAATCTCGAGAAAATTTGAGAAATCTCGAGAAAATTTGAGAAACCTCGAGAAAATTTGAGAAACCTCGAGAAAATTTGAGAAACCTCGAGAAAATTTGAGAAATCTCGAGAAAATTTGAGAAATCTCGAGAAAATTTGAGAAATCTCGAGAAAATTTGAGAAACTCGAGAAAATTTGAGAAATCTCGAGAAAATTTGAGAAATCTCGAGAAAATTTGAGAAATCTCGAGAAAATTTGAGAAATCTCGAGAATATTTGAGAAATCTTGAGAAAATTTGAGAAATCTCGAGAAAATTTGAGAAATCTCGAGAAAATTTGAGAAATCTCGAGAATATTTGAGAAATCTCGAGAAAATTTGAGAAATCTCGAGAAAATTTGAGAAATCTCGAGAAAATTTGATTAATCTCGAGAAAATTTGAGAAATCTCGAAAAAATTTGAGAAATCTCGAGAAAATTTGAGAAATCTCGAGAAAATTTGAGAAATCTCGAGAAAATTTGAGAAATCTCGAGAAAATTTGTTGGATTTTGGTTGCAGATAGTTGGAAATTGTTGCAGATAGTTGCATAGTTATTTTTTCTCAAATTTTCTCAAAATTTCACAATATTCCTTCAAAATCCTTCAAATTCCTTCAAATTCCTTCAAATTCCGTCAAATTCCTTCAAATCCGTCAAATTCCTTCAAATTCCATCCTTCAAAATCCATCCTTCAAAATCCATCATTTAAAATCCTTCAAAATCCTTCAAATTCCTACAAATTACTTCAAATTCCTTCAAATTCCTACAAATAACTTCAAATTTCTTCAAATTCCTTCAAATTCCTACAAATAACTTCAAATTTCTTCAAATTCCTTCAAAATCCATCCTTCAAAATCCATCCTTCGAATTCCTTCAAATTCCTTCAAAGTCCTTCAAATTCCTTCAAAGTCCTTCAAATTCCTTCAAGTCTGATGCAGTTGATAAAAGTTGATCAACTTTGTATCTAGTCTGATGCAGCTTGATAAAAGTTGATCAACTTTTAATCTAGTCTGATGCAGCTTGATAAAAGTTGATCAACTTTTAATCTAGTCTGATGCAGCTTGATAAAAGTTGATCAACTTTGTATCTAGTCTGATGCAGCTTGATAAAAGTTGATCAACTTTTTATGTAGTCTGATGCAGCTTGATAAAAGTTGATCAACTTTTTATGTAGTCTGATGTAGCTTGATAAAAGTTGATCAACTTTGTATCTAGTCTGATGCAGTTGATAAAAGTTGATCAACTTTTAATCTAGTCTGATGCAGCTTGATAAAAGTTGATCAACTTTTTATGTAGTCTGATGCAGCTTGATAAAAGTTGATCAACTTTTTATGTAGTCTGATGCAGCTTGATAAAAGTTGATCAACTTTTAATTTAGGCTGATGCAGCTTGATAAAAGTTAATCAACTTTTTATGTCGCCCACCAAAGGCTAATTTAGTTAACAAGGCCCCTGAAACCAAAAGTTCCTGCGCCGCTTCTGCAAACACCCAAGCGATAGCTAACCAGGAACCAACGAAAAGCAAAGATGATATTTTTGTACAATCTACACAAATATCCTCAAAAGGTGCTCAAAACTCACCTTTGACAGTCAATCTAAATTGGTCTGATTTTTCAATTGAAAATCAGATGGACTTATCAGATAGTGACGAATCACTAAACGAATGTAATATTCGTAAAAAATCAGCTACCACGCTACGAGATAATGCTACACGCAGAATCTTGAAGAATTTAGATCGTTTGAGTGAAATCGGTGATAACTTAACCGATATCCTGAATTCACCTATTCCAGAAACCGCCGACCATCCAGAGTCGTCTGACGACTTGCCCGGTAGACAATTAAATCAAGAAAGTCAATCCGACATTATTGATTTAATAAAAAATAACGGCAACCTTCAGGTAACCGTTAACTGTTCAAATCAAGAGGAAGTGACCGGTAGAGATTGTCACTTAATAAAGGACTATGACTCACCCGAGTTACTTAACTACCCGATTCAATCAAATGAAAATTTGAATGAATTTTCCATTGCAAAAGACTCCTCACTGTTAAGACAGAGAAGTCAGCCTAGAGTTAGGATACGTAAAAAAGGTGTAGAAGAACCGAAATTCGAACTTTTTTATACTGATCAAGAAATCAGTATTCTTAAACAAGCTGATCAACATGAAGATTTTATTCTTCGCAAAATTGACAGCTATGCATCTGTGAACTGGACACATAATCGAATCAACGAAAAATTCATTCGTTGGGATCAAATATCGCCACCCCTCTTTAATGGAGAATGGCAGATTGGATCCAATTTTCTGGATATGATCCTGAAAATAGCCCAGAAATATGGCTGTGGACCTCAAGACACGCTTACAAAATTAATACCCCTTGATGGGAGAAGCCCGAGATTGGTTCAGGAGAAAGAGATTTACAAATTGGAATGAATTTGTAAGAGAATTTATGTACACATTCGGAGAACTGTACGAAGACGCCCTCTCACGTTGGAACAAATTAAAACAAGAGCAAGGAGAAGGGCTGCGCTCTTACCTACGTCGTACAGAAGAAATACTGTTGCAAATAGCTCAGCAACCTGACGATGCAACAGTTGACATGAAATTCCGGAATGGATTAACATATTACTTCTATCAAGCTGCATCAGTGTAAAAATCAGCACTTTTTCACTTTTTCCATAGTTTATTTAATGGCCGTCAGCACTCTTTCACTTCTTGCATAGTTTTTCAACTTTTATCAGGCTGCATCAGACTACATAAAAAGTTGATCAACTTTTATCAAGCTGCATCAGACTAGATTAAAAGTTGATCAACTTTTATCAAGCTGCATCAGACTAGATACAAAGTTGATCAAGTTTTATCAAGCTGCATCAGACTACATAAAAAGTTGATCAACTTTTATCAAGCTGCATCAGACTAGATTAAAAGTTGATCAAGCTGCATCAGACTACATAAAAAGTTGATCAACTTTTATCAAGCTGCATCAGACTAGATACAAAGTTGATCAAGTTTTATCAAGCTGCATTAGACTACATAAAAAGTTGATCAACTTTTATCAAGCTGCATCAGACTAGATTAAAAGTTGATCAACTTTTATCAACTGCATCAGACTAGATACAAAGTTGATCAACTTTTATCAAGCTACATCAGACTACATAAAAAGTTGATCAACTTTTATCAAGCTGCATCAGACTACATAAAAAGTTGATCAACTTTTATCAAGCTGCATCAGACTAGATACAAAGTTGATCAACTTTTATCAAGCTGCATCAGACTAGATTAAAAGTTGATCAACTTTTATCAAGCTGCATCAGACTAGATTAAAAGTTGATCAACTTTTATCAAGCTGCATCAGACTAGCTACAAAGTTGATCAACTTTTATCAACTGCATCAGACTTGAAGGAATTTGAAGGACTTTGAAGGAATTTGAAGGAATTCGAAGGATGGATTTTGAAGGATGGATTTTGAAGGAATTTGAAGAAATTTGAAGTTATTTGTAGGAATTTGAAGGAATTTGAAGAAATTTGAAGTTATTTGTAGGAATTTGTAGGAATTTGAAGGAATTTGAAGTAATTTGTAGGAATTTGAAGGATTTTGAAGGATTTTAAATGATGGATTTTGAAGGATGGATTTTGAAGGATGGAATTTGAAGGAATTTGACGGATTTGAAGGAATTTGACGGAATTTGAAGGAATTTGAAGGAATTTGAAGGATTTTGAAGGAATATTGTGAAATTTTGAGAAAATTTGAGAAAAAATAACTATGCAACTATCTGCAACAATTTCCAACTATCTGCAACCAAAATCCAACAAATTTTCTCGAGATTTCTCAAATTTTCTCGAGATTTCTCAAATTTTCTCGAGATTTCTCAAATTTTCTCGAGATTTCTCAAATTTTTTCGAGATTTCTCAAATTTTCTCGAGATTAATCAAATTTTCTCGAGATTTCTCAAATTTTCTCGAGATTTCTCAAATTTTCTCGAGATTTCTCAAATATTCTCGAGATTTCTCAAATTTTCTCGAGATTTCTCAAATTTTCTCGAGATTTCTCAAATTTTCTCAAGATTTCTCAAATATTCTCGAGATTTCTCAAATTTTCTCGAGATTTCTCAAATTTTCTCGAGATTTCTCAAATTTTCTCGAGATTTCTCAAATTTTCTCGAGTTTCTCAAATTTTCTCGAGATTTCTCAAATTTTCTCAAGATTTCTCAAATTTTCTCGAGATTTCTCAAATTTTCTCGAGGTTTCTCAAATTTTCTCGAGGTTTCTCAAATTTTCTCGAGGTTTCTCAAATTTTCTCGAGATTTCTCAAATTTTCTCGAGATTTCTCAAATTTTCTCGAGATTTCTCAAATTTTCTCGAGATTTATCAAATTTTCTCGAGATTTCTCAAATTTTCTCGAGATTTCTCAAATTTCCTCGAGATTTCTCAAATTTTCTCGAGACTTCTCAAATTTTCTCGAGATTTCTCAAATTTTCTCGAGATTTCTCAAATTTTCTCGAGATTTCTCAAATCTTGAGAGAAATCTTTGATTGCAGATAGTTGGAAATTGGTTGCAGATAGTTGGAAATTGGTTGCAAATAGTTGGATTTTGGTTGCAGATAGTTGGAAATTGTTGCAGATAGTTGGAAATTGGTTGCAGATAGTTGGAGATTGGTTGCAGATAGTTGGATTTTGGTTGCAGATAGTTGGAAATTGTTGCAGATAGTTGGAAATTGGTTGCAGATAGTTGGAAATTGGTTGTGTGTATGACAGTGTAACCGTCAAACACTGCTCAATACCTAACGCATAGTAATAAATAAGACATCTGCACAATAGTAGTAAATACAATGGGAATCTAAGTTACTACAAAAAAAGTTGATCAATTTTTATCAAGCTGCATCAGACTAGATAAAAAGTTGATCAACTTTTATCAAGCTACATCAGACTACATAAAAAGTTGATCAACTTTTATCAAGCTGCATCAGACTACATAAAAAGTTGATCAACTTTTATCAAACTACATCAGACTAGATACAAAGTTGATCAACTTTTATCAAACTACATCAGACTACATAAAAAGTTGATCAACTTTTATCAAGCTGCATCAGACTACATAAAAAGTAGATCAACTTTTATCAAGCTGCATCAGACTACATAAAAAGTTGATCAACTTTTATCAAGCTGCATTAGACTACATAAAAAGTTGATCAACTTTTATCAAGCTGCATCAGACTAGATAAAAAGTTGATCAACTTTTATCAAGCTACATCAGACTACATAAAAAGTTGATCAACTTTTATCAAGCTGCATCAGACTACATAAAAAGTTGATCAACTTTTATCAAACTACATCAGACTAGATACAAAGTTGATCAACTTTTATCAAACTACATCAGACTACATAAAAAGTTGATCAACTTTTATCAAGCTGCATCAGACTACATAAAAAGTAGATCAACTTTTATCAAGCTGCATCAGACTACATAAAAAGTTGATCAACTTTTATCAAGCTGCATTAGACTACATAAAAAGTTGATCAACTTTTATCAAGCTGCATCAGACTACATAAAAAGTTGATCAACTTTTATCAAGCTGCATCAGACTAGATACAAAGTTGATCAACTTTTATCAAACTACGTCAGACTACATAAAAAGTTGATCAACTTTTATCAAGCTGCATCAGACTACATAAAAAGTTGATCAACTTTTATCAAGCTGCATCAGACTAGATACAAAGTTGATCAACTTTTATCAAACTACATCAGACTACATAAAAAGTTGATCAACTTTTATCAAGCTGCATCAGACTACATAAAAAGTTGATCAACTTTTATCAAGCTGCATCAGACTACATAAAAAGTTGATCAACTTTTATCAAGCTGCATCAGACTAGATTAAAAGTTGATCAACTTTTATCAAGCTGCATCAGACTAGATTAAAAGTTGATCAACTTTTATCAAGCTGCATCAGACTAGATTAAAAGTTGATCAAGCTGCATCAGACTAGATTAAAAGTTGATCAAGCTGCATCAGTGTAAAAATCAGCACTTTTTCACTTTTTCCATAGTTTATTTAATGGCCGTCAGCACTCTTTCACTTCTTGCATAGTTTTTCAAATGTTCATCAGACAAAATCTGACAAAATCTCATAAAATTTCCACAAAAGAAAATCCAACAAAATCCAACAAAATCCAACAAAATCCGACAAAATCCGACAAAATCCGACAAAATCCGACAAAATCCGACAAAATCCGACAAAATCCGACAAAATCCGACAAAATGCGACAAAATCCGACAAAATGCGACAAAATCCGACAAAATCCGACAAAATCCGACAAAATCCGACAAAATCCGACAAAATCCGACAAAATCCGACAAAATCCGACTACATAAAAAGTTGATCAACTTTTATCAAGCTGCATCAGACTAGATACAAAGTTGATCAACTTTTATCAAACTACATCAGACTACATAAAAAGTTGATCAACTTTTATCAAGCTACATCAGACTACATAAAAAGTTGATTAACTTTTATCAAGCTGCATCAGCCTAAATTAAAAGTTGATCAACTTTTATCAAGCTGCATCAGACTACATAAAAAGTTGATCAACTTTTATCAAGCTGCATCAGACTACATAAAAAGTTGATCAACTTTTATCAAGCTGCATCAGACTAGATTAAAAGTTGATCAACTTTTATCAAGCTGCATCAGACTAGATTAAAAGTTGATCAACTTTTATCAAGCTGCATCAGACTAGATTAAAAGTTGATCAACTTTTATCAAGCTGCATCAGACTAGATTAAAAGTTGATCAACTTTTATCAAGCTGCATCAGACTAGATTAAAAGTTGATCAACTTTTATCAAGCTGCATCAGACTAGATTAAAAGTTGATCAACTTTTATCAAGCTGCATCAGACTAGATTAAAAGTTGATCAAGCTGCATCAGACTACATAAAAAGTTGATCAACTTTTATCAAGCTACATCAGACTACATAAAAAGTTGATCAACTTTTATCAAGCTGCATTAGACTACATAAAAAGTTGATCAACTTTTATCAAGCTGCATCAGACTAGATTAAAAGTTGATCAACTTTTATCAAGCTGCATCAGACTAGATACAAAGTTGATCAAGTTTTATCAAGCTGCATTAGACTACATAAAAAGTTGATCAACTTTTATCAAGCTGCATCAGACTAGATTAAAAGTTGATCAACTTTTATCAAGCTGCATCAGACTAGATACAAAGTTGATCAAGTTTTATCAAGCTGCATCAGACTACATAAAAAGTTGATCAACTTTTATCAAGCTGCATCAGACTAGATTAAAAGTTGATCAAGCTGCATCAGACTACATAAAAAGTTGATCAACTTTTATCAAGCTGCATCAGACTAGATACAAAGTTGATCAAGTTTTATCAAGCTGCATTAGACTACATAAAAAGTTGATCAACTTTTATCAAGCTGCATCAGACTAGATTAAAAGTTGATCAACTTTTATCAACTGCATCAGACTAGATACAAAGTTGATCAACTTTTATCAAGCTACATCAGACTACATAAAAAGTTGATCAACTTTTATCAAGCTGCATCAGACTACATAAAAAGTTGATCAACTTTTATCAAGCTGCATCAGACTAGATACAAAGTTGATCAACTTTTATCAAGCTGCATCAGACTAGATTAAAAGTTGATCAACTTTTATCAAGCTGCATCAGACTAGATTAAAAGTTGATCAACTTTTATCAAGCTGCATCAGACTAGATACAAAGTTGATCAACTTTTATCAAGCTGCATTAGACTACATAAAAAGTTGATCAACTTTTATCAAGCTGCATCAGACTAGATTAAAAGTTGATCAACTTTTATCAAGCTGCATCAGACTAGATACAAAGTTGATCAAGTTTTATCAAGCTGCATTAGACTACATAAAAAGTTGATCAACTTTTATCAAGCTGCATCAGACTAGATTAAAAGTTGATCAACTTTTATCAAGCTGCATCAGACTAGATACAAAGTTGATCAAGTTTTATCAAGCTGCATCAGACTACATAAAAAGTTGATCAACTTTTATCAAGCTGCATCAGACTAGATTAAAAGTTGATCAAGCTGCATCAGACTACATAAAAAGTTGATCAACTTTTATCAAGCTGCATCAGACTAGATACAAAGTTGATCAAGTTTTATCAAGCTGCATTAGACTACATAAAAAGTTGATCAACTTTTATCAAGCTGCATCAGACTAGATTAAAAGTTGATCAACTTTTATCAACTGCATCAGACTAGATACAAAGTTGATCAACTTTTATCAAGCTACATCAGACTACATAAAAAGTTGATCAACTTTTATCAAGCTGCATCAGACTACATAAAAAGTTGATCAACTTTTATCAAGCTGCATCAGACTAGATACAAAGTTGATCAACTTTTATCAAGCTGCATCAGACTAGATTAAAAGTTGATCAACTTTTATCAAGCTGCATCAGACTAGATTAAAAGTTGATCAACTTTTATCAAGCTGCATCAGACTAGATACAAAGTTGATCAACTTTTATCAACTGCATCAGACTTGAAGGAATTTGAAGGACTTTGAAGGAATTTGAAGGAATTCGAAGGATGGATTTTGAAGGATGGATTTTGAAGGAATTTGAAGAAATTTGAAGTTATTTGTAGGAATTTGAAGGAATTTGAAGAAATTTGAAGTTATTTGTAGGAATTTGAAGGAATTTGAAGTAATTTGTAGGAATTTGAAGGATTTTGAAGGATTTTAAATGATGGATTTTGAAGGATGGATTTTGAAGGATGGAATTTGAAGGAATTTGACGGATTTGAAGGAATTTGACGGAATTTGAAGGAATTTGAAGGAATTTGAAGGATTTTGAAGGAATATTGTGAAATTTTGAGAAAATTTGAGAAAAAATAACTATGCAACTATCTGCAACAATTTCCAACTATCTGCAACCAAAATCCAACAAATTTTCTCGAGATTTCTCAAATTTTCTCGAGATTTCTCAAATTTTCTCGAGATTTCTCAAATTTTCTCGAGATTTCTCAAATTTTTTCGAGATTTCTCAAATTTTCTCGAGATTAATCAAATTTTCTCGAGATTTCTCAAATTTTCTCGAGATTTCTCAAATTTTCTCGAGATTTCTCAAATATTCTCGAGATTTCTCAAATTTTCTCGAGATTTCTCAAATTTTCTCGAGATTTCTCAAATTTTCTCAAGATTTCTCAAATATTCTCGAGATTTCTCAAATTTTCTCGAGATTTCTCAAATTTTCTCGAGATTTCTCAAATTTTCTCGAGATTTCTCAAATTTTCTCGAGTTTCTCAAATTTTCTCGAGATTTCTCAAATTTTCTCGAGATTTCTCAAATTTTCTCGAGATTTCTCAAATTTTCTCGAGGTTTCTCAAATTTTCTCGAGGTTTCTCAAATTTTCTCGAGGTTTCTCAAATTTTCTCGAGATTTCTCAAATTTTCTCGAGATTTCTCAAATTTTCTCGAGATTTCTCAAATTTTCTCGAGATTTATCAAATTTTCTCGAGATTTCTCAAATTTTCTCGAGATTTCTCAAATTTTCTCGAGATTTCTCAAATTTTCTCGAGATTTCTCAAAATTTCTCGAGATTTCTCAAATTTTCTCGAGATTTCTCAAATTTTCTCGAGATTTCTCAAATCTTGAGAGAAATCTTTGATTGCAGATAGTTGGAAATTGGTTGCAGATAGTTGGAAATTGGTTGCAAATAGTTGGATTTTGGTTGCAGATAGTTGGAAATTGTTGCAGATAGTTGGAAATTGGTTGCAGATAGTTGGAGATTGGTTGCAGATAGTTGGATTTTGGTTGCAGATAGTTGGAAATTGTTGCAGATAGTTGGAAATTGGTTGCAGATAGTTGGAAATTGGTTGTGTGTATGACAGTGTAACCGTCAAACACTGCTCAATACCTAACGCATAGTAATAAATAAGACATCTGCACAATAGTAGTAAATACAATGGGAATCTAAGTTACTACAAAAAAAGTTGATCAATTTTTATCAAGCTGCATCAGACTACATAAAAAGTTGATCAACTTTTATCAAGCTGCATCAGACTAGATAAAAAGTTGATCAACTTTTATCAAGCTGCATCAGACTAGATAAAAAGTTGATCAACTTTTATCAAGCTGCATCAGACTACATAAAACGTTGATCAACTTTTATCAAGCTGCATCAGACTAGATAAAAAGTTGATCAACTTTTATCAAGCTGCATCAGACTAGATACAAAGTTGATCAACTTTTATCAAGCTGCATCAGACTACATAAAAAGTTGATCAACTTTTAGATACAAAGTTGATCAACTTTTATCAAGCTGCATCAGACTAGATACAAAGTTGATCAACTTTTATCAAGCTGCATCAGACTACATAAAAAGTTGATCAACTTTTATCAAGCTGCATCAGACTAGATACAAAGTTGATCAACTTTTATAAAGCTGCATCAGACTAGATACAAAGTTGATCAACTTTTATCAAGCTGCATCAGACTAGATACAAAGTTGATCAACTTTTATCAAGCTGCATCAGACTACATAAAAAGTTGATCAACTTTTAGATACAAAGTTGATCAACTTTTATCAAGCTGCATCAGACTAGATACAAAGTTGATCAACTTTTATCAAGCTGCATCAGACTAGATAAAAAGTTGATCAACTTTTATCAAGCTGCATCAGACTAGATACAAAGTTGATCAACTTTTATCAAGCTGCATCAGACTACATAAAACGTTGATCAACTTTTATCAAGCTGCATCAGACTAGATAAAAAGTTGATCAACTTTTATCAAGCTGCATCAGACTAGATACAAAGTTGATCAACTTTTATCAAGCTGCATCAGACTACATAAAAAGTTGATCAACTTTTAGATACAAAGTTGATCAACTTTTATCAAGCTGCATCAGACTAGATACAAAGTTGATCAACTTTTATCAAGCTGCATCAGACTACATAAAAAGTTGATCAACTTTTATCAAGCTGCATCAGACTAGATACAAAGTTGATCAACTTTTATAAAGCTGCATCAGACTAGATACAAAGTTGATCAACTTTTATCAAGCTGCATCAGACTAGATACAAAGTTGATCAACTTTTATCAAGCTGCATCAGACTAGATACAAAGTTGATCAACTTTTATCAAGCTGCATCAGACTAGATACAAAGTTGATCAACTTTTATCAAGCTGCATCAGACTAGATACAAAGTTGATCAACTTTTATCAAGCTGCATCAGACTAGAAACAAAGTTGATCAACTTTTATCAAGCTGCATCAGACTAGATACAAAGTTGATCAACTTTTATCAAGCTGCATCAGACTAGATACAAAGTTGATCAACTTTTATCAGGCTGCATCAGACTACATAAAAAGTTGATCAACTTTTATCAAGCTGCATCAGACTAGATTAAAAGTTGATCAACTTTTATCAAGCTGCATCGGACTAGATTAAAAGTTGATCAACTTTTATCAAGCTGCATCAGTGTAAAAATCAGCACTTTTTCACTTTTTCCATAGTTTATTTAATGGCCGTCAGCACTCTTTCACTTCTTGCATAGTTTTTCAACTTTTATCAGGCTGCATCAGACTACATAAAAAGTTGATCAACTTTTATCAAGCTGCATCAGACTAGATTAAAAGTTGATCAACTTTTATCAAGCTGCATCAGACTAGATACAAAGTTGATCAAGTTTTATCAAGCTGCATCAGACTACATAAAAAGTTGATCAACTTTTATCAAGCTGCATCAGACTAGATTAAAAGTTGATCAAGCTGCATCAGACTACATAAAAAGTTGATCAACTTTTATCAAGCTGCATCAGACTAGATACAAAGTTGATCAAGTTTTATCAAGCTGCATTAGACTACATAAAAAGTTGATCAACTTTTATCAAGCTGCATCAGACTAGATTAAAAGTTGATCAACTTTTATCAACTGCATCAGACTAGATACAAAGTTGATCAACTTTTATCAAGCTACATCAGACTACATAAAAAGTTGATCAACTTTTATCAAGCTGCATCAGACTACATAAAAAGTTGATCAACTTTTATCAAGCTGCATCAGACTAGATACAAAGTTGATCAACTTTTATCAAGCTGCATCAGACTAGATTAAAAGTTGATCAACTTTTATCAAGCTGCATCAGACTAGATTAAAAGTTGATCAACTTTTATCAAGCTGCATCAGACTAGATACAAAGTTGATCAACTTTTATCAACTGCATCAGACTTGAAGGAATTTGAAGGACTTTGAAGGAATTTGAAGGAATTCGAAGGATGGATTTTGAAGGATGGATTTTGAAGGAATTTGAAGAAATTTGAAGTTATTTGTAGGAATTTGAAGGAATTTGAAGAAATTTGAAGTTATTTGTAGGAATTTGAAGGAATTTGAAGTAATTTGTAGGAATTTGAAGGATTTTGAAGGATTTTAAATGATGGATTTTGAAGGATGGATTTTGAAGGATGGAATTTGAAGGAATTTGACGGATTTGAAGGAATTTGACGGAATTTGAAGGAATTTGAAGGAATTTGAAGGATTTTGAAGGAATATTGTGAAATTTTGAGAAAATTTGAGAAAAAATAACTATGCAACTATCTGCAACAATTTCCAACTATCTGCAACCAAAATCCAACAAATTTTCTCGAGATTTCTCAAATTTTCTCGAGATTTCTCAAATTTTCTCGAGATTTCTCAAATTTTCTCGAGATTTCTCAAATTTTTTCGAGATTTCTCAAATTTTCTCGAGATTAATCAAATTTTCTCGAGATTTCTCAAATTTTCTCGAGATTTCTCAAATTTTCTCGAGATTTCTCAAATATTCTTGAGATTTCTCAAATTTTCTCGAGATTTCTCAAATTTTCTCGAGATTTCTCAAATTTTCTCAAGATTTCTCAAATATTCTCGAGATTTCTCAAATTTTCTCGAGATTTCTCAAATTTTCTCGAGATTTCTCAAATTTTCTCGAGATTTCTCAAATTTTCTCGAGTTTCTCAAATTTTCTCGAGATTTCTCAAATTTTCTCGAGATTTCTCAAATTTTCTCGAGGTTTCTCAAATTTTCTCGAGGTTTCTCAAATTTTCTCGAGGTTTCTCAAATTTTCTCGAGGTTTCTCAAATTTTCTCGAGATTTCTCAAATTTTCTCGAGATTTCTCAAATTTTCTCGAGATTTCTCAAATTTTCTCGAGATTTATCAAATTTTCTCGAGATTTCTCAAATTTTCTCGAGATTTCTCAAATTTTCTCGAGATTTCTCAAATTTTCTCGAGATTTCTCAAATTTTCTCGAGATTTCTCAAATTTTCTCGAGATTTCTCAAATTGTCTGATGCAGCTTGATCAACTTTTAATCTAGTCTGATGCAGCTTGATAAAAGTTGATCAACTTTTTATGTAGTCTGATGCAGCTTGATAAAACTTGATCAACTTTGTATCTAGTCTGATGCAGCTTGATAAAAGTTGATCAACTTTTAATCTAGTCTGATGCAGCTTGATAAAAGTTGATCAACTTTTTATGTAGTCTAATGCAGCTTGATAAAACTTGATCAACTTTGTATCTAGTCTGATGCAGCTTGATAAAAGTTGATCAACTTTTAATCTAGTCTGATGCAGCTTGATAAAAGTTGATCAACTTTTTATGTAGTCTAATGCAGCTTGATAAAAGTTGATCAACTTTGTATCTAGTCTGATGCAGCTTGATAAAAGTTGATCAACTTTTAATCTAGTCTGATGCAGCTTGATAAAAGTTGATCAACTTTTAATCTAGTCTGATGCAGCTTGATAAAAGTTGATCAACTTTGTATCTAGTCTGATGCAGCTTGATAAAAGTTGATCAACTTTTTATGTAGTCTGATGCAGCTTGATAAAAGTTGATCAACTTTTTATGTAGTCTGATGTAGCTTGATAAAAGTTGATCAACTTTGTATCTAGTCTGATGCAGTTGATAAAAGTTGATCAACTTTTAATCTAGTCTGATGCAGCTTGATAAAAGTTGATCAACTTTTTATGTAGTCTAATGCAGCTTGATAAAACTTGATCAACTTTGTATCTAGTCTGATGCAGCTTGATAAAAGTTGATCAACTTTTTATGTAGTCTGATGCAGCTTGATCAACTTTTAATCTAGTCTGATGCAGCTTGATAAAAGTTGATCAACTTTTTATGTAGTCTGATGCAGCTTGATAAAACTTGATCAACTTTGTATCTAGTCTGATGCAGCTTGATAAAAGTTGATCAACTTTTAATCTAGTCTGATGCAGCTTGATAAAAGTTGATCAACTTTTTATGTAGTCTAATGCAGCTTGATAAAACTTGATCAACTTTGTATCTAGTCTGATGCAGCTTGATAAAAGTTGATCAACTTTTAATCTAGTCTGATGCAGCTTGATAAAAGTTGATCAACTTTTTATGTAGTCTAATGCAGCTTGATAAAAGTTGATCAACTTTTTATGTAGTCTGATGTAGCTTGATAAAAGTTGATCAACTTTTTATGTAGTCTGATGCAGCTTGATCAACTTTTAATCTAGTCTGATGCAGCTTGATAAAAGTTGATCAACTTTTAATCTAGTCTGATGCAGCTTGATAAAAGTTGATCAACTTTTAATCTAGTCTGATGCAGCTTGATAAAAGTTGATCAACTTTTAATCTAGTCTGATGCAGCTTGATAAAAGTTGATCAACTTTTAATCTAGTCTGATGCAGCTTGATAAAAGTTGATCAACTTTTAATCTAGTCTGATGCAGCTTGATAAAAGTTGATCAACTTTTAATCTAGTCTGATGCAGCTTGATAAAAGTTGATCAACTTTTTATGTAGTCTGATGCAGCTTGATAAAAGTTGATCAACTTTTTATGTAGTCTGATGCAGCTTGATAAAAGTTGATCAACTTTTAATTTAGGCTGATGCAGCTTGATAAAAGTTAATCAACTTTTTATGTAGTCTGATGTAGCTTGATAAAAGTTGATCAACTTTTTATGTAGTCTGATGTAGTTTGATAAAAGTTGATCAACTTTGTATCTAGTCTGATGCAGCTTGATAAAAGTTGATCAACTTTTTATGTAGTCGGATTTTGTCGGATTTTGTCGGATTTTGTCGGATTTTGTCGGATTTTGTCGGATTTTGTCGGATTTTGTCGGATTTTGTCGCATTTTGTCGGATTTTGTCGCATTTTGTCGGATTTTGTCGGATTTTGTCGGATTTTGTCGGATTTTGTCGGATTTTGTCGGATTTTGTCGGATTTTGTCGGATTTTGTTGGATTTTGTTGGATTTTGTTGGATTTTCTTTTGTGGAAATTTTATGAGATTTTGTCAGATTTTGTCTGATGAACATTTGAAAAACTATGCAAGAAGTGAAAGAGTGCTGACGGCCATTAAATAAACTATGGAAAAAGTGAAAAAGTGCTGATTTTTACACTGATGCAGCTTGATCAACTTTTAATCTAGTCTGATGCAGCTTGATCAACTTTTAATCTAGTCTGATGCAGCTTGATAAAAGTTGATCAACTTTTAATCTAGTCTGATGCAGCTTGATAAAAGTTGATCAACTTTTAATCTAGTCTGATGCAGCTTGATAAAAGTTGATCAACTTTTTATGTAGTCTGATGCAGCTTGATAAAAGTTGATCAACTTTTTATGTAGTCTGATGCAGCTTGATAAAAGTTGATCAACTTTTTATGTAGTCTGATGTAGTTTGATAAAAGTTGATCAACTTTGTATCTAGTCTGATGCAGCTTGATAAAAGTTGATCAACTTTTTATGTAGTCTGATGCAGCTTGATAAAAGTTGATCAACTTTTTATGTAGTCTGACGTAGTTTGATAAAAGTTGATCAACTTTGTATCTAGTCTGATGCAGCTTGATAAAAGTTGATCAACTTTTTATGTAGTCTGATGCAGCTTGATAAAAGTTGATCAACTTTTTATGTAGTCTAATGCAGCTTGATAAAAGTTGATCAACTTTTTATGTAGTCTGATGCAGCTTGATAAAAGTTGATCTACTTTTTATGTAGTCTGATGCAGCTTGATAAAAGTTGATCAACTTTTTATGTAGTCTGATGTAGTTTGATAAAAGTTGATCAACTTTGTATCTAGTCTGATGTAGTTTGATAAAAGTTGATCAACTTTTTATGTAGTCTGATGCAGCTTGATAAAAGTTGATCAACTTTTTATGTAGTCTGATGTAGCTTGATAAAAGTTGATCAACTTTTTATCTAGTCTGATGCAGCTTGATAAAAGTTGATCAACTTTTTATGTAGTCTGATGCAGCTTGATAAAAATTGATCAACTTTTTTTGTAGTAACTTAGATTCCCATTGTATTTACTACTATTGTGCAGATGTCTTATTTATTACTATGCGTTAGGTATTGAGCAGTGTTTGACGGTTACACTGTCATACACACAACCAATTTCCAACTATCTGCAACCAATTTCCAACTATCTGCAACAATTTCCAACTATCTGCAACCAAAATCCAACTATCTGCAACCAATCTCCAACTATCTGCAACCAATTTCCAACTATCTGCAACAATTTCCAACTATCTGCAACCAAAATCCAACTATTTGCAACCAATTTCCAACTATCTGCAACCAATTTCCAACTATCTGCAATCAAAGATTTCTCTCAAGATTTGAGAAATCTCGAGAAAATTTGAGAAATCTCGAGAAAATTTGAGAAATCTCGAGAAAATTTGAGAAGTCTCGAGAAAATTTGAGAAATCTCGAGGAAATTTGAGAAATCTCGAGAAAATTTGAGAAATCTCGAGAAAATTTGATAAATCTCGAGAAAATTTGAGAAATCTCGAGAAAATTTGAGAAATCTCGAGAAAATTTGAGAAATCTCGAGAAAATTTGAGAAACCTCGAGAAAATTTGAGAAACCTCGAGAAAATTTGAGAAACCTCGAGAAAATTTGAGAAATCTCGAGAAAATTTGAGAAATCTTGAGAAAATTTGAGAAATCTCGAGAAAATTTGAGAAACTCGAGAAAATTTGAGAAATCTCGAGAAAATTTGAGAAATCTCGAGAAAATTTGAGAAATCTCGAGAAAATTTGAGAAATCTCGAGAATATTTGAGAAATCTTGAGAAAATTTGAGAAATCTCGAGAAAATTTGAGAAATCTCGAGAAAATTTGAGAAATCTCGAGAATATTTGAGAAATCTCGAGAAAATTTGAGAAATCTCGAGAAAATTTGAGAAATCTCGAGAAAATTTGATTAATCTCGAGAAAATTTGAGAAATCTCGAAAAAATTTGAGAAATCTCGAGAAAATTTGAGAAATCTCGAGAAAATTTGAGAAATCTCGAGAAAATTTGAGAAATCTCGAGAAAATTTGTTGGATTTTGGTTGCAGATAGTTGGAAATTGTTGCAGATAGTTGCATAGTTATTTTTTCTCAAATTTTCTCAAAATTTCACAATATTCCTTCAAAATCCTTCAAATTCCTTCAAATTCCTTCAAATTCCGTCAAATTCCTTCAAATCCGTCAAATTCCTTCAAATTCCATCCTTCAAAATCCATCCTTCAAAATCCATCATTTAAAATCCTTCAAAATCCTTCAAATTCCTACAAATTACTTCAAATTCCTTCAAATTCCTACAAATTCCTACAAATAACTTCAAATTTCTTCAAATTCCTTCAAATTCCTACAAATAACTTCAAATTTCTTCAAATTCCTTCAAAATCCATCCTTCAAAATCCATCCTTCGAATTCCTTCAAATTCCTTCAAAGTCCTTCAAATTCCTTCAAGTCTGATGCAGTTGATAAAAGTTGATCAACTTTGTAGCTAGTCTGATGCAGCTTGATAAAAGTTGATCAACTTTTAATCTAGTCTGATGCAGCTTGATAAAAGTTGATCAACTTTTAATCTAGTCTGATGCAGCTTGATAAAAGTTGATCAACTTTGTATCTAGTCTGATGCAGCTTGATAAAAGTTGATCAACTTTTTATGTAGTCTGATGCAGCTTGATAAAAGTTGATCAACTTTTTATGTAGTCTGATGTAGCTTGATAAAAGTTGATCAACTTTGTATCTAGTCTGATGCAGTTGATAAAAGTTGATCAACTTTTAATCTAGTCTGATGCAGCTTGATAAAAGTTGATCAACTTTTTATGTAGTCTAATGCAGCTTGATAAAACTTGATCAACTTTGTATCTAGTCTGATGCAGCTTGATAAAAGTTGATCAACTTTTTATGTAGTCTGATGCAGCTTGATCAACTTTTAATCTAGTCTGATGCAGCTTGATAAAAGTTGATCAACTTTTTATGTAGTCTGATGCAGCTTGATAAAACTTGATCAACTTTGTATCTAGTCTGATGCAGCTTGATAAAAGTTGATCAACTTTTAATCTAGTCTGATGCAGCTTGATAAAAGTTGATCAACTTTTTATGTAGTCTGATGCAGCCTGATAAAAGTTGAAAAACTATGCAAGAAGTGAAAGAGTGCTGACGGCCATTAAATAAACTATGGAAAAAGTGAAAAAGTGCTGATTTTTACACTGATGCAGCTTGATAGAAGTAATATGTTAATCCATTCCGGAATTTCATGTCAACTGTTGCATCGTCAGGTTGCTGAGCTATTTGCAACAGTATTTCTTCTGTACGACGTAGGTAAGAGCGCAGCCCTTCTCCTTGCTCTTGTTTTAATTTGTTCCAACGTGAGAGGGCGTCTTCGTACAGTTCTCCGAATGTGTACATAAATTCTCTTACAAATTCATTCCAATTTGTAAATCTCTTTCTCCTGAACCAATCTCGGGCTTCTCCCATCAAGGGGTATTAATTTTGTAAGCGTGTCTTGAGGTCCACAGCCATATTTCTGGGCTATTTTCAGGATCATATCCAGAAAATTGGATCCAATCTGCCATTCTCCATTAAAGAGGGGTGGCGATATTTGATCCCAACGAATGAATTTTTCGTTGATTCGATTATGTGTCCAGTTCACAGATGCATAGCTGTCAATTTTGCGAAGAATAAAATCTTCATGTTGATCAGCTTGTTTAAGAATACTGATTTCTTGATCAGTATAAAAAAGTTCGAATTTCGGTTCTTCTACACCTTTTTTACGTATCCTAACTCTAGGCTGACTTCTCTGTCTTAACAGTGAGGAGTCTTTTGCAATGGAAAATTCATTCAAATTTTCATTTGATTGAATCGGGTAGTTAAGTAACTCGGGTGAGTCATAGTCCTTTATTAAGTGACAATCTCTACCGGTCACTTCCTCTTGATTTGAACAGTTAACGGTTACCTGAAGGTTGCCGTTATTTTTTATTAAATCAATAATGTCGGATTGACTTTCTTGATTTAATTGTCTACCGGGCAAGTCGTCAGACGACTCTGGATGGTCGGCGGTTTCTGGAATAGGTGAATTCAGGATATCGGTTAAGTTATCACCGATTTCACTCAAACGATCTAAATTCTTCAAGATTCTGCGTGTAGCATTATCTCGTAGCGTGGTAGCTGATTTTTTACGAATATTACATTCGTTTAGTGATTCGTCACTATCTGATAAGTCCATCTGATTTTCAATTGAAAAATCAGACCAATTTAGATTGACTGTCAAAGGTGAGTTTTGAGCACCTTTTGAGGATATTTGTGTAGATTGTACAAAAATATCATCTTTGCTTTTCGTTGGTTCCTGGTTAGCTATCGCTTGGGTGTTTGCAGAAGCGGCGCAGGAACTTTTGGTTTCAGGGGCCTTGTTAACTAAATTAGCCTTTGGTGGGCGACCCCTGGTAGACTGTCGTCTCGTGAGTCGATCAGCCTCATCAATCGCTGTTAGGCGAGCGAGAAATCTTGTATTTGCCTGCTGCACCACTTGTAAATTGGTTGCAGCCATTTGTGCATTCGAATTGGCAATTTTCAATCTTTCTCTTGCAACTTTCAAATTTTCAGTTGCAATTTGCAGTTTTCTATGTGCTAATTCTAATTTTTGTTCAGATTGAAGCACATTCGATTCTTTTTTAGTCTCCTGACTAACTTCTGGATTTTGAATACGCGCCTCGGCGTATTGTTGATTGAGTTCAGCATTATGTTGCTTAAACTCAACAGGTGGACTATTTTTAGTAGTCTCTTTTTTATCAAGACTGCAGGCTGATTCCGTTGAATCAGGTGCTTTATCTACAGTCATTTGTTGATTCAATTTATTTTTGTGGAGCACGTTTTGCTCGCACAATGAGTTTGTCGGAATGACATACTCGAAAGAGTTTGAAATTCCTTCATCTGAATTTTCGCATAAATCAGGTGGTTCTTCACCAAGTGTAGGCGAAGGAGATGATGATGTGGGACTAATCTCCTTTGGCCACATCACTGGAAAAAAAAGCATATTTCCAAACATTTCTAAGTTGAAAATTTATATGGAAAAGTTGAATTTACTATGATGCGGAAATTTTTTGGAAATATGTTGGAAATATTTATATATTTCCAAACTTCTGAAAATGGGTAGTAAATCCTAGAGATGAAAAGTCATATTTTCAATTAGTTGTAAATCTGTTGTTTGAAATGTTGTTTCCAATCAATTTTCTTTTGGATGGATATGTATTGTAAACTTCATTTCACAATGATTGTAAAAATAATGTAAAAGCAAGAAAATACCTGAAATTTAAATGTAACATTTAAATATCTGAAATGTAACAAGAACAAGGTAAAATACAGTCAGGAACAATAAAATTGTATCAAATTTCAACTCAGAAGATAAAATAATGTATAAAACGGTCCAATTTCGAACCGACATGGACAATATGAAATCGGGCCAATCAGGGCGCAGGGACGGAAAAATTCGTGTCGATGAAACGTACCGTCGATGAAACAATCCGACTCCAGGAGTCGGATTGTTTCATCGACGGTAATCAATGTGAGATTGATTGTATTTTTAATACAATGAATCTCAAATAGATTATTTAACAAAGAAGTTACTATTTATAGGAAGTTATGCATTAAACTATTACAAGCCATACTAGCCTAGTGGATAGGGCAGTGGGCTTTAGAACGAAGGGTCCCAGGTTCAATTCCAGCAGAGGTCAAGGTAAGAAAAAAGAAAACTATAAGATTAAAATAAATTTAAATAAAACTGTTAATAAAAATGCAAATTGTGATCAAATCAATAAAAACTAATTGTTGAATGGTGTTTGAAAACAAAATCAAACAGTTTAAAAAAAAAAATTGAGTTCATGTATTTAAATTTTTCAAAATGGAGGGTAGTAGATTTTTTATTGGAAATATATTGGAAATATATTGGAAATAGATTGGAAATATATTATGAAATTTTATAATTACACAATTGAAAATGTTTGTAAAGTGATTGTAAAAAAAGTCACGGAAATGGTCTCTTTCCAGATTGAAAATATGTTTGGAAAAGACTTATTTTCAATTGTTTGTAAATCTAATTTACAAACTTGTAAAATCCATCTACCTATATATTTACAATTCTTTACAAGTGAGTAAATCTGATTTTTTTTCCAGTGCATCACTTGTAAACCATTTCGATCTACTTCGACCATCACTGACTCGCAACAACTATTCATAGTTGGAATATTAAGTTCAGGTTGGTCGTCGAGTGGTTTTACAACACTCGTAACAGTTGACGATGTGACTGTTATTGGTTTGGGGTTGCATGCCACGGGAGGAGGCGACTCTACGCCTCGCGCGGACGGCAGCATGAGCCATGAGTGCGGCGCACTCTGTGTTGTTTTTGGCGGACTTGATTTTAAGTCGTATCGAGCCTGCTTTGTATTTCCAGTCAAAATATCATTTTTTGTCTGGCTAGTTGACTGGATAATGGTCGAAGGTGTTTCGGCCATTCTCTTCTTAGCTGGTCTTCCTCGTGGCATCTTAACTTTTGGAGAAGATTCCATTTTGTTAGTAAAGAGGAAGAAAGATGAGGAAGAAAGACAAGTAGGTGGGTAAATTTTTTAAACTGTCGAAATTTAACGTTAAATAATGAATTATTCAAATAAATCCCGGCCGGGCCCCCAAGTGTTGCGATTCCTCCGGGCTTTCCACTCTAAAACAAATACGTACCTTGTTTGGAGTGGTTCGCAATTGAGATGCCGTTTATAGGCCTTATACTCGGTTGCCTGTGTGGTGTCTAGGGGTAATTTTATGAAAGGAAAACGACAGTTTGAATTGAATAAAATACAAAAATGTTTTATTTGTGCGAAAATTACAATAATAATTATCCGGAATATAATAAACAATTATAAAGAGAGATTTAAATGAAATAGCGGTTAAGACTAGGGAAGGGAAGAGAAAATGAGTGAGAAATGAGTCAAGTGAGCGATTACACTCACTTGAAACAAAGGAAAGGCGCCAACGACGGCGGTTGATCGTTGGGCGCGAGTGTTTGGCGCGCAACAAACGGCGTTTGTTGCGCTCGGAAAATGGCGAGTCGGACTCGCCTGAGAAATATTATTTCTCGATGAAAACGATGACTTTCTATTCGTAAGCTCCGGAGTAAAGCTCGCAGGTGGCTTACGAATATCGGCGATGGTTCTCTACGAGAAGTTTTGCCGTTGACGACGACAATGAGAGTACCAGAGTAAACTCGATGGCGCTCTCACAATAATCAACAACGAGCGGGAACAAAATTTCCTTCGCTCGTACGATGGCGATGGAACAGTGAACTCCGGAGTAAAGCTCGCAGGTGGTTCACTGTCTTCTCACGATGGTTGACGGCGACGGGTTGCTCGATCGACGGAGGCGAATCACGGAACAAGTCAACGCGACTCGACGGCGGCGGGTGAGCGGAGTTTCTCGGGCGTTACCCGAAATTCGTGTTCTGTACGCAAATGTGGCTGGTTCCACCGAATTTATTCAGTGGAAACAGCAATGTCTCTCAACTCACAGAAACGTATAAACCCGGTCAGCACTTGGAATCCTTTTGTTTGAAGTTCTTCAGTGATGATCATTTGGGTTGTTTGTTGTTGGTGTTGTTGGGGTTTTATGCACTCTCGAAATCTGCGCACGAAATATGTGCAGATTACTAATTTTGGCACAACAAAGGATTTTGTTGCGCCAAAAGCCGTTATTATTGCACCATAACCGTTGGCTATGGGAAGGGTGGCGTGTGCCAGGCACGCTTCAAATATGCGCAGCGGATGCTGCGCGGACGTTGTAATTTAGTGAGACAAAGGATTTCGCCTCACTAAGCGGTTAATTAACGCCTCACCCCACACAATATTGGGGTTAGCCGTGTTAGGGGAGGATTTTCTCCCCTAAATTATGTAACTGTTTGGCGTGTGCCAAACACAAATATTACCAAAATAAAATGCAAATACAACTTCTTTCGTGGTGACTCTTTTTATTAATAAACACACATTGAATTAAATAAAAGTGACTCAGGGTCACCACATTTCCCCCCCTTTTTATTCAAATCTTACGAGATTTACAAAAAACGAATAATAAAAAGGAAAGAATAAGAGAAGTAAAAGAAACGAGAAAATATAAAATGTCTTTTTTCTTCTCCTCACCCCCAAGACCTTTAATGCTTGGGTCGGGGGCGCCGAACTTGTGCTCGGCCGATGCCGGGTAAAGTCTTTGGCGACTTTTGCGCTTCCTTCAAGGCGCCGAGCGATGCAGCGGCAGTCGCTCGCGTGGCAGGCGGAAGTGGAGCTCCGGCAGGTCGAGCTCTTGCGCGTTCCTGTTGTGGAGTGGGCGTGTAGGCCCACTCTCGTTGTAGACGAACTCCTGCGTCATATGGCCTTTCTCCGCGGGCCATCATCTGGCGCACCAACTCGGAACGCACCGCTGGTGGGTCCAAACGGATCGAGTACCACGCATCTAGGTACTCTGGGGCTAAACCCATTGGTGACGACCACAAGTACGAGGCCGCGGCCAACGCTTGCTTGTGTGAGGTGAACACACCGGGGAATAGCAGATGGGTTAACCCCGGAACCAGTTCGCGTTGTAGCTGGTTCAACATGTGATGATGAATATCACTAATCTCCAAGTGGCTGATTTTTCCTGCCACTCACTGCCAATCTTTAATGGCTTCTACTATTTGAGCTCTCTGGTAAGAATCGAGCTCAGGCAGCATTTCATGCTGTATCTGCATTGGGTACAGCTCGCAGCGTTCCCAGTGAGCTCTGAAGAATTCGTCAAAGTATGGCTCGGGTGCCATACTTTCAAAGTCTCCTTTCGGATGATTAGTGTGCTCTGGTATGGGCACACTAAAATTGGTGGCAGTGTTACCAATCATGTTACGCACTGCGTAGGGAGGAATAGGAATTTCGGGGACATATTCCAGTTTTTCCCCATCATCTTGGAACGACTCAAACGATGAGTCTGAGTCCAAAGTCTTATCTAAAGGCGGCGTTGGCGAACGACTTCGAGCTGGAGTCGGTGAAGCGGGACGTGACGAAAGGTTGGGCCACTCTCCGCGACACATTGGTGGTGCGTTTCGTTCCCACTCGCTGATGTCGGCGGTTGCTGGTATGTTCGATGATCCAGCGATTGGTCCTTGTCTTGATTCGGGACGTGCGGACGGAGAATCTGGTCGCTCCATGTCGTGGAGCGAAGATGAGGACGGGTCTGACTGATAAACCTCCATTACGTCCTGTTCATCAGTCTCGTTGCTAGATGTGGACGAGTCCTGGTCGGTAACTAGACAACCCTCTCCTGGAAGAGGTCGATGCAGCAACGGCATCCCCAACTTTTCCTCGAAGAACAGAAGTTCTTCTTGAGCCTCTTGCTCATCAATCAGTCGCTGTTTGGCGGTGGCTCGAGCGGCTGCTTTTTTCAGCTTTCGGAACGTGGAACGATCTGAGGAAGCCACGGCTGCGTCGTCCATGTCAATCGGGTCGGTAGAAGATGACGACGGGACTTCAACCACTTCTTCTCCGTAAAACGTGTTAAAAGTATGGATTGATGAACAAATTCCAGGCCAAAAGTGAGTAAAAGAACAAGATTTAATCATCTCATGCAAGCATGGAGAAAAATCAACAACAAGAGAACAAGTAAAAACAACAGTTGCTAAGCAGTTAAAAAACAACTCCAACTACGGTAACCCAATTGATACATCAATGTTTACATGATAATAAACTATAAAATCATAAATAATTACAAATCAAACATGTGTAACATCAATAATCAATTGCATATCACAAATCTCGGAGAACAAAAGCCAACAAAACGGAAGGGATTCGCGAGCTTCGTGCTCCGCGGCAAGTTGACGTTTGGCGGCAACTTGAGCTGCTATTTGAGCGGCTGCTGTCTGCGCTCTTCGGGACGGGAAACGGCTCAAAGTGGTAATCACTTGTCCTCCTAAGGCAATCTGATTTAATAAATCAGATTGTGGCTCCTGACTCTGGTCAGTCTTTGTCGGGCTACGGGATTTCTTTCCCGTTAGGCGCCCTTTTCCCGATTTACGTCTATCGGACATCGAAACTGTTTCAGTATCGCTTGAAATCGAGATTTTAAGTAAGGTTTTTCTTCTTTTTCACGGGACGCGAGTCTCAATACTAGTTGTCGGAAGCGCGCTACTTCGAAAAGTGGAATAATCCAATCATCGGAGTAGAGGAATTATGTTAGTGACACGATATGACGTCACTAATTATCACCGTATGCTTAACGTTTACTAGACGGTGATTGATCAAGCTCTGCGTCACAGAGTTGATTTTTGAGCTGGGTACGCTCAAAGGGTGGAATACAAAGTTCACTCTCGGTTTGAAGATTAAACTTTGGTTTTTGAAAATAAACAAACTTGTACAAATCAACGGGTGAGTTGTTTTGTTTATCTTTTAATGTTTTCATGGCTAAAAACATTTTCTTCTTTCTTTTAACCATATCTTTGAGTCGACATGGAAACGGCGTGGCTTCCGAGTGAAATTCTACATTTTCGTTTATTTCAGCTTTTGTCGGAATCGTGGATATTTCGGTGCCGTTTGAAGTAATTACAACTTTGTCAATATTGTGATTGACTTTTTCTTGAGTATGTAATTTTAGAAGTGGAAGATGATGGTCAATGGGATCTTCTAACATTTTGCTTTCACTTCGCTGTATATTTGAAGTTGTAATAAAAGACTTCTTTTGTATTTTGTCTAGTAATTTGTCGGTTACTAGTGTCGTTAAATTAATTAATTTAATAAATTCTTTGATTCCTTTTTTGTTTGGAATCAAAGGCGGTCTGTAATTTAGATTTTTCTTTGTCAGAATTTCAACAATGGAAGAGGTTTGTTTAGCTAGATTTTTGAGAGTTGTTTTTTCAACTTTAGCTAATTTAGAAGGTGTTTTTACACTGGTCAAATTAATTTTTAACGAATTAAAATTTTTTAATTCTTGTTTAATCTTTTCCATCAATTGTAAATTTTGCTTCAGCATTTCCGATTTTTTATAAAACGCAGTATTCACTAGACCAGGTGAATCTGCGTCTACAAGTTTTTTCGAATCAGCTTATTTAAATTTTTAATAGCTTCTTTGAAATCTGCTACTATTGTATTTTTCTCATTACTTTCTAGTGGACAAATCTTCTGCCAATGACCTCGAGTATTGCATATACTACAGGGGTCAGGTGTTGGTTTTGGATTTGTTATATCAGGAAAATTCCAGCGAGAACGAGCATTAGTTTCAACTTGTTCTCGAGATGACGCAAGTGATTTTGAATTTTTCTTCATCTTCACTCTTTTAGTGTCAAATGTAACTTTCTTCTGGGTCACATTTGGTCTGAATTTTCCAGCCACTGGTCCATTCTTTGTAATTAGGACGGTGTCGATGCTGTCAAATTCTTTTTCATCGGTCTCATTTCTGGGATCGATTGTTCTAACTCTCGTTAGATGAGGTAATTTCTTTAAAAGAAAATTAGAGGTTTTCAAATCATTTTTCTGTTTGATTCGTTCAGGACAATTATTTCTTCCTGAGGGACGGGTAAAAGAAACTTTAGTGTTTTCTTTTTGTTTATTCAAGTGCGCTTTTTTGGCGACACTTAGGCAGGTTTCATATCTTTTTTCTAGTTGAACCTGATTTTCCAACAGAAATTTCACTGTTTTGGAAATTTCTCCACAGTTAGGAGCATCGGGCAAGAGTAACAAATTACTGAAGTAATATGTTAATCCATTCCGGAATTTCATGTCAACTGTTGCATCGTCAGGTTGCTGAGCTATTTGCAACAGTATTTCTTCTGTACGACGTAGGTAAGAGCGCAGCCCTTCTCCTTGCTCTTGTTTTAATTTGTTCCAACGTGAGAGGGCGTCTTCGTACAGTTCTCCGAATGTGTACATAAATTCTCTTACAAATTCATTCCAATTTGTAAATCTCTTTCTCCTGAACCAATCTCGGGCTTCTCCCATCAAGGGGTATTAATTTTGTAAGCGTGTCTTGAGGTCCACAGCCATATTTCTGGGCTATTTTCAGGATCATATCCAGAAAATTGGATCCAATCTGCCATTCTCCATTAAAGAGGGGTGGCGATATTTGATCCCAACGAATGAATTTTTCGTTGATTCGATTATGTGTCCAGTTCACAGATGCATAGCTGTCAATTTTGCGAAGAATAAAATCTTCATGTTGATCAGCTTGTTTAAGAATACTGATTTCTTGATCAGTATAAAAAAGTTCGAATTTCGGTTCTTCTACACCTTTTTTACGTATCCTAACTCTAGGCTGACTTCTCTGTCTTAACAGTGAGGAGTCTTTTGCAATGGAAAATTCATTCAAATTTTCATTTGATTGAATCGGGTAGTTAAGTAACTCGGGTGAGTCATAGTCCTTTATTAAGTGACAATCTCTACCGGTCACTTCCTCTTGATTTGAACAGTTAACGGTTACCTGAAGGTTGCCGTTATTTTTTATTAAATCAATAATGTCGGATTGACTTTCTTGATTTAATTGTCTACCGGGCAAGTCGTCAGACGACTCTGGATGGTCGGCGGTTTCTGGAATAGGTGAATTCAGGATATCGGTTAAGTTATCACCGATTTCACTCAAACGATCTAAATTCTTCAAGATTCTGCGTGTAGCATTATCTCGTAGCGTGGTAGCTGATTTTTTACGAATATTACATTCGTTTAGTGATTCGTCACTATCTGATAAGTCCATCTGATTTTCAATTGAAAAATCAGACCAATTTAGATTGACTGTCAAAGGTGAGTTTTGAGCACCTTTTGAGGATATTTGTGTAGATTGTACAAAAATATCATCTTTGCTTTTCGTTGGTTCCTGGTTAGCTATCGCTTGGGTGTTTGCAGAAGCGGCGCAGGAACTTTTGGTTTCAGGGGCCTTGTTAACTAAATTAGCCTTTGGTGGGCGACCCCTGGTAGACTGTCGTCTCGTGAGTCGATCAGCCTCATCAATCGCTGTTAGGCGAGCGAGAAATCTTGTATTTGCCTGCTGCACCACTTGTAAATTGGTTGCAGCCATTTGTGCATTCGAATTGGCAATTTTCAATCTTTCTCTTGCAACTTTCAAATTTTCAGTTGCAATTTGCAGTTTTCTATGTGCTAATTCTAATTTTTGTTCAGATTGAAGCACATTCGATTCTTTTTTAGTCTCCTGACTAACTTCTGGATTTTGAATACGCGCCTCGGCGTATTGTTGATTGAGTTCAGCATTATGTTGCTTAAACTCAACAGGTGGACTATTTTTAGTAGTCTCTTTTTTATCAAGACTGCAGGCTGATTCCGTTGAATCAGGTGCTTTATCTACAGTCATTTGTTGATTCAATTTATTTTTGTGGAGCACGTTTTGCTCGCACAATGAGTTTGTCGGAATGACATACTCGAAAGAGTTTGAAATTCCTTCATCTGAATTTTCGCATAAATCAGGTGGTTCTTCACCAAGTGTAGGCGAAGGAGATGATGATGTGGGACTAATCTCCTTTGGCCACATCACTTGTAAACCATTTCGATCTACTTCGACCATCACTGACTCGCAACAACTATTCATAGTTGGAATATTAAGTTCAGGTTGGTCGTCGAGTGGTTTTACAACACTCGTAACAGTTGACGATGTGACTGTTATTGGTTTCGGGTTGCATGCCACGGGAGGAGGCGACTCTACGCCTCGCGCGGACGGCAGCATGAGCCATGAGTGCGGCGCACTCTGTGTTGTTTTTGGCGGACTTGATTTTAAGTCGTTTCGAGCCTGCTTTGTATTTCCAGTCAAAATATCATTTTTTGTCTGGCTAGTTGACTGGATAATGGTCGAAGGTGTTTCGGCCATTCTCTTCTTAGCTGGTCTTCCTCGTGGCATCTTAACTTTTGGAGAAGATTCCATTTTGTTAGTAAAGAGGAAGAAAGATGAGGAAGAAAGACAAGTAGGTGGGTAAATTTTTTAAACTGTCGAAATTTAACGTTAAATAATGAATTATTCAAATAAATCCCGGCCGGGCCCCCAAGTGTTGCGATTCCTCCGGGCTTTCCACTCTAAAACAAATACGTACCTTGTTTGGAGTGGTTCGCAATTGAGATGCCGTTTATAGGCCTTATACTCGGTTGCCTGTGTGGTGTCTAGGGGTAATTTTATGAAAGGAAAACGACAGTTTGAATTGAATAAAATACAAAAATGGTTTATTTGTGCGAAAATTACAATAATAATTATCCGGAATATAATAAACAATTATAAAGAGAGATTTAAATGAATTAGCGGTTAAGACTAGGGAAGGGAAGAGAAAATGAGTGAGAAATGAGTCAAGTGAGCGATTACACTCACTTGAAACAAAAGAAAGGCGCCAACGACGGCGGTTGATCGTTGGGCGCGAGTGTTTGGCGCGCAACAAACGGCGTTTGTTGCGCTCGGAAAATGGCGAGTCGGACTCGCCTGAGAAATATTATTTCTCGATGAAAACGATGACTTTCTATTCGTAAGCTCCGGAGTAAAGCTCGCAGGTGGCTTACGAATATCGGCGATGGTTCTCTACGAGAAGTTTTGCCATTGACGACGACGATGAGAGTACCAGAGTAAACTCGATGGCGCTCTCACAATAATCAACAACGAGCGGGAACAAATTTCCTTCGCTCGTACGATGGCGATGGAACAGTGAACTCCGGAGTAAAGCTTGCAGGTGGTTCACTGTCTTCTCACGATGGTTGACGGCGACGGGTTGCTCGATCGACGGAGGCGAATTACGGAACAAGTCAACGCGACTCGACGGCGGCGGGTGAGCGGAGTTTCTCGGGCGTTACCCGAAATTCGTGTTCTGTACGCAAATGTGGCTGGTTCCACCGAATTTATTCAGTGGAAACAGCAATGTCTCTCAACTCACAGAAACGTATAAACCCGGTCAGCACTTGGAATCCTTTTGTTTGAAGTTCTTCAGTGATGATCATTTGGGTTGTTTGTTGTTGGTGTGTCAGTGTCAAGAGTGGGCCAAACCGCCAAAATTTGGGGTTTTATGCACTCTCGAAATCTGCGCACGAAATATGTGCAGATTACTAATTTTGGCACAACAAAGGATTTTGTTGCGCCAAAAGCCGTTATTATTGCACCATAACCGTTGGCTATGGGAAGGGTGGCGTGTGCCAGGCACGCTTCAAATATGCGCAGCGGATGCTGCGCGGACGTTGTAATTTAGTGAGACAAAGGATTTCGCCTCACTAAGCGGTTAATTAACGCCTCACCCCACACAATATTGGGGTTAGCCGTGTTAGGGGAGGATTTTCTCCCCTAAATTATGTAACTGTTTGGCGTGTGCCAAACACAAATATTACCAAAATAAAATGCAAATACAACTTCTTTCGTGGTGACTCTTTTTATTAATAAACACACATTGAATTAAATAAAAGTGACTCAGGGTCACCACATCTGATGCAGTTGATAAAAGTTGATCAACTTTTGATCTAGTCTGATGCAGCTTGATAAAAGTTGATCAACTTTGTATCTAGTCTGATGCAGCTTGATAAAAGTTGATCAACTTTGTACCTAGTCTGATGCAGCTTGATAAAAGTTGATCAACTTTGTATCTAGTCTGATGCAGCTTGATAAAAGTTGATCAACTTTGTATCTAGTCTGATGCAGCTTGATAAAAGTTGATCAACTTTGTATCTAGTCTGATGCAGCTTGATAAAAGTTGATCAACTTTTTATGTAGTCTGATGCAGCTTGATAAAAGTTGATCAACTTTTTATGTAGTCTGATGTAGCTTGATAAAAGTTGATCAACTTTGTATCTAGATTGATGCAGTTGATAAAAGTTGATCAACTTTTAATCTAGTCTGATGCAGCTTGATAAAAGTTGATCAACCTTGTATCTAGTCTGATGCAGCTTGATAAAAGTTGATCAACTTTGTATCTAGTCTGATGCAGCTTGATAAAAGTTGATCAACTTTTTATGTAGTCTGATGCAGCTTGATCAACTTTTAATCTAGTCTGATGCAGCTTGATAAAAGTTGATCAACTTTTAATCTAGTCTGATGCAGCTTGATAAAAGTTGATCAACTTTTAATCTAGTCTGATGCAGCTTGATAAAAGTTGATCAACTTTTTATGTAGTCTGATGCAGCTTGATAAAAGTTGATCAACTTTTTATGTAGTCTGATGCAGCTTGATAAAAGTTGATCAACTTTTTATGTAGTCTGATGTAGTTTGATAAAAGTTGATCAACTTTGTATCTAGTCTGATGCATCTTGATAAAAGTTGATCAACTTTTTATGTAGTCTGATGCAGCTTGATAAAAGTTGATCAACTTTTTATGTAGTCTGATGTAGTTTGATAAAAATTGATCAACTTTGTATCTAGTCTGATGCAGCTTGATAAAAGTTGATCAACTTTTTATGTAGTCTGACGTAGTTTGATAAAAGTTGATCAACTTTGTATCTAGTCTGATGCAGCTTGATAAAAGTTGATCAACTTTTAATCTATTCTGATGCAGCTTGATAAAAGTTGATCAACTTTGTATCTAGTCTGATGCAGCTTGATAAAAGTTGATCAACTTTTTATGTAGTCTGATGCAGCTTGATAAAAGTTGATCTACTTTTAATCTAGTCTGATGCAGCTTGATAAAAGTTGATCAACTTTTTATCTAGTCTGATGCAGCTTGATAAAAGTTGATCAACTTTTTATGTAGTCTGATGCAGCTTGATAAAAGTTGATCCACTTTTTATGTAGTCTGATTTTTTATGTAGTCGGATTTTGTCGGATTTTGTCGGATTTTGTCGGATTTTGTCGGATTTTGTCGGATTTTGTCGGATTTTGTCGGATTTTGTCGGATTTTGTCGGATTTTGTCGGATTTTGTCGGATTTTGTCGGATTTTGTCGGATTTTGTCGGATTTTGTCGGATTTTGTCGGATTTTGTCGGATTTTGTCGGATTTTGTCGGATTTTGTCGGATTTTGTCGGATTTTGTCGGATTTTGTCGGATTTTGTCGGATTTTGTCGGATTTTGTCGGATTTTGTCGGATTTTGTCGGATTTTGTCGGATTTTGTCGGATTTTGTCGGATTTTGTCGGATTTTGTCAGATTTTGTCTGATGAACATTTGAAAAACTATGCAAGAAGTGAAAGAGTGCTGACGGCCATTAAATAAACTATGGAAAAAGTGAAAAAGTGCTGATTTTTACACTGATGCAGCTTGATAAAAGTTGATCAACTTTTTATGTAGTCTGATGCAGCTTGATAAAAGTTGATCAACTTTGTACCTAGTCTGATGCAGCTTGATAAAAGTTGATCAACTTTTTATGTAGTCTGATGCAGCTTGATAAAAGTTGATCAACTTTGTATCTAGTCTGATGCAGCTTGATAAAAGTTGATCAACTTTTAATCTAGTCTGATGCAGCTTGATAAAAGTTGATCAACTTTGTATCTAGTCTGATGCAGCTTGATAAAAGTTGATCAACTTTTAATCTAGTCTGATGCAGCTTGATAAAAGTTGATCAACTTTGTATCTAGTCTGATGCAGCTTGATAAAAGTTGATCAACTTTTTATGTAGTCTGATGCAGCTTGATAAAAGTTGATCAACTTTGTATCTAGTCTGATGCAGGTTGATAAAAGTTGATCATCTTTGTATCTAGTCTGATGCAGCTTGATAAAAGTTGATCAACTTTTAATCTAGTCTGATGCAGCTTGATAAAAGTTGATCAACTTTGTATCTAGTCTGATGCAGCTTGATAAAAGTTGATCAACTTTTAATCTAGTCTGATGCAGCTTGATAAAAGTTGATCAACTTTGTATCTAGTCTGATGCAGCTTGATAAAAGTTGATCAACTTTTTATGTAGTCTGATGCAGCTTGATAAAAGTTGATCAACTTTGTATCTAGTCTGATGCAGGTTGATAAAAGTTGATCATCTTTGTATCTAGTCTGATGCAGCTTGATAAACGTTGATCAACTTTTTATGTAGTCTGATGCAGCTTGATAAAAGTTGATCCACTTTTTATGTAGTCTGATTTTTTATGTAGTCGGATTTTGTCGGATTTTATCGGATTTTGTCGGATTTTGTCGGATTTTGTCGGATTTTGTCGGATTTTGTCGGATTTTGTCGGATTTTGTCGGATTTTGTCGGATTTTGTCGGATTTGTCGGATTTTGTCGGATTTTGTCGGATTTTGTCGGATTTTGTCGGATTTTGTCGGATTTTGTCGGATTTTGTCGGATTTTGTCGGATTTTGTCGGATTTTGTCGGATTTTGTCGGATTTTGTCGGATTTTGTCGGATTTTGTCGGATTTTGTCGGATTTTGTCGGATGTTGTCGGATTTTGTCGGATTTTGTCGGATTTTGTGGAAAAAGTGGACTTATCGAGTAGGGCTTTTTAGTATGTATAGTGTACAATAAACCTCATATATTTTTTTAGAAAGCGGCAAAAGGGAGAGAAAGGCCTTGCAAATAAGGCCATCTTAATGAAAAAAATTAATTCCATTTTTTTAATAATAAGTGGTGGCTCTACCGTGGCTCTACCGTGGCTTTACCGTGGCTTTACCGTGGCTTTACCGTGGCTTTACCGTGGTTTTACCGTGGCTTTACGGTCGTCCTAAAATGACAGTTCAGTTGACAGCCAGCCTACGGTTGTCCTTAAATGACGGTTCAGTTTACAGCCAGGCTACGGTTGTCCTAAAATGACGGTTCAGTTGACAGCCAGGCTACGGTTGTCCTAAAATGACGGTTCAGTTGACAGCCAGGCTACGGTTGTCCTAAAATGACGGTTCAGTTGACAGCCAGGCTACGGTTGTCCTAAAATGACGGTTCAGTTGACAGCCAGGCTACAGTTGTCCTAAAATGACGGTTCAGTTGACAGCCAGGCTACGGTTGTCCTAAAATGACGGTTCAGTCGACAGCCAGGCTACGGTTGTCCTAAAATGACGGTTCAGTCGACAGCCAGGCTACGGTTGTCCTAAAATGACGTTTCAGTCGACAGCCAGGCTACGGTTGTCCTAAAATGACGGTTCAGTTGACAGCCAGGCTACGGTTGTCCTAAAATGACGGTTCAGTTGACAGCCAGGCTACGGTTGTCCTAAAATGACGGTTCAGTTGACAGCCAGGCTACGGTTGTCCTAAAATGACGGTTCAGTTGACAGCCCCTATGCATGCCGGTCTACGGTATTCTAAAATTGGCAGCTCCTATGCATGCTGGTCTACGGTATTCCAAAATTGGCAGCTCCTATGCATGCCGGTCTACGGTATTCCAAAATTGTCAGCCCCTATGGATACCGATCTACGGTATTCCCAAATTGGCAGCCCCTATGCATGCCGGTCTACGGTATTCCAAAATTGGCAGCCCCTATGCATGCCGGTCTACGGTATTCCAAAATTGGCAGTCCCTATGCATGCCGGTCTACGGTTGTCCTAAATTGGCAGCCCCTATGCATGCCGGTCTACGGTTGTCCAAAATTGGCAGCCCCTATGCATGCCGGTCTACGGTATTCCAAAATTGTCAGCCCCTATGGATAACGATCTACGGAATTCCAAAATTGGCAGCCCCTATGCATGCCGGTCTACGGTATTCCATAATTGGCAGCCTTTATGCATGCCGGTCTACGGTATTCCAAAATTGACTGGTCATGAAACTGCCGGTCTACGGTATTCCAAATCAAATTGACTGGTCATAAGACTGCCGGTCTACGGTATTCCAAGTCAAATTGACTGGTCATAAGACTGCCAGTCTACGGTATTCCAAAATTGGCAGCCCCTGTGCATGCCGGTCTACGGTATTCCAAATCAAATTGACTGGTCATAAGACTGCCAGTCTACGGTATTCCAAAATTGGCAGCCCCTGTGCATGCCGGTCTACGGTATTCCAAATCAAATTAACTGGTCATAAGACTGCCGGTCTACGGTATTCCAAATCAAATTGACTGGTCATAAGACTGCCGGTCTACGGTATTCCAAAATTGGCAGCCCCTATGCATGCCGGTCTACGGTATTCCAAAATTGGCAGCCCTTATGCATGCCGGTCTACGGTATTTCAAAATTGGCAACCCCTGTGCATGCCGGTCTACGGTATTCCAAAATTGGCAGCCCCTATGCATGCCGGTCTACGGTATTCCAAAATTGGCAGTCCCTATGCATGCCGGTCTACGGTTGTCCTAAATTGGCAGCCCCTATGCATGCCAGTCTACGGTTGTCCAAAATTGGCAGCCTTTATGCATGCCGGTCTACGGTATTCCAAATCAAATTGACTGGTCATAAGACTGCCGGTCTACGGTATTCCAAAATTGACAGCCCCTATGCATGCCGGTCTACGGTATTCCAAAATTGGCAGCCCTTATGCATGCCGGTCTACGGTATTGCAAAATTGGCAACCCCTGTGCATGCCGGTCTACGGTATTCCAAATCAAATTGACTGGTCATAAGACTGCCGGTCTACGGTATTCCAAATCAAATTGACTGGTCATAAGACTGCCGGTCTACGGTATTCCAAATCAAATTGACTGGTCATAAGACTGCCGGTCTACGGTATTCCAAAATTGGCAGCCCCTATGCATGCCGGTCTACGGTATTCCAAAATTGGCAGCCCTTATGCATGCCGGTCTACGGTATTGCAAAATTAGCAACCCCTGTGCATGCCGGTCTTCGGTATTCCAAAATTGGCAGCCCCTATGCATGCCGGTCTACGGTATTCCAAAATTGTCAGCCCCTATGGATACCGATCTACGGTATTCCAAAATTGGCAGCCCCTATGCATGCCGGTCTACGGTATTCCAAAATTGGCAGTCCCTATGCATGCCGGTCTACGGTTGTCCTAAATTGGCAGCCCCTATGCATGCCGGTCTACGGTTGTCCAAAATTGGCAGCCCCTATGCATGCCGGTCTACGGTATTCCAAAATTGTCAGCCCCTATGGATAACAATCTACGGAATTCCAAAATTGGCAGCCCCTATGCATGCCGGTCTACGGTATTCCATAATTGGCAGCCTTTATGCATGCCGGTCTACGGTATTCCAAAATTGACTGGTCATAAAACTGCCGGTCTACGGTATTCCAAATCAAATTGACTGGTCATAAGACTGCTGGTCTACGGTATTCCAAGTCAAATTGACTGGTCATAAGACTGCCAGTCTACGGTATTCCAAAATTGGCAGCCCCTGTGCATGCCGGTCTACGGTATTCCAAATCAAATTGACTGGTTATAAGACTGTCAGTCTACGGTATTCCAAAATTGGCAGCCCTTGTGCATGCCGGTCTACGGTATTCCAAATCAAATTGACTGGTCATAAGACTGCCGGTCTACGGTATTCCAAATCAAATTGACTGGTCATAAGACTGCCGGTCTACGGTATTCCAAAATTGGCAGCCCCTATGCATGCCGGTCTACGGTATTCCAAAATTGGCAGCCCTTATGCATGCCGGTCTACGGTATTGCAAAATTGGCAACCCCTGTGCATGCCGGTCTACGGTATTCCAAAATTGGCAGCCCCTATGCATGCCGGTCTTCGGTATTCCAAAATTGGCAGTCCCTATGCATGCCGGTCTACGGTTGTCCTAAATTGGCAGCCCCTATGCATGCCAGTCTACGGTTGTCCAAAATTGGCAGCCTTTATGCATGCCGGTCTACGGTATTCCAAAATTGACTGGTCATAAAACTGCCGGTCTACGGTATTCCAAATCAAATTGACTGGTCATAAGACTGCCGGTCTACGGTATTCCAAGTCAAATTGACTGGTCATAAGACTGCCAGTCTACAGTATTCCAAAATTGGCAGCCCCTGTGCATGCCGGTCTACGGTATTCCAAATCAAATTGACTGGTCATAAGACTGCCGGTCTACGGTATTCCAAAATTGGCAGCCCCTATGCATGCCGGTCTACGGTATTCCAAAATTGGCAGCCCTTATGCATGCCGGTCTACGGTATTGCAAAATTGGCAACCCCTGTGCATGCCGGTCTACGGTATTCCAAAATTGGCAGCCCCTATGCATGCCGGTCTACGGTATTCCAAAATTGGCAGTCCCTATGCATGCCGGTCTACGGTTGTCCTAAATTGGCAGCCCCTATGCATGCCAGTCTACGGTTGTCCAAAATTGGCAGCCCCTATGCATGCCGGTCTATGGGATTCCAAAATTGTCAGCCCCTATGGATACCGATCTACGGTAGACCAAAATTGGCAGCCCCTATGCATGCCGGTCTACGGTATTCCAAAATTGGCAGCCCCTATGCATGCCGGAATACGGTATTTCAAAATTGGCAGCCCCTATGCATGCCGGTCTACGGTATTCCAACATATATCAACACCCGTGGATTCCAACGTTTTCATCCATCCTGCCATTGATATTTATTTCTAACATATATCAACACCCGTAGATTCCAACGTTTTCATCCATCTTGCCACCTAATGTTATATTCATTCAGTATTCCTAAAATTACAGTTCAGTTGGCAGCCAGCTACGGTTATCAAAAATTGGCAGCTCATTTAAGTGCTGGTCTACGGTATTCCTAAAATGAAACAACATCACAAAGTTGAAAGTTGAAATATTTATTTATAAATAAATAATAATAAACATTAGGTATTACAGGCAGGAATTATATAGTTTTAACAATTTATTTTCTCCAGCAATAATTATACGTATACAATTTACACGATATTTAGATTGTGAATACAAGTACTTGTATAGTCATTATTCTAACTCACATTCATTCCCCTGGTCTCACTCACATTCATTCCCCTGACTTAGTCACTAACACAGAGACGTATCTGACCAATAGCTGCCCAGATAGTAATTCATATATATACCTGGTTACGCCCTGGCGGGGTAGTAAGTGATATTTGCGGGGTTTTGTCGAAATTCCGGATGGTTGGACATTTGTATTATCATGTTCTTTTTTTCGCTCAATTTCATCATTCGAGCATATATTGAATTGTTTATTTAAAGTCTAATCCGCCATTATGAAAGCCATTCAAGTGGAAGATTATACAATTTGAAGCAAACAGCCATTGTATTTGCAGACTGCTCGTGCAGAAAAAAGAGCGCAAACAGCAGCGGATATCACATCGACATTCTACTCGTGAATTGCTTAAACATGGGCTGCGCGTTAATTGGGGTATAATGTGACATCCAGAAATACCTGACCACAAATGGCAAACGGATAATGGCTAATGGCAAATTAATTTGCAAATGGACCGTCCATTAGTAGTGGGGAAGCAGGAAACCCGTGGGATGCAGCTGCGACAATAACCTATTTAACACACTGTTAGATTCTGATTATAAATTAACTATTAAGTGTGAATTGACTGTATTATATGATTGTTGTAACAATGTGCCATGGTTGGTGATTGTTTGGAAACTAACCATGGCAACACATATTCTGGAATTCAGTTGTGTACGATGAGTTCATTAAATGAGAGTGAACATGTTTTCCGTGTCTAAATTAAAGAGTGACATCGAGTTGTAAGAACTCTTCAGTGGTATCCACGATAAAAAGAAGCCTGAGTAGTACAATTGGACAGTATGTTGGACAGAAGAAGCTCCCGAGATGGGACACATTAGGAAATTGTGAGTTTTTGCCTACTTTTGCTGCAATTGATGAGTGCCGCGTCGGCGAGTCGACGTTCGGGCGGAGCTTTGGACTCTTATTGGTGGCGTGCGGCGTGCGAGCCGTCGGCGACGTCGTGTAGACGTGTGCAAGAGAGATTTCGACGTCGAGACGAACGTCGGAGCGACGTGATCGAACACGGGTCGTCGAACACGAGGTTTATCGGTTGGTGTGGTTTTGCGTTGCTGTTAGCCATGGCGCAATTGATGCTTGGCGGCATTCCGCCGTTTTCCGGTTCCACGCTGCATGAGTGGACAAGCTGGAAGCAAACTTACCAGCAGTTTGTCCTGTTGAACAAGGTGGAAGCAGACAGACAGGTCCCGCTACTTTTGACTGTCATTGGCATACCAATGTTCGATAAAATCAAGCGGTGGGCGCATCCGAAGGAAGTCGTCACGATGGGTTTGGATGCGATTTTGGACGTGGTTGAGGAGCACTACACGTCAGTTGACACCCCGTATATGGCTCGACAGCGATTCGGAGCGCGCAAACGCCACGAGGGAGAGTCGGTGGAAAAATACATAGCAGAGTTGCGGATTCTGTCTCAACGTTGCGGATTCGCAACCAAGGACGAAACGGACGGGGCGATCGTCCATCAGGTGGTACGAGGATCGCGGAATGAGGTTTTGGTCCGCGAGATTCTTCTCAACATGCCGTTGACGGCAGAACAGGTGACAAAACGTGCCGTCGCCCACGAGATGGCCCACATTGCGGCGTCGGGACGCAAAGAGCCGTTGCCATTCACGGATGAAGAGCCGACCAAAGCGCCAGCTTCGGCGGCGTTGATGCAGTTGTCGATGGGTGGCCGCCGCGGTCCGCAGAAGGGCCGTGGAAGAGCCAACCAATTCGGTTCACCCGGGTTTTCAGGCGCAGGGACCAGTGCTCAACGTGGTTTGTTTCAGCGACCTTGGCGCGGGCGCCAGGGGCAGAGTAGTGGGCGAGGCGGCCAACCTGTAAAAAGGGATGGCACGCCCGTCGACTGTTTTCGTTGCGGCGGACCGCATTTCGTTAGGGATTGCCCTTTTGAGCCAGCATTGGGACCAAGAGCCGGTCAAGATCAACGACCGGGTGGCCGCATGATTGGTGAGTGGCGTAAGAAGGCGAACGATCAGGAGGGAGCGTGCCCACCGGCGACGTTTCCAGCCGAGGTTGATGGCGGTTTTGGTGGAGCAGGAGGTTCTGATGAGAAGTGGAGGCAGCGGAACGTTCCAATCAACGTGATACAGGAGCAAGACGAGGATTTCGCCTTGTTCCATGTCGTTGGAGCGAGAGTGAGGTCGCCGCCTCTTATTGTGCAGGTGGTTTTGAATTCTTTCAGGCTTAACCTATTGTTGGATACCGGCAGTGAGCTGTCGGTGCTGAATGCGACTGATTGCAACGTCTTGCTGACCAAGCGATTGATTTCAAGGAGGGCGATTACCCCCACTTCTGTTAAGCTGTTTGCATACCAACACCAGCCCATTGAGGTGTTGGGACAGGTGTGGCTGAATATGCATATGGGTGAGGTAACTGCAAGGGTAAATTTTGTAGTGGTGGGGCGTCAGGGCCCTAGTCTTATTGGTCGGGATGCTGTACACAAGTTTGGTTGGCATAATATTTCTGCCGCTTTAATTTCAGGAGATGGACGTGACCCGGCGCCGCCAGCGGAGGGTGACGGAGCTGCTGTGAGTGGTCAACACCCGTCGGCGAGCCCAGTGGATCACGTTGAAGCGTCGAGTGCGAGTGCCCAGAGAGCTGGTTCCTTGAGTGAATTGTTATTGCGTTACGCACACGTGTTTAGCGAGTGCCTTGGAACTTACAAAGGTGAACCGGTTGATCTTATTTTAAGACCAGATGCGGTTCCCAGATTTTACAGGCCGAGGCCTATTCCACTACCACTTAGGGATGCGGTCAGTTTGGAGATAGACGATTTGATTTCCAAAGGGGTGTTCAAGCCTATTCCGTTCTCCGTGTGGGGGACTCCCCTGGTCACAGTTCAAAAGAAAGACGGAGGGGTTCGCCTGTGCGGGGATTACAGGTCCACCGTGAACGCTAATTTACAGCCTGACCCGTACCCCCTGCCTCACATAGCCGAGTTGCTTGCGTCGATTGGCAGAGCGCGGTTCTTCAGTACGCTTGACCTCAGGCAAGCGTATCTGCAAATTCCGCTATCAGAGAGGTCTGCTGTTATTGCGGCTGTGAACACCCCAAAAGGCCTTATGGCCGTTACCAGGCTCCCGTTTGGGACCATGCCATCCGCTGGGATTTTCCAGCGGATTATTATTTCAGTCCTGGACGGGGTGCCCCGCATCTTCGTCTACTTGGACGACATTCTTGTCGCAACGTGGGATTTGCCAGAACATTTGTGGGTTTTGGAGCAGATTTTTCGTAGATTGGCTGATAGGGGTTTACACCTGGCTAGGGAAAAATGTTTGTTTTGTGAGAGTGGCCTAAATTTTTTGGGTTTCTCAATTAGTCAGAAGGGGGTCAGACCAATCTCGTCAAAAGTTGAGGCAGTTTTGGCAATCCCACCTCCTGTTGACGTGAAGCAGCTTAGAACATTTTTAGGGATGGTGGCGTTTTACGCCGTGTTCATTGAACACTTGGCCGACAAGGCGACCCCGCTTTACGAGCTATTGTGTGCGGAGGCAATTTGGGTCTGGAACCAGCGCAGGCAGCAGGCATTTGACGGGATCAAACGAGCTTTAACGTCCGCTCCCATTTTGACGTACTATGATCTTCATCGTCCGCTGGTGATCGCCGCGGACGCGTCCCCTTATGGGGTAGGGGCGGTCCTGGCCCACGTTGACAAACTGGAAAGAGAACATCCAGTTGCTTTTGCCTCGAGATCCCTCAGCCGTGCCGAGAGTAACTATGCGCACATCGACAAGGAGGCGCTGTCGGTTGTTTTCGCGGTGAAAAAGTTCCATATATATCTTATGGGCAGGGAGTTCACCATCTACACCGACCACAAGCCCTTGTTGGGCATTTTGGGGTCTGACCGACCAATTCCGTTGGTGGTCAGCCCCAGAATGCTCCGCTGGGCCCTCCTGTTGTCAGCTTATTCTTATGTGTTGCGGTATCGCAGGGGAGCCGACAATTCTAATGCTGATGTCCTCAGCAGATTCCCTTGCGATCCGGCGCCAGCTGAGGTTGATGACCGACCAGTATTTTTGGTCGAGATGGAGGGGGAGAACTTGTTGACAGCGGTGGAAGTCGCGAAGGCGACGGCAGTCGACACAGAGTTGACTGTGGTGGTTGCTGCGGTCCGTGGAGGAGATTTTGCCTCGCTTGCAGGTCGCCCTGAGTTGGCTGTTTATGCCAACCGTTTCGAGGAACTTTCACTTATGGCGGGAGTCCTCTTGTGGGGGGCTAGAGTGGTGGTACCTGGGGCCTTGCAGCCTAGGATGCTGCGGCTCCTTCATGAAGGCCATCCCGGCATTGTGGCCATGAAAAAGAGGGCCCGCAGTGCCGTGTGGTGGGCGGGAATTACCCCGCAAATCATTAACTTCGTGCAGAAGTGCGTCATCTGCGCGCAAAGCAGACCTTTGCCGCCACACGCACTGCCTATTTCATGGCCGCGTGCCGAGGAGCCGTGGGCCCGTGTGCACATCGACTACGCCGGTCCCATTCAGTCCCAGATGGTTTTGGTGTTGGTTGACGCCTACTCTGGATGGATCGAGGCGAGGGCGACACGAACGGCCACGTCAGCGACCACAATTTCGATTCTCAGGCGTGTGTTTAGTACTTTTGGGCTCCCGCACCTTTTGGTCAGCGATAACGGAGCCCAGTTCACGTCTGCAGAGTTTGCCAGTTTTTTGAGGAGAAATGGGGTCGAGCATATGTTCTCCCCCCCATACCACGCCCAGTCTAACGGGCAGGCGGAATGTGCGGTGCGTTGGGTCAAGGACCGTTTAGCAAAGTTCACCAAGGGAGATTTGGAACTGCGCTTGCTCAGACTCATGCTTTACCAACATACGAGTTTCCGCGGACGGGACAATCAGTCGCCAGCGATGCTATTCATAGGGCGACAGCCGTTTACTTTTTTGGATTTGGTAAAACCCAGGTGTGCGGTGAGTGTGGCGGCTACTAACTCTCGTTTCAGGAACTTTGCTGTGGGCGACAGACTATGGTACAAGTCGTTTCCAGCAAGTACCCCGCCGTGGCGGCCGGGGGTTGTTTTGGAGAGGAGCGGCGAGGTCGTCTATCGCTTGAGGGATGTCCAGACCAACAAGCAAGTGGTCAGACACCTGAACCACGTGAGGAGACGCGATGCGGCGGACCCGAGCGAGGTGGCGACTTCAGTGCCGGTCGTGGCGCCGGTTACCCCCGAAGGTGGGGGCGAGCCGAGGCTTTACACGTATGCGCCGTTGCCAGGGACGCTACTCGTCCAGTTGCCTCCAACACCTCCAACACCACAGACGCCACCGCAACCTTTTCTCACCCCACCCCAAGTTGTGAGACTCCCAACACCCGTGCAGACACCTGTAGGAGCCCAAGTGGTACCAGTGGGCGGTCAAGTTCCAGTGCTAGCCCCGGAGGCGCCACCCGCGCCGACGATGGCCGAGGAGGTAGCGGTCGATCAGCAGATGGAGGAACCCCACCGCGACGCCGTCAACTTGCAACAGAGACCTAGAACGCGCGCGGCCAGGAACATCGAGATTAATTATAAAGACCTGTCCTCGGGGGAGGAGGAAGATGACGAGGAGACGGTTTTGGCCAGCTACCGCAATGCACCAGTGGCGAGACTACCCAAACACGGACTAAAAGTAGCCGAGATGGTGCGGATGGAGCCCATACAAGATCCAGACCAACCTGGTCCAAGTGGGACGGCGGATCCTTTGGAGAGAGGGGCACCACGCACCACCTTACCAACGAAGAAGACTAGTAAAGGGGCTCCAGAAAAAGCGCAACTCTACAGTAAGGAGGACGCGGAGCGGACTCGCCTGTTGTTGCGCCGGATGGCAGACAAAGAAAAGTAATGATGGAGCTAAATAGTGTTGTTGTGAAAAGTAAAGAAAACTGTTTGAAATTGTATAAAAAGGTCGTTTTTATTAGCAATGAGATAAGAATTGTAGTTTGTGTTTTCTTGGCTCAAATTGAAAATTGTAAAGTGTTTTATTGGAGAAGTTTTAATCATTAGATGTGCCTATTTGGGTTAATTTGAAAAGTGTGAAATTACAAGTTGTGAACATTGTAACTGGGGAGGAATGTTAGATTCTGATTATAAATTAACTATTAAGTGTGAATTGACTGTATTATATGATTGTTGTAACAATGTGCCATGGTTGGTGATTGTTTGGAAACTAACCATGGCAACACATATTCTGGAATTCAGTTGTGTACGATGAGTTCATTAAATGAGAGTGAACATGTTTTCCGTGTCTAAATTAAAGAGTGACATCGAGTTGTAAGAACTCTTCACACACATAGCCTATTTATTTGCATTTATAAAAAGTGTGGCGCGGGCCTGCGGGTCTGAATATCGTGGCCTGAAGTTTACGAACAAGTATTTAAGTAAAGTCGACTATCACACGACTGTTACTGTCGCCAGGCCTGTCCCTTTCGCCAGGATTGCTACTTTAGCCAGAACTGTCGCTTTCGCATCGTTCCTACTTATATTACTATAGGAACCATGATGTCTGCATTTGACGAGATATTGGAAGGTGTCCACCATTTTCAATTATACGTTACACCAAACTAATATTCTAGTAAAAATGCAATGCACAAAAATGTACAAAAATGCACAAAAAATGCACAAAAATGTTATGGTGGTCAGTGGAAATAATCAACTCACAGTGGAAATATTAAGAGAGAAAAATCTAGCACCTGCGTTTAAAAATTTCTTGTTTATTGGAATTGGATTTGGAAAAATCTAGGAAATTTGCTTGTTCTAATTTCCATATTTACACACGGAGATCTCAATTTCTTATTTTATGGGAGCACCGGTTTGGAAATACGTAATATTCTTCTTTAGTGTGTTTAGATTCAAAATAAAGTCCAGTATAGGGTGTGGGGGGGGAAATATGTTTGATTCTATTACGAACTGAGGGCGAACTGAGGGCGAGGCAGTGCTGGGTGGCCCGTGAAATGGGCTGGGTGGCCCGTGCAAGTACTCAGCAAAGCTTGTGGAACGACAGCAAATATGACAACAAATCTTGTTGTCATATTTGCTGTCGAGTACAGACATCGCACATCGGGTCTCAGTTCTCATAGACACGCACATTGCGTAGTAGGTGGTCCGGAACTCCTCAAGATCCTCGAAATCGAGGAGTTCGTGTCGAACGAAATTCAAATTCCAGCCGCACTCAAACCGGACTTGGTCATCACACGACTGGGCCAGATATCTTAATAGATTCACTTGTATTTTTAGGGAATTTGTTGGGAATAATTAAGGCCAGCATCGGGTCAGCATTTGACACAAGGTTTTTGGACATACGCAGAAATGGATTATCTCCAATCCGTATTGGTTGTGCGTTCTATCGTGAGTGTTCTTCACGTATTTCTTAATCAAATCAAATTCTTTGGATTTACGATCAAGAACCTGAAATAAAATTTCAAATTAAGCAAAACAAAGAAATATTTTCATTTATTTTATTTTTTACTTCAATGTCGGTTTTGAGTTTCTCGTAATGGGCATCGATGGGGTCCTTCGAGCCGTCGTCCTCGCCCTGCAGCAAACTGTACGCGACTTCGATTTCCAACAAGTTGTCCAACATTTCAATTTTCTGTTTAATAATTTCTTCGTTATCGAGAGAAGTTTATGCACGGAGATCTCAATTTCTTATTTTATGGGAGCACCGGTATTTAACCGTGTTTTTAACTTTTATCTTTTTTTAGTCCGGTTACATGTTCGGCAAAGGTGTTTATTTCGCCGATATGGTGTCGAAAAGTGCCGGCTACTGTTACACCGACAAATCCAATCCGATCGGACTGATGATGTTGTGCGAGGTTGCGTTGGGGAGCATGTACGTTTTAATTATTATTATTATTATTATTATTATAATAATAATCCAGTTTCAATGTGCGATAATTGCACTAGTGCAAATGTTCGAAAATCAGGTCACGTGGAAATCGTTTAGAAAGCGTAATTTCCCCCGTTTAGAAAGCGTAATTTCCCCCGTTTAGAAAGCGTAATTTCCCCCGTTTAGAAAGCGTAATTTCCCCCATTTAGAAAGCGTAATTTCCCCCGTTTAGAAAGCGTAATTTTCCCTCGTTTAGAAAGCGTAATTTCCCTCGTTTAGAAAGCGTAATTTCCCTCGTTTAGAAAGCGTAATTTCCCTCGTTTAGAAAGCGTAATTTCCCTCGTTTAGAAAGCGTAATTTCCCTCGTTTAGAAAGCGTAATTTCCCTCGTTTAGAAAGCGTAATTTCCCCCGTTTAGAAAGCGTAATTTCCCCGTTTAGAAAGCGTAATTTCCCCTGTTTAGAAAGCGTAATTTCTCCTGTTTAGAAAGCGTAATTTCTCCTGTTTAGAAAGCGTAATTTCCCCGTTTAGAAAGCGTAATTTCCCCGTATACAAGCGTTGTAATTTCCCCGTATTCAAGCGTAATTTCTCCGTATACGTCATTGTCCGTATACGTCATTAACGGCTACCATTCCAGGCTCCGAATTAAAGCAGATTCTAGATTGTAAACACAACAAGTTAGAAATGTATGGCAAAGTAAACGAGCCACAATGAGGACCCACAATGAGGAGCCACAATGAGGCCTCAGGCAGCTAGAAGGCAAGAAGGGAGAAGCTATGGGCCGGTGTAACTAACGACAGTGACCGAGTCCTTAAAGGAAATAAAGGAAATAAATGGCGGTACCGTATTCGTTACTTTTTGTGGCGACCAGCATTCTCGATTAAAAGACAAACCCTGGTGGGGACACGTGGAAAGTTTTATAATGACAATATTGAAAGCGAAAGTATTGTTTTAAAAAAAAACTGAATTGGCATCCTTTTTATCAGTATTTATCTCGTTCGGAAGAAGATATTGTTCGGAAGAAGATATTGTTCATCGCGTCTCCGTCGGCTTCCTCCACTGGCGTCGCGTCTCCGTCGGCTTCCTCCACTGGCGTCGCGTCTCCGTCGGCCTCCTCCACTGGCGTCGCGTCTCCGCCGGCCTCCTCCACTGGCGTCGCGTCTTCGTCGGCCTCCTCCACTGGCGTCGCGTCTCCGTCGGCCTCCTCCACTGGCGTCGCGTCTCCGTCGGCCTCCTCCACTGGCGTCGCGTTTCCGTCGGCCTCCTCCACTGGCGTCGCGTCTCCGTCGGCCTCCTCCACTGACGTCGCGTCTCCGTCGGCCTCCACTGTCGTCGGCTTCGAGTCTTTTCCATTGGTTTTCGCATTGTAGTTAGGCAGAACCCCGGCAGCCAAAAAGATTATTAATTAAAAAAAATTATTAATTAAAAAAAATATTAATTAATACTCCGTGATTAATATTAATTATTGATTAATAAAATTACCTTGAATTGCATGCAAGGTGGATGGTCCGTATTTTTGTATGATTTTCAACGTATTTTTGTATGATTTTAAACGTCGCTCGTAATTCCAGAGATACTTAATTCCAGAGATACTTGACCGCAAATGGCATTTGGCAATGATCAAATCGAAACTGCACATCAAGCATAGTATTATGTGCCTCTTAGTAATATGCTCGGTTGAAAGCATAATGTAGATCAATGTTATTATTGTTTTAGAGTTTTTGAATGCAGCTAGTAACACTTTGGCCCTTGTCCACCCTGCCATTCTATTACTGGATACCATTCTATTACTGGATATCAAGAGTGCATATCTTTATGACAACATGGATGATCGAGCAAGTGTTTTATGAGGAGCAAGTGTTTTATGAGGAGCTCGTCTATTTGAAATTGGCCGATGAAATGCCGAGTAACGATAATTGCCGAAAACCATTGAACTATATAAATTGTTTTAATGGAGGTGGCGGCCATTCCACCCTGTTGGTTATCAATATAAATATAAGTATAGTTTGGTATAGTTTGGTATAGTTTCAATTGAACTTATATTTGAAGAAATTGAACGTGGAGAAAATGAAGAAGATTTAAACAAAAATGTGGAGACATATCCTGCCACCTTTGACAGAGCCACAATGACATCTAATTAGATGTAAAGCGGGCCGGAAGTACGTGATTGGGATAATAGTATAAGAGCCAAATCCAAAAAATGCGTCTCCTTTAGCTCAGTCGTTTGATACGTCCTGCAGTGGCTCAAGACGGTTTGGTACGTTCTGCAATGGCTCGAGACGACTTTTCAGAGATCGACACTCCACGTGCTGGTGCCCACATCAGCACGACAACATATGTCAACAAATAGGTTAAGGAAATGAGCTACATTGAGGAGCCGGATTCTAGATTGTAACCCCGACAGCTAATTTACTGATTATTAGCCTACTCTCCCGTCGCTCACCACATAAATGTGCAGTACAGATCTACGTAAACTAAACAGCGGTGAGATCGTTGGTATTGGAATTGGAATTGGAATTGGAATTGGCCCATATTCTATTCTCTCTCTTCTATATACTTGGATTGGACAGGAAAGAGTAACTATTTTGTTTTCTTACAGGGCATAATGTGAAAACGTGTCCCAGTAAGAGATAAGATGAGATAATTGGCTGCTATCTTATTATCTTAGCTTATTTTGAAGGGCGGAATCGCTGATTTAACCGGAATTCCAAGAACGACCCGTGCAAGACGGGTCATACAAAAATACAAAAAAGAATTTAACATGCATTAGCATATGCTTCGGTAATAGTAGCGACAGTTAAAGAGGTCGACGTTGCGCTCAACACATTTCCTCATCTGCAGACCTTAAGTACAACATACAAATTTCAACTCGAGGCCCAATTGTGTGGATATTGATAGAAATGACAGTTGGCACGTTGCAACAGGCGCAAGCGGTGTGGTGGTCAGGATGTTCACCAGTGGATTTTTTACATGTTTTCTTTAAAATGTTTCTTCTAAATGACTGGATTAGACAAAGTGTCGGTAGAAAAACGCCATTAAATCAGTAAACTACTTCATAAGGAAATCTACATGATGAAAAATGGCGCAAATGGAAAGTAATAGATAATAGTGACCCCCTTGTCCCTCCCAAATCGCACGTTGCATTTGCACCAATTTGTGCGTCCCAAATCGCAATCGCCCGTTGCACGGTGTGTTACACTTTTTCTCACTTTGTTCAACTTTGTGTCTCAGTCCTGTGGCACAATATTGTTTGTTCAACTTTGTATCTCAGTCCTGTGGCACAATATTGTTTGTTCAACTTTGTGTCTCAGTCCTGTGGCACAATATTGTTGGTATAGAATAACGTACAGTTTAAGATTTCGACTCTTTCCTCGAAGACACAAGACTAATGGGTGTGTTATTGAGGGTTACAACAGGAGGTATCCTGGAATTTCCTCGTGGTACATCGAAGTCGCACGTACATCGATAACCCCACACACAGAAATTATAAACTCATTTCTCAATTATTATAGTTTGGATTCTCCAACCCTCCCTTTAGGCGTTCAGAATAAGCGTTTGGACTAGGGAGTTACAAATAAAAATGTTCTCGATGGAGTTAGCGATTTGTGCAAAAGGCTTGTGGTGCCAGACACAGATAAGATCAGCATTCGAGCCAATGAGAATGCGACCTTGGTTTTCAGTTGGTCCGACACGTATATACATACATATATATATATATATATATATATATATATATATACAATAATAACATAATATAACTATATCTCACCACAGCCTCTCTTCACATTAACATTTTCCTCGGCAATAATTTTTAACAAACATCTCACCACAACCTCTCTTCACATTAACATTTTCCCCCTCCACTGGTGTCGCCTCGGTCGCGGCACTTTTGAATATTTTCGCCATTTGCAAATTTTGGCATTTTCTGTCAAATTCCGCTTTTTTATGACTCGTGGGATCACATTATATCAATTTCTTTCCAATTCTACCAAATTCTCTAAAAATGCTTAAAAATTCCCAAAATTGTTTTACAAATTTCGGATAAATTTTTCAGAAAAGGTCCCAATCTATCAATCAGATAGCAAAATTTGAGCAATGTGTTCATACTTAGCTCAATTTTTCGATTTTGCCAAAATTTGCCAATTTTTGGCACTTTTGAATATTTTCACCATTTGCAAATTTTGGCATTTTCTGCCAAATTCCGCTTTTTTATGACTCGTGGGGTCACATTATATCAATTTCTTTCCAATTCTACCAAATTCTCTAAAGATGCTTAAAAATTCCCAAAATTGTTTTATAAATTTTGTATTTAGATTTTGGATTTTAAATTTTAAATTCAAAAGTGTCAAAAATTATCAAATATTGGCAATCTGCTATCATTGGCTCTAGAAACCTAATATTGAATACCGGGCTGTGCTTCAAATAGGAGCCCCATGTGCTGTGCTTCAAGTCGGAACACACTCTATGTTTTTTTTCTCTGGGACAAAAACCACATTAGTAATTAAGGCTGAAAAATGATTCCCGTTGTCTGTTCCTAGCTGATTGTTCAATCGATAGACAGGCTTTCTGGAGATATTTTTACCTGACCAAGTGCATTCATTTGTACTCAATGGCATGCCCATTCATTGGTGGTTAAGGCTAAAGACTGATTCCCGTTGTCTGCTCCTCGCTGATTGGTCAATCAAGGGACAGGCTTTCTAGAGATGTTTTTACCTGACCAAGCGCATTCATTGGCCCTCAATGCGCATGCCCATTCATTGGTGATTAAGGCTGAAGACTGATTCCCGTTGTCTGCTCCTCGCTGATTGGTTAGTCAAGAGACAGGCTTTCTGAAGATGTTTTTACCTGACCAAGCACGTTCATTGGCCCTCAATACGCATGCCCATTCATTGGTGATTAAGGCTGAAGACTGATTCCCGTTGTCTGCTCCTCGCTGATTGGTTAATCAAGAGACAGGCTTTATGTGCTTCAAATAAGAGACCCCCCCCCAAGTGTTTTTGTTCAGTGGAACAAAAACTCCTCGGATTTTGAACATTTAGATCGAGGTAACACGAATAAATACGAGGTAACGTATTGGTAGCGTTTGGCCGTAGCCGCCGTCCAAATGCCACCCGACGTGTATAGAAGAGAAAGTGATGACGGACAATTTATCCTCTTCAAAGTGTACATCTCGTGTCACCATGATGCGCTCCATTTTGAGGATAAATATTCTGTAGGTTTTTTTGGTTTAATGCGTATCCCACAAAAATCCCTTTCTGAGTTTTTGCATCCAACTTCGTGCGTTGGAATTTAGGTTTCAGAACATTCGCGACGCATCCGAACCTTTTCAAATATACCACCGTAGGCTTTTGGCCTGTCCAAACTTCTTCTGGACTCTTTCCATGCACGGTGGACATGCAAAAATTCCTCTTATGTACTGCTGCGTGAGCAGCTTGTGCCCAGAATTTTCTTGGTAATTTCGATTCCAATAACATAGTTCTGGCTGCTTCCATTATTGTGCGGTTCGAACGTTTGGAAATTCCATTGGATTCTGGCAAATAAGGAGTCGTGAATTGATGTTGTGTACCTTTCTTCTTGAAAAACTGCCAACGAAGAAGCTATAAATTCTCCCCCGTTATCGCTTCGTACTTTCTTGAGAATTAATCCCGTTTGCGCTTCTTGCTCGGTGATAAAACTCTGAAGTTCTTCTGAAGTTTGAGCTTTGTTCTTCAAAATCTTGATGAAAATCTTCCTGCTAAAATCATCAACTATTGTCAAAACGTAGCTTCCATCCCCATATGACGATGGGTCGATGGGCCCCATCAGGTCCAAATGCAATAACTTAAGTTTTCTGGAGGATTGCGGTCCCTTTACTGTCTTGTGTGGCTTTGCCGACGTTTTTCCTTTAATACAGGCTTCACATGTTGAGATTTTGTCTTCTTTCATCCTTAAACCTCGCACGATTTCTTGTTTATTCATTTGTAACAGCGTACGGTAATTGACATGTGCCAATCGCTTATGCCATAGCTCTTGTGTTGCCAATTGGGCTCGCTCCGGCGATTTCTTCGTACGTTCTTTCAAAATAAACGAATCCTCCCGGCGTTGGGCTTCCATCATAACTTCATCGTTTGGTGTTAGTATTTGAGCAACATTCTTCGTGCATAGAACTTTGCACCCACTATCCACTATCTTCGGTACTGATAGAAGGTGTGTTTTAAGTTTTGGAACATATAAAACGTTTTCTAACTTGATTTTCGCTTTTTCCGTCCGAAGTTCCATTTCACCTATGCCCTGCGCTGCTAATACTATTCCTTCTCCCGCCAAACCAATGGTTTGCACTTCGTCGTCAAGCTCGGTAAACTTCTCCTTACGTGACGTCATGTGGCTGGACGCCCCGGAGTCCAGCATCCATTCCAACGATATTTGTGCGCATTCTGGTTCATACTCCGGCTCATTCGCCATCTGCAAAACATGAAATGTGAACTGGAACGTGGGCTCATCTGCAACGGCCGCTTCCTCCTTCTTCGTGTTGCCTCGACCTTGTGGAGACGGTTTTGACTTTGCTTCGTCCGTACGATTCTTATTCGTTTTAGGGCGCCAACAGTCGCGTGCGAAATGGCCAGGCTTATTGCAGTTGAAACATTTTATCCCTTCCCTTTTCTTTGCTTTATAAGCGCTTTCTGTTAAATTTTCTCGGCCTGCTTCATTGTTGTTGCCTCGGCGCATTTCTCGCTCTTCTTGTTTCAATTGCGCTCTAATCTCATCCAAAGTCAGCGACTTATTTGCATTTAATGCTTTCTTCACAATGTTATATTCCGACTTAAGACCGTGTAAAATGTAAGATGCCATCTCTCTGTCCGTTAATACCTTGCCTAATTCAGCGCTCTTTGTAGACAAAGCCTCTGACCGGTCCATATACGTATCCACGTCCTTCGTTTTGCCCATTCGTAATTGGGCCAATTCGAAAGTGAGATCTATTTTCTGGTCCTCGATCCGTCCGGTCATGTGCGCTTCGATTTTATCCCATAAAATCTTGGCATTTTCTTCTTTTGAGTAGCGCATCGCCTGTTGCGTCGATAATGTGAGCGCAATTACTGTCAAAGCTTGGGAATTCTTTTTGTCCCACTCTTTCCATTTTTTCAGCTCTTCATCATATTTGGCATCTGTTGGGTCGACTGGTTTGGCTGGTTCCACTCCAATTATGGCTTCATCCCAAAGCTCTTTAACGCGTAGAATCCCTCGCACCTTCATGCGTCATATTAAGTAGTTAGAATTCGTTAATTTTTCGACCGTAGCAACGTTTGCTATTCCGCCATCGTTGGACGCCATTTTGTATCAGCCTTGAATAATAAATTCTCGTATCAAACGATTTATTTCCCAAACAAATCAAAAAAATACTTAGCTGTATTTGTGCCTAGTTTGATTCCAGGCACACGAATGACAAAACGTCCGTAATACGTCCTCGCAGAATGCTCGTATCAATCGCCAATCGCCGTTCACGTTTCACCGACGTACGCTTTTTCTTTCCGAAAGAATTCGACGATAATTTCCGACGATAATTCGACTCTGGCACTGTTGTGGATTAAACACCGCTAATTAGAATATAAATGGACTTATATGCACTTTTGTCGTCCAATAAATTCGAATAACTTAACTTAGTTTGTGCCAGTTCAGTCCTTGGCACAATTAACCTCGTTTCGCGATGTTATCCCTAACCGGTGTAGATCGTGATGATTCTGCCCGCCAGTTTCCAACGTCGTCGCGTTGATTTCGTTTTAATTCCTTTAAAACGGCAAGCAGAACCATCCTCTGCTACCAATGTAGTGTTTTGGAGTCGAATAAAGACGAATTTCGGTGAAAACTTAACTTTAGTAGTTTATTTAGTGCACGACCAACTTGTCATGCACGTCGGCCATTGTCAAAGAAGCAAAATGGTTCACTAATAAACGAGATCAAATTGTAATTGCAATTAAAATAGGATAAATATTTAAAAAGTTAATGAATTATTATTGTGATTTATCCAGGAATAAATTGCTCGTGATTTTTGTTAGAATTGCATGAAATAGGTGGCATCACTTTGTATTTGAGTCTAATTTCACTAATTCCTATCAAATATTTGTGTGTAAATGAACAATATTCAGAAAATTTAGGTAAATATGTGAGGTAATGCTTTCAAAACCCATTCGAATGATATTATTGTTGGTGATGTTGAAAAATTAGTTTTTCTATTTTTCTAGCCACACTCAATATTGACAGACCTAGCGATAAACTTAAAATATTTCCGATGTCGCATATGAACGAGATAATGTCATATTCAAGCTGGTCAATAAATATTTGAATTTTGTTTGTTTCAAAAAAATGGGTTATTACATTGCCATGAGGACTGCTCTGACGGGTTGGTTGTGCCAAGCTAGAATACTTAGCTTCTTTGCAGGGAATGTGACATTGACATGCGTCTTTTACATTTGTGTCCAGAAAAGTCTTTTTGTAGATATAATCAGTCGTTTTTTGCTGATTGAGAAGTGTTGCACATGGGATGTTGCACTTAGTCTATGTATGGTAATCTGGGGAGAAAAAAATTTTGTTAGCTATGATCTAGTGGTTTGTGCGTTTTACAAATCTGCCTCCCAAATCTGTCTCCGGTATTCAAAGTGAAATGTGTGTGCGTTGTTAATCACTATTAAATTGATCTGAAAGTTTCAGTCTAAAACAGGGGTTCCTAAACTTTTTAGCATCACGACCCACTTTTTAACAAGGAGATCTTCCGCGCTCCATTTCATTTACCAGTGCATTAAATATTTGAAAAATGAACTACTAAAAAGAAAAAAGTAAGAAAAACAGAAATTTTGCATAAAATTTTACATAAAATTTTAAATTAGTTTTCAAAAGATAATTTTAGTGCACTATTCTAGGGGGGGTGACATGTCTACAAGTTAGTTAAATTTTTACAATTGTGCCGTGGCGCCCCACTTAAAATCAGCTTGCGCCCCACCAGTTTGGGAAACGCTGGTCTAAAACACCGATTAGAGGCCAAAACCCACCAATCTGAGTTCATGTCTCGTTATTACGTGATGTATGCATTCGTCCCACTGTGGTAAATCCCCATACTGCACTGGGTAAGACCATATCCAGTCACACTATTTACCCCAATATTGCCAAATGTACTCCAATTTTTATTTTTATTTTTATTGTAAACAATGCTTTCATAGCTTTCGATGATTTTTCTGATCGGTGGTACGACAACAATATCTTGCATACATACATCTTTGCAAACACTGACCATTTGCGTGTTTCATGGTTCAGTCATTATTTTCAATCTTGATATGCCACAAATGATTTTTGGTCAGGCATTGTATGTCCAAGTCATAACTATTCAAGAAATCATTTGTGGCATGACAAGATTGAAAATGATGACTGGAACTTGCATATGCCCCGTGTTTGCAAAGATGTACACTTGCAAGATATGATTGTATTAACCAGAGGCAAAAACTGTACCCATCGGTCAGAAACAACATTGAGGACGCCCATTGAATGCTAAGTGAGCATTGTGTTCACAATAAAACTAAAAATAAGAATTGGGGTATTTTGGCAATAATTGGGAGAAAATGTTGTGAAGTAAAACACTTTATTCAGAGAATAAATATTAGGGGAGAACAATATTTTTAGTTGGGAAACTTTAAGTCCTTCTTGGGGATAAAATGAGTCAAAGATGGGGATTGAATAATTTGTTGCCGAAACAATAAGCTTAACTAGAATTTGTGTGAAAGAAGTGAATAAATATTTTTTCTAATGTATGGTTTAGGAACTTTCATATTTTAATGACTGGGTGCATATACTGTATGCCAATACAAACATACTGGCATGTTATTTTTTCATTCAGTTTTTTGTGGTAACATATCATAGCTTTTTGCACTGATAGAAATCGTTTGATGGCATACATTTTCTTATTGGTGTATTTATGCGGTCAAACTATGAATAAATTAAAAAAAATATTTGTCAGTTTATATTTTTGTTGTAATTACACAGTGACCAGGATTCAATCAATCAATCTTACAAGCAGTCATTTTAATGTTTGTAATTTTATATTTGTTGAAAAATTAAAATTAATTAAATTAAAATTTTCTGAAAACAAAAATAAAAGTAAAAATTTTCACAGGCAAAAGAATTTGAACCTGTATGGAAAGATTGCTAGTACATTGCCTTAACCACTGGGCCACCACTACAAACTATTATTGTCTTCATGCAGGCATTCATGTTGGTGAACAAAGTTTTGATGTCATGTAAATTACTTTGGGTTACAGAGTAAAGTTAGTATAGACTAATCACCAAGTGTAGTGCTACACTTGACCTTTTTTCTCAAAATAAAAAAAAGTGTTTTAACACACAGCAAAGAATCCTCTGTGTTGTAACTGTTTTTTACAATGTGAGAGACCGTTGCATTTAAATATAAGAAAGAAACATCAAGGGGTTTCATTAAATGAGCGATTATTGTGATTAGTTGATTATTGCAATAATTGTAATCACTCAATTGTAATCACTCAATTGTAATCACTCAATTATTGCCCAACAAAAATATGATTAAGTGATTATTGCTCCGATGGGCGAAATTGTTTAAATTGTAACCTAAATACATTGCAATTGTTTAAAAAAAAGATCCTAGAAATAATAATTGCAACAATCTAACTCGTTTCATGTGTTCAGTTTAACCTAAACTGAGCAGACTTTGTTGTACAGGGTGTCCCGCCGAACACCTACCAGGTGAATAATTTCATAATCATGTTAATTCAAAAAAACCTTTGATTATGAATTTAAGTAAATGACATGTGACGAATTCAATGAAACATGTTAAATTCATGTGACATTGTTGCATCACTGTTTTGCAACTCGTAACTTTTAAACCAACAATGCTACGCAAAAAATGTCAATTGCAAAGTTGTAAAGCACCATCTAATTAGTCTCGAACTGTTCTTAAAAAAATTATCTCTTTCTGAAAAGTTTTGAGAAAAAAAGGTTTGAAATGTTAGTCTACGGACGGACAGACAGACAGACAGACATGACCGTTTCATTAAACTTTCTAAACATCAGGTTTAGAAGTCTAAAAGCCTTAAAACTAAATCGGGAGACTAAACATCTGCCTTTTTCTTGTTCGCACGTCCCCACCACACCCCTGTACATCTTTTCGGCTCCTGAGATTGCGAGGGTGACCTGTTTCTCTGTCACTTTACACCCAAGGAGTGTGGTGGTGACGGGTGAACGAGAAAAAGGCTTGTGTTTTTGATCATTTATTCGTCGCTGCGTGCGCCGGTACGTTTTTTTTTTTTTCTCGATTTTAAGTTGATTTGAATGGGGAATTTAAACGTTCAAGCAGGGAGTTATTTCTTATTGTTTTTTTACGAAAAAAAAATTATGTGCAATTAATCCGCGGATTGATTGCAGATCGGATCAGATGCGGATAGGCCTATCCGGTTAAGCGCATCAGATCGGATCCCCATTTTACGATCCGCACTATTTTCGGATCGGATGCAGATTGACCAAAATCCGCATCCAATCCGATCCGATTACAAGCTTAGCCAGGACCTGAGCGTCCATGGAAGACCATGTTCGTCCAACGTTTTCCTTGAATGTTGCGGCGGCGTGGCAAACACGAAACTCTGACCACACGTGTCATGAGCCCCAATGGCCTCCCTGACACATGGTCTGATCTGGGGTGGCTGTTAAGAGCCATCACATTGGGAAATATGCTGTGGTACTCCGAAATCATATCCCTAGACATCAATTAAGTAAACAAACTAAACCATTGTGTCTCTTGTGTATTTCGGAGGTTTTTTTCATCGTGTGTTGTGTCTAGTGTCTCGTGGCCCTCCCCTACCCACGTGCCATCGGTCCGAACACAAAAAAAGTTTTATTATATCAAAAAAGAGGTGTATTGTCACGCGTACAGACCGTCCCGATTGGCGGGCGATCTTTAACGAGTAAATCAGTCTATAATTCGTTAAATGTTGCTAAATTTCGGTAACAGATGGCGCTGACGATTGGAAACCGTCACCGCCATGTGATAAGACCGATCAATTCGACCACGGGGGTTATAGGAGATTTCCTACAAACTAGCGAGCCCAATCTAAGACAGGCCTCTAGAGAGTCTGATGTCGCCCGATACTGGGCACGGCTGACTGATTATAAACTGAATTATTAATCCCACTTTATTTAGATTAACACATGGATGTTTTCATAAATCAATTAATAAAAGTTGTAATGTTTAATGAATGTGAAATGACAATTTATCCAGATAATATTCCATAACTGTAATAAATGATTGTATACCTGAATTCAAAGAAGGTCAAACAAACTTTTTTTGTCCGGCTTAATAAATACTTTGTTTTAATTTGAAAGCATAAATAAAATCTCGATTCTTTCCTCTCATTCATAATAAAACCCAGTCACGTGAAACTCGGTCAAAAGGGCCAGAATCCACGTAACAGTATATAGGTGCTCTGATTTGAGCAAACACTAATCTTTTAATTGCTTCAACTATATTCGAAAGTAGGAGAGCTGAAGCCAAACCAAAATGACAAATAAAATCTAACGCATTTAATTTATTAATAAGATATAAAATAAGCGTTGATAATGCTGAACACAATATAATTAAGTCAAATGAAAACAAATCTGAAATATAAATATTACAGAAAATCTGAAAATAAAAATAATGCATTAAAGGGAATGTGAACTCTTTGTAAAATGTCAGTTTCACACTTTAGACTTGAGAGTAGGGGGTTTCATTAAGGGTTTAATTATATGTGTAATTTTTCAATTTTGTGATTTTGCATTAATCAAAACTCAGTATTTATTGATGCTTCCAAAAAGGGGATTACATTTAATTAACCCAGTCAATTTTGTGATTGTGTGATTTGGACAATTTTGTAATTTTTGGTTATTGACACACGATATCTGTTCTAGGAATCACATTCACATTCACTAAAGTAGAAGAGAGTGAAAACACAAAATCCCAAAAACATCTAAAAGGTAGTTTTTGCAATTTTGATAATAAGGGATTTTGAGGCTTGTGAAACTCAAAACAAAATGGAGGAAGCCAAACTCTATCTAACTTGTAAGTGGCCAACTTGTATTATTATTATCAATTTGCAGCTAGAAAACTCAAGAAATGATTCTGGTGTACTCTGGGAGTATTAAAATACATTTTACTTAAAATAAATTAGTTTCATCACATAAATTAAACTCGTTATTTTATTCTACCTTTATGAATTGGTTGGGTCTAACTAAAACCCAATATGGCGGACAGGAAGTCATGTAACTATTTAAATAATTACAAAATTGCAAAATCATGAGATTGTTTTTGCAACTAATTGTGTCATAATTTATGATGACCACTTAGATTGAGCTTGGCTGTCACTATTTTGTCAAAAATCACAAAACTACCTTTGATTTTATGATTGTTTTTTTTTCTCTTTTGTATTTTTGCAATAATGCACATGATTGGCGGAACTGATATCATGTGACAAGTCCAAAATTTTAAAATTGCCTTAATTATTGAAATCCCCTAATGACGTTTACAGAATGTCCTCAACTTACGAACATCCAAGTTACGGACTTTAACACTAGAACGGCCGGAATTTCCGCCTACCTAGAACGGCCAAAACCGGTCAAAATGACCGGTTGCAATAACGTGAACAATACGTGCACCAAATGTGCAAAATACTTTCACAATACGTGCACAATACGTGAATACAACGTTTTGGCATCAAATTGATTTAGTAACACGCAAAATATGCAAAGAAAATACCAAAACAAAAATTGATGGTTATTATAAAACCTGATAAAATTAAATTTCCGTTTTTGATTTTATCAGATTTTATAAAAACCATCAATTTTTGTTTTGGTATTTTCTTCGCATATTTCGCGTGTTACTGAATCAATTTGATGCCAAAACGTTGTATGCACGTATTGTGCCCGTATTGTGAAAGTATTTTGCACATTTGGTGCACGTATTGTTCACGTATTGTTCAGGTGATTTCAACCGTTCATTTTGACCGGTTTCGGCCGATCTAGGTCAATTTACTTTTTTTTGATTATTTCTTAAGAAAAAAGCACCTTTCGATGATTTATGATATAAAGTATCATAAATCAGCTAAAGTCACAAATTTACAGCATCGTAAACCCATTGGGTTTATTGCTGCAGCTGTTTTAAACAGCTCTACCGGTCATAATGACCGGTCTGGCCGTTCTAGTGTTAAGCGGTATGAACTACCAATTTGTAGCTAATAGGCCAAGTTATTGTTGTCTATGTTGTGTAATTTAAACCCTTATTAAATGATGATTAAAAAAATAAAATTAATAACATATTCTTTAATTACGGTGAACAGTTTTTTGCCATTGAACAAGTTCTCGGAACCATACTCCTTCGTAAGTTGAGGACCTAGTCTCCTGACATGTATCCTCATGGTTTTCTCTATTTCAATGTTCAAAAACAAAAGTTTGCTTTGCTACCCTTTTTGACTCATAAAAACTACTCGCTTGGAACATTGTATAAAAGCAGTTGGGTAAATGGCTTTTTGAGTTTGGAACTAATTGATGTGTTCGACTAAAGTATGACGTGTTCAAGTTTTCTCACCTTTATCATGCGATACCCAACAGTTATTAAGACGCCACCTCCGAATGGTAATAATCCATTTGAAGACAAATCCAAATCTTGGTCTTCTCTTGTTGTTATGAAAAACTTTGTGATACGTGACATCAATTAACATACGAAATTAAATGTCTGATTGATGTGCTTTTTTTACCTCATAGTATTGGTCACATAACTTCAATCTAGGAGCCATGTAGATTTTCAGAAGCCTTGTGGTGTGGCCGTTGTACTGAGTTTCATCTAGACAAAAAGAAAAGTTGTGATTAAATTGTTATTCACTCTTTTTCAGTAAAATCCATCCATCATTCAATTAGTTAATTGGCATTTTGTATATTTTGCGGATGATAAAATGCATTAGTTAGACCATAAGATGTACCCTAAATGTAACAGTCAATTCTTAGAGAAAAAAACTTTTGGAATGATAAGATGCATAGGACACAAAGATTTAAAATTTTAAAATAAAATATTTAAAATGTAATTTTTTATTTTAATTTTTATAATTGGTTGAATTATTTTCGTGGGAATGCATGAATTAATTTCTTGGGATTCCTCATATCTGCCATAAGTTTGAATTATAAGACGCACTTTGGACCATTAGATACAACTAACTTTTGGTTGACTTTTCAAAGTGCGTCTTATAGTCTGCAAAATATGATAATGTAAAATAATATTAAAAACAAAAGAAGTCAAAGGAAACTGAGTGAAATTGTATGATTGAAAAATGTTGAAAGCATTTTGTCTACAATTCTCGATACAATAAATGATTTGTATTGACATGTCGATTATAATAACAAGTTTGTGTCCAATACTGTGCCACTTGATGGGAAGGTGGATAATAAGTAATTTTGGCAATCATTTACTGCAACATGAATTTAAAGACACACCAATTAAGTAACGTGTACATATTCCTCTTGGGGTATTTATTTTATCGACTGAAAACCGTACCTGCCAAATAGTAACATTTATAAGATGACTATCTGGTAAGTTGCATAATTCTACTTACGAAGTCAAAAGGGATTACAGCTATTGAAGAAGAAGATTGCTCCCATAGTTTATCTATTGTGAGGTTTTTTCCTTTTAGATCTAGTAGGCTCAACATGTGAATGGGGCAATCACTTTGACTCAGATTATTTTCATCAGCGTACATCTTCTCTAATTTAATGGTTCTCATATTCGTCATTACACAAGCTATTATGTTTGGAAAGATTATATTTGTTTCATCCGCTACTGCAATGTTTACCCGTATTGGATATGCCATATAAGTCCTCAATTTGAAATAGATCATTACCAGAAACAGAGAGGTGCAGCCGAGATAAACAGCCTTTTTTCAATAAGTTTTGAATATCGCTGCAAGGAATTGGCTCGTTTTCTTTCAGTAGAGATGAGAAATGGCCTTTAGTCTTTTGCAGATAATGCCATACTTTGGAGTGAATTCTACTATTGTTCCGTGATGTTGCATTACGTTTTTGATAATTTATAATTAATGTGATCAAATCCAAAACTGAAAGTATCGACATCCCGAGGTAAAGGCCAATGTTTCCGGCTGCGTCAATAAGTAGATTGACAAATCCATAAGCAAATCTTTCTTTGATGACTTCAATAACAGTTGATGCTGCTTCGTTTTCACGGTCTGTCAACAGGGCATCTGATGTAGTAGATGTGTAGAATTTTATCTGCTCTTCTATTTGAGTGCACATTCGGTTGCACGAGCACTTTAATTCTGAATTTATTTTTGATAGTTTATTACAAATGCTTTCGTACAGCTTAAGTGTACCAATAGAAGTATTGCAAGTGTCGCCCGTCTTTCCATTCATAAATGGTAATCTGAATAAACAATAATATTTTATTATATTAGTATTGTGTTCGTTTTCAAATTTATTTTAAATGGTTATTCCTGTAAAGTAATCCGTCACCGGCAAGGTTGTTGACTGTAAAACTCTTGGAGGCATTTCTGCTGACATTTGATAAAATCCTTTTCCAAAATGCATGGATTAGATGATGTATTCAGAAATATAAACTATAATTAAATACGTAAAAAAAAATAATCAAGATTTGCAATGTACCCTATACACTGTACCATGAACCAACGATTACATGGACACATATTCGTGTGTTATTTCCTTTTGATTCGTAATTTTGTGTGCTGATTGGATGACCGCAATCATGCGTCATGCATTTTTTGCTAACTAAGGATGCTTGTTACTTGCATCCCAGAATACAGTATGGCTATACAGGGTGAGTTAAAAGTCTGCAAACACCTTTTTTTCATGAAAATGACAGAAGATATATCAATTCTATTGATGTAGGCATATAGGAAGTCGATGGTGGGCTATCCAGTGGTGACCTTAAATGTGACCCGGAAGGTCATCTTTGAGGTCATTTACTTTTTAACTTTTAAACCGTTTCAGATAAAGCAAAATTTCCAATTACAAAGTTGTAGAACACCATTGAATTAGTACTATGCAACTTATCTCAGCCATCTTGAGTTAAATGTTTTCATTTTGAAATGAAACAAATCAGCTGAAGTAAAGCCAGCCATTGTGGCAAAACTTAAATTTCTACTCCAAGAGTACTGAATTTGTTCAATAAATTCAAATTTTTATTATTATGCAAGTAAACAAGAAAAACCACCATATTTTTGTAATGTTTAAATTATTTTATTTTCATAAGATAAAAAATCTCAATTTGCTGATTTGTTTTGCTTTTTCTTAAAAGAAAACATTTAACTTAAGATGGCTGAGATAAGTTGCAAAGAACTAATTCGATGGTGTTCTACAACTTTGTAATTGGAAATTTTGCTGTATCTTAAACGGTTTAAAAGTTAAGAAGTGAATGACCCTGAAGATGATCTTCCAGGTCAAATTTAAGGTGACCACTGGATAGCCCACCATCGACTTCCTATATGCCTACATCAATAGAATTGATATATCTTCGGTCATTTTCAAGAAAAAAAGGTGTTTCCAGACTTTTGACTCAACCAGATACAGTCCGCACCAAAAAGATAGGGGGTTGTATTTATTGGCACACTATTTATTATTTGTTTTTCACTAAAAGTGATTTTCGTTCGCACTACTTTTCTCCGCACTATTTTTTCCAATTTCACACTACAGATTACTTAACGACACACTAATTTTTTTTGGTTTTGCCGTTGGTTCTGTCAAACCTGAATCCCTAAGTTTGGAACGAATAGTCTTGGGTTTAGTTACACCTTTTCGGTATAACTCACGTATTTTATCTTTCGACAATTGTGGTATCCCCCAAATCGGGAGAGGTTCGTGCGTGTGCGTGTCGGTGTGTAGTAAATTTTGCATTTATCGGAAGTTGGCAACAACAAAAGATATTTCTTTGCGCTGCAATCATTTGAATGGCGTCAGTCATAAAAAAAATTTTCACCAATACTCGTTTGGTACCGCCTTCTCATTATCCATGTCTTCTCACTTTTCAAAGCTTGTAAAGCTTCACCAGAATTTGCATACTAGTAAGTGGTTAGCTTGTTCCATTCTAATCCTTCCTTTCGCCTTCGTTTGGAGGCAGGTTCAGTACAATCAACGTCACTTTCAGATTCCGAAGATGAGAAGAGATTACATGTAGTCATTGCTGCTATAAAATTAACAGTGTAAACCAGGCCTTTATATACTAAAAAGTGCCTAAATGTTCATGAAACGTTACTAAAATAGCGCCTGAAAGTTCATAAAACGTGACAAATAAAGAACATTTAGTGTAAAATTAAGTACAAATAGTGCGGAAAAAAGTAGTGAGGAAAACAATTAAAAATAGTGCGACATTAAGAATAAATAGTGTGCAACTAATTTATGGCGAAAGATAGGTGCACCCTATTTTATCAAAGTTTCTCCGCACTGGGCACATGCAGAGAGCTGATATTTTAATCAAAAGTGTAAAATTATGATACAAACAAACACTGAAACATTTGGGCCAATTGAAAAACAAACACAAAATTTATTACATAAAAATGAAAATGGAGGTGCTGTTGGGTTGGCGTTTTGCTGTTTGTCCCCTCGTACGCATGTATTATCAGATTGCATGTTGTGGATAGATGCAATCAGTGTGTTGTCATGTTGATGTCCTGTATCGCAGTCGATTGATTCTGAATTTTAATCCAATGCTGGTTTTGTACCGCAATCGACTCTTCTTACGTGACGACACACAATCTGCCGTCTGCTCAAAGGAGCAGTTATTGTTTACATTGTTCTGTTTGATTTATCTATTGATTTTGTCATTCTGTAAAGAACGAATCAATGTGTTGAAACAATGATTCGTTCTATCATTTCATTGTGTTTGAGATCGAGGGCAATTAGCCTCGAACCGAGTTGTTTTACTTTACCTTTTGTAATAAAAGATGGCGGACGCGTGTCCGATTTATCCGCCCAGCCAAAAATGATGTTTCCAGTTATTTCGACAGCGCACAGGCCATTGCAGCTCTTCAAAGTGGTAGCAGAGGGTAAAAACGATCTGGCAACGACGTTTTTTGGAGAAGAAACGGCCATTTTGCGACTACGAGAAGTCGCCGTGTGTGCGCCCGCCCAGCTCGTCGTAAAAACGAGTTTTCGGTGCGGATTTCAACGTGGAATCGTCGTGACAACGTGTGCGAAGGATTCCTCGGCATCAGCGGAACATTTGGACACGTTTTCGGTACGAAAATCGGTATTTTTCGTCGTCTCGACGTCGTGGAAATAAACGACGATCGAAATTTTGTGTTTTGTGTTTTCTACGAACGTCTGCGGATTCCGACGCTTCGTGGGAGAATTCATCAGTGTTGTGTGAATAAACAAGCACACAACTGGATCATTTTGGACGGTAGGACATTTATTTGTCGATTTTCGTGCGAAATAAGCACGTTTGGGCATCGTCACCGAAGATTTTCGCGACGGCGGCCATTTTCTTTTGGATTTCTTCGTCACAGACGACGAGATTCAACCCGCGGATCAAATCCGGCGACCAACGAGAAGACCTGCACACGTTAAGTGTGTGTGCAGGCACTGATTTCCGTGTTTCAAACCCCGGAGTTTGTTTCACGAAGGCGCGACGCAAGCAACGTCGATTTGAATCGATTTTTTCCCACTTTGGCACGGAAGTGTGCGGGTGGAAGCACGTCAGCCCATTTCCGTGCACCGACGACGTTAGACCGACGTTCAACGCATTGTGGGAACCAGTTACGGCGCAAGGATGCCGTAATTGGCCGTCTTCACACCATAAAGTGTATAATTATTTATTATCTCGTGAAACTCTGTATAGTTTTAAGGTTTTGTTGTGGTCCCCTGTTAGCATCGGTGCTACCCTACGTCCATTCGGGCACGTAGCACTGTATTCTTTGCTGGGCTTATTCACGGCCACCCAACCATCCCGCGAGCCTAGGCGCTACAAACGGAAGAGTTGGGGAATTGCCAGCAAAGGTTATCCAATCTCACTTATTGAGATTCCCCGGGTTGTACTGCATATTCGCCTTCACTTTTGGGGGCTATTGTTGCATCCGTGCGGCGAGTTTTGTCAAACTCTCATCGAAAATTGTGTAGTGTATAGTGTTTGTGCTGCAAATTTCACCGGAATTTATCAAAATTGCGTCATACGACCGCCACGATGATTATAAGGATGTGAAAAAGTTGGACGGCACCAACTATCCCACCTGGAGAGTGCAGGTGCAGCTCCTTCTCCAATCGTACGGTGTTTGGGGCCACGTGACCGGCAAGACTAAAGAGCCGCCGGCCGGATCACCGTTTCGAGAGACTCGAGATTTCGAGAAAGGCGAGGAAAGGGCTCGCTCCACCATTTGTCTGGCTTGCGGCGAAGCCCAGCAGGTTGTGGCTGTCGCCCACGCCACTGCAAAAGAGGTGTGGGACGCTCTGAAAGCTGCCTACCAGCCCACCACCCGGGCACGCAAAGCCCGTCTTCGGAGGGAATTTTTGGACATGCGGTTGAATGAAAACGAAGAAATGTTCGTTTTCACCGCACGAGTTGACCGAAAGGTCGTGCAACTAGCGTTGGCGAATACAACCGCTTACACGTCACGACCGACAAATTTGGCGTGCCTGCCAAGACGCCATTGGAGAGCACTGGTGCGTTCTTTAACCAAGGCGGAAGACAACGCGGACGTGGTGGAAATGCACCCAGTGGCCCACGCATCTGTTTCACTTGCGGCGGAACAGGCCACTTCGCCCGCGAATGCCCTACTCCGCCGAAACAGCAATTTCCTGCGAAAGGAAATACAACTGGCCAATTTAGAGGCAACCCACGTGGGAGAGGACGTGGAAAAGGCCAGCAGAAGGTCGCCGTGACTCAAGCGGACATATTTAGTGACTCTCCAGTTTCTTATTACTCGGCAGCAGTTTGGCTTCAACAGCAACCCCCTGTGCCGGCTTCCCTCGTGTCTCACGCGAATTATGATTCGCAATGGTACGTTGACACAGGGGCAACGGACCATTTTTCCTTAGACTGGTTCTCCGACTTCAAGCCATTAACTGGCCACGTCCAACAGGGAGAAGGAAAGTCGAGAATCGAAGGGATAGGAAATGTGACACTGACATCGATTCATGGAACTCGCACCCGTGCACTTACATTGAAAAATGTATTTTATGCACCGAATTTTAGGAAAAACCTAATTTCATTAGGTCGCACGGATGAAGCTGGGGCGACAACCATTGTTAAAGGTGGCAAAATGTTTATATTTAACGACAAAATTGATGACCCCTCCATCACTGCGGAACGTACGAATGATCGGATGTATAAGGTCAATTGTCGTATTTCTCCTGTGAACACTGCCGCATTACCTGCGCAACAGGCTGCGACAGTGTCATCTAGTCCACCTATAAAAGGTGATGAAGTTGTAAATTCGATACTAACATATCCTAGTTTTAAGGATGCATTAACCCAAAACTCAAGTGAGTCAGGGAAACCTGCACCAGCAGTTAAGGGGCAAGCGAGTGTTGCGAATAACGCGCCTGCGAGTGTTACGCCTAATGCGCAAGCGAATGTTACGACTAACGTTAAACCGAAGGTTTCCAATACCTCCAAGACGGCAAATGCTAATGTGCAGAACAAAGCAGAGGATGGGAACATTTCTACCAATGGGGTTAAAACTTTTGACAAGAAAGATAAGGCTCAGACGATGGACATTTGGCATTCCCGTTTAGGACATTTAAATGCGAAGGGCATTGCGGGTTTGGAAAAGTCAACTGATGTTTTTGGGCTGAAACTCTCGAACAAGGAGTTGTCGACGTGTGACTCTTGCGCCAGGGCGAAGAGCACACGTGCTAGTTTTCCCCCAATAATAGGAATTACGACGAAAGGCATTTTGGAAATAGTGCACTTAGACGTGTGGGGCCCCGCGCCAGTTCAAACATTGGGTGGGGCATACTATTATCTCATTTTCATTGATGATTTTTCCCGCTTTATGTGGATAATTATCATGAAACGGAAAAGTGACGTTTTGGGGCATTTCAAACAATGGCTGCTTGAAATCGAGAGAACAACCTCCAAGAAGGTTAAGGCCATCAAAACGGACAACGGAGGGGAGTTTGTGTCTAGACAATAGGACAATTACGTGGCGACGATTGGGCTTAAGTGCATGAGGACCAATGCATACAGCCCTGAAATGAATTCAGTCGCAGAGAGGGCGAACAGGACCATTATTGGTGGAATCCGGGCACTCCTTATAGAGAACAAATTTCCTCCTACTTTATGGGCAGAACTTGCAGTTTCTGTCGTATATCTGAAGAATCGTTTTCCACACATGGGAATTGGTGGGAGAACACCTTATACTGTGTTTTATAACAAGAAATTGTCCCTTCGCCATGTTAAGTGCATTGGCTAACTAACTTATGTCCACATTCCTTCCCAAACACGGGTTGGGAAGCTGCAAGAGAGGGCATGGGCTGGGGCATTAATTGGGTACGCCGCTTCTACACGCGGCTATAGAATTTGGGATCCGAATAAAAATCAGGTGTTTTTGTCTAAACACGTGAAAATTTTTGAAAACAATTTCTGGTACGAATTGGGGGCGAGCACATCACCTGAGCTCGAGGAAGATGCTAACACTTCAGGTTCTGACTCATGTAATGCGTCATTCTCTGACGACGACAGTGTGGCTGGCGACCCAATAATTCAGAAAGCCCCGGAGATCCCGAAAGTCCTAGAAGTTCCGGAGATCCCGGAACCCCCTCCTGCGATACAGGAAGTCCCACAACCTGTTCCGCAGCAGAAAGTGAAACCCGCATTGCCCACGACCCCAAAACCTGCTTTTCGGCCTGAATTGAGGCCAGCCGTTAAACAAGCAGCTCAACGACCCCCACTTGTACCCGTTGAGGGGGACCCCATTCATGGGATTGGAAATACAGGGGATGAGCCTGTTGAAGAAATTGGTGGGGCGAAGGGGGATGATGGGAATTACTCCAACGTCTATCCTGACAATGATGGGGAACCTGAAATTCCTCCTGGGATTCAAACACGACGTGGATCACGATCAAAGAAGAAAAAAGGGGACGTGATGTTACACCCGGAACTACTGCCGTTAGATATGGCGGAATGGGAACGACGCGCATCCGTCCGTAAAGACAAAGCGACGGCGGGACAAATAGATGTTGTTTACATCACGCCCTTAAAGGACAAGATAAGAAGTCGAGTTGATATCGCACGGTGGTGCGATGAAGAAGGGTACGCATATGATGCGACCTTATTTGACTTTAAGACATTAGAGGGGGACGGTGAACCGTTAGGGTTTGCAGGTTTCTGTGCCGTCGAGCCAGAAACCTACGAAGAAGCCATGTATCACATCAAGCGTCCTGACTGGATAAAAGCCATGAGAGAGGAAATTGATGTGTTCGATGAAAGAACAGTTTACAAGGAAGTTGACAAAACAACTTTGGATGAGGGCACGGCTCTCTTGGGATCAAAATGGATATATTAAATGAAGCGCGACCACACAGGTGTTATCCAACGCTATCGAGCCCGACTTGTCGCGCAGGGCTTTAAGCAAAAGCCCGGGGTTGACTTTACGGAGGTGTTCTCCCCCGTTGTCAACTTCGTGCTAGTAATGGTGTTCTTTTGCACTTTGGTAATACTCAAGGGATGGCGGGACTTACACCTGGATATCAAGGCCGCGTACCTTTACGGGGACCTAGATACAGTGCAGTACATGGAGATCCCCAAGGGATATCGTACCGCCCATAATCAGCACAAATGCTGGATGCTTTTAAAAGCACTTTATGGATTACACCAGTCCGGTCGTATGTGGTACCAGGTTCTCCACATACGACTACTTGAATTGGGCTTCCAACCATTGTTGGGTTTAAATTGTGTCTATGCCCTAGACAATGATGCGATAATCATCTTCTACGTGAACGATATCGTGTTGTTCTCCAAAGACGACTATGTGGAACAATGCGTTTTAAAGTGGTTACGGGAATCGTTTGAAGTCGTGAGTCTGGGACCCGTAACGTTACTTTTGGGGATCGAATTCGATAGGTCCGGGGGCATGATTAAAATCCACCAACGGAAATATATTGAAAAGCTTTGTAAGGCGTACGGGATCGACTCGTGCCATCGAGTAAAAGTTCCAGTGACCCCGGGTACCATGATTCAAAGTGTGAGAACGGGGGAGAAAATCGATACCACATTCCCGTACAGGTCTTTGGTCGGAAGTCTATTGTTCATCGCCAGCCGAACCAGACCCGACATACTGTTTTCAGTAATAGTGCTTTCTCAGTATAACGAGACGCATTCGACGCGCCATGTCAATATGTTACTGCAGGTCCTGCGATATTTGGCCACCACGTCGAATTATTCGATTAACTTGTCGAACTGTAAAAACAAGAATTTGACAGTTTATACCGACGCGTCGTTTGCCCTAGATCAAGACAAAAGACGAAGCTTTGGGGGACATATTGTTTATATGGGTGGCATTCCCATTTCGTGGAATTGCCACAAACAATCGATGACCTCCTTGTCGATCATGGAGAGCGAATTTCTCGCCGTGGTCGATGGGGTGAAAGAAGTTATTTGGCTCGAGCGCCTTTATGACACGAAGATAATGTTTTGTCCCGAGCGAAATACGCCCTGTGTTTTTGCAGATAGCCAGCCAGCTATCCAATACTGTAAGAATAGGATTGAAAATAGGGCAAATAAACATATAGACGTAAAGCTTCATTTCGTTAGAGATTGGTACGAAAAAGGAACATTCTTGATCGAACACTTTTCCGGCGAATTAAATGTCGCCGATATCCTAACGAAATGGTTAGCAAAATCCAGGTTAAACGCGCTATGCGAATATATCTTTGTAGTCGACAAATAGCCAAACGAAGGGGAATTTGTTGGGTTGGCGTTTTGCTGTTTGTCCCCTTGTACGCATGTATTATCAGATTGCATGTTGTGGATAGATGCAATCAGTGTGTTGTCATGTTGATGTCCTGTATCGCAGTCGATTGATTCTGAATTTTAATCCAATGCTGGTTTTGTACCGCAATCGACTCTTCTTACGTGACGACACACAATCTGCCGTCTGCTCAAAGGAGCAGTTATTGTTTACATTGTTCTGTTTGATTTATCTATTGATTTTGTCATTCTGTAAAGAACGAATCAATGTGTTGAAACAATGATTCGTTCTATCATTTCATTGTGTTTGCGATCGAGGGCAATTAGCCTCGAACCGAGTTGTTTTACTTTACCTTTTGTAATAAAAGATGGCGGACGCGTGTCCGATTTATCCGCCCAGCCAAAAATGATGTTTCCAGTTATTTTGACAGCGCACAGGCCATTGCAGCTCTTCAGGTGCGACAAAATGATAAGTGCACTACAATCAAACTTCAACAATAAGCAAAATACTTAAGACAATCAATTTGCGCGTATACTCGTACATGGTGATAAATAGGTGATGTTGGATGAAAACTGTCAAAGCAAATTTTGAAATTGTCCATTTTTAAAGCCTCCACATCACTCTGAACTTGCCGACCTTTAGATTCAGGAAATATGAAATTTTATTGTAATAATGAATTTGTGGAAACACTTTCTAGACTAAGTGGGGGTTCCTAATGCATAATTTCATAATATTTTTTAGGTTGGGACTCAATTTCTGTACTAAAACACAACTTGAATGGAAAGATTGCACATTGACTAGAGCCAAAATGACAAGTTGTGTTTTGGTACAGAAATTGAGTCCCAACCTAAAAAATAATATGAAATTATGCATTAGGAACCCCCAATTTCTTTGGAAAGTGTTTTCAGAAATTCATTATTACAATAAAATTCCATATTTCCTGAATTTAAGGGTCGGCGAGTTCAGAGTGATGTGGAGGCTTTAAAAATGGACAATTTAAAAATCTGCTTTGACAGTTTTCATCCAACATCACCTATTTATCACCATGTACGAGTATAAACGCAAATTCATTGCTTATTGTTGAAGTTTGATTGTAGTGCACTTATCATTTTGTCGCACCTCCATTTTCATTTTTATGTAATAAATTTTGTGTTTGTTTTTCAATTGGCCCAGTATTTGTTTGTATCACAATTTTACACTTTTGATTAAAATTTCAGCTTTCTGCATGTGCCCAGTGCGAAAAAACTTTGAAAAAAAAGGATGCACCTATCTTTTTGGCGCGTACTGTATATTATGTCGTGCTATTGGTGGCAAAACACTCTGAACATGTTATCCCTAGTTCATGACTTTACTCTGTAGCCCAGACATAGGACGGGTCCCAGAAAGTTGTCTGAATGGGAGACGGGATATAACATTGCTTGTCAAAACCGTAAATCTGTTTTTTTCAACATTTTGACTATTTTTCCTAAATTTGTACTTTTTTGGTTGTTTCTTTTAACAAATATCATACTGTACTCATAAAATGTATGTAATGTAACACCTTGGGGAAGACAGTAGGGGAATTAATCAAATGGTGATGGTAAATACCTCTTGTAAACTAAATTTCTTTCTTATTACTTCATTTGAACTCACAGTGATTGCTAATTCAGATCGACCTGGAATAGGGCTTGACATCTATAATTTTAATGAATTTAAATATTTGAAATTTGCTTTTGTCATTGTAGTCAATATATTTACGCGAAGGATGCCTGGGGGACAGAATTGTGGTCGATTGAACCACATTTTCAATTTGCCGTATAAATTTCGACCCGTAATATTTTCTAGAAAACACCAAATAACTCTGTAGTAGGAGTTTATTGCAGTTAATGGTCGATCATAACTTACCAACCGTTATCACAGCGCAGGTACCATGAATGGACAATTCATTCCTTATTTTGATGTTTGGTTTGTCCATTGATTTCTGTAAGAAGTCTACTATTTTATACAAGTATCTTGGTTACCAAAAAAAATTGGGTTTTCCTTACCGAAATAAATTTAGTTTTGTTAAGGATAGGTTGATCAATATCCCATAATGCAGCCAAGTTAACATTTTCATTAACAATTAACTCAAATAGAATGTTCAAACAATTCATTGGTGTAGAGTTTAAAATATTTTTCCATGCATGTCGTACGTATTCGTTTTCAGTCGTGCATAATTTGAAAGCTGGAAATGACGTCTCCGTTTCATCTCTCATGTAAGCGTCAGTAGCGATGGGGTTCGAAAAGAAATATTTGATTTTCTGCCCAGTTTGATAGCAACAGAGAGCGAGGCAACTCGTTAAAAGTAAACTCCAAACAAATTTGATTTTCAAGCTTTTCGTGGGATCAATTAACGTCTGTAATTCGGGAAATGATTTCTCAAACATCCAACGCCGTGGAATTTGTTGTTGTACAATTTTACGGATTTTATACTTTACCGCAGCCGCTTTCCTATTCATTGCAATCCTCATTGTGCAAAATTAAGAAACTTGATGTTTCTTGTTTGTAAACGGTGAAAACGTCCTGTTTGTTCTAATTTACTTTACAGTTTGCGTGTGATAGTGATTTTATTCCTTCTATGTAGAAGTTTGAGAAATGCATGGACATGAGACACGTTAATGGAATAAATAATCAAGTAAATGTGTTGGCATGGGTAGTGTAGCAATTTGTTAGTTCAATTAAGTTTTGGGCTAATTATTTTCAAAATAATGAATAGACGATGGTAATTATGTTGTCAAAAAAGGAAATATTGGTTTTCTTTCAAATTAATTTTTAATTTGTTGTCGTTTTAGAGATAACGATTTTTAATAGCAAAACTGTGTGACGATCACGCCCCTTTTCACATTTAAAAGACGATAATTCTGTCAATAGATGGCGCTATTACGCTTTTAGCGGCAAATTCGAACATTACTCAGTTTCAGTTGCTTTAATATAAAAACATAAAGGTTTTACATTAAAGTGCCTCTACCAAACATCTTATATGCTTTATAAATATGTTTTAAGATCATTTTAGCAGTTGACAACATAATTCAATTGAATTATAGTGTAGACTACACATCTGGATTGAGCCACCCCTCACCACCTGCAGAGAGTTGGACTTATTTCGGATTAGAGTCAAAGACTTAATCCGAAATATGTCCTGTTTATCCAGTTCCTGTATGGACCTAGTAGAAGACTGTGTCCTAGGTATCCACTTCCTATTTCCTAGGATTGGTGGGATTTAGGTGACCAGTGTTCCCATTGGAGCAATAGTCAACCCATTCTTCCCATCGAGTATATAGGTCCGAGGAAACCGAAAATGGTTCGCTCTTGTCTTGTTTTCTGTTTTATCATACTTACTTGAGCACTCACATATACTTTGCTTCACTTCATGCCAACATTCCGTTGTAGAACCGAGATTGGATTAAATTCCCGGTTACATGCCCTCCGCTTCATGCCAACATTCCGTTGTTGAAATCCCTCAATTATTAATTTTTCTTTTTTCTTTCTTTTACAGTTTGATGTTTCAGGGTTACTCATGATCGCCTTAATCATTAAACTAAATTTTAATTACTGAATGTTAAATTTGGTTTAGATAAATGAAGATTAGCGATAGATAATCAACTCACCAGGTCATTCCTTTTCAATTCTTTTAGCATTTTCACAATTTAATAAATCATGATTGGCATAGGTATTGCCATCACTTCCACACAGGGGCTTGGCATGGGTCATACTCTTACTTTCTTTATCCACACGAATCGAAACTGCAAAAACTACAAGTTAAGAAAAATGTATCAATCTACCGATTTGTTGGTAATGAAGTCAAGGAAACTTACACAGAATAAGTTTGAAATTTTTGTGTCACTTCCTTTATTGAAAGTTTTTGAGGAAATGAATCAAGGTGGATACACAGGACAAGTTGTACTAAATTTAAAAGGATTTAGTATTTTTAGCCACGATGTTTTAATATCACATATAAACAATATTTCTGCTGATGAAATAAAATAAAACATTCATTTTATGAATTTAGTCCATTTTTCTATGGTTTTAGTCAAATCTACCGCCATTATGCACAAGCGTCAATACCTGAGCAAAATGAACTACTAACACATTAATGAGTGTTTTAAATTCATCACGACATGGCCATAATTGTCAACTCCGTTTTCAAAGTGAACAAAAAGAAGACATAAAATATTCATTCTCAAACGAACAAAAGAATTTATATCAATACTTATGTTCCACGTGTTTGACCTGATAAATCTTCAGTACATTTTCCACTTTGTATCATTCAAATTTTAAATAAAAACTATATTTGGGAGGTTTTGGTAAAAAAAAAGACTTTACTGCAGCTGCAGTAATCCTCATTGTGCAAATACAAGAAACTTATTTTAAAAACGCTACAAATCTCCTGTATATTCTAGTTTATTGGAGGTTTGCATGGTATAGCATTTTTTTTTCTTTTGTATAGAAGTTGTAAAAGTGTTTGGATATAAGATGCGTTAATGGAATAAGTAATGAGGAAATTATATACTGCAGACGTTGACATGGCCAGTCTAGCAATTTGTCGGTTCAATCATGTTTTGTGAAAATTATTTGCAAATTAAATGACAAACTAATGAAGAGGTGGTAGTAATTATACTGAAAAAAAAGGAAATATTGATTTTTTTTTCATTTTAATTTTTAGTGTGTTGACTTCTGAGTGAGAACGATTTTTGGGATTAAACTGAATCCATGCACTGAGCTAGCAAACTGGTTGATATTTTTTATTTTCTGATAAAAAAAATGAAATTTTCTGAAAAATTTTCTTTTTAAAAGCTCTTAATTAACTTGACATGAATGTTTGTGTGTATTTGTTTGTTTGTTTCAACTTCCGGAATTGCTAGCGCCACATGCACGTGACTGAAACTATAATGGAGGCCAGATTGTCAGGGTCAACTCTAAAATCTGCTTTGTAAATTCTGAAACCAGGCTAATCCTGGCTAAAATAAAAATTTCAATCTATTCATGTATTTTGTTGTTTAATATTGTAAAGAAAAAGTTCTTTTTTAAAACGTTTTTTGGAATGGTCACGGGTCACGGCAATCAAGAAACAACCAGTGGTAGTAGCACACTCTGGCGGCGATTTGAATCACCAATATAAAAGACTTTTTAAGAGCTGTACCGACTATTTGTGACGATTCTACTTTTGGCTGATTTATTAGCCATTTAAAGAGAGTTAAATCGGTTTTTACAAGACGTTGCTACATCTAGCAACAACCTTACCGAGATAAGCTACGGAAGTCTATACAACGTGAATATGTGAACAAATACAAATAACTTACGATTTTTTGTGACATAACATATTTATTATTCATAATAATTCGATGGGGTTCTGAGCGCGTGTAAACGGGCGGCATCAACTGGTTGAGGATCCGGGCGAAGCCAGAGGGATACGGCTGACTTGTGGCATCGTCACAAATAACGCTACAGAAGTGTATCTGGTCCCGCAGCACGGATATCTAATAATGCAAAGAGTCCTTCGCATTGGTAAGAATATTCTTTAGAATATTCCAGGTTCAAGTGAATATAAAATCATTAGTGTAACATAACAATTTATTGTTATGTAATTAAAATTGTTATGTAATTATTGTTTGGGCGGGGACAGTCACGACAGTTGAGAGAATTGTGGCGGGAGTTGTTGAGGCTCCATCCGCCAGCATGCCTTACGACGACAGGATCTCGTGATCAGGCGCCGATTATTTGTTTGTTCGCCCTGAGAAGACAGTTGTCCATGTTTGTTTCGTCCTCGGGTGGGACCTCCCACGCACATGCTCTGGCAGAGCATCTGACCTATGTTCAAATATTAGCGCAGATAGATGCGACTATCACCGATCATAAGATGGGTATTTGTTTAACAAGTTAATCATCCCGTGCATGGACGATATACTAAGCCACCGTACAGAATCTCGCTGCTTCTTAGAACAGCAAGCTAAAGCTACGGGGCCATTTCATGTATTTAACATGTCTATTACCGGAGTTAATCGGGTGCCTGGATCGACCGATTCGTAGGACTTTAGTCCGGACCTAATATAAGACTGTGTCCAGAAGGGTCCGGACCTAATAGGAGATTGGGTCAAGAAGGGTCCGGACCTAATAGGAGATTGGGTCAAGAAGGGTCCGATTGGTCCCCTTCGAAAGGTAAGTAAATTGGATATTGATTCGATAGAATCAATAAGTTTAAGTAAATAATACTTAATTTATACTGAATAAAATATTTATATTTTATTCAGCTTATACTGAATAAAATATTTATATTTTATTCAGCTTCTCCAAGTAATGATTTATCATAACTCTTAACTTTCTTGAATTTAAACTGCGCGCGTTATTTAAACAGCGCCATCTAGTGTGAACATTGCTAAATACGGGTTTATAACCGTCACATATTAACCAACGATCGACTGAAAACGCGGTAAGTTGATAAGAAGTTTTCATATTGCGACAACAGATGGCGCTGCTGGCCACAACATCATCAGGCAGATCAATTTAATTGAAAAGGTAGAATAGAAACTTCCCTAATTGTATTACCAAAAATTGCAACTGAAGAGAAAAGAAAATAAGAAATTGAGGGACCGAATAACCAAACTTGTGACAGAAAATGAGCATTATTTGAAAAGTAATAACAACCAAACCTACACACAATTAGTGCAAGATTTATTCAAAGAAGAAAAAAATAAACCACTAAGCTTGATGTTGAGAGAACAATTGCAATTTGCCCTAACAAATTCATCAAATAATAAAGGAGTGAAGTGGAGTGCAGGATTTTTGAGATGGTGTACCTACATCTACAATAAAATAAATCTCCTGCTGCTTACAGTACTATTCGAGAGTCAGGATTTATTAATTTGCCATGTAAATACACACTAAAAAAAGAGAAATGGTTGAATTCAAACATCCACCGGATTTTCACAAGCATGTTATTGATAAAGTGAGTTTAATGGCCAACATTGACACTTGTGCAGAGCATAAGAAGTTATTTGTTTTAATCATTGATGAAATATCTGTACGATCTAAAGTGGTGTATAACAAACATACTGAATACTTAATTGGATTCACAGATCTCAGCACAGCACCAAATGACACTAAAAAACTGACCAATGCTGAAGAGAAGAATTTCCAGATTCCACCAGTTGCCACACACATGGTGTCATTATTTGTTCGTGGGCTGACCACTAACTTTAAATTTGCTTTTGTACATTTTCAAACAAAATCAGTCACTGGTAATAGCTTATACAAGATTATTTGGCAAGCAATTGAAATTTTAGAGTCAGCTGGATTTATGAAAATGGCAATTTTGGCAGATGTAGCCACTGCAAACCGAAAATTGTTTAAATTGAGTGCAACTTCCGAGTTTATTCCTTTCAAAACAAAAAATCCATATGCAGCTGCAAGAGGAGAGAAAAGAGACATTTACAATACTTTATATGTGATATACCACACATATTAAAGACTCTCAGGAATTGTATAAGCAACAGTAATTCATTTTGCAAACCACGACAAATGTGGAAATATTCTAAGGAATTATTGTATAATCAATTGCTAGAGGTATTCTATCTGTCAAAATGTAGTGAATGGAGAAAGTTTTCATAAGCTTCGTGTTGTGCGGGTGTACTTCACTTTAGCGACGCCCGTTTTAGCGACGCCGTTTTAACTGGAGAGCCGCATCTTGACATCGAAAGAGCCGCAGGTTGCCGACCCCTGGCCTAGGATCTATGCAGATGTTAGAGATTACGTCTTATCCTGCGAGAAGTGCAGAAAAACAAAAACTGTTACCACAACACCAAAAGGATTGTTACAGCCATGGTCAACTGTCACAAAACCATTTGAGACAGAGTAGGGATAGATACCCCAGGTAAATGCCCAACTTCCAAAATAGGAACAATTATGCATTTATAATGTGACCGCTTGGCCACCCTCGGTGACCAGCGTCACTCCACACACCGCCTAGTGGCCCCAAGCCGTCCCCCTCACGGAGTGGACTGGCCTAACAGGAGAGGAGAGAGCTGAGTGGTGTGGTGAGAGGGAGACGTTGCTGGGAGAGCAGAGGGTGAGGACATGTAAGGGTGAGCTGCCACGGTCAGCAGAGACAACTGCTGATTCTGCCACTCTCACCATTCACCACTGTGACGCTCAGTGGCTGGAAGATGTGCCTGCCGCAGCTTCTATGAGTGGCCCCATAGGACTCACATCCTGTGTGCGACGGGATGCCTAACAGCACCCCACACACTGAGACGGGAGACCCCAACCCCTAGACAACGATTAAAGGCCAAAACCAAAAAATTTGGATTCTCTGTCTCGTCTTTACGTGATGTATGCGTCCCTCCCGTGTAGTAAATCCCCATACTGCGTGGGTAAGACCATATCCAGTCACAATAATGAAGAATTATTTATCGAGCGCAGTCTGTGCAAGAGCATCACCAACTTGCACAGCCATTGAGCTGCGAAATCTTTGGTCTACAAATTAATGTTAAAGGAAGGATCTCCGAGGGAAATTCTAACGGATCGTGGGACTGAGTAAAGAAATAAGATGATAGAAGAGGTTTCAAAACTCTTCAAGTCATTACATAAGACAACAAGCGGATATCATGCCCGGTGTGAAAACCCATTCGGTTTTACATGTAATATTTGATATAATTTATATAATTTAGTTTAACAAAGTTTAGTGTAATTTTATTTGACCTTCTTTTAAATTGTGATTTTGTTTGGCAGAGGGTGTGTTTCTCCCATCTTGCTTCAATTAGGATGCTGGACTCTGAGAAAGCACTCACTTTTATGACCTGAACCCAAACATCTTTGCTCTCCCCTTCTGTAGAGTGTCATGTTTTATCAGTATGCTATAGTTTATATCATTTTTGTTTTGTCATTTTATTCTTTCTTTTGTTGTCTTTAAAGAATAAACTTTTAGTCTTGAGGAAATTGTCAACCACTGCAGTTCAGTTTCTTTTATTACCAGTACTCAAAAATCACATCTAAAATGCGAATTTGGTATTACAAGCTAGGGAAAATCAATCAACTAGTGAAATATCATCACTGCAATTCAAACCCGAACCAATAGTTTAACCGAAAAGTTTAACGCGACGTTTTCAAAAATGCTAACTAGCTATGTCAACGCTGACCACGCGGACTGGGATGAATTCCTGCCATTTCTGTTATTCGCCTATAACACGTCAATTCACGAGACAACGGATTACGCCCCATACTTTCTTTTAACGGGCTATGACGCAGATTACAACGTCAACGTGAACCTGAATCTCCCAAAGAAGGAATTCACATTAAGAACTGTCAAATACACCAGAAAAGCAAGACACATTTCTAACTAACGATTGGAGCAGATGACTGCAAAAAGCAAAAAAAAGATTAAACAAGGACAGAATAGTTGTGGAATTTGAGCCAGAAGACCAAGTTTATTTAAAAACACCAAAATGAAAAGTGGGACCCAGTGAAAAATTATTGTCACAATATTCTGGTTCATATGAAATCGTGTGTCGAACAGCACCAAAAGACTATCAGATAATTCATCTGGTTCACTTGGTTCGATCATCCCCCAAGCCACGTAGCAATTTATTGATTATAATGATATACTTGTAATCAATAAATTCAACAATATTCGATTCTATTAATGCATTTATCTTTTGTAACTTAAGTAAGTTATGTGGCACTTATGGAATTGTCACAATCACCAAGATGTAATGTATGTATAATGCTCACTGCCGGACTACTGCAGTTAACACATGATGTCATAGTCATATGGTCATGACATTACATGTGTTCAAAGTAGTCAAGATGGCAGCCCAACATGTAGTTTTAAGCACAACATTAAAGGAGTTAGTTTTTACTTTTTATGGTTGTGTACTCAATTTCTGTCTACACTATTTCATCAAGTCTTCCACTTTATATTATGATTTTGATGTGATCTACAAATCAGGAAAGAATCATTTGTTGCAGGTGATGACCTGAGTAGAAGTCCAGAGTATATTTAGCAAGGATGAACCAATAAAATTACCCTTACTACCTTCTCTACAAAATTAAATTCTAGACAGTATGGAGAAGTAATGTTATTTAGCTAATTTGAAAAAAAATTCATTACTGTCTTGCCAACACGGAGAATTAAAATCAATAAAATATCTCAAGAAACTCCGTCAGAACATAACTAAAAAAAAATTAAAATATATTTTAATAAGGTAGTTAATTCTAGATTGCCTTGATCAAAATTATTTTGTATTGTATTGTATTTGAATCTTCAAGGTATTGTATTGAAATCAAAGTGATATTACATTTATTATGATTTATGAGGTGCCATAGTCACCATCCATATTATTTTAGTGTACTTATATAAGAGCTACTAGAGCTACCGTACTATAGGTTCACACATGATGTCATGGCCACATGATCATGACATCACACTTAGCGGTTTGTCATTCATGCTCTAAGTTCTATAAGTAAATGCAAGATGGGCTATCAGGTGCTCACTTAGGTTTAATGAAGACTTGGAAGCAAATACACTCAAGATTCTTCTTCTGGACAAGAATTTATAAAAAGGTAGGAAAAATCAAAGACCATGACAACACCACCAAAAGGACTTATACAACCATGGTCCACAATATCAAAACCATTTGAAAGAATAGGTATAGGTGCTTTTTGGACCATTTCCCTTGTTGAAACTAGGAAACGAATATGTCTTTGTCATAACAGACTACATATCAAGTGTAAAAATCGGATGGCAAGCATCATCTTGCACTGAAATACAGTAGAAGCAGCAAAATCTCGTTTACATAGTGATTCTGAAAGGAAGTCCACACAAAATCCTGAATGATAGAAGAACGAAGTACAGAAACCAGATGGTAGATGACATTTCTGCTAAGTTATTTAAGTCGCTCTCCATAAGACTACATCCGGCTACCATCGGAGAAGTTGTTAAATCTGATAAAATGTTTGTGTTTGTTTCCGCTATATTTGAGATCCTTTAGACATTTGTTTGAGGTTTAGAATGCGGGTGTTTTCGTTAACATTGTTTAATGTGCAGTGGCCTTAAAGTCATTCCCCTTTGCGGGTGGACTGAACCAGTATAGGGAAGGAGTGACCTGAGTGGTGTGATGAGTGAGTTGTGCAGATGACAGAAAGAGAGTGCCGGGACAGCAGAGAGAATGCGTGCGCTACTGTAATTAGGTCCCAAAGCCAAAAACGACAATCGTCCCCCGAGTGGACTCTGCCCTGCTCATCATTCACCACTGACGCTCAGTAGCATGGCGATGTGCCTGCTGCAGCCTCCATGAGCAGCTACATGGGTAAGTAAGACGGAATGTTCGTATGTAACCATTACCGACCACGTCACTCATGGAGATCACACCCTGTGTGTAACAGGTCGGTTGCTGGTGTAGCGTGCCTTATGGCACCGCCACACAGCGTAGATGGGAGATCCCGACCCCTAGACAACAGATCTTCCGCAGCCCACTTCATACTCGATGCATTAAATTTTTCCAAAATGAACAACGTATTAAGACTTAAAAAGAAAAAAAGGAATTTTTTATATAATTTAGCATAATTTTTTTTTATAAATTTACATATAATTTTATATAATTATAATTGCTACAAACCTTTATTTTTGGAACTTTTGGCTCGCATTTGGAAATTTTAAAGAATTTTGGGTGGTTTTTGTAGATTTAGAGATTATTGCGAGGATTTTGTAACTTTTCCTAGGCTGCGACGTATTGCGACCAACTACAGGCAGTAAGTTGAAATTGGAATTGGCAAAAATTAAAAAAAAAAATCTGGAAACAAAAATTTTTGGTGACAGTGATTGAACAACATTGCGCCCCACCAAAAATTGACTGGTGCCCTACCAGTGAGGCACGCCCCAGTTTGAGAAACGCTGCTCTAGGACTAACTTATAAGGTGTGATGTCAGCCGAGTTAGGGTCAGTTTGATCGACTTCATTGTATAAGCCAAATCATTACTCTACTCTCGGTCACAACTAGACCGGTGTTTAGTTATGTGTCAAACTCTTGACTTCATTTTGACCTAGATTTTGTAGAAGATGCACCTTGTTATATTAGTTGAGTTAATTACAGTTAAGTTTATTTATTCATTTGGTTTATCCCATAAATATCTTTAGGATTCAAGAGAAGTTCAAGTCCATTCTGAGAGTTCATTGTCCACGTGGTAAACTCATCTGGTTTAACCACGCATCAAATACTTAGAACTGTTGAATAAAACTTAAAAATGACAATATGACAAAATCTTTGAGATGTTTGAACATTTGTTGTTCACACCAATGACATTTGCTGCTGCAACACTAAACTATTTTAAAGTCACTCCACTTTGACACAACATCACAGTTAGGAATCATCTGTCATTAACGTTACAAAAACAATTGGAACCAGAAATGAACGATGCCACATCTCAAGTTTGTAAATGTCCTAGCAAATCATGTGAAGGAGATATTTGTTTTGGATATAAAGTCTGAGTGGAAACAATCATATTATATACTTCAAAATAGCATTAACTGCAACAGGGCATTTCATTGGCAGGTTAGCTCATGATTTATTTACTGCAGTGGTGCTTTACCAGTAAAGGCCAGAAAATGTAAATGCAACAAGGAGTTGCAAGATGATAATAAATAAATTTATATTGTTAAATAAAAGTTTTTCAACATTTACATATTTTTTAATTTTTCTAAAAAAGTTAGTTAAGAATGTGGAACCACGCCACTCTCCTTAAAATAACCAAAACTAGAAGTGATGTATAACTAATAAACATCAAATGTATTATATTTTGTGTATTTGTTTTACATGTCTTACTAATTAAAAAAATGCCAATTATTTGTATTTTACTTCTCCAAGAGATAACAGAATATACTCTAACAAATTCATTTGAGTTGTGTTTTCCGGTAAATAAACATGGCGTCTTTTCACATGTTAATAATGTCCTTTTTATTTTCAACATTACATGAGACATTTTGAATAGAGAGCAGATTGGAAAACCCATAATGATATAAGTGTGATCCATTCCCAACATTTCACTAAAGATTCTTTTGATCCGCAATGCGCCTTGAAAGTATATTACTTGGTTTTCCTCGTGTCCTGAAACTGAATGCAGATGCCAATCCAAAAATAAAATGTACACAATTAAATAGCATTTTGTTTCTTAATGAGGGTCCTTCTGTAATTCAGTTGGGGCCGGTCACTTATTTGGGGATGACATGTGTTGGGAAAATATTTATATTCATTTTTATTTCATTAATGATTGTTTTTAGAGAAAAAAAGGTAAAAAATATTTTTTGTTTTATTTTTTGCAAATTTAATAAATTAATTATTTATTGTTCATTGTGGAAGATGCCATGGAAGCCGAGTCTTACCAAGATTCAACACAAGAAATTAAGGCAGAGGATATTACGACACCAACTAAAGAAGACAGACATCGTGTTGTAATATTTGTCTTTTACACCAATCTGTTTAAACTTCTGTAAGCATCAACTCAAATTTGTAAATGAATTTATTCGTGACAAAATTTTGTGTTGCAAGTTATATATTGTTTGTTTCTGCCACTAATTGTATGAAAATGATATCATTGTAATGTTTCATTCAACAATAAACATCTCAAACATCTTAAATAATTTATGATATATCATATTAGTGATAATAATTGTGATATAATAATTTGTGATAAAGATGTAAATAGAGATGTAAATGCCACATTCATGAGGAAATGCGGTCTTACAATACATATTCTTGTAAATGCCACATTCATAATGGAATGCGGTCTTACAATACAGAAATTTCAAATTCAAAGAATATGAAAAATAAAAAGATGTGTCAGAAATATTCAAATGACCAGAGCTCTCTTCTGGTTCCACCGAGACGGGTTAAGTCATCAGTTTATCCAGGGGTGACCACGTGGAGGTAGAGAGTTGGATTTTACACCCCCGCACCAACCATGCTGCAAAATCAACATGAGCAAATCAATCATTTAGAAAAAAAATATCCTGGGACTGGAAAATTTAATATAATTTTAGAGATTACTAAAGTAAAGTGTTAATTAAAAATTCCTTTCAAAATTAAAGAAAAAAAATGATATCAAAAAATTAAGTTTTTCGGAACATTGAATTGGACTTGTTATCAAAGATTGATTTTTATGAGGAGATGCATGTTACTAGTGATGATGAAATCTTAAAGGTTGGTGTTCTTTTTTCATATAGTGACACAAAATGCATATTTTTTAAAAACTGAAACTAAAAATGAAATATTTATATTATTTTGGCCAAAAATAAATCTGAAATGCATTTTTACACGTAAAATGTACGTTTATGTTTTTTTCCGAAATGACATTTTTCCGCCCGAAAATATCGTAAACACTGTAATTAAATAACTAAATTAATTGATTAATTACTTTTACTTCTTTTTCACCAAATTGCTAGTTTGTCCATTCCTTATCAGGTTAATCACGGTCAGTTGAAGCTTAACTCTGCAACATCGCATAAAAATTCACTCGACTCGCAGACATCATAGAGGTAGAGTCTGAAAAATACGAATATGAAAATGAGTTTCAATGAAAATACGTACAAATTATCAAATTGGGGTAAAATGTTACACATTCCGTTAGAAATAACCAGGTTTGAACATCAATTCAAATAAAATCATCACCTTCGCGTTGGCACCAAAACGTACGCAGGAACGAATCTGTTTCCTTTGTCTGGCTTGGATACGGGGTTCACAGATGAAAAGCAGAGACTATCCACCAGCAGTCTAGACAGAACAAATCTCTAAGCAAATCTGATTTCACTGCACAGATTTTTCTTTTCATTCATATTTTACGCAATTAATTAACGGAAAATAATACCAATAATAAAGTATTTCTTTTGAAAAAATTCAATTACCGAATTTAACATCGAACATTCTCGACGTGCACGTTACAAAACACACGAAAACGTTCGTCGAACGTGTAATCGAATCGAAAAACGTCCGTACATAAATGCAGAAACATGTCTGAATTTATGTACACACATTTGACATGTCTTTGGTCGCATACGGAAACAGCGACAGCGAAGAAAGTGACGCGGAAGCCGATAAAATCGGTTCAATCGCCTGCCAAAACGACCGTGCAACCAGTGCCACCTCCCGATAAAATCAGCGACGACGACGACGGAGACTCGGATTCCGCCCACAACAGCGGACCGCTGCGTTTCTTCGTCGCGGACGAGTCGCTGCCTCCGCCCTCGCAACGGGAATATTTACAAATACAGACGGAGGATGCGGTACTCACTTTCCGCTACCGCAAGGTAGAGTCACCGGTCGAGACCGATCAAGAAATGTTGCGTAAGATCCAAGGTCGAAAAAATCGGGGCAAGGAAGAAATCAATTTCCTCGACGTGTCCGTGGACCTCGAGATGCCGAAAGGCAACGAAATAAAGAGACTGACCCACGAGGCCGGCTATGAGAGCGACAAACCTAAAGTAGGCCCGGTGCCGTCCGCTCAGCAGCGGCGGAAACACCAAATAACTTATTTGGCTTTTCAGGCGAAAGAACGCGAGTTGGAGCTGAAAAACCAATGGGCCGAAAATAGACTCGTGCGGAAACAAACTCAATCGAAATATGGATTTTAATTGTGTACGAATATTATAAAGAAAGAAATTAAAAGTGATAATAATAAAAAGGGATTTATTTTTTGTTAATGCAAGTGTAGGGTTATCAAATTCGAATTTATGGCGAGATTTCCTTAGAGATTTGTTCTGCCTGGACTGGGTATTCCTTGTGTTTCTCCTGTGAACCCCGTATCAAGTCGAGACAAAAGAAAAATCATTCCGTGTTGTTGTCTGCGTTTCGGTGCCGATGCGAAGGCGATGATTTTGTTTGAATTGATGTACAAAACTGATTATTTCTCACGGAATGTATGAGATTTTATCCCAATTTGTATTTATTTGCATTGAAACTCATTTTTGTTTTTATATTTTTTAGGTGGCACTTGTGAGTTAGAATTTTCGTGAGATGTTGCCGAGTTGAGTTACGTCAACTAATCGTGGTAATTCTGATACGGAACGGACAAACTAGCAATTTGGTGAAAAAGAAGTAAAAGAAATTTATTATTTTAGTCATTAAATAAGAGTATTTACGATATTTTCGGGGGGAAAAATGCCATTTTGAGGAAAAACATACACGTATATTTTTCATGTAAAAATGCATTTCAGGCTTATTTTTGGACAAAATAATATCTATTTTATTTTATTTGAAAAAAAAAGAATAGTTTCAGATTAAATAATATGCAATTTGTGTGTCACCATATGTAAAAAGAACACCAACCTTTAACATTCCATCGTCATCGTTACTAACATGCATCGCCTTCATAGAAATCAATATCTGATCACAAGTCGATTCAATGTTAAGAAAAACTTTTCAAAAAATGTTGCTATTAATTTTTGATATTTTTTTTTCTTCTTTTAATTTTGAAAGGAATTTTTAATCAACACTTCACTTTAGTTTTTCAGTCCCAAGACATTTTTTTTTGTAAATGATTGATTTGCTCACGTTGCTTGGTAAGGGGGTGTAAAATCCAACTCTCTACTTCCACGTGGTCACCCCTGGATAAACTGATGACTTAACCCGTCTCAGTGGAACCAGAAGAGAGCTCTGGTCATTTGTATATTTCTGACACATCTTTTTACTTTTCATATTCTTTGAATTTGGTATTTCTGTATTGTAAGACTGCATTCCATTATGAATGTGGCATTTACAACAATATGTATTGTAAGACTGCATTTCCTCATGAATGTGGCATTTACATCTCTTGGCCTTGGTATCCCATTCCACCGTGAATGTGTCATTTACATTTATAATTGATACAACATGCCTTCTCGTATCGTTGCTGGGGTATTCTTCACATGCTGTTCCACTTCTGATTCATCATCTGTATCTTCACTAGCGTAGTCTTCTGCACTTGTATCCGCTGCAACGGACTCCCGTGTCAGACGCGTTTAAACATTGCAGTGAATTGCCCGTTTGGTCATGGTCACATACCTCATATTAATGAAATCCATTTGGGTGCTGCTGTCTCGTCTGCGGTTTTATCTGAAAACAAAATGTTCATGCTTAGATACAGACATATCGCAAATTATTTCAGATGATTGAGATGTTTATTGTAGAATGAAAATTTATAATGTTATCATCTTCAAGGTCATTCACTTCTTAACTTTTAAACCGTTTAAGACACAGCAAAATTTCAAATTACAAAGTTGTAGAACACCATCGAATTAGTACTATGCAACTTATCTCAGCCATCTTAAGTTAAATGGTTTTTTTTAAAAAAAAAAAAAACAAATCAGCAAATTGAGATTTCTTATCTTATGAAAATAAAATAATTTAGGCATTAAAAAAATACGGTGGTTTTTCTTGTTTACTAGCATAATAATAAAAATTTGAATACATTTATTGAACAAATTCAGTACTTTTGAGGTAGAAATTTAAGTTTTGCCACAATGGCTGGTTTTACTTCAGCTGATTTGTTTCATTTCAAAATGATATTAAAACATATCAAGAGGTAGTTGAGAGACTTCTTGCACTCAAGACTCAGAAAAAGGGGTTGGTGTGTCAGAAAGCCACTTATACACTTTGAATGTCACTTGTAGGGTGACAACAAACAACCTCAGGTCTAAAAAAGGATAAGTAAACAAACAAATAAATCTAACTTCGTAACAAAACATAGGACATTAAAGTACTTGATTGGTGATGAATAAATATTGTAAATGAGCCACCAATGAAACGAGGGGTTTCTTTTATCAAAACATGAACTGTTTAATATTTCCAAATAGTAAAACTTATAACCCAAATAAATATTACAATAACAATATAAAGCAAGGGCATCAAATAAGTCTCACCCAATCAGAGGAGGTAAATCAACATAAAACATAGCTAAAGAACCTGAGCCTGACAATGCATGGCTCCAAGGTTTAAACAATAATATACACAGGGTAAAAGAGAATCTGGTCTTTGAATTACGCTAAACTTTGAGTTGAAGAAAAGTGTGCTCAATCAGGGCTTGATTGCAATTTGGTTCGTAGGGTGGCTTCAACGGAAGAAGACCCCATCACAAGAATTCATTGACAAGTGAGTCTAATTAGGCTCAGTGTGACTATAAAACAATATGCTTAATAATTGAAGGGACGCAATGAGTGTTTTCATTTCCATTGGATCGGTTTGTGGGTTTTAGACCCGGAACCTTTTATCGATTGAAACGGAAAAATAAGCATCAGATAAGTCTGTTTTAACCATCCAGAAATCAGGGCCGACCAAGGCAAGTGCAGTGTGAATTTCCTCCATTTTTAAATGTTGGTATTTAATGTGGGCATTCAAGTGTTTTATGTTAAGAATCGGTCTAAAACTGCCATCCTTCTTTGGGACTAAGAATAAAAACTAACAATCTGCTCAGGTATCGATTCTACTGGGTAAGCTGCTCCTTCCTCTACTATTTTGACTACTGTAGATCAGAGAATGGGGCTTGAATTGGATGTGACTCAAATTTCAAGCAATAACCCCTGACAGTCTCAAGAATCCACTCATCTGAAGAGATGGATTGCCAATTTTGGAAACATAAAGGTATTTTCAATGTTTTGTACAAATCTTCGGACTCAGCAGCTTTTCCAGTGTCATGGCACATGGTCCGAATCGAAATGATCAAGCATTGCTATTCGATCCGCGAGAAGTATATCATCAGTTTCGTTAGACTGCTGCTCAATCACATTAAATAAATGGGCTCTGTGCAGCTCGATAAATAAATTTTTAAGCTCATCTGTGACGATTACCTTCTGGAGATAGCAATTGCTAAACTAAAGTGTGAACTATCTGTGTGAAAGTGTAAAATATGCAAACCTGATGTTTTCTCAAAACATAACATTTATTCCGGTTGAAACTTATATAACTATTATGCCTACAAGTGGCTAAAATGACGATAAGTTAAACTATACAGTTATGTGGCAAAAGCCCTGAAATAATATCATTTGAAGGCTTCAGTCATGCAATAAGAATTTGTAACGGTCTTATTGCTGTGACGTAAAAGATGTCATCTATGAATGGCTTTGGCTTCTAAATGGTCCGGGGTTTGGTTCTAAAAGGCGTGTAAATGGTTAGGCTGGGTGGGTTATATCCGAGAGGTGCGGTTGACTTTTCTGTATCGTCACACACATCGCATCACGGATAATTATTGTAATCAATAATTACCGCGAGATGTAACAATGTGAGAATAAATATTCATATTAATTCTATGGAATTAATCATGATATTTTAGAGTCACAAACTTAACTAAACTGTAAAAATAAATAACATATTAAAATAGCGCCGAGCTATTTTTGCCCCGAGTGCAATCAACATCTAAGTCAAGCTTAAATGTTCCATCAAACCAACAACGAATTGAATCGAAGTATTTCGCAGGAAAGGTTATCCATTGCCGGGAAATTACTCCACTCGGTTCTGGCTGGCGGGAGAGTAACCGGGAAATTACTCCGCGTCGATTACTCTGATAATGCGTCTGTGAAATATAAATACTCCACTCTAGATTCTACATTACCAATGCGTCTGTGAATTTTACTCCACTCTAGATTCTGCATTCTACAACGGAATGTTGGCATGAAGCGGGAGGGAGTGCGTCTGTGGGTTGTACCCCACTCTAGATACTACACTTAAATGTGTCTGTGAATTACTCACTCTAGTTACGACATTTCTACAACGGAATGTTGGCATGAAGAGGCGGGAGTGTGTCTGTGAGTCTTCTACTCACTCTAGATACTTACACTAAATACAAGGTATTTCTACAACGGATTGTCGGAACGCAGAGAAGTATAATATGTGCTCAAGTAAATATCGGTATCAAACAAAACAAGAACAAGAGCGAGCTATATCCGTTTTGCAGAGGGATATATACTCGGTGAGAAGAATAGCTGTTCAGTGATCCAATGGGATCACTGGGCAGCCAAATCCATCCAATCCTAGATCACAGGAAGTGGATACTCAGGACATAGTCTTCTACTAGGTCCACTACAGGAACTGGATACGCAGGACACACTTTGGATTAAGTCCCTTTGACTATAATCCGAAAGGAGTCCAACTCACAGTGGGTGATGAAAGGTGACTTCACCAGATGTAAAGTTTGCACATAATTCAATAGAATTATGTGACAAATAAATCAACTAATATTTAAACATCCAAAAGTATTTGAAAGTGTCTAAAGTTGTCGTGGAATAAAATATAAATAATAATTTATATTTTATTCACTCAAAAATTGTCGAAATTTGTAATTACCGCTAAAACGCATCAGCGCCATCTATTGGTGAAATAATCGTCCTATACTAACAAAGTGTATGACAGTGTAACCGTCACAAGTCCCCCTTAAATATATGTTAATTCCATTGAATTTACATACTATTTACTCATATCTGGAGGATCAAGACCACACTGTCATCTGAGGAACTCGATCGGTAACCTTGGTAAGTGAAATCTCTATTTTATAACTTAATTATATAAAATAAAGTCCAACCTTTAATCAAATGCTTCAAAAAATATTTATTAAGATTTTTAGAAAAATCAGAATAATCAAAACCTGTACATTAAGTGATCTTAATACTAACAAAATCTTTTTTCCATTGCAGAGAGGCTTATCTCAACAATAGAACGGAACAACGGAATAACATCAAAAGTGTAACTTATTAATAAAATGACAAATTTGAACATGAACTTTTACAATCTTCAACTTGAAAATGTAAAAACCACACAGAATAAATCTTGTTACGGATTAAAACTTGTTAATAAAATTCAATAATTATCTAAATTCTACCAATGGACTTCTCCACAAAAATTATCACAAAAGGAATTTCCTATAGACCGTGTTGCTTCTGGCTTTAGTGGCAAGTTGAGGAAAGCAACCTATCCTCAACTGCAAGCGCTTTTTCTTCAGTCTAACTCGGAATCCTCCAATAACTCTTCCGCAGCGGTCGAGGTGGTGTATGCTGGCGTGGTCGGAATTCCGATTATCGCGGCGGTGACAATTGCCGCGGCGATCTCTGGACTCATGGGCACCTCCTGAATTTCCGTGGTTTCAGGCTCGACGTCTAATCGCAGTGGGTCTAGCGCTGCCCCATGTTGTTGCTCAGTGAACACTTCGAGTGGGTCTGGGCCTCCTAAAGGCGAAGCTTGGGCAGGAGCTGACTCAACATACAAAAGGTGGTGGTCCAGTAGTCCCTCGTGCCATCCATTTTTAATCGACGAATGGGTGTCGTAAGAGATCTTATTCAGGAGCTGACTCCAAACGTACGATCGGGTCTGGAAGGTCTCGGCTCGCATCGGGTGGAAGATCCACTGCATGATAGTCAAAGGAATTGAATAATTAGGACTTGTACCTTCCTTTAACGCGGTGCTGATCTGTTTTGCTGCTTCGACGAGAACAGGACGATAGTGTTGGATTTCCGCGTTTGCCCGCTCCTGAATGGTCATCTCGGGTGATGGCAGAAATGGAGCGACCATCAGGATGATTGGCTCGGGCGTAACCTGAATATTGACCGTCGGAATCGCAGCTTCGGTCGTCTCGACAACTTGTCCCTCCATTGGAGAAGTGGCAGAAGTTGTGGGTGCCGTCATCTCAGGAGTGGTCGCCAAATTCAATGTTGAGACAACCTGACTCACTTGGGCAACGGTGGAGTCCGATTCTGTGTCGGGCTGCGGTTCGGTAAGTCCTCCTCGTGGGGTTGAGCTGCTGGACATTTGAGCCGGGTCCAAGTAAATCGCCTGTTCGGGTCCTTGATGGATGAGGCCACATTCGCGACACATCGCCCAATTTCGTGCTGTCGGCGTACTTAGCCCTTTGACGATGAACGGAAGAATTTCCTCGTTCCACATGCTCGATATAGAAACGCGTTTACCACCGTGACAATTTACGCAGACTACGGCGTGAATGCCGGACAAAAGGGAGGATAACCATCCGCATCCTGCGCACAATGGGCAAAACATTAGCTTCGACTTGGGCATGATATTAGTTCCCAGGGCGGCAGCTTCCATATCGCGAAACACGTGTTCTCGCCGTTGCTTACGATAACTCGGCAAGTTGAGCTCAGATAAAGAGCGAGCTTGCGATGTAGGGCGAGTCAACGCTTCAGATGAAGATGTCAACGTGGACTTGGTGGGTCCCTTGGATTTGCCTGTCTTGCCTCGACTAGCGGTATCGCGAGGATTTCGTGGTCGGGCAAACGGTCTGCTGGTAACCTGAGACGGTGTTTCTTCATATGATTCTTCTTCTTGTGAGAAGTCGTCTTGGCGCCGTCTCCTTGACGCGGAACGGGAATGGTGCGACGAGTCGTCAGAAAAATCCCAATTCGGAGTCTCGCGGGGTGCATCATAGGTGACAACACGCTGACTTGCTTGACGGCCTCTGGATGGACGTGAGTCGGTTGGACTAACACCCATGGCGGTCCTAATTCGTGGTGGCACGAGATCCGGGTTATCTCGGGCCCAATTGGCGACGAGCTCAGGGTCAGAGGAGGGATTAACAAAGCGATAATCCGTCTCTTCCGACTCTTCTGGGTCCCAATGCACGTATTGGCGCTTGCTAGCACGACCTCGGCGACTCATGGCGTCTTCAAGAAAATATAAATTTATTTGAGAACATGAATCAAACCGTTGGTAATTAATTTAATTTCAAATTAAATTAATTGTCGACCAACAACTAGATTAATGTCATAATTAATTCTTAAGTTCCTTTCGTTAGAGTGTTTCCTTCATTTGTCGAATAATTATTAAGATTAATAATTATCTCTGACTTGATAGACGATTTCACCTTATCTTCTAAAACAATATCGTTGACAAGATATCCAAATCAGTGTTTATGTAATAAAATAAACCTAATTTTTGTATCCAAAACGACATAATAACTAAAACATGTCAAAATATTAAAAAATATTTTTGCAAGTGTTTTTAGTATCTGACAATAGTCACTTTACATGGTTTTAACTACACGAACAATTCCATAATTCGTTCGAGCAAATAGTTTTACCAACGACATCTGGTGGCGTTTGTTATTATCATACACGTGACTCGTTAACACATGTATGTTCGCCAATTTCAAAGGAACTTAAGAGGCATTTTATTTTTCATAAAATAAACACTTACGAACTAGGTGAAGTCCTAGAAGGGTATATTTAGCTAGTTTAATGTCTAGCTTCACGTATTTGCGAGGGCTGCTCGGTTCCGGCGACGTTGGCCGATAAAAACGTTGTGCGGCGCGTGCGAATTCTAAGTCCGCCGTAATGGACGCTTAACCAAAATAAATGTTGTCAATTAATGTTAAAATATTATAAATTTTGACAAAATATTGCTTAAATATTTACCGGAAATTTACTTAGTGAGTTCGTGAGAGACTTACTCGCGGTTTGACTACGGGACGGTTTCGATAATCAACGTCGTGTCGATAATTTCTGAGTTTGAACTGATATTTGTCAAAATGAAAAAATCAGTAAAAATAAACGATAAGTGTTCAAAATCGACTAGATTTTAACTCACTAAATTTCAGCGAAAATCCGTTAAAGCGTCGAAAGTTGAGAATAATCCTTGGTTTCAGTCCAGTATAAAACTTGGCGAACAAGTGAGTGATAATCTCAAACCAGGGGTTAAGGGGAGTTTCGAGGAATAATTTGATTGGTTTGTAATTACTCATCTCGAAGTTTCTATTAACCCAAAAGGGGGAACATAGTTTCAATACAATCGGCCGTGTAAAAATAACTCAAACATTTGTTAAATTTTATTCACATCCAAAAAAAAAAATGTTTTTATTTAATAAAATTTAACAATCCTTCGTGAATATGATTGGAAATATTTATTTTAAAATAAAATATTTTCAATATATTGTGTTTTTAACCCAACTTGACTTGTTTTAAACAATTTATGAGTTGTACAAAATCGGTCACGTATTTTGTGTTCGGCTTGGGTCTACGTTTAGATTGTCGAACGGGAGATGGAAATCTTTTCCTCTTTTTTGATGGATTTTGAGGAGTTTCGTCCTCTTTAGAAGAAATCTGAGAAGTTTCCTCCTCTTTTTCTTCAACCAAATCCTCTGTTTCCATGGATACAGGCTCATTTATTAATTCTGGAGAATTAATAACTTGATCCGCCATCCAATCTGGAGTCGGGTGTGACTCGTTGGTGCCGACTTTCTGATCTAATGTCCATTCCTCAATCGGGTAACTTGGGATATAAGACATTAAATCCTGTATGTTGATCGCTTTTGCTTTCGTGTTATCAGAAAGCTTCCGTAGCGTGTAGGAACCTCCGCCGAGAACAGCCGTAATTTCCCAAGGTCCATCACGTTTCTCAGCGAATCCTGCCGAAATCCCTTTATCTTTATTTGATAAAATATGTGTGGCTTTCCACACGAGATCTCCTTTAGAAAATTGACAAATATAATATTTGTCCTTGTGTAGTCGATCATGCTTTTCGTAATTCGATTGAATTTTCCGATGCATTTCGCTGTGGGCACGTCTAATTACGTCTAAAATACTATAGACATAAGCTTCGGGATTTTCCTTGTCGAATTTGATAGCGTGTTTAGTAATACGCGGGTCAAATGGCAAAGGAACGATTCTTCCCGTATTAAGAATCATCGGTGAACAATTTGTTGCCTCGGACTTGGCGGTGCGCATCGCAAAGGCAAAAGAATTTAAGTATTTTGGCCAATGTGAGTGAATGTCCGAGTATAAAGCTAACATCATTTTCAAGGTCCTGTTAGCGCGCTCTGTAATATTAGCGGCAGCATGATATGGGCTAATGTGAGCAATATCTACGTGATTTTTTCGGCAAAAATCATTAAATATTGTTGACACGAATTGTTTGCCGTTGTCGGAGATTATCTTTTTTGGATATCCCCAACGGTGGAAAACTTCGCTCATCTTATTAACAATACATTCACTTGATGCAGTTGCTAGTGGGAAGACTTCAATCCATTTTGTGCAATTATCAATGATTACTAAAATCCATTTTAATTGCGAACGACCAGCTGGCTTTGGCCCCATCAGGTCAATGCTTATTGTCTCCCACGGGTTGGTCATGTTGTGGGGTGTGTAGCTTGCCCGATGTTTTTGGTGTTGACTAGGTTTGTATTGCTGGCAATGAGTGCAACTGCGAACGTAGTTTCGAGTGTCTTTGCTCATTCTAGGCCAGAAATACATCTTTTTTGCTCTATCTAAGGTTTTGCTCATGCCGGCATGTCCTGTAAGTGGATGGCCATGGCATGCAAATAATGCACGTCTCACAAGGGAGCGTGGAATTACCGCCTTAAACCCGTTGCCTGAGTCGTTTAACTCTTCCTCATCGGTCGGAGCAAAATAAATTAGCATAACACCTTTATTCTCTTCCGGTTCGTCGAGGGTGTAGCCACGAATCGCATTTAACCAATGTTTATCCGTGATACGATTTTTTAATTTTTTGTCTCCTTTTAGGTAAACAAGGATTTTACTACATGCTGGATCTTTAAGCTGCGCTTCGATAATTTCGTCTCTAGTCGGCGGGACTATTTTGAGGATATCTGTTAGCGCAGTGTGTATATTTTCGTGATTACAATTGTGGACATCTATATGTCTGCAATTTTCTCTCGTACATCCTTCTTCCTCCCCCTTTTCTCCAGAATCATGAAATCTAACTGGATTATATGATTCTGAGAAAAAATCTAAACTAAGGCCAACATTTGTAAGAAAATGTTTGCGCTCAGTCTCCGTCACTTTCAAAGATGCACACCTGTTTCCATTCCAAGTTGGATAGAAATGGGTGATTTCCTCTGGTTCGATATAATCGTAATCCGGAGTGTCTAGTGCAGATAGTGGGGCGCGTGACAATGCGTCTGCTACTTGGTTCATTGCGCCGCGTCTAAAAATAATTTTAAACGCGCCACATTGTATTTTGACGGCCCAACGACCAAACCTTCCCGATGGTTCCGGCGTACTCATCAACCAGCTAAGGGCCTTAGCATCGGACTCGAGAGTGAAAGTCGTGTACTCGATATATGGGCGAAACCTCTCGATTGCCCATACAACGGCCAAACACTTCAATTCTGGCGTAGAGTACCTTACTTCAGCCCCGTGTAACACTCGACTGGCGTACGCGACTGCCTTCGGGACCATTATTAATTTCTGCTTCTTTTCACAGAATAATTCTACGTCTTGACAGAGTACTGCACCTAAGCCTGAATGAGAAGCATCTGTCAAAATGACAAAAGGCTTATTCATATCTGGCATGTGGAGAAGGGCTTGGTCCTTGTCACACAAGATATCTTTGATAGTTTCGAATGCAGTTATTTGTGGGTCATCCCACACAAACTTTGCTTGATCATGCATAATATTGGTCAATGGACGAGCAATATTCGCGATGTTCGGAATGAATTTTCGGAAAAAATTCGCAAGTCCTACAAATCTTTGAATGTCTTTAGAGCAAATTGGTTTTGGAAAATTTCTTACAGCCGAGACTTTGTCAGGGTCTGGAAGAAGGGATCCCTCGGAAATTAAATGGCCTAAAAATCGTAGTGATGTTCGACCAAACTTTGATTTGTCTTTATTGATAGTTAGATTCGCGGCGTCTAACTTCTCAAGGACGTGTTTAATATGCAATAAATGATTTTCCCATGTGTCGGAGAAAATAATTATATCGTCCAGATAGACTAAAGCATGTTTATATAAAGAGTCACCTAATACTGTAGTCATGAGGTGTTGGAAAGAGCTAGGTGCGTTACAAAGACCAAATGGCAATCTTTTGAATTGAAATTTGCCTTTTGGGGTGTAAAACGCAGTTTTACTCTTATCCTCCTCCTCCATTTCCATTTGATGATAACCTTTAGTTAGATCAATGGACGTAAAATATTTGGCCTGATTAGTATGATGAATTAGCAGGTCAATACTTGGCATTTGAATCGCATCAACTTCTGTGATTGCATTCAGCCAGCGGTAGTCGATACATAATCGATACTTCCCGCCGGGTTTAGCCACAATGACGGGGTGACTTATGTAGGGGCCAGTTGCGGGTTCGATTAACCCATCGGCCTCTAATTCCTCGACCAATTCCGTCATAATTGCCTTCTTGGCCGGGTTGTACATTCTATATGGCTGGTGTTTCCAAGTAGCACCAGGTTTAAACTTGATGCTGTGCTTGGCAACCTTCGTGCAGCCCAATTGATCTCGAAATACGTTTTTTAATTCCAAAAGAACGTTTACGAGTAATTGTTTTTCTTCCGTCGAGCTGTTGCAGCCTTCGACGAGTTTTTCTGCCCAGTCAGGTGAAGTGAGAGTCCCTTCACCTTGGAGATCCAAAGTCTTAATGCTTGCTAAGCAACAGTTAAGTTCAGTGGTCTCATATGGTGCTGTCCATCCGGGCATGTCATCACAGGTGAACACTGCTCGTTTTGGATTTAAATTGACTCCCGTTCTACGCATAAAGTTGTGGCCTAAAATCAATCCACATACATTCTTGTGTAGAATTATGAAGGTGATAGGCGTAACTCTCCTTTTATCGGCCCATTTGACACAGAGGCAAACTTGGCCGATAGGTCGGTGATCTATTCCGACTGCGCAGACGCGCATTCCACGGGGACATTCTTGTATGAATTCCACCGGAATTTCTGTGTTTGAAAGGAGTTGCACTCCAATAAAACACTGGGTGGCTCCAGAGTCCATTAATGCGTTGTAATCCAAACCTCCAATTTGGACATTCATACGCGGATCATCTTTGCCACCATTAATTAATTTGCTATTGCAAAGTTTGCCAAGAAATTCTTTTCGATCTTTATTGTTCCATTTTTCAAGTTTAAGGATTTTCCTTAACTTGAAAACTTTGGGTACAAGCGGTTTCTTTGGTGCATTCCAACTTCCACTGAAAATACTCAAATTTTCTAGTTGGTCTGTCATGACTTTTAAATTCTCATCGACACCACCAGTGGAACTACTAGCTTTCCGACAGACAGGCACTGCTTCGTAAGAAATGACCAACGATGGTGGTTTATTCTTCGAATCGTCGACATATGGCACTGTGAGGTGACTAGGCTTATGTCTTAATTTAAATTCATCTTTTCGTGAAAATAAATCATTTGAAAATTCCGAGAGAGGAAACAACTCGTTAGGCGGGGGTTGGGCAATTTGAACAACCCCCTGAATCAGTTTTTTGTCTCGTCGGGAGTGGCTGAATCCGTGGGTGCTGGTAAACGCTTAGTTAACAGTTCGACCATGGTTTTCTGGAAGTCAGTAAATTTAGAGTCTAAAGTTTCTGCCGTAACCCAATTTTGTTTGGGTCGCTTAAACTCGGGGTTGGGAGCAGAGTGGTTAAATCTTTTATTAGAATTTAACGAGTCTGTTTTCCCTGCTAATTTTTTCGCAAGAGCTGGACATTCTCTTTTAAAATGTCCGGGCTCGTGACAGAAGAAGCATTTGCGAGTAGTTTTTTCATACTGGGCGGCAAATAGTCGCTCCATCGACCCATCGTCAGTTGAGTCGTCATTTTCCGACTCGTCTTCATCTTCAACCTCATCTTGCGTTTGCGTTAAACGTAGTGAAGTTTTAGATGGAAAAATCTTAGATTTTTTGTGAAGTTTGGGAGTAGGATGATTCTCTCGATTATCGTACTCCAATTTTGCTGCAAGTTGAGCAGAACTTTCAAACTTAGAGCGATTTGCTCCTACATATTGTAGAATGTCATCTACTGTAAAGTCACCATACATTCCTTGTGTACATAACGCCGTAAAACTTTCTTGAGTTAGATTATCGAATAACTGCGCACGTCCAGTTTTATCACCTGACGGCACTTCACCTTGTTCTTGCGTATATCGCAAGAGAAAACTATAGAGTGACTCGTCGGCTCGTTGTTTTACATTAAGAAGTCGCCTTTCTCTTGCAAGTGGGACGAGGTCGAAACAATTGAGAAAAGAGGCTTTGAAAGTTCGCCAACTGTTAAAAGTATGGCGTTGCTTATGGAACCAACGTTGTGCATGGCCTAATAGTCGTCCAGGTACAACAGTGTGCACCATGTCGTCTAAAGGGATGCCTTTCCCGAGTGCGACAGCTTTGACGATTTCAAGGAATCGTGCAACCTCTGTTGTTGTTGGAGAAATGGTTCGATTGGATCAAGGATTAAATGGGCAATCCATGATTTCTGCTCAAAAATTACAAAAGGGGTAAAATGAGGAAGTGGTTCGAGGGTGGGAGAATGGGAATGTTTAGGTTAGGTTAGGTTTAGGTTAGCCGGCGTTGTTGTAGTACAAGAGTAGATATGTGAATACGCATTTAATTTGCAATTCTTGATTTTATCCTCAAGGTGGAATTTAAAGGTATGAAGGAGGAAATGGCCCAAGGCAAGGCCATGGGTGAGTGAATTAAATTATTCTGCTTTTTGAATTAAAAGGAAGTAGGTCATTGAACTACACTTGCTTCTATCACAGCTGGTTTTTGGACAGTTACATTTTGTTGCGAGGGAAGATGGATGAATATCGTGTGTTGGTAAAATCCCATCAAACGTAAAACCATTTTATAGGAAAGTGGGGGGGTAATAAAAGTGAAAAGTGGGGTAAATTGTATGGACTTCCAACGGCAGTGGGCATTGTTTGGCATTGTTTAAAATGGCCTGGGGGCATTGGAAGTGGGGGTTAGGACAAAATTAAAAGTGGGGGTAAATTTAAACGATTTGTCTCGGGATGGTGAGTCGAATGCTATATCGCACATATGGATCAAAGTTCGATCTTACCGTCAGAGTGTTTGATCACATGTTGGATCTGCAGTTGGTGAAATTTTGGCTATGTCCAACACGCTTCGCTTTATTTTCTATGTCCAACACGCTTCGCTTTATTTTCTATGTTCCACGCTTCGCTTTATTTTCTATTTTCCACGCTTCGCTTTATTTTCTATGTTCCACGCTTCGCTTTATTTTCTATGTTCCACGCTTCGCTTTATTTTCTATGTTCCACGCTTCGCTTTATTTTCTATGTTCCACGCTTCCCTTTATTTTCTATGTTCCACGCTTCGCTTTATTTCCTATGTTTTTTTTTAAATTAAACATCTGACCACATGTAAATACAGGTTTTCAATGTGACTCATCAAGAAATAAATGAATAATAAATTGCATGCATGCATGACAATTTAATAAGGCATTGTTAAATGTATGGCGGAAGAATGCTCCATTTTTATAAATATTCTTCCTCCTCATCAAAGCAATTTATATCTATATCTTCAATTTTCTTGCCAGGATTAATTGCATACAACTGCCTTATATGTATTCTAGTATTTAAGTTGAGAGAATCATATATGATTTTTCCTCTTTTTTGTATTACTTTGTTTAGTTCAGGAAATTGACCATTTATACGACATATTAGTGCAAAACTATTTATATCTGTGATTTTAGCCCCCCATCTTCTTATAAGTTCAAACATTATTTGCTTTAAGATATCCTCGCCTTTTTCAAAATCACGGATTACGCAAAGAAATTCCATGTTGTTGTTACTCAGCTGCGAAATGATGTGTTTTAATTGAAAATTTAATTTAATTGAAATGGTTTTTATATATTGTCTTTTAATACATGATTTGAATTGTTTATTTTTAAAAAGAAATGAAATAATTGAATAATTGTTAGAAATTAACTCGGGTAAACATTTAAAAAATTGTTACAATTTCTTAAAAAAATTATTTATTTATTATTCATTGTCAGATGAGTCAGGCTGCTTTAATATATTTACATGGATACGTGTTTCGAATGAAACCAGGTGTTTATTTATTTTTATTTCCAGATTTAATGTGCGAAATATAATTCGTAATTACACTCAATTAATCAAAAGACTATGTCCTCATTAAGAGAAAAAAACAATATAACTATTATTTTAAAAACTTGAGATAATTAATTAATTAATTAATTACATTATGCCGCATTATATATTGTAGCATTTAGCCAAATAAATGGCTTATTTCGGCCAATTCCTGGATTTCGGCTATAGTTACATTGTCATGTACGTATTTGACGTGTTCGATATTCTCACTGGAAAATCTTCCAAGTTTCTCCACCAGGGTTTGGATTTTAATCTGAAATGCGGGTCGCCACAAAAGTAAAGAATCGGTTTTCTCATCAATTGAGCCGCCATAATTGACCAATAAGAATAAGGATAAATGTTTCAAAATTACTTTCCTTTCGTCGGTAGTTTTATTCTGTTGGAGTTCAAAGAGATACATGATTTAATTCTTATATTTCTCAAATTGAAGTGAATATAATGATATTGTTTATTTTTTTATATATACAAATTTTTTTGTTACGGTTATATTTCCGATTGGAATACACACCCGTGCATGTTTACACACTTGCCGCAAGATTTTATGTGAATCTTCGTTAATTTCAAAATAGGTTCGTTTTAATTTTTTAAATAATTTCACTTTTTTGTTAAAAACAGATATTAGGTTTACTTTACAACAACTCCAGATTATTCATTCCTCGGATGATTTTAATGATTGTATTCTGCCTGAGATTAAGATTGGCAGCTAAATAGAGCGCAAAGAGGCAAAACATCCCGCAAGAATCCTCTTTTGTTAATGAATACACTTCTTTCGAAGCATAATCTAGGATAACGTCTCTACCGACGAAATCAATGATCTCTTTTGGTGGAACGTTTCCCAAATTATCGAAGTAAATACCTCTGTCATTGCAAAGATACAAGCTTACCCAATGTGTACCGCCACCCGCCGATGGGTCTAAATTGATGACGAAGCTTTCATTCTTGCTGCGGTGATTCGCAAGCGGTTTCAGGCAATCGATGGGCAACACGTTGTTGAAGTGGGCGATACGTAGTTTGTTCTTTGCCCAGTTGTAAATTTCCACGTTATTCATTTTTTAATATCGACGAGTTCATCGACCCATGAATTATGCTTCTGATCGTAGCCGACCCATTTCACTAGGTACTTCCATGATCCATCGCTGTTTTTCTTTTTTCTAATGACTTTCTCGATCAAGTAGGGATCATCTACCCTGGTTTCAGTTTTTTGGAGTTCTTCACGGTAAAAGGAACCTTTGATCGATTCTCCCAAACTGTCTTTCAATTTGAAAATTGGAGGTTCATACGTCGTGTCCACTTTATCAATTGTAAAGATTTCTTTAGTCCAATTTTGCAAAAACCCTTTGTCAAATATGGATTTGGATTTGGAAATACGCACTCGGTCGCCCACTTTGAATTTAGGCTTGGACGTTGCTGGTTCGGGAAGTAATTTTAGTCTGAGCGCCTTTTCATGTTTGGGAGCCACATTTTTGGGTTTCATGTTGGTCGTACGGTGAACCGAAGAGTTATAACGGGTCATCAATTGGGGTAAGATAGTAATCCAATTCCTCGAACCTTTCAAAGTAAAATGCCTGTACATGCGCTCTTTGAGCGTGCGATTGAACCGCTCGACCATGCTCGCTTTCAACGGCGAGTGTGTGGAAAAATGGTTGATGTTGAACTTTTTGACCAGTGCCTTGAAATGGGAATTGTAGAATTCTTTCCCCCAATCGGATGCCATGTTGACCGGCCCCTTATTCCCCGCTTTGACAAGCACCTTTTCAAATGCAGCGGTTACGTCTTTGCCAGTCTTTGATTTGATGGGAACCGCATACGCATATTTAGAGAACGCATCTATAACCGTTAATAAGTATTTATAACCTTTGTTTACACGGGAAAAAGGTATCAATTCGACTAAATCGATCTGCCATAAGTCGTTGATTGCAAAAGATACGACCGGACGTCTGACGTAATGCCTACGTGTCGGCTTATGTAATTCAGATACCAGTTGTTCTATGTCAGGCATTTTTTTTTTTTTTTTAGTCCCATTCCCAGTTTAAGTTTGGTATTGAACGTTGCTTTGATTGCTTTGGCGGCTAATTTTGTGCTTAAACTGACTGTTGAATCGGAGATGATTAAAACACATGCTTCGACCAACTTTCTGTCTGCTTCGTGTCTGGCTTCTAAGTTCTCATTTATGTAAGCAATGTCGTGCAGCTTGCACGCTTCATCCAATGGGTTTATGCCTTTATCACCTCTAGCTAAACGCTTATCTAATTTTGTGCCTGGGCCGCAATAATTGTACCCAGGGATATGCATTTCTACCGGTAATTTATTGATTAGTTTATTCAAAAGTCCTTTTCCGGTTGCTGGAGATTTTTTTTTTTATGAACTGATATTTCAAGGTCCCGCATGCCAAGCATTTACCTCTTTTGTAGGCTCTGTTGTTCTTAGTGACTCCCATTTCCAACGTGCCGGTAGGAGTAGACTTTTTACATTTAACGCAAAACATGTTTGTCTTCTTTTTTTATTACGGGAATATAAAAAATGAATGTCATAAATTTTGACACGGGGCGCTTGGATAAATGTGATAAGTCGATTCTGCCAAAAAACATAAGATGCATCATGTGTGGCCCGGCTGAATGTGGGAAAACGAATCTGTTGCTAAACTTCCTGCACTGGTTACGATTTGACAAGCTGATGGTGTTTTCTAAAACTTTATTTCAACCAAAATACGAGCGGTTAAGAGAGTTGTTCGAGGATCTAGAATCGGAATTGGGCGAACAGGTAGCTCATTTCTTCCCGAGCAACGAAGATGTGCCGTCTCCCGAACAACTTTTTGATAAAAATGTGAACAAGTCTATTTTTGTGTTTGACGATGTGATGACCGACAAGCAACATAATATTGAGAAATATTTTGCCCAGGGCCGACATAGTAACGTAGACTCTTTTTACTTGTGTCAGACTTATAGCCGGATCCCAAAACAGGTGATAAGAGACAATGCCAATTTAATAATCATGTTCAGACAAGACGAAAGAAACATGAAACACGTTTTTGACAACCATGTTGGAACGGACATGACGTACGTTCGATTCAGAGACATGTGTAAGTCATGTTGGGACGATGATACGTTTGGCTTTCTCACCATTGACAAGACCAAGTCTATGTCGAGCGGGAGATATAAAAATAAATTTTCCCCATTTTTAAAAAATGAACATGAATAAACAGCAGCGTGGAAATTACGAGAAATTAAAACAGAGCTTGAAAAAAAAGTTTCTGCAAGATAAGTTAAACAGAGGATCCGAAGATGAAGCGCTTGGTGCATTCTTCAAACCGGTAACTGCCGCATTGCATAGCCTGCCGCAGCAGCAGCAAGTATCTCCACCCCAACCCATGTCTTTCAAACCGTCACCTTCCACTACCGTTAAAAGCGAGCCTGAGAAGACAATGTCAAAAATGGATATAGAGACACCCGTCAGAAATTGGGAAAATGCATCCATTAAAAGACAGTTCTTACGCCAAAGCTTGTCCTCTAGTCATCGTGGAACTCCTCAAAGTTTAGTTGATTACGATGAAGCGAACAATACATCACTTCGAAGTGTGGAAGAAGAAGAAGCAAATCTTGGTGACGATGCTGATGCTGATGATGTTTCTGATAAATATCGCACGGAAGTACGTAGAAGTCTCGAATGGAAAAAGAAAGAAACAAATCCGGAAGACACATATCTGCAATCTTTTATAAGTTATTATTCTGCAAATGTGGGTAATATAGACCGTGTGTTTGGAATCAGATTTGATACTAAAGACTTAAAATTTAAAATAGGAGTCGAAGAAGTTACATTTATCCCGGATCATATTTCTGTAAGAAATAAAACATACAGATTCGATAAAGAATTAAAGGATTTCCTCTTGAACAAAATTCCAGCATTGGATCCATATCAGAATCAGAAGGCATTAAATAATTATGCCGACATTCTAATCAAAACTAAAGCATTATTTAGTCGTCATGATCCAGCAACTAATAGGCCAAAATCTTCTAAAGGAGAGAAGTATCTGAAAGTGATTAAACCAATTTGGCAACACTACAAACAATATCAAGCACAATATCTACAATCGGGCAAAGGTGTCACGAAAACGTTTCGGCCGCACAACTCCGTAGACTACAAGTATTACAATAACCCGGACGAATTAATAGACAGGCTGCGATTGTTGCATGTATCACGGGATGCTGGAAACCAGTCTCACGACAACGAAATTGTAGAAATACTTATGGAACTAAAAGAGGAAAGAATCCTCGATAAAACCAAGTTTGAAAACATGCGTAAGAAAATTCTCGCGAATTAAAAAAAACAACATGTCTATTGTATTGAGTAGCACAAAGACCGATTTTCTCACCACATTCTCGTCGCCTTTATTACTGGGCGAGGATGAATTTGAATTGGGATTAGTGAGTCTGGAGACTTTTAATTCAATGCCAAATATCACCGAGGATAACAACGTATTCGTGTATTCGATCGATAAAACGAAAACATCGCTAATCATTACTTTCCCACCCGGTAGTTACGAACTCGTCGACATTATCGCTCGATTACATACCGAGATGAAAGCGAGAGGACATTGGGATCAAAACAGTGACCTACCGTTCATCGACATAAAAGAGAATATTAACACTTTATCTACGACGTTGACGATAAGTCAAATGGAATATGCCGTAGATTTCACGCACGAGAATAACATGGCTCATTTATTCGGATTTGAAAAGCGTGAATATACGGCTGGAACCAGCGAGTCGGTCAATCCCGTTAACATTTTCCACATAAACACCATACTGGTGCACTGCGATTTAATTACCGATTCGTACTTGAACGGCGAAGCATCTCCGATTATTTACGCATTTTTTCCAAACGTTCCGGCCGGTTTCAAAATAGTCGAAATGCCGAATAACATACTGTACTTGCCGGTAAAAAATCAATCCAAAATTCACGAAGTCAGAATATGGTTGACCGATCAAGACAGTAAACCCATCGATCTCAGAGGGGAAGTTTTTACCGCGCGGTTCCATTTGAGAAGAAAAACGTCAGTTTAAAAAAATAAGATGCCGATTATATTTAAGAAAAAAAATATTACGACACATTATGTCGTCGCAAAAGAGAAGCCTACAATAGAGCCGGCTATGAGAGGCGGTGGCAATGTGGAAATGAAAGTAGCTTCACTTCGTTCCGATAATAAAGATTACATAAACTCTTTTTAAATGAATTACTTGTAAATGAATTGAATTACACATTTAATATTTTCTATTAAATATTTACAAATAAATGAATTACTTGTAAATGAATTGAATTACACATTTAACATTTTCTATTAAATATTTACAAATAAATGAATTACTTGTAAATGAATTGAATTACACATTTAATATTTTCTATTAAATATTGACAAATAAATGAATTACTTGTAAATGAATTAAATTACTTGTAAATGAATTGAAATACACATTTAACATTTTCTATTAAATATTTACAAATAAATAAATTACTTGTAATTGTATATTTGTATATTTGTATATATATATATATATATATTTCGTAATTAAAAAATAGCAACCATGCAAGTCGTCGAAAATTATTTAGACGTCGAACAACCGTTCGTCATCGACGAATCTGTAAATGCATACAGATATCACGAGTATCACCCGATTATTGGGACAAATTTGAATAACGTGAACTCTGAAATTCGACTAATCATACAGAACGAAGATATCTGGACACACCCCCATAAAAGTTACGTATGCGTAACGGGGCAGTTGACAAAGAATGATGGAACGGAATATGCGTCGGAGGGAAAAGACACCGATGATGCGGCAACGCTAGTGAATAATTTCATGCCTTTTCTCTTCAGCAACCTGAAATATCACATCGGAGATAAACTAATCGACGAGATTAATTATCCAGGCTATGCCACCACTATGAAAGGCGCTTTGTCGTATCACAATCGCCAAAACGCAATCGAAAATATGGGCTGGTTACCCGACCACAAGTCCGGCAAATCGGTGGATCTCGACAATCCCGGATTTGAGTCACGGCGCAGGTTATACAACTTGCTGCCAAAAAAGCACGGTACCTTTTCATTGTTAGTGCCACTGACCCATCTGATGGGATTCTTTGAAGACTACAACAAAGTCATTTACGGAGCCAAACAAGTTTTAACTTTGATGAGAACGCACAACGATGATGCCATTTTTAAAGCCGCGACCAAAACTGTGGCTGGAGCCGCGCAAGCCATACCCGAAGGTAAAATAGTTCTCCAACAACTATATTGGTTGATGCCGCACGTTATTCCATCCGATGTGCAAAAGAGTCGACTGCTCGCAGCCATGGATAGAGGCGTGAATATTCCATTAGCGTTCCGCCATTGGTCGTTCGAAATGTCGGACTTGCCCCAAACCACGGAGCATGCCTGGCGAGTGGTAACCACCAGCACTTCCGAAAAACCGCGGTACATCATCGTCGGATTTCAGACCGATAAAAGAAACGACCAAACCAAAAATACGGCAATATTCGACACCGTTAAAGTCAACGAAGTTCACGCTTACCTGAACTCTGAGCGGTACCTCTATTTAGACTCGAACGAGAACTTTGAAAATAGCAATTTCAGTAGGTTTCTAGAATCGTGCATCCAATTTAGGAAAGATTATTACGGCGCATCTGATATAATGTTCAACGCGTGGGATTATGCGAAGCTTTACCCGCTGATTGTGATCGATTGCTCGAAACAGAGCGAGAGGCTGAAAACTGGCATAATCGACGTGCAAATAAAAATGAAATTCGAAACGGCAGTCCCGGCCAATACTAAAGCTTACGCTTTGATAATAGGCGACAGATTGATGAATATGAAATTGGACAAAGGCAAAATCGAAGTGTTATATTAAAGTTATAAAAAAATAAGAGATGTATAAAATACATAAGGTAGCGTTAACCCCCAATCAGCAACGAAAGGTATCCAAATCCATCAAAAAAAGGATACCCTTACATTTAAGATTGAAGTATAAACAACTGAACGGCAATCATGGCTTGTCTCTTACTGATAGACAGATAAATAAGATTAAAAAGGCCGGTTCTAAAAAGAAAGGAATGACTTTAAGCATACCCACGAAACAGGTTAGACAAACTGGTGGATTCTTTCCATTGCTGCTTCCATTATTGGGGGCATTGGGTGGACTGGCTGGAGGTGCGGCAGGGATCGCTAAAGCCGTAGACTCGGCAAAAACAAATAAGGAAATGGTCGATGAAGCCAAGCGCCACAATTTAGCCACTGAAGGCAAAGGTCTACGTCGGCCGTTAAAAAAAAAATTACGGATTCGCAAAACTGGAAAAGGTTTCTACTTGAAACCGTACGGCTCGTCGGCGGCGGGAAAGATGGGGCAATAATTCAACCGCTGGATTCCCTGCAATTGGGCAAATTGGCTAGACGAATGAATATTCCATTCTTCAGAGGCGTGTTCTCCAGAGACACGTTGCCCGTCAAAGCCAGACCCTTCGAATGTGGGATTGTTAATTTGAATAAGCATCTGCAAAGTGGTAGCCATTGGGTGGCGTACGCTAAAAATAAGCGAGATAAATTATACTTTGATAGTTTCGGCGATCTTCCACCTCCTGTTGAATTGTACCGTTACCTGGGAGACAATATAAAATATAACGTTTATCAATATCAATCGTTTGACGAAGTCACGTGCGGACATTTGTGTTTGTTCGTATTAAAAAAATGGGGAGCGTTAATAAGGCGAGAGACGACTTCCACTTAAATCCAGTGCATAGATTTGGTCTGACCCCGCGCAAAATTGCCAAACGAGACGGAAGTAATTTAACGCATGACGAACAAGAGCAGATTAGGCGAATGGTGTTCGGCCACAGAAACGATATCGCTCAACTAAAAAAAGATTTTAACGTCGGAATACCAGACCCGGCAGCTGCAGGTACTGCTACGCTTATGGATGATATGAAATCTCGAGTCGATGACCATATTAAACAGAGTTTACAGCACGATGAGCGAGTTAAAGCGAACATAGTTGCACATAAGGCAGAAATGGCTGTGGAAATAGAACACATCAAACAGAGTTTACAAGATGATGGGCAAATTAAAGCTGAAATGACTGCAGAAATAGAGCACATCAAACAGAGTTTACAAGACGATGAGCGAGTTAAAGCAATGATAGATGCACATAAGGCTGAAATGACTGCAGAAATAGAGCAGATCAAACAAAGTTTACAGGATGATGAGCAAGTTAAAGCAATGCTAGATGCCCATAAGGCTGAAATGGTTGCAGAAATAGAGCACAACAAACAGAGTTTGCAGGATGATGAGCGAGTTAAAGCAATGCTAGATGCATATAAGGCTGAAATGGTTGCAGAAATAGAGCGCAACAAACAGAGTTTACAGGATGATGGGCAAATTAAAGCAATGCTAGAAGCACATAAGGCTGAAATGAGTGCAAAAATAGAAAACATCAAGCAGAGTTTACGGGACAATGAGCAAATTAGAGGAACTTATGTTATAAAATATGAAACAGCTAAGAAATCCGCTGAAAGCGGGCAGGTGTATTTTTATCCTTTTCATACATTAATTGTTCCTTATAAACATGATTATTGTTTTAGATTATTTCGAAATTGTCAGTTGACAAATGTAGATATTATCACACACGATACGCGCGATTTAAAGAACATTGATGATGAAGAAGTAAACCCTAAGGGTTGTGTCGTTAGACGAATAAGTAGGAATAAACACATAAGTAGAACTATTTTTAAAATAGGTGATATACCAGAATTTGACAAGAATCATAACAGATTCTGGTCATTTGTTGTCAGTCCTCCAGAACAACTTGATGCTGGAGATGAACTCACTGTAACAGGGTTCATTGCAAAATCTGAGATAGAAATACGAGAAGTTTATGTATATTTAAACTTGGAATTGTTTTATTAACAATTTTACTCAACATAACCATAAGCCTTGGTGTGTATACAATCTTCTAATATCACTCGTTTCTTGTCTTTTGCCGACAATGCCAATTTGTCCACCTCGACCGTTGTGATAACGTGCAGTTTCGATTTGATCGTTTCAAATTTCAATCTGTGGGCCTCCCGTTCTCCGAACAATATCTTCTTGTACGCCTCCAAGTCCAGCTCTTGCTCCACGACGGCTTTCTTTATGCCTTTACATCGCATGCTCGTTTTCCCGTTCACGTTATAAGCGTAACATTTGGCTCTTAGCCCTACAAACTCTTCTATCGGCTCGCCGGCAGTCTCGTCTTTGAAGCATCCTATTACACGCCTGTTCCTGCCATCGGGTGGATCGTAATTAGACAGATCCATCACTTCTGGTATTTCTTCTCTGAAGAACGAGTAGACTGACGGAGCTTCTATTTCATACATCAAACTATCCGTATCCGTCATCAGCAATCTCAGCTTGTCTGAGAATTTTTTTTTCATGACGTTGTAATGAAAGTCATATAGCAAGCATTTAGACAAGTCCAGGATAGTTAATCCGCTGTAAATAGGTTTGTCTAACGTCAATTCCAGCTTTCGGCGTTCAACCAACAACAGATCATTATTCAAAACTTTAAATCCTTTCAAACCAGCGTGGTTGAGGTGTTTATACCAGTCTTTCTTATTATTCACCAGATAAAATTGTCTATATTTCCTCACGTCCTGCAAGGTTTTTCCAAAGACCGAATTGTTAGCTAATTTCGCTAATTCCTGCTCAAAATCACTGGTAGCGGACTTCCGTTTCTCAATATTCAGTTCGATATACTTCGCCAACCACGGGTTTTGCTCAAACGTCAGCACTCTTTTTATTTTCATCAACGTCATGCCCAGGGACAAGTACAATTGCAGAGCTCTGTAATGCAGAATGTAATTACAACGACCTTGCAAATGCGGGATTAATCTGGGGCAAGTGTCGTCCGCTGAACGTATCATTTCCGGAGCCAAAGGCAGACAATTGTGGGACAAGTGCAGTTCTTGCGGATATCCCAAATCCACTTCCAAGATGCATCCCATCGTATCGTTCTCTCCCATTTTCAAAATACGTTCTTGCGTCCATTGGGCTAAATTATCGTCGAAGGCAAAGTTGCCAACGGGTAATGGTTTGCTCATTGCCCAAGAATACATGGAATTTGCATCCAAATAGACGATGTAACTCTCTGGTTTCTCACAATCGTACCCCGATGGCAGAAGAGGATTATTAGCTTTGGCGTAGCGTTGACTGATCGTGGCAACACCGCCTCTTATTCCTTGTTCGACAAACATGTACATATCTGGATCCGACAGAAGCTCCAATTTAACTTTGGTGATGAGCAGCGCAGCATCCCAAGACAGACTCGGAAACGTGATATAATGACAGGGGTCTAGCTTGTAATGATTCAAACACATTTTCCTAAACTGTTCGAATATATCCGCCAACAACAGAGTGTCAGTCTTCAGATATAAATCGTGATATTCGCCCATGTTTTTAATTCCCAACGTTTTCCAAACTAACTGGGCATATTGGTAATCGTCGTCGGATATGTTCTCAAATTCTTCTATCGGTGGAAGTTTATCTTCTTGAAATTTTGACCAACCGGTCATATATCTGTAAGGGTATACTCCTTTCCTCTTAAGAAAATCAATTTCCTCACCCTTAAACTCGCTTCGAAAGACAACGAACTGCGACTTCTCTAGATTTTTAGCCAAATTGGATAAACTGCTCGCGAGAAATTGGAAACTATCCAAGAATTTTAACGTAACTTTACGGGGTACTTTTGGATCATCGCTGGTATTGATTCTCAGCGTGAAAGATTTGTATAATTCCGAGTTTTCGGCGATGACGGTCACTTTTTCTGTCTCGACGGTTAAATGCGGGAATATCAAATGAAAATCGTATCTTTTTCCATTATGGAAAACTACAGGCACAGATCTCCGCCAATGGTAGTTCAGGTTACAATTGCCGTGTGCGGCTCCGCGGAACTGTCCGGTGAAATGGTTATGATCCAAGACTTTTGTCCAGCCTTCTAATTCTTCAAAGAATTCATCACCGCATAAGTAACACGTTGTTGCATTTCTATAGGCCTTCCATTGAAGCGGAGTCATCGTTTTGGAATTGAATTGTTTTTGTCCCAATTCGGAAAATTGAAGAACCACGGCTTTAATTTCCACACGCAACGATTGCAAAAAATGTTCGACGGCATCCGGACCTCTGTACAGCTGTAACGGTCTGGAATAAGCTTCGTTCTCCGTGCACACCACTTTAAACGAATAACCACACGGTTCGTGAGAATTAATGGTGATCGAATGTAAAGTGGGTTTGATCTCCACTTCAGGCACTAAGAATGCCTCAAAATCAGCGTAGCAAACGTACGGTACAGGATATTTTTTTTTTCACTCTTGAACGTACAGATCGTTCCTTTTTCGGGGCATTTAGTGGCGGAGGGAGTGTTTTTTCCACAGTATCGTGTATGCTTAACAAGCACTTTGGCGCTGGAATACCCGTTCATACAGTTCATACAATAATACCTCTTGTGGCCATCGCCAACGCTCATGAGTCGCGAGAAATCCTTGATCCACATGTAATGATTTTGTTTCTTCAGTAGATTAATAGTGGTAAGGCGGTTTGTCTGAATATTCACTTTTATCGGAACAATCCGTGACGTGGGCAGCAACGCGAATACATTAATGTTCAAACTTTTATTCCGTCTTTCGAACGTAAGCACTTCTTTCGGACCCACGGGAAAAACTAGCCCTTCGAGATTAAGTTTGTCCATAAACTTTCGTAATAACCCGTTCTGCATACATTATCGGGCGCCGGATGTAAGGCAGCCAATACGGACCACAAAAAACTTTTTTGATCCGAGTTCTGGACATTTACCACGGCTTTTTTACTGCGTAGATGTTCATTCAGTTCCTTAAATGACGATTCTTCTTCTTCGGGAACGGAGTGGAATACTGTCAGGTGTTTGTCTCTACCTACAATGCTCTTGAATTGGTTGTCGCAGTAGTGGCACGGAAAATAACCGAGCAAACGTTTTAGATTCCTCACAAGTCCATAGCAATTATTTCCATAGAAGAATAAATCAACATGATGTTTCCTGTTTCTGTGTACGGTCACGTATCTTTGCACGCGATTGCTGTCCCAAAAATAAATAGTTACTTCGATATCGGGATTCTGCAACTGGAATTTTTCTACGTTTCTGTAAGACAAAGGAAATTCAAAACCTTGCAAGTTCAATTCGTGCTCATACTTCAAGTAATTTGGTACATGTTCGGGATGATTAGCTGTAGGATGTACACATGCAAGAACGGCCCAAACAAAAGACTTTTGCAACTCAATTTTAAAAGTCAAAATCGCTTTCTTATTGCAAATGACGGCCGGCAAATCGTTGTTCAAACTCAACGGAAATGACGGAACATCTTTGTACCATCCACCTTTCTGGTGTAAAGCAGCAAACTTAATTTTAATCTCGTCCACACAAAGGTAATATAAATAGTCGTGAGTTTCGACAAATTCGGCATTTTGTATGGCCAGTTGTTTCGCAGCCGAATCCAGAATGTGGTCAACATCGTCCGAATGCATCACGAACGGATCGGCCTGGTACCATTTATGATGATCAGTCGACTTGTTCAGGGAATGCCGATATCTCAATAGCATCATAACGCTCACTTTGCACGAATTCATGCTGGCTGCAACTTCTGCTGCCAATGCACGGATATTTGGAGTGGCATCTTTCATCACGTCTTCTATGTCAAAAATCCTTTCGTCAAATTCGACAATGTACTCAAGCACTTGTCCGTCAAAGATACTTTTGTAAAGATAATACGGCCGAGGCTCGATGTTCACAAAATCATCATATTCTCGGCACTTCGCCAAGAGTTGTTCCAACTTGATGTGTAACTTGAAATCCTTAGATAAATGTCCATTTTCTCTTTTTCCTTTTAAAAACTCTACGCATTTCTTGGATTTGTATCTATTCATCCTGAGCACTGAACGAATCTAAATAGATTTTCATTTTTTATATAAAAATAATTTTGAAAAATTAGAAAATTGGGCATAGGTTTTCCGCTCCGTCAGGATTCAGGGTCGTTGATCAACTGAAAAAATTCTGATTCATTTATATACAAACACAAATAAAAAATAAATACAAATATAAATGCAGAAAACTATTTAAAATAAAATACAATTTAAAAAGAAATTGTTAAAAGGTTAAATTGATTTAATGAAATTTCTTAAATAAAAATTTTATTTGTAAATAAAAATTTTATTTGTAAATAAAAATGTTAAATGCTATTAATGTTGAAATGTATTAAAACTATTTTAAATGAGAATTCATTTGATTTTTTTTCTGGTGAAATGTTTTAATACATTTTAACTTTTAGAATTACACTTGCCTATTAACTAGGCCACATTTGTAAATTAAAAATTTCCTTCAGGCAAATGAATTCTCATTTAAACTTGTTTTAATACATTTTAACATTAATAGCATTAAACATTTTCATTTACAAATACAAATAAAAAATAAAATAGAAATATAAATGCAGAAAACTATTTCAAATAAAATACAATTTAAAATGAAATTGATAAAAGGTTAAATTAATTTAATTAAAATGTTTAATGCAATGAATGTTGAAATGTATTAAACCAATTTTAAATAAGAATTCAATTGATTTTTCTGACGGATTGTTTTAATACATTTTAACTTTTAGAATTACACATTTTCATTTACAAATAAAAATTAAAAATAAGTATAAATATAAATACAGAAGCGTGCGAGACAACCTAACCTAAACATTCCCATTCTCCCACCCTCGAACCACTTCCTCATTTTACCCCTTTTGTAATTTTTGAGCAGAAATCATGGATTGCCCATTTAATCCTTGATCCAATCGAACCATTTCTCCAACAACACTCTGTCTGTTTCCCGTCAAAAATAGGAATCTCGATTCCTTTTCCAAAATTCTGATTGGGAGTATTTGGGCTCCGGATTTGACCAACCAAACCCTGAATAATTTGTCTTACATTTTCGTCTGACAAATTAGAAGCAGAGTTCGAATTGGGTGTAGACCGGCTTTCTTGGTCTCTGGGTGGCGGATTTGGCTCTTCTCGGAAATTTTGACGTCTATCAGGTGGCGGAGGAGAACGCGAATTATTACGTCGGTGGAAATTATTGTTATAATTTCCCCCTCCACCAGCGTGAGATTCGTCACTACTCGAGTTAGGATCGGAGTCACGAGGATCGCCTGGAGCTCCGGGAAATCGTTGATTTCTCGGCGGAGCTCGTCCACCTTGAGAGCGGGAATTTCTATAATTCCTAAAATCTCCATCAGATTGGGTGTGGGATTGAAAATTTTGATAATTTTCATTTCTCCCCCTTGGTTGGATCGACAGATTAGTTCGAGGCTGTGGAATTCTGAAAGAATCGTTCGAATTCCCAGTGGGAGCGGGTAAATTATTATTTACTGCCGTCGCACTTGGTAAATTTCGGGAAATTGGCGCAGAAAAATTTCTTTGTCCGGAATTTCCCATTCTTTCGGCCGAATTCGATCGCCAAGAAGTAGCTGGTAACTGAATCGAAGGTTGGACGGAAAGCGAAGAATTTAACTGTCCATTATCGTCACGAGCAACATTCATACGCCATCCAGGTAACTGCTGGTAGCTATATGTGGCTGGTGAACGAGGGCCAGTTCGATCTACAGAAACACTTTGCTCGGTGGTTACAATTACATCGGGAGTAATTGCACAATTTCTCTCGTGATGATTATTCGCCGTGTATTGTTGAGCTTCACACAAAGTGGAAAACTGCGTCACTTCCAATTGGTAATGGCGACAGTAAACTTCTAAATCATGTGGGACTGATAATGGATCTGTTCGAGAACTACCTGGGTTGGAAACGTCTCTAGGAACATTTTCTTCCCCCTGGCTTTCTGAATCAGACTCCACAATTCCTCTTGGTGTTTCACACATACCACCACGTCGTCGTGCTCCACGATTTCCTCGTGTTCCACGAACTCTTACAGGTCTACGGGCCATAATACTCAAAAGAAATACACGTACAAAAAAAAATAAAAATTTAACTGAACTAGCGTAAATGTAACACGCTTAATATTAAACTAAGAAATAATTTGAAAAAATACAACCTTAGCTGCTGAAACTGAAGTGGCGTCGGGTAAGACTGTCCTGTTGTTCGTCAAGAATGGTCCAAACGGGTACTGGTCACAAAGGCACAACTGGATGGTCACACTGTCGAAAAGCAAGTGGCTGAATATTGGTTGTCAAGCTAGCTTCCGAAAAATCTCCTTTGTGGTTGGTGATGTTGAAAAAATTCAGATAATTTCTAATCCGAAATTCTCAACGATGTCACATCTGGATGACCTACTCCGAGCTGCATCGTGAGTGGCTCCTTTTGTTACATTCTTTACTTTGTCAGGGATTAAAAATCATAATTCCTAACATTGAACAGGACAATAGAAAATTGGTCAAGTTTTTAACCAGCAAAATAAAATATCTTAACTTTTTATTTTTAGTTAGCAGAATTTTACTTGATTTTGATCGAAATTCAAGGTTTTGAAATCTCCAAAATATAACAAAATATTCTGGGAAACTCAATAAAATCAGGATAGATTTTTCGTAGGAAATTCGGAATTATAATGAGTTTTCAAAATAATCCAAAAATTCGAATTCAGATATTTCCAAAAGATAATGAGAATTTTTTGAAAACAAATGAATAATGCACAGTAAAATTAAGGAGAAAAATCTGGAATTTTCTAATTATAATATCTACATAAAATAATCAGGAATTCGCTTTTCAATTTTACACTTAGATCACAGAGCTCACTTCAAAAATTGCAACCTATCTCGGTAGAACCTCCACGTGTGACGATTACCTTCTGGAGATAGCAATTGCTAAACTAAAGTGTGAACTATCTGTGTGAAAGTGTAAAATATGCAAACCTGATGTTTTCTCAAAACATATAACATTTATTCCGGTTGAAACTTATATAACTATTATGCCTACAAGTGGCTAAAATGACGATAAGTTAAACTATACAGTTATGTGGCAAAAGCCCTGAAATAATATCATTTGAAGGCTTCAGTCATGCAATAAGAATTTGTAACGGTCTTATTGCTGTGACGTAAAAGATGTCATCTATGAATGGCTTTGGCTTCTAAATGGTCCGGGGTTTGGTTTGTGAGTGTTTGGACGGACGCCACGTGGTCGGGGGAGAGCCACGGGACGCTGGACACAACACACACGATAAAATACACTTCCGAAATACACAAGAGACACAAGTTTAGTTTAAGGTAAGCTTTATTATGTCTAGGGGTATGATGTGGTGTCTCTACAGTGCATTTCCCAATGCGATGGCTGAGAAACAGCCATCCCTAACAAGACCGCGTGGCACGGCGGCCATTGGCCGAATGACACGCGTGGTCTGAATACTGTTCGGCCGCGTCGTCGCTACGTTCACGGAGAACGTAGGACAGGCGCGGGGAACACGGACTATCAAGTCCCGGCGGGCGACAGAGTCGCCACGCCAATCGGATTCGTCATGATTGCCAGTGTGGAAGAGCGATCGTAGAAGCGACCGTTCGCCACGCTGGTTGCAAGAGAACTCTCTGGGCCTTCTGCGGGGCCGACCACTTCCGGAAAAGGCACTTCCGGTTCCCAATTGGCGGAGCCAACGACCATCAGCTCCACCTGGCGCGGGGGACCGCGTCAGGTGCGCGCGAGAAACACGAGGTGCGCGAGAGCCGTGGAAGCGCCGTGTGTTGCAGGTAAGTGAACGGACTGATCGGGCAGCCGGTCACATCTCCCCCCCCTAAAAAAGGTAAGTACTGAGAGGGGTACCTCAACACAATCACGAAAGTGGTTGTTTGAAAGTTAATTTCTAATTATAAACTAATCATTACTTTTCTTTTTTACAGATAAACAGATGACCTTAATGCGGATGAGCTGATACAGCTAGAGCGCGGATCACCAGTGGGTAACAATGGGAAATAACACCGATAAAAACAACGCACACTTACCCCCAGGATGAAGAGAATACTACAATTTGATACTATGAAAAATAAATTTGTACAACACTTGTAACATGAATAAAACACTTGAATTTTTAAATTTTAACGATTTTTGTAATTATTTAAGCAATTTTAATATTAAATGGTAAGTAAAAATACTTTTAAATACTTAGATTCTAATAAAAGTTAGGACTATTACTACTAAATGCTATTTAAGATTGAAAAAACACTTTAAAAATGTAAACAACAATCGATTTTTGGCACTATAAAGGTTTTTTTGAACAAAACCTGGCCAATTCTTCTTCGAACTTTTACGATTCCAGCGTTGGCGGCAACCTTTCGTCGACGTCCTCGCGTTCCTCTTCTTTCTCCAAGAACAGCAATTTCGATGCCAAACTGCGTCGCGTCCTTTTCTCCTTCTTTTGGGCGGCCTTGGATGGAGTTTTGGCCGGTTGGAGAGCACGGATCCTTGGTCGGCGTTGCGACGGCGACTTCGGCTGCGTCTGCGCTGTTCGTGTGCAGCCACTTTTTCTGATCCGTATTGTTGCTTGGCTACGGAGTTAATTTTGCTCTCAGGCCAAGTTGGATCTTGGTTTTTCACCTTTAATCCGCATAACCGAGAAGTTTTGAGATATTTGATCTCGTTGTCTCTTTGGTTTTGCAGTCGGTGGTTTTGGCGTTTCGCATTTGATGCGTTTGCCGGCGTCCGCGTCGTTCTGTGCGTGATCTTCACGTGCATCCAATCTATGGAGCGATTGTGCTCTGGGATCGGAAATGCCGAGGACAGTCATGAATTTGGCCAACCATGCTTCTAATGGCGCGTGCTGCTCCATGAATCCATTTCCGAGACAATTTTGACACGGTGTGTGCATCTGATTGGGCAAGGCGAAGAATGGTTGCCCTATACAGACTGGACAAGCAACTTGCGTTCGATTGAAAGAATTTTCCATCGTTGTTTTAAATCAACAAATTTTGAAGTAAAAACGAGTGAAAAACGACAAATGCAATTTGAAAATGAAACAATTCAGGTTTGCACGGTGAATGAATGAACCAAACTGTCGCTTCGTTGTTGCAAGAATGAATAATTGTTGCAGTTTCACTGGTTAAATAACTTGTTGAAAATGTTTCAAGTTTTCTCAGAAATCAAAGGTGTCTTTGAATTCAGAGATGGTTTTGGAATTTCCAAAGGTTTCACTGGTATTGGCAACATGGTTGCGGTACCAGTGTTTTTCAGGTCGGTCCTCAAAGGACTTCTTCTTGTTCCCCATTTGGAATGGGCTATCAAGCCATCTCTTCAGAGGAAATGAATCTTTCAAGTGTTACAAGGGTATAACCGTTTGTATTGGTCACTTTAGTGATTATGTATGGGTTTTTGAACTGGTCTTCGAGAGACGAAGCTAATGGTATAGCTATTTTTCCCAAAAGATGGATTTTTAGTAGAACTAAATTCCCAATTTTTAAATTTTTAGGATTTTCAGCATATGGTCTGAACTTGTCAAATCACAGCTAAATATTCCATACTTTAGCGTTCTGGTAATAAAACAAACTGGTTTTACAACAAACACCTTGGTCTATCTGTCACTCGCAAAAAGGACAGCTCCGAGCCCGTCGCCACTTTGCATTTGTAAGGATGACAAAGTTGCGAGCGAAATCCGGCGCAGGCAGCGTCATTGTAGAACAGAGGGGCGCAGATATCGGCGAGATATCGCCGAGAAGCGTGCGGCAAATTGCCGTAATGGCGTCGGTCTGCGACGCGAACGTTTGCGATACGTCGCAATACGTTTCGTAACAAGCGCGCGGCTTAAGGCCGCTTATTCGCGCACAAAAGAGCACAGAAGGTGCTTTAAAGTAAGTACAATTGTTAAAACTACTAAAAACAATTTAATTAAACGAAAATACATTACTTTGATGTGGATAAACAGTCAGGGCAACACACGCCCGTGTGTTGCGCCATCTTGGATTTTGCAAGGAAAACAAAAGTGTGGCACTCTAGTGCCAGATAATAACATTAACATTGAAAAATAGAACAAATCTCATTAGTAGATACATAAATCGTACGGAATTTCGTACGGAACAATCGTAAAGCAAATACAAATACCGCATTTGATTCTAAAGCAGTAAAAGTTTACATCGTGTGAAATAAAACGCTAAATTGACATCAGAAACATTCGACATCGATCAAATAAATGGTCTTTAGACCCACAAATCCCCTCTTCGATGGTGAATAATTACAGGGGAGATAGCTAACAGATGCTGGAATTACAGTGTGTTATATTCAGAAAAACAAATAATATAGGCGAATAATCAAGCCGGGTACTGATATTGAAGAACTCTTCACTAAGGAAGCCCGAGGATTCCCACTGAACTCGATTATCCTCAACTTTGGGAAAAATAACTTAGGAATGTCATTATTGAAGGTAGTGCAGGTCTATGATCTGAAGATGTTGGCAATCAGCGATCGTAGACGCTCCGAACTGAGCCATTTCGTGAAAATGTCCGCGACATTGAACTCGCTTTCCACTTTTCGGAGATCAAAGCGTCCCGCCGTGAACCATTCCCTGAGCCAGTGATAACGAACGCGGATATGTCGAGTCTTCGAGTTCTCCACATCGTTTGAGGTGAACTGTATGCTGGCCAGGGCGTCGGAATAAACGACGGGTCGAGATAGGCGATTCAAAGCTGGAAACTGGGTGTACACGTGATTCAACCAATACAGCTCCTTGACACACTCAACAAGGGCGATAAACTCCGCCTCCATTGTTGAGCATGCCACGGTTGACTGTTTTCGGCAAGACCAGCCGATCGGTACGTTTCCAACATAGGTGATGTAGCCACCGAAGCTCAAGGATGTTTCTGGATCGCTTGACCACGACGCGTCAGTGAATGCCCACAGTTGTGATGATGTGCAACCGGACAACTCAATGCACAAGTCCGCAGTGTTGGCGACGTATTGCATGACCTGTAGCAATGCACGGATATGCGTTTGATTGTAGCATGTGTTGAATTGTGCCAGAGCAATCACTGAGTAAAGAATGTCGGGGCGCGTTCTTGACGCCAGGAATAATAATGATCCAATGAGTGACCTGTAGGGAAAGTCTGCCAGATTTTCGGTTGACCCTCTCACGAGTGTGGTGCCGGGAGTCACGGGAACCTTGATGCGATTGTTGGTTGCAATGCCAAATTTCTTCACAAGTTTTGCGATGTACGCACGTTGTGTGATGAACGTGCGCCCTGCGTCACGGATGAACTCAACGCCCAGTAGTCTCGTGATTGGACCAAGATTAACTATCTGGAACTTTGAACTAATGAGGGCAAGTAACTGGCTGAAAATGCTGTCTGAAGCATAAAAGAGAACAATATCATCCACATAGATCAACATTACGGCAGAATTCCCAAATGTGTAAACACAGTTACATGCCGGCATCTTCTTAAATCCAAGATCTCGAAGGGCTTCATCCAGCTTTTCAAACCACTGCCTTCCTGATTGGTGCAGTCCGTAGAGCGATTTTACGAGTAGCCAAACGTTGTTGGGGTCGGAGCATGTGGCACCTGCAGGGATCCTCATGTAAACCTTGTGTTTTAACTCACCATACAGGTACGCACATTTAATGTCAAGATGGGCGTCCTTCCAACCACGCAACACAACCAGGAGACAGAAGAATAGGCGAATTAAAACAAAATTCACCACTGGGCTGAAAACTTCATCATAATCCACGCCCAGCGTTTGACGAAATCCCTGCGCGACTAGACGGGCCCTGTATCGTGTGATGGTGCCGGTTACATCCGTCTTCAATTTGAAGATCCACTTGCAGCCCAAGATGGTAGTGTTAGGTGGTCTAGGGACTTCTACATAGACCTCTCTCTCGACGAACTTTCCCAGCTCCTCATCGATGGCTTCGCGCCATTTCGGAGCGTCCGTGAATTTGGGTATTTCGGCATAAGAGGCCGGTTCCGTTCGACAAAGATGGGCTGCATGTTGGGGTCCTGGGATAATTGGCAACGTGTATTCAATATTGCGGAACGTGAAAAGTTCAGGCTCATAGTCTATGTTGTTGAGCATGCAATATTCTTCAATGTCTTTCGGTGATCTGAGTCTGATTCCAGGCATTGGAAAATAGTAAACGTCGGTCCTAATCTTCCCAGGTACTTGATCTTTTCTAAGATGCTCTTCGCGTCTCCAATTACTACATTCGGAATTCCCGCCGACAAGTCGCCACATATGTGCTGTATGACGCTCAGTCGCTGCCGGAACTTCAGTTCCTGTTATGGGAGGAATCGGAGCAGGAGACATTGGGGTGTCATCGAATACTGGTACAGTATGACTTCCTGAGTCTGCTCCACGCCCTTTACGACGATACGTGATATATCGTGCTGGCGAACCGGGCGGAGATTGGTGAGCCAACTGTCCAGCTGACGCTTCAGATTGATGATGTGATCGGTCAGGCGAAGTTGGTGGAGTTTGGCGATGCGACCGAGCAGGTGAAGGTGGTGGAGTTTGACATGGCGATTGTTCGGGCGACGTGCCAGTGAATTCAGATGTTCCAGGATAAATTGAAAGTTCATCTATTTTATTAATATCGGCATCTGTATCGTCCTCATCTGGTGGAATCCATAGAATAGGATACGATTGAGATTGTCTCAAACTAGCTGAGCTTGGTAACTCCAACGCACATGCATCCAATAATCGCTGCTCAGGTGTCGTCGGAGGCGGCAAGTAGACAAGAGGTGTATGCATTGACGCAGATGTTGAAGTCTGGTTGTCATTGCCATTGTCATCATCGTTATCGCTGTTATCAGAGCGATCAGAATCAGACCCTTTCGGCCAACGATGATATCTGACATTATCGTCAAATGATACGGATTGTTGTCCATTGCCGTTTTCAAGGAATGTTTCATCAGGTCTTTGCGTTGAACCTCGCAAAGACTTCCGATAAGATTGATGTTCGTCGATTTTAACGTGAATAGATTCATATACTCTGTCTTCGACTGGATTCCAGACTCTGTAGCCGCGAGTGCTGGTGGCGTAGCCAACAAGATATCCTTCCCAAGCACGCGCTTCCAGTTTCTTGCGTCCCGGTGCAGTGTAATGCACCCAACATTTGGATCCTATTTTACGTAGGTGGCGTAATGATAAATCTCTTTGTCGCCAAAGAATGTATGGGACTTGATGTTTCAGTCTGGAATGTGGGCTCCTATTCTTTATATACCCGAAGGTAACAGCGAGTTCGGCCCAGAGTGCATCAGGGAGCTTTGTTTCTGAAATAATCGATCGGACACTGTCGGCCATTGTCCGGTTTATCCTTTCTGCTGTCCCGTTCATTTGTGGCGATGCGGGGTTAGTTCGCTGTCCCTGGATACCCTTTTCTTGAAGATAATGCAAGAATTCATTTGACATGAATTCGCCGCCCCTATCGGATCTGATTGCTTTTACGGTAGTGTTCTGAACCCGCTCAACTCTGGCGACGAAGTCTTTAAATGCAGCAAATGTCTGAGATTTATGTGTCAGAGGAAAAATCCAGGTGTAGCGTGTTGCATCGTCAATTATGGTGAATACATAATCCGAGCCGCCCAAGGAAGTGATTGGGGCTGGCCCCCACAAATCCATGTGTAAAAGATCTAATGGCTTTGAAGTCATGGGATGTGGGTCCGGCTTGTGAGAAGCCCTCGTAGATTTAGCAATACGACAGTCATTGTAGGCTAACTCCTGACGGACTTCTGCTGGCTCCATTCCATGGACTTGTTCATTGGCCGCTAACAACTTCATGGCGTTCGTATGAAGGTGGCCAAGACGACTGTGCCACAAACCAGTTGCATCCTTCACTGTAGTAGGATTAGCAACAACCTTCTGTTTTGGATTAGAGGTTTCGCTGGGTAGAAAGGCATGTGGCAAGGACTTTAGGATGTCAACATAGGATTGGATATTGGGATTTTTCTGGGTAGGCGGTGGAATGGTGACTTGTGCAGGTAAAGGAGGGTTAGGAGTTTGCTGAACTGGCATTTGCTTCGCTGGTTCGATAGCAGGCAAAGTTATGCGAAAGTCTGAAATTTCCCGTAGTTTTGATTTGCCCTTCTTTGGCTTTGGCACGTTGTCGAAATCTACTTCTGTTGTGACAAGTGTTTGCACAGGTTGGAGTGATATCTGGACTGGCGGTTGAGTAATTGTTGAAACAGTTGGCGTCACAAGATGCGTTGAGCATAAACCGTCCAAATAATATAATCCACCGCGTTCTCTCGCACGAATAATAGGTGAACGGAAGTCTGTCTGATAAACATTCACCTCTCCATTAAAGAAATGCACATGGTGATTGGTCTTGTCAATCTTTGACACCGAAATCAAATTGGCTTCGAAATTCGGCGCAAAGAGAACGTTCTTCAAATTGATGGTGCAATCCGCGCCATCGACCGACGTGAGCAATTGAACTGTCCCTCGTCCTGTCACCTGTGATTTGCCTTGGCCTAACGCAATATCAAATGGCTGGATATTTGAAAAGTCTGTAAACCAGTCACGCACGTGGGAAACGTGATCTGTTGCCCCGCAATCCACGATCCATTCATTGGATTGCATGAAATGGACCGTAGGACGCTCAATAATCTGCGGAGCACTGCAAAAGAATGTCCCCTCTCGCTTCGGACGTGAACTTCCGCGTGGGCGATTGTCTTCAACTTTGGCAGCGGCATTTTTATTACGTCTGCGGCTTTTACTTCGCGACGAACGCTGAACAGAAGCTGTGGACTGATTCCCGTCTCCACGTGGTGGTTGAGGGCAACGATTAGCGTAGTGACCCATTTGATCGCAGTTAAAACACTTGATTTTAGACAAATCTCGAGGTCCGCGAGATTGATTACGCTGGCGAAACTGTCCTTTCGAGGTATGTGCAGACGGTTGGTTAGTCAATCCCATTGCCTTTAAACGCATCTGCTCGGACAATAACTGTTCCGCCACTTTGGTTGGAGTAAAGTTTGCGTCGGGCCAGTGGTATACTGCAAACGTGGCCTGGGAATATTCCGGTGGTAAACCCTTGAGATATTGGAAAGAATGATGTTCTTCTGAGACATTTTCACCAACGTCTTTTAATTGTTGAACAAAATGGTCCACACGACCGATGAAATCAGGCATGTCTTCACCAGGTTTGAGTTGGAGGCTCAAAAATTCCCATCTCATGGCCGCTCGTCTGGCCCTGGAACTCGGTGCATAAATGGTGGCCAACTTGTCCCATGCTTGCTTAGGTGTATTGCAAGCGTCGAGGGCCGATCGTTTCGCTTCACTGACGTGAATATATATGTGACCAAGTGCTTTGTCCTTTTTCACAGCATAACGGTCCTTTTCCTTTTCATTTAAAGTTGCAAGGTGCTCGGCCTCCTTTTCCTCGGTCACGTGTCTCCATAAACCTTCGGATTTTAGAAGCATGCGCATCGAGCGCTGCCAGGATTCATAGTTCCCAACGGTGAGTACGGGAACCGTTCCGCCCGATAATTCCGACGCTTTCTTCATTGTGGAGTGGAAAACTCGACACAACGCGACGAACACACTGACTCAAGGAATGGTACGTTAAATACTGGAGCACTGCACAAATGCTGACTTCGATTCGGAGCACTGAACTGAAGCACTTCACACACACTTTCGAGGCGGAAACCTTCAAAGGGGGAGCCGATGCTACAATCAGCTGATAGCTTGTGACAAGTGTCCCCCTAGCGTCCTTTACGACCTCCTGGGGTCACGGGAATGCTAGGTGGCGCAGGGCTCAGCCTTGTCACAAAATACAAACACAGCGGTGGACGGAATGCCCGAAGAGCTGTGTCGAATCTAATAAGGTCCCACACCAAAATACCCTTAATTCTAACAAAGGTAAAGTCGAAAGAAGGAGAAATAGACGAATCAATCGCGGATGCGATCCTCGTGCAAATGAAGGCACGGCGCAGCTTTCTCGAAAAGCTGGAGAAAGCGCTATTTCGGATGTGAAATCCGAAATCTTCTCGAATAAATCGAGGCTCTTCGTCCACTTGCACAGATCGGTGATAACCGCCGTTCACCGGGGAACTAAGCGGCGAACAATCTAGTGTTCGGTTCTCGTTGGAACTGCCGCTTCGTGCTAAGCAGTGTCGAAAATCCAGTTTTGTCGAAAAATCTGCAAAAATAAATAAATTTGCCTCAAAAACCGCGAAACCCGCGAGAATTTGGACAAAATTAGTCAAATGATCGTAGGATAAACAGCCCTGGCTGTGTGGAACGTCGGCGGTACGTCGTAGACGTTCGTAAAACGAAACTGACGAGGCGAGGATCGTCGGTACCTGAAAATAAACGAATTTCGGCGCACAAGTCGCGAATTTCGCGACAAATACGTCGAAAATTAACGAAATAAACGTGGAATTAGGCAGCAACCATCCTCTGCTACCAAATGTAGAACAGAGGGGCGCAGATATCGGCGAGATATCGCCGAGAAGCGTGCGGCAAATTGCCGTAATGGCGTCGGTCTGCGACGCGAACGTTTGCGATACGTCGCAATACGTTTCGTAACAAGCGCGCGGCTTAAGGCCGCTTATTCGCGCACAAAAGAGCACAGAAGGTGCTTTAAAGTAAGTACAATTGTTAAAACTACTAAAAACAATTTAATTAAACGAAAATACATTACTTTGATGTGGATAAACAGTCAGGGCAACACACGCCCGTGTGTTGCGCCATCTTGGATTTTGCAAGGAAAACAAAAGTGTGGCACTCTAGTGCCAGATAATAACATTAACATTGAAAAATAGAACAAATCTCATTAGTAGATACATAAATCGTACGGAATTTCGTACGGAACAATCGTAAAGCAAATACAAATACCGCATTTGATTCTAAAGCAGTAAAAGTTTACATCGTGTGAAATAAAACGCTAAATTGACATCAGAAACATTCGACATCGATCAAATAAATGGTCTTTAGACCCACAGTCATTCCCTCTGCGAGTTGGTTCTCAAATTTCCGAATGCAATTTTGCTTTCTTCTGACCACTGCCATTTTAACATACTTCTCAAATCGAAAAAAAACTGTTTTTTGAGTGGTACTCAGTTTTGATCACCAATGTGGCTTCTATTACTGTCTTTTTAACACCTTTAGTTGCTGAAATTGCAGCATTTTTCTGGTGTTGGAAAAAGCGTCTTGTTACTTGGATTTCTCTGGCGACTGCTCCTCTTCGTTTTCCGCCATTGGTGGCCAAGCGCCAAATTCACTGGCAGCTAGCATGGCTTGCATGAGGCTCTGTTGGGCAGAAGCCATCGACTCGATCGCCGCCTTGGCTGCTTCGATTTTGTGCGGGCAATCTTTTTCAAAGTGTCCACCGCCACAGCCCCAGCAACCACCATTGCGAGGTCTATTTGCATAGTCCTTGAGTTTGTTGCTCGGAACTAGTGCTTTTTCTGTATTTTCAGCACCTTTTGTTGCTGAATTTGCAGCGTTTTTCAGTGTTGGAAATAATGTCCGATTGCTTGGATTTCTTAATCCATAAGGGACAAATTCTGTTTTTTCAACACCAGCAGCATTTGATATTGCTACCATTTGCTGAGAGTTGGAATTAAGTTTCGAGGCTTGTGTGACAGATTCTGTCTTTTGTGCCTCGATTATAGCTGCGTTTGCCACAGTTTCCACGTTCAAAGTAGATGCTTCTGTGGCAATACAAGCTCTTTTCAGAGCCGCCCAGGAATTATCTGCATCTAACGCAGTTATTGCCATCGTTTTCGCGGCTGGTCGTAAGATCGACAGCACCTTTTGGAGCTGTTGACTCTCGTGAACCGGATTCATTAGCTGAGAATACAGCTTTTCTAGTCGTAATACCACCTGAGTGGCAGACTCGTGGGACAGCTGCTGCATTTTGGCAATTTCTGCCAGTAGCAACGTGTCGCTGGGTCGAAAATGAATTATGAATTCGTGTTCGAAGCTTTCCCAGTCAGTTTTCTCATGAGACGAGAACCATGTGGCTGCGTCGCCTCTGAAAAACTTGAACAAGTGTTCGGCTAGTACCTGGTTGATATATGGTTCTGCAAATCTTAGAGACCGTTTTAAATCAATCATGAAAGCCTTCGATTTTGTTTTGTCGCCGGAAAAGGCTTCTAATCCAATCGACTTCACCCTCTTACTCAACTCTACCTCGTCCATAGGTCTAGACGGAGGCATGGGTTGGTCAGTCTTGCGGGTGTATTTGTCACCCCATGCTAAAAGTAACGGATTACCCGTTGTAAGCAATGGTGTAGTACCGCTGACAGTCGTCGAATTTATAGCAGAATTTGCTGTGGTGACAACCGCCGGTGGATTTGGTAGCAAGCTACTACTCCGTCCACAACAGCTTTTTGTTGAGCTAATAGGTTCATTAAACTGTTGTTGGTTAATTTAACCGAATCCATTTCCCGTAATGAATTCTTTGCGCGAAAGAGTTGATCATTGATTTCCTCAATCTTTGTTTGCGCTGCGTTTAATTCTGCACGAGTTCTATCTAATTGTTGCATTGCAACATCAGCTTTATCTTGCGTTTCTACAATATGGTTGGCCACATCTAAAAGAGTAGTTTCCCAAACCGCATAAGACGTCATTTCTTCAACTTTCAAATCAAAAATGTGGCACGTAGTTTCAAGCATGGCCTGATCTAACGTCTTTTGTTTGTTGTGAGACATGTTGATTGTTTCGTCGTCTGAAGAGTCGAGAGGCGAATTGTCTGAATTTGCCGTGTTTGCTTCGGTTGCTTGTGTGGAAAGACTACTTGCTGGTGAATTCCACGTGGTCTTACCTGTCCTTGTGTATGGCATTGACTGAATGTGCCCAAGAGCAGGACCGCAGCAAACAAAATGGATGAGAGAGATTAACTCAAACCCAATAAGAGAGCAGTAGTTCGGGCTAAAGTAGCCATTCTGGAGAGAGGGATTAGTGATGTCACTCCCCCCCCTTGTCTCCAATTGGTAGAAAATCGAAATTTATTCACAGAATTAATTTCCCAGAATTCCCAACAGTTTTGAGAATATCTCAATTCCGGTTTTACTCGAAAATTCTGTAATCTCCACATGTTTTTCTATTGTTTTCGGGCCGCCATCTTGGAATTTTATGAAGAAAATAAAGATTTTGACCAATAAATATCTAAATTTCCACATTTCTGCAGAAAAAACAACATTTCGAAAAGCAATAGTGACCTTTGTTTGGAACTAGAAGTTCTGAACCAGATCAAAATGGTCTGATTCCATGAAAACATGACTTTTGTGCCAATAAAAGCACGAAATCGTGTCCATAGAACTTCGAATCTTTTCAAACAGAGTTTTTTATCGTCGCAAGCAACAATAAAAGTTAATCGCACAAGTGCGCAGTCACAAAAATTGATTCTTGTCGCACAGCAACGGTAATCAAAGGAAGAAAGACAAGAAAAATAGAAAAAAAGGAATAAATAAAATACTGGGTGGTTTTTTATATAAGAAAAAACACACTCAAAAAATTACCATTTCTTTTAGCAGAAGTTGCAGATGTGCAACGGGATGTTGTTAATCTCTCCTTCTGCCCCAAGAGATCAGCGCAACTGCGCCCGCTCGTACCTTTTACGGAGACCTTCACCTCAGTTTGCACGAGGCTGCCTTCTCGACAGAAACGTGCCCACACTGGGATATCTGCACATCCCAATGAAGTGGTTGTTTTTGTGGAACAATTAGATGCACTTAAAAAGTGAGGAAGGCAATGCACCTCCTGTTCCTAGTTGCTATTGGGTCCCACCCTTCAGCTGCCATCTCGAAGCCATATCACCCTCCATTTGGTGCTGTATACCGCCCGGTCATGCGGATAAACATGTATCAACCGTCAGGAAAACCTAATAATCCCAAAGTGACCATGCATCCTACTGTCAGGTGTGGTGTCCCAGAGAACCATGAAAATCATAGATAGGGAAGTAAAAAATTGAAGAGAAAGAAAAACAAAAAAGGTGTTTTAAAATAATAAACTCCCAAAAATGTCAAGATTGCCCAAAACTGTGGTTCAAGCACAGTCCTCGTACAAGCTGAAACAGCTCTGGAAATCAAAAAGATGAATATAATTCAGGAAAATAAAGTTACAGGCTAGATTCCCAGTCTTTTTTCAAAGCTGGTAGCTACCTGAACGCACAGATATCGTTCCTACGCCCTAACGAACTCTCTGTACCGTTTGAGCTCTGCACCATTGGTATCCCCGTACCTCCGGCAGCTCGCCCTGCTGTCCGCGTCCCAATTTCCACAGTTCTTGGGTTGTATATATCAACTTGCAACTGCTTCTGACCAGTACACGGGACAGGGTAGGATAATGATCCATGTGAACCTGGTATCGAGCACCTCGAGCAGCCACGGACGATTCACAGCTGATGAATCGCCACAGCAACTTCTCTGCCAGTTATCCAATGCTTGCTAGCACCACGCTGCTATCCAGATCAAATTTTTAATAAACCCCATTCATTGCAAGTGAATGTTTACATGGGCCAACTTCCCTGTAATAGCAACCTGGTTTGACGCCGACTAAAAGTCCATCCAAAGAAATTGGTGTCACCCAAAGCTCAGTTCACACAGACTCCTCGCCCGGCCCATAATGGAACTGGGTATTGCAACGTGGCAATTGGATTATGCCAGTCTTTCCCCCGTGGGATTTTGGTTTGCTGGTGGCCGCCAGCGCGCCTCCTCCTCGAATCGGGTTCAAACCGCTGCAGACTGTTCCACTATTTTACTTGGGCTACGCACCAAGAAATAGAAAATAATAAGAAGGTTTGGAATTTTATTCCTCTCCCAACCACTCAGTTTTTTAGGCTGAGCTAGAAAAGAATAGAAGACCGTTGGACAGTGTGGCCAATGTAAGTCCCTGCTTGCCATTACCCAGGCAAGCTGGACATGCACAGCCACAAATTTTGTCAAGTTAGGGTCCAAAATCAGCGATTTGCGGCCGTTTTCGCCTGCTGATTCCCTATCACAACCATGTTCAAGAAATTTCCCCCTCTGTTGAAAAGAAAAGCTCTTTTTCTAAACAATACTGTGTATAACACAATCAGTGAATAGAAAAAAAAATTTCGCGAGAGAGTTCAACAATCCTGGACGGGCCCACAATTGTGAGTGTTTGGACGGACGCCACGTGGTCGGGGGAGAGCCACGGGACGCTGGACACAACACACACGATAAAATACACTTCCGAAATACACAAGAGACACAAGTTTAGTTTAAGGTAAGCTTTATTATGTCTAGGGGTATGATGTGGTGTCTCTACAGTGCATTTCCCAATGCGATGGCTGAGAAACAGCCATCCCTAACAAGACCGCGTGGCACGGCGGCCATTGGCCGAATGACACGCGTGGTCTGAATACTGTTCGGCCGCGTCGTCGCTACGTTCACGGAGAACGTAGGACAGGCGCGGGGAACATGGACTATCAAGTCCCGGCGGGCGACAGAGTTGCCACGCCAATCGGATTCGTCATGATTGCCAGTGTGGAAGAGCGATCGTAGAAGCGACCGTTCGCCACGCTGGTTGCAAGAGAACTCTCTGGGCCTTCTGCGGGGCCGACCACTTCCGGAAAAGGCACTTCCGGTTCCCAATTGGCGGAGCCAACGACCATCAGCTCCACCTGGCGCGGGGGACCGCGTCAGGTGCGCGCGAGAAACACGAGGTGCGCGAGAGCCGTGGAAGCGCCGTGTGTTGCAGGTAAGTGAACGGACTGATCGGGCAGCCGGTCACAGGTTCTAAAAGGCGTGTAAATGGTTAGGCTGGGTGGGTTATATCCGAGAGGTGCGGTTGACTTTTCTGTATCGTCACACACATCGCATCACGGATAATTATTGTAATCAATAATTACCGCGAGATGTAACAATGTGAGAATAAATATTCATATTAATTCTATGGAATTAATCATGATATTTTAGAGTCACAAACTTAACTAAACTGTAAAAATAAATAACATATTAAAATAGCGCCGAGCTATTTTTGCCCCGAGTGCAATCAACATCTAAGTCAAGCTTAAATGTTCCATCAAACCAACAACGAATTGAATCGAAGTATTTCGCAGGAAAGGTTATCCATTGCCGGGAAATTACTCCACTCGGTTCTGGCTGGCGGGAGAGTAACCGGGAAATTACTCCGCGTCGATTACTCTGATAATGCGTCTGTGAAATATAAATACTCCACTCTAGATTCTACATTACCAATGCGTCTGTGAATTTTACTCCACTCTAGATTCTGCATTCTACAACGGAATGTTGGCATGAAGCGGGAGGGAGTGCGTCTGTGGGTTGTACCCCACTCTAGATACTACACTTAAATGTGTCTGTGAATTACTCACTCTAGTTACGACATTTCTACAACGGAATGTTGGCATGAAGAGGCGGGAGTGTGTCTGTGAGTCTTCTACTCACTCTAGATACTTACACTAAATACAAGGTATTTCTACAACGGATTGTCGGAACGCAGAGAAGTATAATATGTGCTCAAGTAAATATCGGTATCAAACAAAACAAGAACAAGAGCGAGCTATATCCGTTTTGCAGAGGGATATATACTCGGTGAGAAGAATAGCTGTTCAGTGATCCAATGGGATCACTGGGCAGCCAAATCCATCCAATCCTAGATCACAGGAAGTGGATACTCAGGACATAGTCTTTTACTAGGTCCACTACAGGAACTGGATACGCAGGACACACTTTGGATTAAGTCCCTTTGACTATAATCCGAAAGGAGTCCAACTCACAGTGGGTGATGAAAGGTGACTTCACCAGGTGTAAAGTTTGCACATAATTCAATAGAATTATGTGACAAATAAATCAACTAATATTTAAACATCCAAAAGTATTTGAAAGTGTCTAAAGTTGTCGTGGAATAAAATATAAATAATAATTTATATTTTATTCACTCAAAAATTGTCGAAATTTGTAATTACCGCTAAAACGCATCAGCGCCATCTATTGGTGAAATAATCGTCCTATACTAACAAAGTGTATGACAGTGTAACCGTCACACATCTTTACTATAGATGAGCGTTCTATGGATTGAATGCATTTTTCAAATAATCACTTGACGATAATCATGGCGATATCTTTAAGAAAATCTCTCGAAATTAGGTTTAATATGTTACAAGTTAACATGAGAAGACATGGTTTATTCAAAGTGAGAGTAATACAGAAATTAATAAAAGGTGGCGCTTTTAGCGCAAAAACACAAACACAGATGTCACTCCCTTACATGGCCGGAGTTTTTACTTGTCATATTATGACTTATGAAAACTAAAAAACAAAAAATAATAAATACTACGAGAAAACTGTAAAGGAAGTTAAACGCTTAATGACTAAGATAACTGTAAATGCAATATTATAATAACAAAACACAATAATAATAAAAAAAAACACTTAAAAGTTCACTTCAAAGTCCTTATATTTTTGAGGCTCTTTAAATATACTAAACGGTTGGAAAGAAAACAGCATACAATATGAACTGATGTATAGAACTACAATATTATATGTTCGAAACCAAGTGTTCTATTTGACGCATCATGTTGTAGAATCCATAAAGTAACCCTACAATTAATCCTCCAGTCATAGGTGCTAACCAATAAATCAGAAGAAAACCTATTTTAAAAAATTAAGACTTATCGTGCGCAAATCAAAAAACAACATTCCAACTTTCATCCGGTTCTGACTACGATTAAACAAAAAAAAACTAAATCTTTATTTTATGTTTTTGAAGTGACTTTCTATTAAACTATTAAATACATTAACAACATTGGCAACCGGAAGAAATGCTAATGCAGGAAATTGCTTGATATGCAATGCAAAATCTGCATCATCTTTGTTTCCTAGGCATTATTCGAGCTTTGTGTGAATTTGTCACCAAATGCTCTGTGTTAAATGAAAAAAAACAGGCCCGTTGTTCTGCTTGTGGAAACGCATTTTCAAATGCATTGATGCAATCCATTTCAAAATCAGTTAAAATTGATTGCAGTAGCAGATTTTGATTCAAATTATAATCCTGAATATATATTTCTTGGCGTCTGTTGGTCATTACAACAAACACTGATGGGATAACTTTGTTGAAACGAACTCCATGAATGGTGAACATCTGCGGATAAAGGTGGTGTCACCTTAAATGTCGCATCAGCAAACCAATGGTCAGATTCAACCATAAATTGTAAATTCCTCCAAGTAGAACAGATGAGCATTCTATTTCGATTTTGAGCCACTATCGAATAGCAAAAAGTTGACATTTGTGCTTGGAGGACATAATGAGTGAAAGTGGATAATTGATATTAACCCTAGCAGCCCCAACCTAAAAAAAAATCCCTACTCACCCAACCCGGGTCATTTTTGACCCCAACAAAGATGGCCGCCGCAGCACATGAACGCGTGGAGCGTCCAACTTCATTTCATTAATTTTATGTTTATTTTGATTCTGATTGTATTTTTTTTGTTGTTTTTGGATTTAGTGTGTTTAGATCATTAGAAATAGGGTTTGAAGATAAGGGTAAGTGGCAAAAATACCACAGCACGGTATACCGTAATCACGGCCATAATGCCGACGGTACCGATCAGGCGGCCACGCACAAATTCGTCCTTGCGACGTAACGGAAAAAAACAAGTTTAGACCAAAAAATGACATTTTGGATTTAAAAATTGACATTTTGGACCAAAAAAATGATAGTTTGGACCAAAAAATGACATTTTGGACCAAAAAAATTATGATTTTAGCCCAAAATCGATGTTATTAACCCAAATTTTTTTTTTTTAAATTATCAGTTCGTATATTTTTTTTATTGTTGCAAGTGACGAAAAAGCAAAATACGAAAAAAATCAGAAAAAAATACTTTTATTTTGATAGAAAAAAAAATAAAAAACACTTTTTGGGGTCAAAATTGACCCTAGGTTGGGGCGGGGAGGGTTAAGCAAACACAATCAAAATGATGAATACAAACTGCAAACATTAGTAAAAGTAACAAGGGAAAAATTCTAATTATAAAAAATAACTAAAAAGAAAATTGTCAACAACAGAACATCAAATCTAACTAAATAATAAACGTAATGATGGAGGTACAAATCAATAAATAGACCATATGTCAGAATAAACACTGCTAACCCAAAGAAATTAACCTGCATAACTGCAGGAATTAATGGCCAAAAAATAAATAATGCACAAAAAATGTAAATGCTCAAACAAAAATACGCGTTATTTGCGAATTACTAATGCGTACAAGAACTAAATACTAGTAATTGCTCGCGTAACATTAACTCCATTTTTTGCCCATTTTGGTCTCTCAAAATTCAAATTTTGAACAAAAGCCAATTCACTCTATACAAATAGGACATTTTATAAAAAAAATGTTTGCTGTTTGTTTCAATTCATTTCTATTGATTTCTTTCTAAGTTTAATAATCAATGCAAACTGAATAAAGTTTAATGATTTGAAGTTTAAATTGTGGTGACCCAGTTGGATAAGTGTCCCCCCAGAGCGGATACTTGTCCTCTGAGTCACTGTGATTGAAGAGTCGTTCCCCCCCGAGTTGGCTCCACCTCCCCATGGCAGGTGTGTGCCCCGAGGGGGAGGAAGCGGCTGGTGGTCAGCCCCCATTGGTTGATCGCCGGCCCTTCACCCCACTGCATAAAAGGCTGTGTTTCCCACCTAAAGTCAGAACTTACACAAACGACACCAAGAACACAGCAACTACCTCACCGTCAGGCCAACTTCAATTACAAGTTAGGATTGATCGAGGATCGCTGAGTAAAGTGCAAACTGTAACTCTCACGAAGTCACTTGCGAGCTATTCCGGCGAAAGCACGAGAATAGCCCTTGTGAAATCACCCAGAATAATCGCCCAGACGATTATTCGCCGAAGTAAGTGTCCGAGCGCTTTGTAGGGAACCCCAAAGTTCCTAGACGAGGCCTCTGCGACACTAAACCAAACCCTAGACAACAGGCACGGATAGAAGACTCGAGAGAGCATTCCACCGCGTCCGTGAAGACGAATCCGTGACGAATTAACGACAACTCGAGACGCCGCCTTTGTTCCGCTGACCACGCGGAATCGACGACGCCATCTTGAGAAATCCTTTGTTCGACGCTGACCACGTCGACTCTAGAATTATTACTGAGTGTATTTTAAAGGCATAAAGCCTGGTGAATAAATTAACTGTTTATTTACATACATTTGGTATTCATTTGGGTATTTGCATAATTGATCACAGGTAAAGTATTACACGTTAGCGCTATTTAAACCTATACAAAGTAGGGCGCGACAAAATAAAAGAATTGTTTTCTTTTCTCATCAAACACTTTAGTAAACCCTCAAAGTAACTTATGAAGAATACGGATTTATGTGTGGCAGCTTCATGTCACAAGTAACAGTAAACCAATCACATATATATTAATAATATATTAATAATATATTGACCCTGTTTATCCCGGTGCATTAAACCAAACTTTTGACGTATGATTAACCAGCGTCCTTCCCCATGTGTCCTGACCCCTTTGAACAAGTTGTTCTCCTCCTCTGAAGTCCATTGCACTCTAGGTCTTCATAGTCGTCTAGGTTGTTCCGGTACCGGTACCGGTTCCGGTTCCGACTCCGACACCGGTTCCGACACCGGTTCTAGCTCCATGTCCAGCCCCATGTTCAGCCTTGTTCAGCCTTGTTCAGTCCATGTTCAGCCTTGACTACACAATGCCTCAGAAAACTGAGCTTCACTCCCTTTTAAGTTTATGATTGGTCATTAAACTGTCAAACTCTTAAATTATACAAAGCAATAGCTATCAACCTATATAAAAATTCCAAATCTAGCTATTATCATCTTAATAATTTCAGTATGGTTAAAAATTTCAATATACATAAATGCAAACAAATTAGAAAAATTAACATTCCAAAAATGGCTCAAATACATTCGCGTTCGCAAATCGTTTGGAGTGGTTGAAGCAGGATTCGAGTTGTTATTTTGTCAAAAGTTGATGAAAGTTGAGTGTGAATAAATGCATACGTGTGGTTTGATGAAAACTTTAACAGGAAGTGGCTTTATTGTACTATTTTTGTGGGTCTTCCAAGTGAATTCAGGGAAAGCCCCCCAGGCACAACACACGTTTCTCTGACACATCATTCAATGTCAGGGCTCCAAATACAAACAAAACAAATACACGATTTAGATGAGAAAAGAATAACATTTACACTAATAAAACAAATCCAAATTAAATTAAAAGTTTTAACAAATGCTCCCTGATGAATCTCGTACACAATTCTGGATTTAATTTCGCACTTTCCGCCAATTTCATCATGTCACTATTCTCTCTACAGGGTGGTTCAAAAAGTCTGGTTCACAGTAAATAATTTCCAAACCGTTTTAGATGTTGATTCAGCAAAATGATTGTTAAGGTAGTATGTCGGGAGAAATCCAATTGTGATATCCAATTTGACCTTTGAGGTCATCTTCAAGGTCATCCATATTGTAACTCGAGAACCGTGACAGTTAGACCAAAAAAGTGGATTAGAAAGTTGTAGAGCATCATTCAATTAGTCTAGAACTGTTCTTAAAAAAATTATTTCTTAGGGAAAAGTTTTGAGAAAAAAAGGTTTGAAATGTTAGTCTACTCAGCTTTGTAACCTAAAACTATCATGTGGAATGTATTTCCAAAATAAATTATTTCCTTTCTTTTGTGTTTCCTCTCTTCCACTTACAAGTATGACTCAATAAAGTGTCCTAATTGAGGATTAGCTTGGTTGCCTCAATAGTTTAAGGTTACAAAGCTGAGTTATAATGCTGAGCAGGCCAATGTTTCAGACCTTTTTTCTCAAACTTTTTCCCTAAGAAATAATTTTTTTAAGAACAGTTCTTGACTAATTGGATGATGCTCTACAACTTTCTAATTCACTTTTTTGCTTTAACTGTCACAGTTCTCGAGTTACAATATGGATGACCTTGAAGATGACCTCAGAGGTCAAATTGGATGTCATAATTGGATTTCCCCCGACATACTACCTTAACAATCATTTTGCTGAATCAACATCTAAAACGGTTTGGAAATTATTTACGGTGAACCAGACTTTTTGAACCACCCTGTATATCGTCGAGCAAAGTGCAATATCATTAGGCCACACGAAACCGAGTCAAGTTGAGTCGCTTGCGGTGTCTTCCACGGTTGGTGGGTTGGCAAATAAAATTGAGCTCCTGTAAGATTTATAAGAATTTTTTGCCAGTATATACCATGTAGCGTACTCGGCGTCGCGGAAGAATCATAAGAGTCCCAAGGTTGGTGGTGTTCGTCAATTGTCGAAAACTTACATCATCCAGTGTTCCGGTGCAGGAATAGGAAAAAACCAAATCTTCTGGTGTGGTTTCGGCACATCAGGAGAATTTCGAAGCTAATCCCACAAACCTGCGCGATTCGGGGAAATCAAAAGCTGCACAAGGCTAGTCGGGAAGGCAAACACTTTATCATAACGCACTTGAAGCGTGGCCATATAGAAATCATTAACTGTGTCGTGGACTCACAACGCTCTGCCTGGTACCAGTGGTGTCAACGCAACCATTTCCAACGCCCTAATTTGGATGTTCGGCCTCAATGTTGATGTATAGAGAACGTCTTCCGGCTGGTATTCACAATAAGTTGCTCGTAGCTGGAAAATGCTTTATGTTTCTTATCCATTTCAATTGGTACTTTATAGTCTTTAGGCTTTGGTGGCAAATCAATTTTTGGGTTGTACAATCTTGTTATCTTCCCTAATATCCTCACACGGTAAACTTTATTCTTCAGCCAACCGGGATGGCCCGCACAATATGTAAGAAGGAGTGGAGCGCAAGTAATGAACCGTGTATTTATCAAATCATAACAATCCCATTTAGTAATGGTAATTCTCTATGCCTAATTTACGGAATAATTGTATTCAGTGCATGACAGTGTGACGGATATGATCTTAGCCATGGTAACCTGGTGACTGGAATACCATGGGGTGGGACGAATACTGTTACGTGGCCCTGGGCCAATTGGACCACGTAACTTATAATTGACCAGCTGACTTAATAAATGACTAAGAGGCAAACTCAGAGATAAGGTTTAACTAAAATAACACTTCTTTTATTCTTTCAACTCAAAGTAAATCAAATACAACTAATTAATATGAGGTACACTTAAGAATTCAAGACCTGAATAACACTTGGTAATGATAACTTCAATGCACAAAGTTACCCGGCCGCACCATATACTGGTCGACATAGACAACTTTGGCTATCTTAGGAGAACTGCCGGAATCAGCCGAAGCTGAGTCTTATATGCTAAGATCAATAATAATTGATCAGCCAATGATGTAATCGTCTTGGGCGCTACCTGGTGGGAAGTATAAGAGTTATCAAAGTAAACATTGTGCTGGTTAGAGACGGTCGGCACACGACGCGACTCCAACCGCGTAACAATACTCAAGTAAATGAAAGACGGACTCCAGATTGTTGCGTTGTTGACCATTAACCATTGTCTAGGGTTGGAGTATTCCGTCTACCAGCGTGTTGGCAGTGCTGCAAAGGGACGCCACACCGGCAACTGACCCGTCACACACGGGATGAATCCAAATGAATGACGTGACCGGTTAAATATACCATCCTGCTGTACTTACCTGTATGGCCAATGCAACAGCTCATGGAGGCTGTGGTGGATTCATTGTGAAATGATCTGCAATGGCAGCCGGCAATGGTTCTAAACTGATAATTGGGATCCGGTACGCTCTCAATGGGGCATACAAAATTTCCCGGGAGAAGGTAAAAAGTCTGCTCAGTCTTCTCGGATAGACTCATCTCGTTAATTCTTGATGTGGATTAATAAATATATCCAGATATTATACAAGACTGGAAAAGACTCGGTTCTTTCTCTATTCAGGATCCAGTGCATTATCATTATCGGGATCTGGAAGTGGGGCTGCTTTCCTCGGTTTAAGGCCTTCCTTATTTCGCGGGCCGCATCCCACAAGGCCGGGACATGGTGTCGGATTTCATGCTCGGCCGTTTGCACATTCGTCAGCCCGACAAGTTTAACGAATGGCGCGGGAATCACTGTGACGCTTTGAGCTCATACTGTTGTTTCAGGTTGAGTTTCCACTGGGGGAACGACCTTTGGCTCCACAACATCTACTACTAAAGATGTAGGTGCTTGGTTAGTCGGGACTTCATTCCAAAATAAAAAATAAATATCAAACACTAAATTATCTATAATGGGAAAAAATTACATACTGATTTTGATAATTTTCCACAGCCAGGTGCATCATGAAAGTCATACTCTTCTGTTTGGCACAAAGAATGCTAAAGAGAATCTAAATAATTATTTAAATACTAATAAGGTGGTAACACAAGGGAGCGGGTAAGATTTAAAAGCTTTGCTATTACTTGAAAAAGCGGCTAAAAACTCGCCCGCTTGAGCAAACACAAGCTTGCATTTTTATTCAAAGCTTTGCTTTGAAGTGAGTTTGTACTCACCCGCTCCGATCAAACTGTTTCTGATTTACCGGCTTCAAGTTTGCTGGTGTTTTGCTCATGTGACTGTGACAGCCAATCAGAATCGTGAGGGAATTCTTGGAGATTTTGGCGGGTTTTTCTGGCTAGCTAGCTAGCTAGCTTGAGCTTGCCAGTTAAGCTAGTAAGACAAAAGCAGCTCAAGGGAGCTTGTAAATGACGTAGATGTAGTAAAGCGTAAAGATTCGTTCTGTTGAGAACGATGCCCATGATTCCTGTCGGGAAACACCGTAGCCAGGAAACAGACAAAGGACTGGATGGGATGCGAAAACTCAGGTCGGAAAAATCACTCGTGAATCGTACGTAAAATCAGTTAAAATTGATTGTGGTTGCAGATTCGGTTTCAAATTACAAAACGTTTTGCGATTTTTGCGAATACATGCGCAGAATGCAATAATCGCAATATCGCTTATTGCGAAAAAGGGGTTGGTGTGTCATAGGGCCACTTATACACTTGGAATGTCACTTTTTAGGGTGACAACAAACAACCTCAGGTCTAAAACAGGATAAGTAAACAAACAAATAAATTTGACTTCGTAACAAAACATAGGACATTAAATTACTTTTATTACTTTTATTTTATTCAGCACTTTTATCTGTTTTACAGCAAATACAGCTAAAATACCACAATAATGGCGCAACAGCGCCTTCTGGTGGGAAATCAGGCATTTATAGCCATATTAATTTGTCACAATTTCCAAAAAATTTTCAGGCTCCGCAGAAAAGAGAATTGAACCAGAAGAATCAACCTCTCCACTATCATTAAAATTAGATGAACCCCATAGACATGATTCGTCAATGCGTACATGCTTAAATCTCAAAAACTTCACTGCACTACGGATTCTATACCCTATAACCACGAGTTCTGGCAGCATAGCCAACCAAAACCCCAGTCCAGGCACGGGAATCTAATTTATCAGTACCCTTCGTAGGAATATGTACGAAACACCGCAAACCGATCACCATGAGGTGGTTAAAAGAAACTTTCCTCTCGTATCAGGAAGGCCATACTAAATCGCAACAAGGTCAGGTGCATAAATTAAATATAAAATGAGAATGAAGAAAGAATAGAATGGAAATTTTTAAAGACTAGAATAGGCAACCGTTACACATTAAATTAATATTCTAATAATAAATTGATATTCTAGTATTAAATTGATATTCTAATATTAAATTGATATTCTAATATTAAATTGATATTCTAATATTAAATTGATATTCTAATATTAAATTGATATTCTAATATTAAATTGATATTTTAATATTAAATTGATATTCTAATATTAAATTGATATTCTAATATTAAATTGATATTCTAATATTAAATTGATATTCTAATATTAAATTGATATTCTAATATTAAATTGATATTCTAATATTAAATTGATATTCTAATATTAAATTGATATTCTAATATTAAATTGATATTCTAATATTAAATTGATATTCTAATATTAAATTGATATTCTAATATTAAATTGATATTCTAATATTAAATTGATATTCTAATATTAAATTGATATTCTAATATTAAATTGATATTCTAATATTAAATTGATATTCTAATATTAAATTGATACTCTAATATTAAATTGATATTCTAATATTAAATTGATATTCTAATATTAAATTGATATTCTAATATTAAATTGATATTCTAATATTAAATTGATATTCTAATATTAAATATTATATTGATATATTTTTTAAAACTAGACTATAAAAACACCTTTCAAAAAACCTATATTTAAATAGTAAATTTTTAAGAGTTTTGCAGTCATTAAAAATTCAATCAACCACAATCAAACTTCTTTTGTTAAACCACTTGCAAATTAACGTTTTTGTCAACAAATCTTGAGGTCTCAGTGCTACCGGTAGTCATCATTGCTGAACAACTCGTTCCAACATTACACAGTCTGCCATTTAGGTCCTCCAAAATACTAACAAGTAAGTACTCTTTCTAAAAATAATGTCCACAAACTCAACAAATATTAAGAAACAAACTGATACTTGCAAAACAGTGGCCACGAGAATCGCGTAGATTCTGGTTTGGCACAAACAGTTGCAGAAACCAACATCCAAATCCTGTGCTCGCAGTGCTGTGTGACAGCCTTTGCAATATTGATAGCTGTCAGATTGACTAGGCCTGCAAATAGTACTTGACTCTCATACGAGTTTAAAGCCTTTCCACAAATCGGAACGAAAAATTTAACTCAGGAAAACAAGCCTTTTGAGAGCTGGAAAATCTTGTGTTTTAGATAAAACATATGTCAGACAAGCCTGCAAGTGTGGCAGTGTGGCATCCAATTACTTTTTGATTTTTTGGTCGATTGCCACACCTCCCACGTCTTATTTTTTATTAACGCGTAGTATTCTTTCTTAATTTTCATTTATTGTGTTTAATTTTTAAATTATACTCAAAACCTTCTCAACGTTGATCTATTTCACTGATGTAGTGGCACAAAAAAGTAGTCCAAAACACCAGAATTGTAATCGAACTCCAGACATTGTGCTCAATTACCAACATTGTCATATACCATGTTTACATGTTACCAGTTAAGTAAAAATGCGAATTTTTACTTATCTAGAGAACTGCATGCGTTTACAAAGAATCAGTTTTCCAAAAAATGTGACGTCATATGACGTGTTTAACTCTTTGTTAAACTTGCGCATTAATCATACACAATGCACTGTGCACAAACAATATGTCTTCCCGCCAACCTCGAAATATATTGTTTTGTTTCGTTGGTTTTTCCCATGTAACAATTTTTATTCTAACCGCCATGTTTTTAAACAGTTGCATTACAGCGTTGTTGTGACATCAGCTTATCTAGATAAGCAATGAGTGGGTGTTTACATTGCAAATGGCAATGTGCAAAACACCCAAAACCTACCTCAAACAAGTGGATTTTAGTTTTCCAGATAAGTTTGACTTTTCTGGAAAACTGATTTGTTTACATGATCAGTTTCCTAGAAAAGTAAAATTTGCATTTTCACTTATCTAGATAAGTTAGTACATGTAAACATGGTAAATAGATGATGCTTTGACACAGAACTACTTTTCCGCGTAGTAGAACACAGTACACACTTAGGCGTAAACCGGCTGAAATAGATCAACGTTGGGGTGGTTTTGAGTATAGTCAGTTATTTGTTTTCTGAATTTATTGAGTGATGACTGTTTTTTACAAGTGTTTTACATTGATTACAAGTATTTTAGTTTAAATATCATTGTTCTTATCGAGGGCTGTCACAAGAGCCCTCTAGTATGTAAATTCTCTGACCGGAAGTCGGCCCCGTTTTCTGGGTCTTCCATGTATGAACACGTTTTACCACGAGTTTCTCCGTGTTAGAATTTCTATAATTAAAACAAGTTAAGTTTACCATTTTTATCTTTGATTGTTATTTGTGCATGTTGCAATCACAACTGGGTTATTTTGTTAGTCGCAAAATTGGTGCCGAAACCTGGGAGAAAGTCCCAGGCACCCGAAGATTGAAATTCCAAGAAAAAACCTCTAGTAGAATTCGAAAAATACAAAATGGCCGAAGACATTGGCGTTGTAAAAACGCAATGCAGCGTGGCAAGACGAATGACTATGGCCACTATTACAAAGGCGAAAACCATTCTCACAACTATATCGATAAACAAACTTGAACTTAAAAAAATCAAAGTGCATCTTAAAGCTAAAATTACTGAATTGAATGTACTCGATGCGAGGATATTGGCCGTGCTAGCCGACGAGGACGAGATAGACGCTGAAATCACTCAATGCGAGACCAACTATAACGAGAAAGTGGTTGACTGTGAGGTCGAAATCGAGGAAGCGCTGCTCAAAATCAACGCACTGTCGGTTGCTCCCCCGGCCGCACCGATCACCAACAACTATCACAGGAAGGCGAACGTTCCTCACGAAGCGACCATGAAGCTTCTAAAGTACGAGGCCATCAAATTCAGGGGCGACCCCCTCGAATGGTACGACTTTTGGGGTAATTTCGAAATTAATATCGACTCTAAAACAAGCATTACCAACTAGAGGCAGCTAGTTTACCTGAAATCCTGATGTTTATTCTAGACTGAGAAGATACATGTAAGCCACCTAGTGGTAAAACCTAACAAAAGAATCAATAGAACAAATCATATACAATGATGGTACACTTGCAGAGAAACAAACTAAACATTAACAATCAAGATGCTTGTCGCAAAATGCGTGACATGACGACGAGTGAACGCCAAGCTGATGACGCAAGCCATCGGACTCCTCCCGTCAGATCGAATAAATCGCACAGCACTGTTTCAAATATTGGATGTGAATTTTGCGGGACGTATATAGCCTTATTCACGTGCGCAGTGGTCAGAGCTGTCCACTTAAAACTGGTGTCCGATTTGACCATGGAAAAATTTATTTTGGCGTTTAAACGCATGATTTCTCGGAGAGGAGTGCCGAGGGCTGTATATTCGGACAACGCGAAGACTTTTAAACGCGCTGAGAAAGATTTGGCCTTCTTCATAAATGGCTTTTTGCAAGAACAATTCCAAGGATTTTTGTCGTATCACAAAATCCAATTAAAATTCATTGTCGAATTTGCTCCTTGGTGGGGTGGCTTCTGGGAGCGCCTTGTCAAGACGGTCAAACTCAGTTTCAAGAAGGTTCTCGGACGATCGTCGCTATGCTTTGAAGAACTGACTACCTTATTAACAGAAGTTGAGGCCGTGATTAATTCACGCCCTATCACTTACGTGATGGACAATCCTGCAGAACGAGAACCGTTATCCCTATCGAATGAACTGCTCATTTGGAGCTGAAGCAGCTTGGCAGCATGTGAAGATTTTTTTGTCCATAGGTGTACAAGAACAGGGACAGCCCCGCCTGACTTGGGAAATGGCAAGAGTGTCTAAAACGTTCATCGGAAGAGATGGAAAAATTCATTTGTGTGGAATTGACGTTGTCGGGAGGAAAGACATTGAGAAGACCAGTGCAAAGACTTTGTTCGCTAGAAATTTCGAAATAATATTGTTTGTTGTTGAATCTTGTTTTTCTGCCGCAGCAGTGTAAAATCTATCGATTTAATATTTTTATAGTGTTAATTTTCATTTATTGTGTTTAATTTTTAAATTAGTCAAAGTTATTTGTATTCTGAATTTATTGAGTGATGACTGTTTTTTACAAGTGTTTTACATTAGCTGCATTCAAAAATTAAAACATTTTGTGTTTTAGTTCTATTTTAAAACAAAAATGACATCATTTCCTGTCTATAAAACTAAAATTGGTAAAAATACAAACTAAAATACAATTTCACTAAACTCTATTTTACTTTAATTTTAAGTGTAGTTATGCATTACATTTGCATACAAAGATTTATAAAAATTGAAGCAAAATTCAGTTAAAATTCAAGCACTCACAAATTAATATTTTATCTGTAGTTATATGACATCACTTCAAAACTTATCACATCACTTCCTGTTATATTTTAAATTTTTGTGCTACACACTCATAAAACATAAATACAAAAATTTTGAATTTTAATTTCTGAAGAATTTTCATGAAAATAGGTAACTTACATGTGAACATGTTTTTAAATTGCTTCTTTAATTTTTCACCATTCTTATTCAAACCATAAATTTTGGTATTTTTCTAACTAAGATTGTTAATAAATATTATTTAGTTGCTTTATGAATTAATTTCTTCTTTCGTGTCCAATCACTTTTTCTCTGAATTGATGCTGTCAATGACCTCTGTTGTCAGTTGGTCATACTCTTTTAAAATTTCTTCCTCCCTTCTACTAGCAAAGCATAAAATTTTTAAATCTTACTAAAAATAATAACATTCCAACAATGCATACTTCTTTCTAATCACTTGGAGAGTATTATATGCTACGTTTTGGAATTTATTACATATCAGGTGATCAATGATGTCATGTAAAAGTCTACACATGTTGTCAATTTTATAAAATAGAGTTAAAATTCTCACACTCAAAATTAAAACTAAAAATACACTTAAACTACAATTGTTAAAACACAAATATTTTAATTTGAATATCATTGTTCTTATCGAGGGCTGTTACAAGAGCCCTCTAGTATGTAAATTCGCTGACCGGAAGTTGGCCCCGTTTTCTGGGTCTCCCACCATCTTTTTCCATGTACTACTCAAAGACATGAAATTAGAATACACACCTCTGTAAAAACAAAAGCTGTGTTTAAAATTAAATCACACAAAAAATATGCAACATATAACCAAATGTTTATTTTTCCCAATATAATGAGCAAAAAATGAATTAAATAAACAAAATTTGATGGAAATTGATCAATTTTTTCAGAAGTTATCATGAAAAATGATTGGGCTTTGCAAGACACTAAATTAGAATCCTCAAGAATTAGAGGCATGAAATTAGAATGAGGCGCATGATATATCGCGAAAAAAGAAATCGCGAATCCCAAAAAAAGCGACATTTGAAATCGCTACTTGTGGAATCGCGAATCGTGTTAGCGCAAACTCTCACTGGCGCGAACTCAAACTGGCGCTAATTCAACACGCGCGAAAAAAGCAATCGCGAAATCAACAAATCGCGAAAAAACGCGAAAAAAGCAATCGCGAAATAAACAAATCGCGAAAAAACGCGAAAAAAGCAATCGCGAATAAAACAAATCGCGAAAAATCGCGAAAAAACACAAACATCACAAACATCACAAACTGCAAATAATCGAGCCCGTTTCGCCGCCAGTTTCGCCGCCCGTTTCGCCGCCCATTTCGCCGCCCGTTTCGCCGCCCGTTTTACCCGTTGGACGCACATTACAGAGTGTCCGAGATAGGATGGCAGCAGCAAATTCACCACCACCCGCAAATCCAGCGGTTACGCAGCGTGGACGAGGGCGTGGACGAGGGCGAGGGCGAGGGCGTGGGCGAGGACGTGGTCGAGCTTCGGCAACACTGTAAAGTTTTTGTGTTCGTTCTTTGTTTCATTTTGTTAATAAGTTAAATGAATAGTTTCAATTTTTTGCATTTTTTCCATTTTTTCCATTTTTTTGATTTTTTCCATTTTTTTCGATTTTTCCTTAATTTCGCGCTTTCTGAATATCGCGTTTTCTTTTTTCGAATTTTTTGTAACATTTCGCTAAAGTTTGATTCGCGATTTCTTTTTTCGCGATTTTTTCTTTCGCGATTCCTTTTTTCGCGCCTACTTCCGTATGAAAAAACAAATCCCGATTTTCGCGATTCCTTCTTTTCGCGATTTCTCTTTTCGCGATACATTCGCCACCCCATTAGAATATTGAGCAAGAATGCAAATTATAAAAATGTAATCATCCCAAACTTATCTGCAATTAATGAGCTAAGCTCAAAAAGTGAATATATAGTCATTATTTGTTATAACATTATGCTAATGTCACTTCAAATTGAATCAAAGATGGGAAAGCGATCAGACTTAACTGATCGTGAAAAAACCAAAATAATTACTTTATTTCAACAAAAACTGAAGCAAATTGACATAGCCAAAGCTATTCCTTGCTCCCAGTCAACTGTATCAAAAGTTATAAAACAATTTAAGGCAAATGGTGTTGAGATTTCTGACCAGCAAAAATATAAACAACGCACTCGTAAAACATCTAAATGGACGGACAGCTCCCTTCATGAGATTGTGAAGAAAAATAGGTTCAAGAATGCTGAATAAATAACTCAGGAGTGGAAACAAACATCTAAAATCCAAGTGTCAACTCGCACAACATTAAGAAGGGTAAAAGAAATGGGATTCAAGTCTCGAGTTCCTAAACACAAACCACATCTTAATGCAAAACAGCGAAGAAAACGATTATTGTGGGCAAGAAAACAATGAAATGGACTGTTGATCAGTAGAAAAAGGTCATTTGGTCAGATGAGTCTCGATTTTGTATAACATTTGGTGATTCTGGGCCCAGTATCTGGCGAAGAAAAGGAGAGGAGTATGTTCACAAATGTGTGAGGTCTACAGTGAAGCATCCCACATCTGTTGTGGTATGGGGTTTCATGGCTGCAAAGGGCATTATCACTCTCTTGTTAGTTGAAGGTACTATTAATGCTGGGGCATTATCACTCTCTTGTTAGTTGAAGGTACTATTAATGCTGGAAAATAAAAAATATTCTCATGGATGAACTTTTGACTTCATTAAAACAAAGAGTATGCTTTTCTGGTTATTCATTTCAACATGATTTAGCACCGGCACATTCAGCTAAAGTTACTCAAGATTGGTTCAAGTATTAGAGTGGCCAGGTGGAATCTATGCCCAGATGTATTAAGGCAGTAATTAATGCAAAAGGCAGACCTACAATATATTAACAATAAATATTCTAATTTCATGCCTCTAATTCTTGAGGATTCTAATTTAGTGTCTTGCAGAGCCCAATCATTTTTCATGATAACTTCTGAAAAAATTGATCAATTTTCATGAAATTTTGTTTATTTAATTCATTTTTTGTTCATTGTATTGGGAAAAATAAACATTTGGTTATATGTTGATTATTTTTTGTGTGATGTGATTTCAAACACAACTTTTGTTTTGACAGAGGTGTGTATTCTAATTTCATGTCTTTGAGTAGTATGAACATGTGTTACCACGGGTTTCTCCGTGTTAAAATTTCTTTAATTAAAAGAAGTTAAGTTTACCATTTTTATCTTTGATTGTTATTTGTGCGTGTTGCAATCGCAACTGGGTTATTTTGTTAGTCGCAAAACGGTTTTTGTCTTCTCGACTTCTGTTTTCGCTCTTGTCGACGATATAGTACAAGCCATTTCGTTTTTCTGCCGTGAAACTTAATGAGCTGTCAGTGTTGGATGTTGAGAATAAAAATATTTTCTTGATGTTGGAAAACCCAAACTTGGGCGCCATCTTTATTCATTGGAATGACTGGTCGGAGGGTTTCCTAACATCTCCGACCACATGATACATAACACACAGAAAAAATCATACACACAAGTTATAAAGCAAAGGAGATTTATCCTATAAGCAAACAATAAAGCCTGATTTTACAATAACATTAGACAGGACTATCAACTCAATGATCTCAAATATACGGTAACAAATATAAATGATTTCTCAGATCTAACAAAACTGACTTCTCCGTTTGTTTTTACGATTACCTCGAACATGACCATGAATATTACTTTTCTTTTAGCTGGAAAACATGTTGAGTAAAGTATTGCTGTTCTTGTGTTTGTGCTGCCAAACGACTAAATGGATTGTTGCTTGGGATGTTGGTAACGTAGAAACCTTAGCAACTAAGTCAGTTACTTATATTATTAACTAATATCATTTCAGATTGTGTCGAGTGTACAAGTATCATGGACAGTGGAATTGCCAGCGCAACTTTCGCTCTAGAAAGGTGTAATATCTCTATAAAAAAAATCAATTACACAGTATTAAATTCATTTCATCCTTGTTAGGTCTGAACCGATTGGCCTAGAGTATCAGGGGTCACCATGTGACAAGTGTTCAATTCGTGGATTGTCATCTGGTGAGCTGACTCCAGACTTTAAAGTTTGTCCCGTTAAGACCGCTGACGGTGGTCACCGATTTCCAGTATCGATCACACTCCCCCATTTCAGCTTAAACTGTACATGTGAATTACCTTGCAAGTAATAATTGGAACAATTGATAACAATAAGAGTATCTTCTACCAATCAGTTTTGTTAATCTATTTCACTTAATTTTAGCCCAGCAACGGTTGTGAAGGATTTTGCCGACCCACTTTCCGCAGGATGCGCTACTGGAGACAACGCAGATATACTAAAAGCTTCTTTGTTGCACAAACATCCAGAAGTTGATGCTGAGAGTTTATCAAAGCTCGACGTATGCGCGCCGGCAGATGATGCCGGGCCGGAGTGCAACGACGATACCAAATTAATAACTGATACCATTTTGCTAAAATGGGTTAATGGCAAGATTACGTTTAATTCATATGCTAATTCTAAAGATATCGTGTTGAAGACTGCTGAGCTGGCCATTGAAGATTTTACCCTTGATTCTGCGGAGTGTATTACGAAGGATCCAAAGTTTGAACGATCGTGCAAATGTCTACTGGCTTCTAATTTTGTCCAAAATAAACTGATAGGTATGATAGCAATGGCCTTCGAATGCGTTTATCCTCTCTCTGGAAAAGGATATGAGTTAAAACAGTACTTGCACTGTCCTATCCAATTCGATAAAAATTTCACCGCTTAGTAAAAAATTGACCCTACAAAAGTTGTAAAGAAATTTTCAAAAAATGGTAAAGGTTATAAATTAAACTAAATTAAACAATTGCAAACAAATAATTGATTTAAAATTATTTATTTGTCGACTATGGCTGTACTCCTCAAAAAACCCAACGTGAACTCCAGACTTCAGGAATAACAACAGGTAAGTGGACTAACAGCTGAATTGAATTTCGCAGACACTAATTGAATATTGTTACGCGGTAGAGCCGTACCGTGTATCGGCTGGCTCTGCTCGCTCTGTTTAGGCATTTAATGCAATGAATTCTCACTAGACGGCGCTGCGCACCTAATTAGATGCACAGACCGTTCAACTTAGTTGATAGGGGGAATAGGAGTTTACTTAGTGAGTTGATTAAGCCAGAGAGCTCAGATCTCTTTTGATTCTCAAACTGTTACCTTCACCTACTACTGCCAGCCGGTTGACGGTCAGGCAGGACTAGGTTTCCTAAACTGAATTGAATAAACAACAGCATCATCCTTATTTGATTTGAATGAACCATTTATGTGTTTTAGGTTTAATAAATGAACAAATGTAATAAGAGCTGATGACCGAACATTTGCATTAGTAAATGTCCGACTTTGAACAATAAAGCCAACAGGCATTTTACATATAAAACCCTGTGTCATTCTTGATTGAATTCATGTCACGTAGGACTAAATCAATCCCCATTTAGCCACGTAACAACTGGTGGAGATGCGGTCTCGATTGTAGCCCGTTTAGATTTAAAATCCCATTAAAATTGGATTAAAATTGCCAAAATAATTTAATAAAAATCTAGAAATAAAAACTTGAAAATTGCTGATTTTATAGCAATTATCTTGAATGACTCAGAGTTGGTAAAAACAAGTGAAGTCACAGCTTGAATATTTAATGTCATTGTGTGAAATAATTTGCATTTTGGAAATAAAAATAGAGTTTAATTGTTTATTAGGGATTAATAAATTGATTTACAATTGTTATATTTAGAATAAATAAAATATATAGTGTATAAATACTAATTTTGATATTTATTTACAGGAAATTTTGTGAATTTATAGGAATTGAAAAATTGTTTTGAAATGTTATTGTTGGATTATTTTCTTTGTAATTTTGAGTGTAATATTTATGAATTATATGCTAATAACACTTTAAGTTTTCAGGTAATGAATTCGTGTTAGTGTATTCAGTGTTTAGAAAGAGATTAGTGCTAGTGAAGTGAATAAAAAAGTGCAATATAAGGCTTCAGTGTGGATAAGCCAGTGAAATTGTCACAATTCAACTTGGATAATCTTCAGGATTTACAAAATTTGCAGTCACCTGAACCAAATTTGAAAAATATCACCACTAGAAGAAGTAAAAACGCTAAATCCGAATCTGACACTGAACCTCAGAAGGAAGATAAAGAAGTCCGATCTCAACCTCAATCAATATTACAGAAATTGGATTTTGCTACTCCAGCAATAAAATTAATTCCACAAAAAGGTTTAGAAGAAATAATAAAGACATTTACACCAGTAAAAACTAAACCAGTTCCAACCCCAATTAAACCAAATTTTCCGAAAATGACATCACCACAGACTCCAACGGACGTATTGACCGACTTATTGAAGAGTTTGGTAGTGCAGAAGCGACCTGTTGTCACTTATGATACAGAAAAGGGCAACATCGACCAATGGCTTGTGGCATATGAAGCTACAATAGGAACAGATGATGAGAGGGTAAAACATCTAGCATTAGCCTTAAAGACTGATGGATTGGCATGGTTTGTGGAACAACTAAAGAAGAATCCGACATGGAAATGGACGGATTGGAAACCACAGATCGAGAAAAAATTTAGAAGAAGCCAAGAAAATGTTTACAATACTCTCCACTTCATGAAACACAAAGAGGGTACAGCAGATGCCTTCATGAAGAAAGTCTTGGCCGAATGTGCGTTTATTCTACCAGAAATGACTGAAACTCAGAAAATAAATTATGTTTACCAAGGTTTGAAGCCTGCAATGCAGAAGATGATGATAACAGTATTTCCATCGACGTTAGAAGAAATGGAACAGAGACTTAAATTGTATGAAAGTCACAAAACAGAAGAACCAGCGGATCTACTGCTCACAATGTTCAAAAAAGTTGTAGATGAAAAGGTGAACCCTACGACAACAGGTATACTGTCTGGAACAGGGGGATCCCCAGTAAGCTACGCCGAGTTATTAGCTGAAAATATTAAATTAAAACAGCAAAAGCTCGTTAGTGAGTCAGTAGAGCCACAACAATCGGTTCCATTATTCATACAAGGCGAGTGGTATATTCCAGCATCGCAGCGCGGACAGAACTTTAGAGGTAGATATAACAGAGGTAGACAGCGGTCAAATAGTAGTCCGACAACAACGCGTTCATGTGGATGTTGGCATCGTTATGGTTGTGAACATAACACATCAGCGCCACAGGAGCAACAATCTCAAGAAAATAGAGGGAACCCAAACAACAGAAGGTGGTTTAAGAAGAAAAGGACACAAGGGGGCGGTAAAACGAACCCTAATCCTAAGCAGAACCCACAACAAGGTCAACAAGAAGAGGAAAACTAGTGGGTCGGCCACAAGGAAGATGTCACCATCAACAAGGAAGATGTTGTCATCCAAAGAAGAAAAGAAAAAGTAGAAAAGAGAAGATAATCGTAGTCAATATGAACATTTCAGAATCTCTATTGGAAATTCCAGTAATAGTGAACAACATGGAAGTCAAGGCAGTTATGGACACTGGAGGAAAACGCAATGTTATCAGCGAAGAGCTTGCTGAAGCTTTACAGTTGAAGTACCCGCCAAGCCCAAATATACGATTACAAGGGGTAAGCGGAGAACTTGTGACTCCAATAGGAAAAACCAAGATGAACATTACAATTGGTGAATTAACATACAGGATCGAGGTCCTGATTGTTAAAGGATTTCATTATGAATTACTGCTAAGTGACCCATTCATGCTGTTCGCGAAGTGCGTGTTAGACTACGACAAACAAAAAATCTTTGTGGGCCGAACTAGTGGAAAGGAAGTGTCATTTCCAATGAATAAAACTTTTGTTGATCAGAATTATGTTGCGAGGGTAATGAAGAACATCACAATTCCACCAATGCATGAGTGCATTGTTCCCATCTATTTGAATAAAGCAATAACATTGGACATGTTTGTGCAACCATTACATAATGTTACTGATAGATTTGCTGTGATAGGTTGTAAGACTTTAACAGATTTCAAGAACGGCAAAGGCATCATTCGAGTGGCTAACCCAACCAAGAAGACAGTCTTTCTGAAGGAGAAGTCAGCAATCGCAAAAGCTTATTATGTGGTTGATGTTGGGGTGTTTGATGAAAAACAGGTACACTGTTTTGACTTTGACTCCTCAATAGCAAAAGACAAAATGAATAAAGACCAACAAGAGCAAATGCGACAACTTCTTCAAAAGAATCAAGACAGATTTGCTGTTTCTGATAAGGATTTGGGAAGAGTTCAAGTGTATAAGCATAAAATCGATACTGGAGACCATGACCCAATACATTTGCAACCGTATCGTCGTTCTATGAAGGAAAAAGAAGTCGAAGCAGAGGAAACAAAGAAATTGCTTGATATGGGAGTGATAAGGGAATCAGAAAGTCCCTGGAGCGCGCCTGTATTGCTAATAAAGAAAAGAGATGGTAAGTGGAGATTTTGTGTCGACTGGAGACGTTTGAATGCGATAACAAAGAAAATGGTGTACCCATTGCCAAGAATAGATGACACTTTAGATCAGCTGGCAGGTGCACAGTTCTTCTCCATGATGGATCTTATTCAAGGATATTATCAAGTCGAAATAGATGAACAAGATTGCGAAAAAACAGCATTCACCACTTCAAGCGGACATTTTGAGTTTAACGTCCTAGGAATGGGATTATGCAATAGTCCAGCAGCTTTTCAAAAGTTAATGAACAAAGTTTTAGGCAACCTCCTAGGCAAAGTTTGTATAGCATACATTGACGACCTTATCATTTTCTCTAAAACATTCGATCAGCATTTGAAAGATCTAGACAACGTTTTCGACAAGCTTAGACAATCTAACTTAAAGGTGAAGTTGAGCAAGTGCACATTTGGAACGAACACCATCAAGTATTTAGGACATGTCGTGGACTCTGAGGGTATATCACCAGACCCAAGGAATCTGGAATCCGTCACGAAGTTTCCAGTTCCTACTAACCTCAAACTTCTTCGAGGATTCATAGGGCTCTGTTCGTATTACAGGAAGTTCATTCCAGGTTTTGCGGACATATCCAAGCCCTTAGTCAATTTGACGAAGAAGGACGAGAAATTTGATTGGGGCCCACCTCATGACAAGGCCTTCAAAACATTGAGGACCGCCCTTATCACCGTGCCAGTGCTTGCGCACCCTAATTTTGAAGAACCCTTCATGGTATCGACCGACGCGAGCGCATATGGTCTTGGAGCAGTGTTGAAACAGAAGATAAACAAACAAGAACATGTGATAGCTTATGCCAGCAGACTTCTCAGCCAAGCAGAACAGAATTACACAGCCACAGAAAGGGAATGTCTGGCTATTCTGTTTGGAATTGAAAAGTATCGACCTTATCTGTATGGTAAGAAGTTCCAGATAATTACAGACCATTCGGCACTCCAATGGCTAAAATCAGTCAAAAACCCCAATGGCAGACTAGCTAGATGGAGCCTACAGCTAGTAGACTTTGATTTCGATGTGATCTACAAGAGCGGAAAAGCGCACAAAGATGCCGACGCCTTGAGCAGAATTCCAGAAGATTTAAGCGAGGAAGAAAACGAAATAGTTCCCTCACTTTTACTCGAACAGCTCGACCTTCCTGCTGAGCAGCGTAAGGACAAGAAGCTACTGGAATTGATCACCGCAATGAATCAAGTAGAGCAACTTCCGAAGAAGAGAAGACGTCCTCTAAAGCAGTTCGTTCTTCTCGACAATGTGTTGTTTAGGAAGAAAAATTCTTTGAATTCCCTAGACACGGAAGTAAATCTGTTATATGTTCCGCAGCATTTGAAAACTGCAGTTCTTGAAGAAATGCATGACGGACTGACGGGTGCTCACTTGGGCCTAAACAAAACATGGAAGAGAATGAGAACAAGATTCTTCTGGCCCCGGATATATAAAGACGTTAGAAATTACGTACTTTCTTGTCCACATTGCGCGAGCTCGAAATCAATGACAACAGCGCCAAAAGGTTTAATGCAGCCGTGGTCTACGATATCTAAGCCTTTCGAGAAGATTGGAATCGATACACTGGGAAGTTTTCCGACCTCCGACAAGGGCAACAAGTATGTTTTCGTAATGACAGATTATTTGTCGCGGACAGTGATTGCTAGAGCAGCTCCAGCATCAACAGCGTTGGAAGCAGCTAGAACCTTGCTTTATGAGTTAATGTTGAAGGAAGGCAGTCCGAGAGAAATCCTGAGCGATAGAGGCACAGAATACAGAAACAAAATGGTGGAAGAAGTATCAAATATGTTTAAAGCCCTACACAAAACCACTTCAGGGTACCATCCAAGGACCAATGGACTTACTGAGCGTTTTAATGCGACGTTTGCAAAAATGTTGCAAATTTACGTTGATAAGGACCAGAGGGACTGGGATGATTTTTTGCCATTTTTGCTTTTCTCATATAATACCGGTGTGCATGAAACGACAGGATATACACCTTATTATCTTTTGAAAGGGTATGAAGTTGATTTGAACGTGGACGTAAACCTCAACTTACCTCAGAAAGAATTCACCTTGCGAACCTCGAAATTCATCAGAGAAGCTAGGAAAATAGCAAATGAAAGGTTGGAATGGCAAGGAGAAAAAAGCAGAAAAAGATTCGATCAAGGCCGAGTTCATGTGGAATTTGACCCAGGAGAATTAGTATATCTCAAAACACCCAATAGAAAAGTTGGGTTAAGTGAAAAACTCCTACCACAGTTCTCAGGCCCATACGAAATAGTAAGAAGAACCGCGCCAAATGACTACGAAATTAGAAGTTCAAATGGAAAGAAAACAGATATTGTTAACATTGAACGATTAAAACCGTATAAACCCAGAGAAGAAATTCCAGCGGAGATATTAGAAGAATTGACGGCTAAAAAAGTCACATTTGCTGATAAAATTGCAACACAAAGTGAAAAACAACAAGAAATTGAAGAAAACACGTCAATTTCGCCAATTCCGATCGCTAAAGAACGATTCATTAGCGATGACGATCAAATTTCGTTAAAAACACTCTTTGAACCTGAAGAAAATACAACAAAAGTGTCAAATTTCCCAATTCCAAGCGAAAAAGAGCGATTAAAAGCGCTCTATGGACCGAAAGAAATTATGGAAAGATGGCAAAATGAAGACGAACGGAAAAACAAAGAAAATCAATTGCGAAAACCGCCGACAGGTGTCGCTGACGCAGTCGATGACGCGTCGCCGCCTGAAATCGAGAGTTTCCGGTCACGTCGCCTTCGCAAACAGGCTCGTCGTGACTATAGTGGATTGTGTTAAGGTTTTCTGAGACGAACCGGGTTTACTGTGTGACTCAAAGAAACCTAAAGCATTAATAATAGCAGCAGTTGATTTGTGTGTGATTCCGTAAGTGAAGAGAGTGAAATTTTGAACGAATTTGGCGAACAAATAGCTTAAAAACGAAACGAATCTATCGCGAATTTTGTGAGAAAATAACATCGCGAAATGGAAATTTAGGCTTAAATAATTGTGTTAAATCTTCAAAATGAAATTTTAGTGTGTGCATATATTATCAAGTGACTAATTAGTTGAAGAATTGTTAAATTTAGTGTAATTTAGTGCAACATGAAATGTTAAATGAAATAGTGAATGAAAATTGGAATAATTTTGTGAATATTTTGGATTAATGAATTAATTTATTTTATTTTCTTTTCAAATAATATATTAGAATCCGAATGGACGAAATGGCAAGCAAATTTGATCGGATGGATGTGCGTAGTGACAGTGACAGCGATGCGGATTCGGTCTGCTCGATGCAAGTGGGCGATCTTTTGGAACGTCAACTTAAGAAAGGCGATGACTTGGAAATTTATTTAGCAAATAAGCCGAGCACAAGTAAAACTTTGGACGAATTGGTTAACTGCCCACGCCCGTTTACAGAAGGAAAACAAAAGGCGGAGGAAGACAAAAAGAAATATGCAGGACCATTAACAAAGGGTGAAGAAGGCTTATTGCGTCGTCGTCGTAAGAATCGACAATTGAAACGAGATAAGAAAGCACAAAAGAAGAAAGTGTTTGACGAGCAATCGAAAAGAATCCGGGAAGAAGAAATGCGTCACACCGTTGATCGAAACAAACGCCGATTAAATGATTTGCGAATGGAGCACCGGAATATGGTCAACGCCATTAGAGCCAGGAAATTAAAAGGAGTGATGGGACTGCCCGACTACCAGTTGTGGAGAACAGGGGCGAATGCTTTGCTGATCCAGGAGGCGAAGATAAGAAAAAATATTTTAAAAGCCATCGCCCTAGCGAGAAGAGAGTCCTTCCAGGACCCTAGTGTAGTGTTTCCCACTCCTATACGGGTATACCGTGTGGAGTTGGACGCTGCACGACAGGTCCAGGCTCTCGGACTTGCATTAGACTATAGTAATGCGCCAAAATATGACTTAGCATTCGACGCCGTAGGTTGTCCGCCGATTAAAGTCATGAACTATCAGATGGCAGCATTAGGCGATCTAACGCCGGGACGACAGAGCTGGACGTATGACAGCGTCGTTGATCACTACCTCCAACTGTTAGAAGAGCGATATCCCATATTGGCACCAATTCAATCTGAGTGGGTCTTCAAAATGGTGGACCCAGCTAAACGAAAGGAAGCGATCTATTGGCTAATGAAGAGACTTCCAAGTGCTCAAAAGAAGATTTGGGTGTTTCCAGTTCCTATTGAAGAGCATTGGCAGCTTTTCATAGTGGATTGGCGGAAAAAACCAACCCAATACGTGCTTTATGACCCAAGCGGACCAATAGAGCGCACATATCCAAAGTGGGAATCTTTAAGATACTCGTTGATGGATGCAGGAGTAAAGTTTCCAAACAAATTCATACGTTGGGATCCGCCACGTATGCACCAATTGGATAATGACAGCTGTGGCCCAACCATACTCTACTTCACTAGAAGATACGTTGAAGACCGTGACTTAATGCAGTTTGGGGAGCCATGTGAGTTACGCTTACGATTTGTGTATGAGATTGCAAACCGTGAAATTCTCCCATTCGAATTGATCAAGGAAGAGGATAAGAAAGATCAAGCGGAAGGAGGAGAGTGAAGTGAACTTTAACTTCTTTAAGTGAATAAGTGTAAAATCAACACGAACTTTGAACATTTTTTTTGTGTGTGTTTTTTTTTTTATTTTATAGAAAATTGAAAACTGGAAAAAAAAAAGTAATATAAAACGAAAAACCAAAAAGTGTTATTATTGATGAAAAGTGTTAATTTTATTTAATTTTAAACTTTGAATATTGTTTCCAATGTAAAAGTGTAATAAAAAGTGACTATGACATTTATAAACATTGAAAAGTGTATCATATTATATTTTTGTAAAAATAAGGATGATGAAAAGAGATTCTCAAAAATTGTAAAATTGTGTTTATGATTTGAAAATTTTTATGTGAAAGGAGATGCGTTAGTTAGAACAATTCATTGTTTTTCGAGAGACCGAAAAAATTAAAGGGGGGGGCTGTTACGCGGTAGAGCCGTACCGTGTATCGGCTGGCTCTGCTCGCTCTGTTTAGGCATTTAATGCAATGAATTCTCACTAGACGGCGCTGCGCACCTAATTAGATGCACAGACCGTTCAACTTAGTTGATAGGGGGAATAGGAGTTTACTTAGTGAGTTGATTAAGCCAGAGAGCTCAGATCTCTTTTGATTCTCAAACTGTTACCTTCACCTACTACTGCCAGCCGGTTGACGGTCAGGCAGGACTAGGTTTCCTAAACTGAATTGAATAAACAACAGCATCATCCTTATTTGATTTGAATGAACCATTTATGTGTTTTAGGTTTAATAAATGAACAAATGTAATAAGAGCTGATGACCGAACATTTGCATTAGTAAATGTCCGACTTTGAACAATAAAGCCAACAGGCATTTTACATATAAAACCCTGTGTCATTCTTGATTGAATTCATGTCACGTAGGACTAAATCAATCCCCATTTAGCCACGTAACAATATCCGTGCATTGAACTACGGATCGGACGGAAATCATGTGGTCAAGGGAGGGCCACAAGACGCTGGACGCAACACACACGATGAAATTAATTGCCTGCGCAAGGAACACACTAGTATGGGTCTCCGCAAATTTGTCCCATTCGGAAGTCTTAGTTTGCATGAACGTATTTTCCTGTCTCGGCCGATCTTCGTTGATATAACACGTTCGTAACGCCATGTCATTCTTGGTCTACAGTATTTTGTTCTTCCATTAAAACTATATCCCCAAATTTACGTGCAAAAACTTAACCCGATTGTAAGGAGTTGTTGAGTTAGCGACCGAAGCAGATTATAAAATACCATTCGTAAATTGGATGATACCGAATTAAACAGACGCCGATTGCAATTGGTCAAAGACAATGCTCCCAGGCCCGAATCTAGACCAAAAACCCTCGCAGCAATCATCGTTTCTGCCCGCGATTCTCGTGTAGATCAAGATCGCCTGTACTGACATCTTGTGGACAAATAACGCGTAATCGTTTTAGTTAAATACATTTTATCACATATTTTTTGGCAAATTATAATCATAAACATGCCATGCATAATATTTTAGTTTTTTTGTACAATTAGCATGTAAAAACCTTAAGTTTTTCATTTAAAATTGGAATTGAAAAATAGTGGGCCTAAAAATGATCGTTCATCTAAGCCTCCGTACATAAAATCGTGTAACATGTAAGATTTATTCTCCATCGAGCATCAAACCGTGTTTTTCCTCGTGTCAGCCCTGTACTAACACAGACTCGACACGTTACTCTTGACAATGAAAGCTCGTTAACTCAAACGTCTCTGCGTCCGAATTCCAATGTTCCGTGATAACTCGAACGTCTGTGGTTCCAATTCCAATGTTTCTAGGAGGCAATGGTGATTTTGCTCAATTGATATTTCAAATTTTTTTTGCCCGGTTTTCGAATCTCTAAAATGGCGTGCAATGCAGGGATGTTGAATGCGTAGTTGTATCAAAATATTACAAATATTTCTATTCGTCTTCTATCAACAGTCTTCCTTTAAAAAATGATACCTTCAATTTTTGTATTCAAACACTTTAGCTTGGAAGATTGTCTTTAATTTAAATAATTTGATTTTTCATGTTATTTCTATTTTTACAATTTGATTGCCTTATTTATTAATAGTTGATTTGTTGGCGGGGGTGTAAAATCCAACTCTCTACCTCCGCCTGGTCACCCCTGGATAAACTGAGCACGCGACTTGTCTCGGTCGAACCAGAAGAGAGCTCTGGTCATTTGCACATTTTTGTTGTACTGTAAGACTGCATTCCCAACATGAATGTGGCATTTACAATTTTACATATTCGTATTGTAAGACTGCATTCCCGTATGAATGTGGCATTTATGTACACCAGTATTAATTTTGAAACGTTATATGGTTGGTATTCAGTTTCTTTAGTTTGTTTAATTTCGTGTTTGCATCATTGGACTTACGATAAATGACAATGATGATATTATCTGCCGGTTGGTTTTAAATTTTAAGATTCTGCAGACTTGTTTGTGGGAATGTGGGTGAGAATTGAATCTCTGGCATCTTTACAATAAAATTGAGATTTACGCTTTATCCCATTTCTGATGTTGCTTGAAATGACATTTCAAGCTTAACATAGTTAGGTTTATGTGTGCACTGAATTTCGTGGTGAATTAATTTGGACGTAGGACTGTAAAGCAAAAAAAATATTCATGTCCTAATTTGTTTTCCTAAAAATCTGGCAACCCTACGCCCCTTAGCCGTGCTACCTTGGTCTTGTCAGGGGCACCTAAAGGGCTATTATTTCAATTTATCACAATGAGGGTGTATCTTAGAACTATTGCTACGTGTGTAGACAAGATTGCAGTTAACGTGTCTCCAGTTCCTGCTACAATCAATGTAGGCATACAGAGGTTTTATGTACGTGTTGAGAATGTTTCAGACTGCAGTGTGGCAGCCTTCATTAACCCTTCCAACCCGAAAGAATTGGCCTCCCATCTCTCCCTAAGATGGGCATTATATGACCCAGATTCTGCGCATGCGCAAAATCCGGGTCTTAAAGATTTCCGAAAGAATTTGGCCAACACGTGTGTTTTTGACAACAACAAAGATGGCCGCCGCGACACCTGGTGGCAATGGTTGACATTAGCGGAGCCTGCTGATGATCATGATTTATGTCCTTTGGACTCCTAAGATGGGTCTTTTTTGACCCAGTTAAACTTTGAGTTCAAATTATAAAAAAACTTAAAAAATTAAAAAAATTTCAACTGTGGTATAGTGTCTAGTGATGTTTCAAAAGAATAGTCAGCAAAAATCAGATGAAAAAAAAAATTACTCCCTCTGTCCCAAATTATGGTATTGTTACGTGGCCAGACTGACTACTGTTTGACCACGTAAATACTTTATTATTTTCTGAAAAATAATCAAAATTAATCATCAAAATCAACATAAACTTCTACATAAACCAAAAAGAAAACATTTCCTATAATTGAATCATTATTAATATAAGTTTTATCATTAAACAAACATTGAATATTCACCACTCTTAACCTCCAAAACAACCTCATTTTATTATAAATTCAACTTGAGTAAATATCTTTAATAAATTCAAATATGTAAATCTTATTAGTGCACTATAATTAAATATTCAACTGCAATTGACCCTAAAAGAAAGTTTTCACAATGAGTCACCTTTCAATCTTATCACTCATGCAAATGAGTTTGCAACTTTTCAAAATTTTATATGAGTTTCACTTGAATTTTACTGAATTTTAATGCAAATTTGTACGGATTTCAAATGGATCTTCTAATTTTAGCAAATAACTGGCCAATTTCACTTTACTTTTACTACTTTTCACTACTTTCAGCCAATTAATGGGTCTCAAATAGAAAGAACCGCAATCTCCACCACTTTGTTACGTGGCCAGACTGACTACTGTTTGACCACGTAAATACTTTATTATTAAACTGGGGGTTTGTAATTACATTAAGTTAAACTAGCATTTAACTGTGTTGCTAATAAGAAGGAAATAAAGAGGACTCATTGTATTATTAATAAAATATAACTGTATGTTTATTAAATCATAAATACAATCTGAAATAAACCAAAGATTAACTTAAAACTAAATCTTATAAAACTATCTTAAATCTAGTAAGCATGAATAACTTTGGTGGGTGAAGAACCTCAAGATGCCGCGGCAGTACCTGCCCGACAACCTCTCGGTATGAAAGCTCGGAATGAACTAACATTTCAGTTCTCCTCATCAGCCAAGTAAACTTGGGTGATTCTACTATTACTTAATGGGTAAGTTAATGAGATCATTCGCTTAAGGCGAACTCTAGTGAGGGTTTACAGCATTAATTCGAATCGTTTAGTTACGGAAGCGAGGTGGCGACAACTGGTTCACAGTGTGCTCGTCAACCTCGTAACAGTATACATTTCTCTAAAAAGTTCTTGATTATCGTTGGTTTTGTATATTTCTAAGATATTTTAACTGAATATCCTTCAAAATTAAGTGTGTTTGCTAACCAATGAATTGCATTATGGGTAATTAGTTTTATCATTCCATTGTTGCTGAGTTGCATCTTATCAAAATGCACTCAAAATTAAGTGACACCTGTTGTGCTTAAAGTAAAGTGAAAATGAATTCGAAAAATGGCTGTTTCCAAAGAAAAATGACAAAATAGAATAAATTAACTGATAATCAGCGAAATTGTATACAACAGCTCTTGCTGAAACAAAGTATTGTTAGGAATAAGGCATCATTAATGAAATATGCAGGCAAATTGAAATTACTCCACTAACTATTTCACGAATTCGGCGAGAAGTTAAAAAACAATACAATGAAGGACATATTCCTGCCAAAAGATAAACGTAACAATGTATTTTTGACATTGAAATGTTGTATGGAGTCAGGGATGATAGCAAAGAATGGCAACAATTACAAAATTCACAAATTCAGAGCAATCATTACAAGTTATTGTTATGGAGTATTATTTATTGTTATTGTTTACTTTTTATTTTTTATTGTTATTATTTACTCCATATTATTTATTGTTTACTTAATTTATTTAAAATTTAACTTATTTATATTAATTTTGCATTTTTATAATGATAAAAATCAAATAAAACTTGAAATGTATACCATAATTTGAAACAAAAATAATAGTAGAAATGTATACCATAATTTGGGACAGAGGGAGTATTTCTTATAAAAAAAATGATTTTTTTAAAACGGGGTCACAAAATGACCCATCTCAGGGTTGGAAGGGTTAAAGTCTGTTCCTGGGCCCAAAGGCCCGAAATCAAGCCAAGACGTCTAACTCGATGACATTTCAAAGGTCGACTATTTTATTAATCGGGAAGAAGGAATGTTGCTAGGCAACAAGTTGCCTAATAACTTACAATGGTTGTATGCAACAATACCAAAGGTTGAAGTCACAACAAGAGGTGATGTAATTGTATAATCCACAGGGTTGGTGCCACAATAACAAACTAAGCTGAAAAAAAACTAGACTGTGTTCATTTTCTTTTTTGACCTTTCGGACCTTTGCGACCTTTCCGTCTTTTTGGGCATCACCCATAACATGCTACAAGTTATAAATAAATAAAATAAAATATTCAAATGGGCCGTACGTGACAAACAGAGCAAACAGGTTGTTAGAATCTAACTTTGAAAATTGCGGCTAATTTGTTATCGGATTAGGCGTTCAGACTCTGTGCACTCTCTCTCATAATTAGGAAAATTCCATTGTGCTCAATGCTTAGGATGCGGCAGCAGCATGGATTACAACTGAAAAGATATTTTTACAGGCTTTTATCTTTTACAAATCAAGTAACAGGAAATTGATTAATTGTAACTTACCAAACTTGCCTTGGATAAAAAAAATCGTCCAATGGTAAACATAGTTTGTAAATTGTAACAAATTATTAAATAAAATAAAATAAAAAAAAACTTTCTTCAAGAATGAATTAAAAATCACTTTCTTCAAAAATAAAGTAAAAAAAAAACTTTCTTCAAAAATAAAATAAAACATGTTACGATTAGTTTGGATGTTGTAAATTAACTTGACAAAAAAACGCATAAAAGGGAATTTATTGCAAATAAGGGGGCAAAGGCTCGTAGATTCCTCCTAAGCAGGTCGCCATCATATGTGGACATCGGGCGATTAAAGGAATATGGTCTCTCAGTGACTCAACATAATTTTATATTCGACAGTCTTGTACTCACGTTGGGGTAAATGGGAGTAAAATAATGATTATGCGCAATATAATTGATCACACGGTGGGGTGATGAATTTCAACAGACACACGGATTCTAAAATGTCGGCTTAGAAGTGGCGCAATAGGGTTATGGAGTGTGGGTGCACTTGTTAGGACGCAAAGAAAAAGTTTGACATTCTCTAGCTAAGATCTAGGAGGTGTGTCTCGGTCGATGGCTAAGAGAGAAGTGTCTATTGTTAGGATGGATGGAATTAAGTCACCTCGATGACGGAATGATTGGCCTAATTCACCTGTGTCAGGGGTGAAGGTAGAAATAAAGTTCCTATTGTTGAAAACAGTAGTATATTCACAACAGCTTAAGGAGATGTCCATGTCAGGATCCCATAAGGAGGTTGGAATTACTAATGTCGGAATATAAAGTTAACACAAACGACAGAATGACCAGCAGCGGATTGATGTAGAGAAAAATAAAATTGTCAACAGTTAATAGTAGCAAAAAGTTTATACTCTGCTACTGGAAACTGAACTGCAGTGATTGGCAATTTCCTCAAGACTAAAAGTTTATATTTTAAAGACAATAAAAGAAAGAATAAAATGACAAAACAAAAATGATACAAACTATAGCGTACTGATAAAACATGGCGCTCTACAAAAGGGGAGAGCAAAGATGTTTGGGTTTGGGTTATAAAAGTGAGTGCTTTCTCAGAGTCCAGCACCCTAATTGAAGCAAGATGGGAGAAACACACTCTCTGCCAAACAAAATCACAATTTAAAAGAAGTTCAAATAAAATAGAAAATAAAAATAAAATTACACTAGGTGCATTCAATAAGTCTAAAACGTATGCAAAACTCGTTTCGTGTTTGCACGTGACGTCATTCCCATTCCCATTGAATAACATGTTATTCAATGGGAATGTCGTCACATGCAAACACGAAACGAGTTTTGCATACGTTTTAGACTTATTGAATGCACCTACTGAACTTTGTTAATCTAAATTATATCAAATATTACATGTAAAACTGAATGGGTTTTCACACTTCATAACATCCACTGCAGGATATTTGATGTGTGTTGCCTGTTCTTCATCGTAAGGTAGATGTTAAATAATCAATTAATTCTACACTCCAAGGAATCTTCTTGCTGTTGTCTTATTATTTCTGCAATTGTTGGTAACAATTTAAAAGGCTGATGATCCCTTCGCATATCATGTAATTGCTCTCTCATCGTCCTTCTCATTTTGGGATTAATTGGCGATTGTTTGTGGCGCGAATAGTCCTTGAGCTAATAGTCCTGACGTGTTGTCTGCTCAGGAATGTGCCCCACTCGACCCATACAACTTGGTGGATATTGTTACATGGTTCGGGGGATGGCACGAACTGGTAACAAGTTTATGTTTTTAGGCTTAAAAGACTCTGACTATTTTATTATGAAAATAGAGTTCTTTATTCAAAGTCTGAAATTTGGCTGTAACCAAATGTTGGCTATAACTTAATTCTAATGTTAAATCTTACAAAAGATGCATGGAAGACAAGTGCCGCTCAATAGTTTTGTTGGACTTGCTGCTTTTCAGCCCAGTTCAGACACGTAACAATGTACTAAAAAATTAACAAAGTGCTTTTTTTTAAAACTTGAATAGCGATAAAAATGCATTACCTTAGAGGTTTGTTTGTTGTCAAAACAAGTCTCACGTTTCAGGAGTTTGTGCAACTGCACAGGGCCTGCGTATTTAAAAATAACACAAAAATTGTAATATCAGCCGAACAAATGGAGAATATTTGGATGCCTAAAAAGAAGTCAATAGCATTGAGATTAAACGTTTAAAATATTGTTACGTGGTTCGGGGGATGGCACATGTTGTAGGTTTAAATGACTCGGACTGCTTTATTATTAAAAGTAGAGTTCTTTATTAAAAGTCGGACATTTGCCGCAGTTGGGTATGCCAGGCCATATTTAAGGCATTCCTGGCGTCGAGCTAGATTGCAATAACATGGCGATTCACAGTTCGCTCCACCGTCAAAGCCGAAGGAGATGAATCTATAAACAAGTCTTCCGTTGGTGAGTTTGTCCAAGACTTTCCCCAACACAAGTCTTGCTTTTCTTTGGTGTAGATAGTCTCCGAAAATTTCCCCCAATGCAGCCGCCAAAATTGTTACGAAAAAAGAAGCCTAATTTAAAATAAAATTAACAATATTTAAAAAGCATTAAATTTTTTTACTCATTGGTCTTTTGGTAGTGGTGCTAAGCAATGTGTTAGATTAATACTGCATCCAGCAAGTAGTGTCCGACATCAATTCCAGGGTAGAAGTAGATGCCAGCAAAGCAAAAGTTATGATCGCTGTCCATAATAGAAATTACGGTGAAGTTAACGAGATGTTCGTGATGTTCAAACTTCGGTTATTGATCCAGATGATAGTCTTTGTGGACGTCGTACATCCCAGTTGTCGGCATTGCAGCCTTAACTCAACTGCACCGATGATGGCAATATCGTAATTATCTGTGAACCGAATGTCCTTTGCTAGAGAGATAGCAATCTTTCCTCAACCTGTGTTTATTTGTAGGCACTTTAGGTTGAATGAGTTTCATAGTTGACCTGCGAGCAATACATCCAAAGTCGATCCAAATATACCAGGCAGCTAGGGTCGTTGGCCATATGGTTGCAGGGCGATAGCCTCCGCCGACCACAGTTAACACATTTAGCTTCATTACGGGGTTACGAGCCATGTCAAACCATGGAATGCTAACGTTTGGTTATCATCTAGAATTTCATTCCGAAAACACAAGTGCAGTCGTTCGGGCGGCACTTGGCACTTAGCACTCGGCACTTAGCTGGTGACAGGCATTGTCGCGCTCCTCTGATTTGAGTTAAAAGGTCCGTGGTTCGTAACCAGCCACACCATTGGGGGAGACAACGATAGTCCGTCTGCATCGTGGATTTCTGGAAAAAAATCCCCATGTCCAGTTCTCTTTCTCTCATGTCATCCAGATATGCTGCCAATGCTCCTCCACCTTGATTCTGCACACTCCCTTCAGGAAAGAAGCTGGCGAAATAGAAAATGTCACAGGGTACTGTTGCGTTCGATTCGCCGGTCTGCCTCGTCGTTACTGATGTGGCTCTGGTGTGCTCTAATCCAACAAAGTTTGATGGAGGTGGCGCTCCTAGTTATCCTTAACCTGTCATAGCACTTCCTCGCCATGGAATTCACCTCACCTCCAGCCGCTATCAGCTTGACTGCCAAAAGCGAGTCCGGGATGACAAAATATGGAATGTGGTTGTTCCGGTCCACATTCCAATTCAACGCCGAAAAGACCGAGCAGCGACCATCCAGCACTGTCTAGTCGCCATGCACACAGGTTCCGCCTGCAGGTAGACACACGAAAGCGGAACCCACCTTGCCGTCTGCCTTCGAATTTTCAGTGTAGATGTTCAGCATTCCGAGCCCTGGCTCCAAGATCCAGTTCTTTCTAACCCCCAGTGTTGGGAAAGAGGGATGCAGAAATTCTCATAATGATACTCTAATCACTGACTCCAGTTCGGGATCCCACTCAGTAACAGCTTGATGGTAAGCCAGGATAAACAAAGGTAGACAGTTGGCAAGAATTTTAAGAGCTTTAGTTGAAACAGTGTGGTGACCACCGGTGACAGATAGCAAAAACATCCGATCCGTGCCGTTGAATCGAGTGCATCATGGCCGTCCGGTGACCCCACATCTCTGCCGCATATAAGACCATTGGGAGAATTGCGGTGTGGTAAATGGCCATCCTAGCCCCTCTTGCAGGGCCCCACCTGGACCCAGCCACCAGGAACAGCTGACGCCTGATAGTTTCCACCTTCCTAAGCACATAGTCCAAATGAGGTAATCAGGAGAGATGATTGTCGACAATAACCTCTAGGGGGTAAAACTGTTAGAGTAAAAGTGATGGTATTAAGCCCCATCATCAGGCGCGGACGGCCTGTCTTCTCTACCGAAAAGGTCAATTGGTTCGACCCCACCCATTCAACTATTTGTGTCCAACACTTGCTGCACAGGGTTTTAATGTCTCTGAGGAATCCCGCCGAAATGGCCACCAGGCTGTCGGCAAAAACCTGCGCGATCAAGGCCGCACTGTCTATATTTCCCATGTAGGTTCACAGAGTGGACAATCCTGGTTGCCCCCAGGGAAGATCCCTGGAGGCAACCAATGTCTGTGTCTACCTGGTAGGGATCCGAACACGCCACACGCTGATCCAGAAATGAACTCGCAGTCCAGAAGATGTTGGCTAGGACTCTCGCCTTCATTAATCTTTCTCAGAGTCTGATGTGGCCGGCAACATTAAAAGCATTTCTTCTATCCAGGAGAATGGCCGCAACATGACGGAGCTTATTCCACTCAATCTGAACAAAAGAGGTTAACCTCCGAATGGCCTGGATGGTACTATACTGGGTCTGAAAGCCATATTGTTCCAGGGACAATACTTGTTCAGATTCCAGAAAGAAGACCAGTCTTCCGTTAATCAATTTATCAAGGACCTTTCTTAAAACAAGCAGCAGACAATTCGGGTGGAAACGTTCCCCTTCTTTTGGCAGCCACACCACTCTAGCACGTTTCCAACATAATGGAAAAACACCACACTGAAGACAAGCGTCAGAAGCCGGAGCCAAAACCCTGTCAACGCCTCTAAGACATGACGAAGGACGACTGCTGGAACCCTATCGATGCTTGGGGCCTTGTCGATGGAGATAAACCCAACCACGCGTTGGAGTTCTACATCGGAGAAAGGGGCGTCTATTCCTCGCACTGTGTGTCGAATAGTCCGCTCCATTTGAGAATCCAACTCCAAATCGTCCTTAGGGAAATAGGCATGAAGATGGTGAAGGTAAAGGTCGTAATTCGATTCACCAGAGATGGAAGAGAGGGGAATGGGTCCACGATGACGGCCGGTGAGGATGCAATAATGCAGGGAAAAGGGATTGGAGGTGGAGTTCTCCAGAACGAAAGCATCCCAGGAAGTAACCTTAGCCTGCGAAGTGCTCTCTCGATACTCGATCCGGGCACGATTGTAAACTGCGTATTGCGCTCGTTTTGGTCAGACCCAAGGGCACGTTGAAAACTTCGGTGCAAACGACGCACCGATCAGCAATAGGCCCAGAGATTTCTATTCCACCAAGGGTGGGAAACCCGATGGTGATGTCGCAATGGAGTGTTCTGTTGGTATGACCCCAACACCAAGTCGTGAAATCTGGAGCAAAAAACTGGATTTCCGCTTCTGTCTCGAGGGGCTGACTCATCAGCGTATTGTGTTGAGAGTGCAACTCCTGTTTAAAACCTCGCCAGTTGATGCACTTCCAGTTACATGTAACTGTTCCACGTTGAGGATCCTCGATGCAGTTAGTCAAGAGAGAGAAAGCGATGAACGAGTGGTCGCTCAATGATTCCTCTGATAAAACCTGTCAGTCCTTAATGCCAAAACCCGCCGAGTGGAGGACCAAATTTATACAACTTTGGTCATTAACTGTGATAAATGTGGAGGGTGAGTTTCAGTCGTTGCCAACTGATAGATCCTGTGCCGTTTTAAAGTTTGCTCTGAACCAGCCTTGGCATCCGTCAAACTGTCGCCCCAATGCTCGGATCGGCAATTAAAGTCTTCAATTATCGCCACACCATCCGGGTAAATTTTCCAAAAGTCTTTTGATGTTCAGAAGGTATTGACCAATTTATGCGCCAGGTGGAAGGTAGATAGAGGTTTTACAAAATAGATGGTTACCTGCAGCTGGTAGAGAGACATGTATTTATTTGTGACAGCGAGCCATCTATGGACAACGGACGGCCCACACAGATACGCTCAAAGCAGATTTTTATAAAAGTCGGGGAAGGACTCTATTTAGAAAAGTGGGAAGGATGGGAAAAGGGTTAGGTGAAAGGATCATAGAAAGTCAGCATCGTCGACAAACCGACGGAGGTCCTCGATGCTGGTGGTCTCAAGGTGACTGGACGGGGACGCCCATCCAGCAGTAGTCCCCAAACACGCCCGCTCCAAGGAAAAGAGGCCGCAAAACCGATTTGGGTCCATACACTTGAAGAGGTGATGATGGGTGTCATTTTGACTCTCGGTGTCGACCTCGGAGGTGGAGTTCACATCCCTAAGTAGTGACCGTCTGGCCACCCACGGTGACACTGCTCTCTGGCCCTTAGGTCATGGGCACGTGTTAGCATAGTGTCCCAAATCGTCGCAATTGAAGCAACGTACTGATGATAAGGGACGAGGAGGTCGAGATGGATCACGTCCACGACGTTCCGGCGCAAAAGCTGTTGTATTCTTCGGGTCTCGATTCAAAATCGACTTCAGGTGAAGATATTCTGATAACAGTTGATCTGCAACACGAGCGGGCGTAAAATCGACAAGTGGCCAATGATAAATCGAAAAACTGGCTTGGTTGTATTCCGTGGGCAAAAAGTCCAAAAAAAAAAAGGCCTGATGGTGCGGAAGAACCTCCTCTCCGATATTCTTCAACTGTCGCACCATGAGATCGATGCGACCAATAAAGTCCGCCATTTCTTCACCGGATTCTAATCTCAGCTGAAGGAATTCTCTCCTCATTGCCGCTTGACGGGCGAGAGAGCTCGGTGCATAAATTTTCGCAAGAATGTCCCATGATTGTTTAGGAGTGTTGCATTCATCCAACGCCGATTTCTTTGCTTCGGACACGTGGCAATAAATCAGTCCTAATGCCCGGTCCTTTCGATGTTGGAACTTTTTCTATTCTTTCTCGGTGACCAATGCATTGTTCAATTCTTCTGTTTCAGTGACGTGGTGCCAAAATATTTTGTACTAAAAAAATTTAAGAAAATCGCAATTGAAAAATTAGTTTTGAAAAGAAAAGTCATAAAAAAATTCAGTTTTCTACCCATATCTCTGCAACAATGCCAGATATGCAAATTCCAATCAGGGGAATCGATTTTTTGGGTCATTTTACATCTAATCAGCACATTTTTGACACTTTTCCAAATTTTAGCCATGTTATTTTTTTACTTGTGTCTACTTTTTCAATTGTGGATTTTCTTAAAATTTTTTAGTACAAAAGATTTGAGAATTAGTCATTTTTAGACTAAACAAATGTTGCTCTACAAGTTTACAATTGCAAATTTTTGTCTATCTCTAACGGTTTCCGAGATAATTTTCAAATGACCTTGAAGGAACATCCCAAGGTCAAATTTTGCAACCAAGCTAATCCTTAATTAGGATACTTTATTTGGTCATACTTGTAAGTGGAAGAGAGGAAACACAAAAGAAAAGAAATAATTTATTTTGGAAATACAGTCCAACATGATTGTTTTATGTTACAAAGCTGAGTAGACTAACATTTCAAACCTTTTTTTCTCAAAACTTTTCTGAAAGAGATAAGTTTTTTAAGAACAGTTCTAGACTAACTAGATGGTCCTCTCACTGGAAAAAAAAGCAAATTTCCAAACATTTCCAAGTTGAAAATTTATATGGAAAAGTTGAATTTACTACGATGAGGAAATTTGTTGGAAATATGTTGGAAATGATTACATATTTCCAAACTTCTGGAAATGTGTAGTAAATCTAGAGATGAAAACTAATATTTCCAATAAGTTGTAAATCTTTTGTTCAAAGTGTTATGTTTCCAATCAGTTTTCTTTAAGTTGGAAATGTGTTGTAGATGTATGAAATGAAAATATGTCATTTCACAATGATTGTAAAAATAATGTAAAGGCAAGAAAATGCATGAAATTTAAAGGTAACATTTAAACACATGAAATGTAACAGGCACAAGGTAAAATACAGTCAGGAACATGAAAATTGTATCAATTTTGAACTCTGAACAGAAAATAATGCCTAAAACGAACCAATTTCGAACGTGTGGGCACAATATGGAAACGACCAATCAGGGCGCAGGGACGGAAAAATACGTGTTTCGTCGATGAAACGTACCGTCGTTAATGAAACAAACAACCGGCTCGTACACTTAAAATACAATATACAGTCGAAACTCTTTATAACGAATCGCGTTATAACGAATTATCGTTGTTGTTTAAAATGACTTGGTTGGCCAGCCATAGAACACCATGTTAAATATTTTCGTTATAACGAATTTCGATATAACGAATTATTCGTTATAACAAACAAGTTTTCAGGTACACTGTAATACCCATAAGCTCTCGTTATAACGAATTTTCAAAACTGATCACATCTGATGCCTATATTTAGAAAACAAAGAAAAATGAAAATGGCTGCCAAACGAAAGGCAATTTCAATTCAAGACAAGCTGAACATTATTAATGCCATTGACAGTGGCAAGAAGCCATCCATTGTAGCTACTGAGTTTAATTTGTCCCGTTCTACAATTTCAGCTGCAAATTTCAACAATTTTAAAGAATCGGGACAAAATTAACATGAAACTACCATGAAATACCATGTTTATGAATAAATAATGTTTTTCATGATAAAATTTAATTTTTTTACCTAATTTGTTTTAACGAATTCTCGTTATAACGAATCGATTCTTCCGGTCCCTTGCAATTCGTTATAAAGAGTTTCGACTGTATCTCAAACAATAAATACCAAATTGACTGTTAGAGAATTCAAATCAAAACCATTTAACAAAGAATTAGCTATATAACTTATGGGAAGTTACACATTTGATTATCACAAGTCATGCTAGCCTAGTGGATAGGGTAGTGGTCTTTAGAACAAAGGGTCCCAGGTTCAATTCCAGCAGAGGTCAAGGTAAGAAAAAAGAAAACTATAAGATTAAAATAAATTTAAATAAAACTGTTAATAAAACATGCAAATTGTGATCTAATCAATGAAAACTAATTGTTGAATAGTGTTTGAAAAAAAAAAATCAAACTGCTTAAGAAAAAAATTGAGTTTGTTTATTTATATTTTTCAAAATAGAGGGTAGTAGATTTTTTTATTGAAAATATATTGAAAATATATTGGAAATATATTGGAAATTTATAGGAAATATATTGTAAAATTTCAAATTTTTACAATTGAAAATGTTTGTAAAGTTATTGTAAAAAAGGTCACGGAAATGGTCTTTTTCCAGATTGTAAATATGTTTGGAAAAAACTTATTTTCAATTGTTTGTAAATCTAATTTACAAACTTGTAAAATCCATCTATCTATATATTTACAATTCTTTACAAGTGAGTAAATCTGATTTTTTTTCCAGTGTCTACAACTTTCTAATTCACTTTTTCTCTCAATCTGTCACGGTTCTCGAGCTACAATATGGATGACCTTGAAGATGACCTCTGAGGTCAAGTTGGATGTCATAATTGAATTTTTCCCGACATACTACCCTTACAATAATTTTGCTGAATCAACATCTAGAACAGTTTGGGAATTATTTTCATAGAACCAGACTTTCTGACCACCCTGTATTTTTACATACCGTATTTCCATATATTTTACCTATTTCCATATATTTTTACATATTTACATATATTTTTATATATTTCTATATGATTTCTACATTTTCTACATTTTTCTAGCATTTCTAGCATGATGTTGTACATTTTTGCATACTTTTGTATATTTTTATAAATTTATATTTATATTATATATCTATATAAAATAGTATATATAAAATATTTTATATTTACATTGCTTATAAATTTTATTATGGCCTAATTAGGCTTCATTATAACCGATCAAATAGAGTAAAAATATAATGAAGCATGTGCTGTCGTCGTAAACTGGACTCAAATTGTAGACAGTCAAAACTCTTTATAACGAATCGCAAGGGACCGGACAAATCAATTCGTTATAACGAGAATTTGTTAAAACGAATTAGCTGAAAAAAATAAAATTTCATCACAAACAACATTATTTATTCATAAAATCATGTTAATTTTATCCTGATTCTTAAAAACAGTTAAAATTGTTAAAACAGGACAAATTAAACTCAACTGCTACAATTGGTAGCTTCTTGCCATTGTTAATGGCATTAAAAATGTTCAACTTGTCCTAAATCAAAATTGCTTTTCATTTGGCAGCCATTTTAAAACAGAAAATTTTTTATTTTTTTTAAATGTGTTCCTAATATGGGCATAAGATGTTGTGAGTCATGTGATCAGTTTTGAAGATTCGTTATAACGAGGGCTTGTTGGTATTACAGTAGCTGCATTCAAAAATTAAAACATTTTTTGTTTTCGTTCCATTTTAAAACAAAAATGACATCATTTCCTGTCTATTGTTACGTGGCCCGCTTGGCCTAATTGGACCACGTAATGTTTACTATTTTACTGCTAAACATCATTTAATTACTAAGAGTGAAATGAACAGTCAGAGTTTGAATTGAAATAATAACAGTATCTTTTATTCTTTAATTACAAATCATAAACTTAATTGAAATCATAAAACTAAACCTAAGACTAAACCTAAAAGCAAAATAAACATTAGACTAAAGACATGAATAACACCTTCTCTCTTATTTGTAAACTAATCATGCCATATACTGGCTGAAACATTAATCATTAGAAGTCCTGGGAAGACTGAGGTCTAAGAGCCAAAGTCGCTCTTTTATACCCAAGTCACCCCCCTGAGTTATGTCTAATTGACTCGCCCGTGATGTCACCATCACGTACGCAGTCTAGTGATAGATTTTGACAATTCTAATACTATTTGCGCTGGTTTGAGACGGTCGGCAGACGACGCGACTCAACCGCATGACAACTCCCTCTTTTAATTTTTTGGTCTCCAAAAACCAAAGCAATCAAAATTTTAAACTACCCTCGTGTTATTCATTCTAAATAATCTTTATTTTAAACATTAAATTATGAGTCATTCCCATGTGTTATTCATATCTTCATGTCATTTAATCAAAAACAAAATTTACAAAAAAAAAATTTCAATGTCAATCAATATATTTCAATGCTACATCAAATATTCATAAATACAACATACTTTTTGGATTTTTTCATCATTTATATTACTTTTTTTTCATTTTTTCGCTATTTTCTATATAAAAACACATTTTTAAGTAAAATATACAAAAAAAAACAAAACAAAATTAAATTACAATTTAAAATTTACACCGGAGGTTTAAGTTTTTCGGTCTCCTCCTTGAACGGCTCCAATGCCTTTTGGGCCAGTTCATACAAAATGCGATGTCTGAGGTGAATCGGGTGCGCGTGACGCATCCAATCACGGTCGATTATGTATCTCAAGTTGATTCCAGTTGAATTCCATTTAATGTCCAATCTATCTATTGCGATTATTATTCAAATGTAATAGCTATGAATTTATTAAGTCTAAACTTATTAAATATTCAATGTGAAAAATTCCTAAGTCAATAATTTCAGTGCAGTTTCTCAAAAACAATCACGTTAGATTCGTCTCAAATTTCCGCATTATCAGATTTTAATTTAATTATTCCACAACAATACCTACCTTCACACGAAAACTCGTTGAAATGAAGTTTGTTAAGACTTAAATCAGGCTTTGTCTCAGGTCGCTACAATTTACTTGTGCTTTCTTTGACAAAACCTAATAAAATGTGGTGTAATCACGTCGATCCTGCTTTCGTAGGCGGCGTGACCGGAAACTGCCAATTTCAGGCAGCCGCGCGTGTGCGTCGTTGTCAACCGCACTTGCGACACCTGGTGACGGTTTCGGTAGTTGATTTTTCCCAGTTTTCGCCGGAAGTTCGTCCTCGAATAAGCCTCGCAATGATATTTGGTCATCATCGTCGATGAAACGTTCCGTTGCCGCAGAAACAGGTTTGTTTGACGAATTTTCGTTGTTTTTTGTGACTATTTCATTCTGTTTGACTGCTTCTGTCAAATCTTCGGCAAATGTAACCTTTTTAGATGTTAAAGGTTTCATAATGTCATCTGAGATTTCTTCTCTTGCTTTGTACGGTTTTAATCGCTCTATATTTACAATATCCATCTTCTTACCTGACGAACTTCGAATTTCATAATCATTTGGTGCTGTTCTTCGCACTATCTCATATGGACCAGAGAATTGTGGCAGGAGTTTCTCACTCAAACCAACCTTTCGATGTGGTGTTTTCAAATAAACAAGCTCTCATGGATCGAATTTCACATGTACTCTGTCCAAATCAAAGCGTTTCTTGCTTTTTTCACCTTGTTCTTGTATCCGTTCATTAGAAATTCTCCTCGCCTCCCTGATAAATCTGGAAGTACGCAAAGTGAATTCTTTTCGAGGAAGATTTAAGTTGACATCCACGTTGAGATCAGCTTCATAACCTCGCATTAAATAATAAGGGGTATAACCTGTTGTTTCATGGACTCTAGTATTATAAGAGAAAAGAAGAAATGACAAAAATTCATCCCAATCCGTGTGATCTCTCTCGATTCGGGACACAAAGTCTTTAAAGCACTCGAAGGTTTGAGATTTCTGGGCCAAAGGAAACATCCATGTATAACGCGTTGCGTCGTCGATGATCGTAAAAATGTAACGAGCGCCACCGAATGAATCCTGTTGATGTGGGCCCCACAAATCCATATGGAGTAGATCCAGGGCCTTCGACGTGATGGGATGTTCATCGGGCTTATGCGATGCCCTGGTGGATTTACCGATGCGACAATGATTGCAGGCCAGTTCTTTCATAACTTCGCTGGGTTCTATCCCGTAAACCGGCTCATTCGCCGCCAAAAGCTTCATAGCATTTGTATGCAGGTGTCCTAGTCGACTATGCCATATCCCGGTAGCATCCTTCTTCGAAGTCGGCGCCGCAACCTTTTTCTGATTGGTTCCGGAAGAAGGTGGAGGAGAGGATGGGACATGGGCGAATGGAATCGACTTTAATATGTCGACATAGGATTGATGAGAGGCGGATGTGGTTTTGGCTTGGATAGGTGTCGGAGCGGGTGCAGGAGCGGGAGGAGATTTCGGAGTTGGAATGGGAAGTGTCGCCTGTGGTAACGGCGGAAATTCAATCCGGAAATCAGACGTCTCGCGTTCCTTTTGTCTCTTTTTCGGCTTTGGAATTTTAACGAAGTCTTCCTCAACGGTAACTAAAGTCTTTACTGGAGGTGGAAGTTCCGAAACAGAAACAGCACTCGTAACCGTAGACACGGGTGGACACAAGCCGTCGACGTAGTAAAGGCCGCCCCTAACTTTAGCTCGGAGACCCGGGCGGTGAAAGTCGGTCTCGTAGACATCGATCTGTCCATTAAACACGTGGATATGGTGACCACGTTTGTCAATTCTCGACACTGAGATTAGATTAGCTTCGAAATTTGGAGCATACAGCACGTCGACCAGGTTGACTGCACACTGACATCCGTCGATTAAAGTCTCGATTCGTACAGTCCCTTTGCCGGTAACCTGGGAGGTGCCTTGCCCCAATTCGATGTCGAAGGGCACGAGTTTGACAAAATCAGTAAACCACGAGGAAACGTGAGTGACGTGGTCCGTTGCGCCGCAGTCCACGATCCACTCGTGGGACTGCATAAAATGGGCCGTCGGTGATTCGGTTATCTGCGGGGGTGCGTTGACGAAGTACGTGGATTCTCGTTTCACCTGCGAACTTCCTCTCGGACGACCGTCGTTGGCCTTGTTCGGATTATTTTTCCCCCGTTTGCGGCTTCTGCTTCTAGAAGGTCTTTGAAGAGACGCTGTCGGATTAGAAGACTGTTGTTTACGTGGTTCGGGACACTTATTTGCGTAGTGCCCCATCTGGCCGCAATTAAAACACGTAACGGTGGAAAGTGGACGTTGAGAACGAGATCGCCCACGAGATTTGTCCGTCGAGTAAGCCTGGGAAGACGTTGACGATTGATCGTGTGACCTCATCGATCCGAGTCTCATATACTCCGAGAGGAGTTGATCCGCGACAGCTTGGGGTTTGAACTTCGGGTCTTCCCAATGGTAAATGGCGAAGGAAACTTGTGAATATTCGGAGGGGAGCATGTCCAAGTACTGGTACGCATGATGATCCTCCGAAGTTTTCTCCCCGATATCTTTTAATTTCTGGACGTGGAAGTCCACTCGTCCAAGAAAATCCGCCATTTCTTCGCCTTTTTGTAAGCGAAGACCGAGAAATTCCCGCCGAAGAGCCGCCTTCCGGGCGCGTGAGCTTGGCGCGTAGATTTTCGCTAAGATGTCCCACGCCTGCTTAGGCGTGTCACAATTGTCCAGGGCGGACTTCTTCGCCTCTGAGACGGAACAGAAAATCAAGCCCAACGCCTTGTCCTTCCGGCGTTTGTATTTCTTAAGTTCCTTCGGGTCAGCCGTCTTCTTGAAATCCTCCTCGTCCTCTTCCGTGACGTGGTGCCACAAACTTTCAGATTTGAGCGTCATCTTCATGCTGCGCGCCCACATCTCGTAATTTCCCACCGAGAGTATGGGCGTCCGCAAGCCTTGTTGATCGGACGACTTCTGCATGGTAGATTCCAAAACACAGACGCGAAAAATACCGTGGAATTGGAAGTGGCACTGGCAAATGCTTTGATGAAATGCGAAGCACTGGTGTCGTCGATGCACTAATGTTCGATGCACTGATAACGTAGCACTTAATTCGGAGCACTGTCAAAGCGGAAACCAAAAAGGGGATGCCAATGCTACAATTGGCACAAATAACCCCAGTTAAGTATCTCCCTAACGCCCTTTGCAAACCACCTGGGGTCACGGAAACGTTAGGTGGCCCTGAGAAAGCCTTAACTGGGAATACAAGCTTCGCGTGCCCGACTGGACAAAAGGGCGAAACCGATTCTAATTGGCCCACCAAAATCTTAAACACTATCTTAATGACTAACAAAGTGAATTGCGAATCTGGAAAGCAATAAGAAGGAGAAATAGATGAATCTATTGTGAATAACTTCACAATCTCGTGCAAAAAGATAACACGGCGTGATTTTATTGAAAAACCACCGAAAAGCGCAATACGTCTCGAATTCACGAGGAAAAATCCAAAATCGTCGATACTACACGCACGCCGGGGTGCAATGTAGCAAATTCGATCCGTTTCTAGTTGGAAACGTCGCTTGGACGTTGTCGAAAACAAAAATCGTCGAACTCTGTAAATACATGAAAAAAAACCCGGGAAAATTCGCGAAAAACGCGCAAAATTCCCGATTATCGACGGAAAAGGTGATGAATCTCCAATGTAGACGTTGATCCACGTTGAAATTCGTCGTTGGCAGCAGGAAATCGTCGTAGAAATCGTCGGAATCTGAAATTATATAAGCAAAGATCGGAAAATTCGCGAATCCCGCGAAAATTTTCCGGTTATCGTTGAAAATAACTGCACTTTGTGTGCTAAATCGTCGATCCTCGCCCGTGGACGTTGCAGGAAAGCAAAATCGTCGGCGAAAATCGTCGGCACCTGAAATGAAACAAAAATTCGCCGCAAAACGCGAAAATTCGCGTAATGTTGCGAAGTTAACGCAGTGAAGTGTGGTTTGCAGAGGATACAACCATCCTCTGCTACCAACTGTAGCAGAGGTGGACAAATTGCACGAATTAATCGTGCAGAAAAACAAAAGAAAAACGTGGCCGAAATGCGGCAATGGCGGCGTACTACGCGTACGCACAGGCTAAGTTGCGGGTTGCGGTTTGGACACGATACGGCCGTGCCAATGGCACTTATACGCCGTCAAATAAACACACAGAGTGTTTAAAACAATAAAACAGTTTATTATAACGAAATATGCTTACATTTGGTTCCATTTCTAAGTTGAACCTTGGAGAAAATACAGAGAAGGCAAGCACACCTGTGCTGCGCCATGTTGGAAAAACATAAGTGAACAGTAACGCCATCTGGCGTTGAAAGCGAACGATAAATACAACTGAATTGCTAGTTAAAGCAAGATGCCTAATGCTTAAGGACAAACAACTAAGTGCATTGTGCTCAATGCCTAATAAATGATTGAAATCAAGAATAACACAATGGAAATTAATCAATACATCGAGATACGACAACTAATGAAATAAATATCGAGGAATATAAATATTAATAATTTGTGACCGCATTTTGAAGTAAATAGTGCAAAGCGCACCAACAATTTCTTCTTCTTAAACAAAGTGTCGCCTTGAAGTACGAATTGCTTTAGCGTTCGTCTTCTGTTGCGCGGAAGTTGCTCATTTTTCTGCAAGGTTGTGATGATTTCCAAAATCTTCTGATCTTTGCGCTGCTCAGCAGGCAAATCGAGATTCTCGAGAGCTAGTGAAGGAATTTCTATGACTTCTTCTCCACCAACCTCTTCTGGAATTCTACTTAATGCATCGGCATCTGTGTGTTTCTTGCCCGACTTATGCAGTACATCATAATCGTAATCAACCAATTGCAGACTCCATCGTGCCAACCTACCATTTGGATTCTTGACGCTTTTCAGCCATTGAAGGGCTGAATGGTTCGTGATGATGGTAAACTTCTTTCCGCACAAATAAGGTCGATACTTCTCTATGCCAAACAATATGGCGAGACATTCTCTTTCCGTCGCGTTATAGTTTTGTTCGGCTTGGCTCAGCAACCTACTTGCATAACATATAACGTGCTCCTGATTGTTGATCTTTTGCTTCAGGATAGCTCCCAGACCGTAAGCACTAGCGTCCGTCGATATTATAAATGGCTGTGCGAAATTGGGGTGAGCCAGCACAGGTACCGTTACCAAAGCTGTTCTTAGTTTTTTAAATGCTTCTTCATGAGGCGGTCCCCAGTCGAATTTCTCGTCTTTCTTCGTAAGGTTGACCAAGGGTTTGGAAATATCAGCAAATCCTAAAATGAATTTCCTATAGTATGAGCACAAACCCAAAAATCCTCTTAATTGCTTGACATTTAGTGGCACTGGAAACTTTGCCACAGACTCGAGATTTTGTGGATCTGGTGAAACGCCCTTTGAATCAATCACATGTCCGAGGTATCGGATGGTGTTGGTCCCGAAAGTACATTTACTTAGCTTCACCTTCAAGTTCGCAATTCGCAGTTTTTCGAAAACTGAGTCCAAGTCTTGTAAATGTTGTTCAAATGTCTTTGAGAAGATTATAAGGTCGTCAATATAGGCTATACAGACCTTACCCAATAGATTGCCCAGTACTTTGTTCATTAACTTCTGAAAAGCAGCAGGGCTGTTACACAGTCCTTGCCCCAGAACGTTGAATTCATAATGGCCGCTGGAGGTTGTGAATGCTGTTTTCTCTCGATCTTCTTCATTTATTTCTACTTGGAAATATCCTTGGATTAAATCCATCATTGAGAAAAACTGGGCCCCTGCTAGTTGATCTAAGGTGTCATCTATCCTTGGCAGCGGGTACACCATTTTCTTTGTCACAGCATTCAATCTTCTCCAATCGACACAAAATCTCCACTTACCATCTCTTTTCTTTATTAGCAAGACTGGCGCACTCCATGGGCTTTCTGATTCCCTAATTACTCCCAATTCTAACAATTTTCTTGTTTCCTCAGCTTCTACTTCTTTTTCTGCGATTGAACGTCTATACGGCTGCAAGTGAATAGGATCATGGTCTCCTGTATCAATCTTATGACTAAAGTTGGTTACTCTTCCTAAATCTTTATTTGAAATGGCAAACCTGTCCTCATTCTTCTGGAGTAACTGCTTCATCTGCTGTTGTTGATTTTTATTCATCTTATCTTTGGCTATTGAAGAGTCAAAGTCAAAGCAATGTGCATGCTTTTCATCCAACAATCCAATGCCTTTGGCAGTTGAGGAGTTAGAGTCAAAGCAATTTGCTTGTTTTTCATCCAACCACCCAATTTCAATAATATAATGTGCCTTACCAATTGCAGACTTCTCCTGTAGAAATATGGACTTCGGTGTTGGATTTGCCACTCGTATTACGCCTTTGCCGTTTTCAAACTTCGTTAATGTTTTGCAACAGATAATTCCAAACCTATCAATTACATTACCTAAAGGTTCCAAAAACATTTCTGTTGTTAAAGCTGTACTTAAATTAACTGGTACTACGCATTCGTGCATTGGTGGAATTGCTATATTTTTTGTCACTCTTGCTACATAATTCTGATCCACATACGTTTTATTCATCGGGAAAACTGCTTCTACTCCACTATTTCGGCCCACAAAGATTTTTTGTAAGTCATAATCGACGACACACTTCGCAAATGTCATAAATGGGTCACCCAATAAAAGCTGGTAATTGAAATTTCTAACTATCAAAACTTCAACTGCATACTGCAATTGTCCTATATGAATATTCAAATTTATCTTGCCCACTGGAGTTATTAAATCATTACCTATTCCTCGCAATCTAATGTTTGGCGTAGGCGTGTAATTCAACTGCAACATTTCTGCTATTTCTTCACTCAAAAGGTTACTTTTTGCTCCAGTGTCTATGACTGCTTTTATTTCCAAATTTTTTACAATTACTGGGATTTCCAACAATGACTCCGAAATTTTTGCATCAATTATTGTGATGTTATCCTTTTTCCATCTTCTCTTCTTCTTCTTACTTCTATTTGGATGGTAACAATTTCTCTGTGGCCGTTCAGCTAGTTTTCCGTCTGTTGTTGCGTGTTAACTGTAGGATTAGGACCTTCTCTTCTACGTCTTCTTGGTCTTCCAGCATTACTACCTCTATCCTGTTGGTACCTTGGTGGATTATAGAACTCGCAACTAAAATGATGATAGCATCCGCACGAACGAGTATTATTATTATTACTATTGTTGTTATTGTTAGTATTGTAATTTTGACTACCACCTCTATTAATACCTCCTTGAAAATTCTTGTATTGAAAATTCTGACCTCCTTGTCTCATTGGTGCATACCACTGGCTTCCTACTAAGATGGGTACTTCAGATTCCGGATCCTCTGTCTCAAAAGCCAATAACTGTTGCCTTAAATTTGCATTTTCAGTCAAAAGCTCGGCGTGGGTTAATGGGGTTACAACAGTTCCACTCAGTTTATCTGCTGTTACTGGAGTTACCTTTTCGTCCACTACTTTTTGAAAAAGTGAGAGCAGTACATCCGTTGGATCCTTAATTTTCATGGTCTCGTACAACTTAAGTCTTTGTTCCATCTCTGCCAGTTTAGTCGGAAACACAGTTACAATCATTTGCTGCATTGCCGGCTTCAAACCTTGGTATACATAATTAATTTTTTGACTTTCAGTGAGTTCTGGTAATACAAAAGCACATTCGGCCAATACTTTCTTCATATAGGCATCTGCTGTTCCTTCTGTGTGTCTCATGAAGTGAAGAGTATTTAAAACATTTTCCTGGCCCCTACGAAACTTTTTTTCAAGTTGTGGTTTCCACTCGGTCAAAGTCCATGTTGGATTCTTTTTAACGCTAATGGTAAATGCTTAACTCTCTCGTCATCAGTGCCTATTGTGGCTTCATACGCTACTAGCCATTGGTCAATATTCCCTTTTGTGGTGTCATAAGAAATAACATCCCGCTTTTGTATCATTACACTCTTAAAAAGGTCAGTTAGAACTGCTATTGGGTCCGTCATCTTGGATTTTATTCCTTTTGATGTAGATCCCTGAGTATTAGTATTTACTAAAGGTGTTTGTATCTTTATTGGTGTTAATAATTCAAAAACTGATTGTAACACTTTTGGCTTTATTAATTTCAAAGGTGAAGAAGAATCAAGTTCCTGTTGGGATAATGAGTCTTGGAAATGCTCTTCTAGGTTTATCTCAACAACTGGTTCCTCTTGTTTTATTTCAACAACTTGTTCTTCCTCTATAACTTCAGGTTTAGTGTGTTTTATTTTTCCACTCCCTCTTTTAGTTGAAACTTTGGGATTATCTACTGTCCTTTGTAATTCTTGGTTTTGTAAATCTAGTAGATTATCCGTTTGTGTTTGTGTAAGCTTCACTGGTTTCTCCACTGTTAAGCTTTGAAATGCACTATAATTTTTATTTTCACTACTCTATAATGCACCTCACACATTCACTAATAACCACAATTCACAACACACAATCCTGAAACAAATTTTATTTATTATTAATGAACACCAATTTAAATTCAAAATATTATTAATGTCACTATTTTCCTGAAAATAAACAAATTATCATTATCAATCATCAACAGAATCAATCAATTTCCTGAAAAAAAAAATTATTTACTAAAATTATAAATTATTATCAAAATTATTTCCCTCTAAATATTCAATATTCAACAATCTTAAACAACTTTAACAATTAAATCCAAAATATTATCTAATCCAATGTAACCTTATTAAATATTCAATCACTATACTGTCTTCAAACTCTGAGTCACTCTCTGATTCACTCTTATTTTTTCTATTATGCAAATTAATCTGCACTCTTTCTAAATTTTATAAGAATTCTTATTTTTAACTTAGCTTTTTCGGGGTTTTTTAGCTCTAACTTCTCAAATTTAGCACAAAATTGGCTGATTTTACTGTAAATTTTTACTTATTCACTACTTTTATCAACCAATTAGTGGGTCTCAAAAGAAAACCGCAATCTCCACCACTTTGTTACGTGGCCCGCTTGGCCTAATTGGACCAAGTAATGTTTACTATTTTACTGCTAAACATCATTTAATTACTAAGAGTGAAATGAAACAGTCAGAGTTTGAATTGTATGACGGTTTATGAGTGCTATTTATTAATAACACGGCCGAATTTTAAAGTGTTTTCGGCAAAACCCGCATTTGTCAATGCTCCGAGTCGCCACTAGATGGCGCGATTATAATTCAGCGGTAAATTCAAATTACGAGTTAAAAACTGGTAAATAAATATAAGAATATATTTATTAGAATAAACAAAGCTTATTTTCGTATTAATATAAATATATAATTATGGGTATTATTCACAATCAGTGAATTGAATCTCTAGTTCAGCAGAAAAGGAGATTTGGCAATCAATCGATCAACCGACCGATGTGATTGGTGGATCCATTTCCGGTCCTGGGTATCCAGTTCCGGTTGTGGTGAGAATTAGCATATTGCTCCTCCGTATCCACTTCCGGTGATACGGAATTGGAGGGATTCGTGGAACCCATGTTCCAATTGGTTGATTGGATTAATCCCTAATCCAGTCAGGTTATATAAACCCAAACAACCGGCCATCCCGCGGCTCTGTTTGATTATTTCTGTTTGGTATTATTACTTAAGAAATATGATTCGTTGTCCATGAAAAACCACTTGGTTCTTTGCTGATTTATTCACAAAGAACCGCTGCATGATTCTACAGAATCATGCAACCACCGGCAATTGAAGCCGACGTATTGGATTGTTATGTTGCATACATGTTTCAATTTACGGTCTCGCCGAGGAGAACCTGCCTTCTGTGCAATTCAGTATCCTCCGGGCAGGACTGAGTGGTCATTTTCGGTATGAACGCATCTCGTAACCGCGAGTAAGCACCGGGACTGTTGAGAGTTGGTTCCTTCACCTGATGGTGCCAAAGCAGTCTGTTTCACAGTAACCACGAGTAGCACCAAGTGTTTGGCAAGCTGATTCTCATGGTATTCGGTGCCAAAGCAGTCGTTTTGTTATTAGTACCGCGAAGGACTAAACTGCTGTGCGGAGCCGCGAGCTATCGACTCCTGTGTACGTGATACCGTCAATCGCTAGACGAACGACCGTGTTGCGGCGCAGGGGACGCTTGATACCGTTCTGCATGGCAAGGCGTTTTCTATCGACGGCAATTGTGTGTTGCGACGGGAAGTCTAACATTTATCCTTTACGTTTACAACAGAACAATATTAACTTGGCCACAAGTTAATTAATCAAAGTCAAGAAGACTTAAAAACACGAATACATTGAACTCAATGTGACAAATAAGTTGACGACAACTTATCAACAAAATATCCAGTAGAAAAACTCACAACACTTATGAATTGAATATAATTCATAATCAGAATATTGATAAGTAAATGAACACATTTACTTACACCAATATCCAACCTCAGTTGTGGCGGTGCAGACAAAGTCAACCGCAAGGCTCAGATCATTCGATTTATCGACGTGCGATAATTTACACAAGCGAACCAAGGAACCAGCGAAGCCGTATCGGACTCCAGGATGCAGCCATCCGGCTTAGACGACATCTATAAAAAGGTCGAGCGATGGGGAAACCGCTCCCGCATCTTCGACACGTGGTGATATTATTTTAGGGCCAATTGGCCAATTCTTTGTATAGTTTAAATAGTCAGTTAACTTGCCAAATATCGGCATTAATCTTATGTATAATTTAGCTCATTTCATATTGTTTGCCAACAATAAACTGTCTTGTATTTATCTCGTATTGTATTCACTGTTTATTTATTGCGATCTCTTCCCGGTACCATTGTTAAATGGGAGTTGTGGTCGTCACCGTCACACGTGGAGGTCCCACCGAGATTAGGTTGCAATTAATTCGATTGAATTGTAAAAAGTGAATTTTTGAGATAAAATAAGACTAAAAGATTTGTAAATAAATTTTACAAATTGCAGTTTTAGAAAGTACATTCTGTTTCTCGAAGAAAATGAATAATACAATTCTGGACGAAAGGAATTGCAACCAGGAATTCTAAATCTATCACACGATGGCTGAGATAGGTTTATCCGAAGTATTAAAATACTAAAAACGCCAAGAGGATTTGATGAAATTAATTACAGAATAGTTGTATTTTGGTGTTTATTTTATTTTGAAAAGTGTAGAAATACAAAAACACGTTCAAACATGTTTTAACGAATCGCAAGAAAGAGAAACACTTGCAAGATATGGAATTTCGAAGTAAATCCCGTATTAAGGAGAAGTTACATAAATTGAAACAATTAACAACGATTGATTGAAAAAGTAAATTTATTTTATTTTTTGTGAAATATACAATTTTGGGAATATTTACAAATATCTCTCGAAAGAATTTTTTTTTATCGGTAAAAACTAAAATGGCGAAGAGAACGGACTTAGTAAAGAACTGATAACGAAAATAATACGTTCATTGTACAACTGTTTGATAACAAATCAGCCAATCAGGAGCTAGGAGATCTAGGGATCCCCAGCCCCCTGCTATTAAAGGAGAGCCAGATCAGACAGTGATCATTCGCTTCCAGACCAGACCAGCAGACGTGTTTCAGTAACCATCCTGACCGCGCCATCCGATTCTAGTCACGATTCGAAGTTTTCACCGCTAAATTAGTAAAACGACCGATTCAATTATATTTTTATAAAATGGATCCAAACAATCTTCCTAACGAAGAGAAAGTGGCCGAAGAAAAAGCCGCAGAAGAAGTATCCAGCTTGAATTCAAGTTATGTAAAACTCTGTGATCAAACGGAAATGATTCCCGATGAACTCACACAGTTTTGTACGCATTATGAACTGGATAAAACACAGTTCAAAAACATAATCGAAGCTTCTGAATTTGTGACGAAGCGGGCGTTACGTAACATACGTATTAATCCAACTCCGGAAAAACGAGTAGAACTTTCGAAGGAGAGTTTGGCGAACCATAACTCTAAAAAGGACCCAACCCCTTCGCCAAAAGATCTACCCGAAGAAAACAGATCACGATCTAAAACTCCACAACGTAAGTTGGGAGATCAAGCAAGAATTAAAACTCCGTCAGTTCGAAATCAAGATATTCGAGAGTTATTTAGAACTTCAAGCAAAGAATCGCTTGATCAGTCCAGTTTGGGAAATAGAACTCCTCACTCCCGCAACGCCAGTTGCCACAATACTCCAAGTATTTCGGAGGCAGGAGGATCCAATTTTTCAACTTTTCAACCTGAAAATGCTAAAAAGCAACCCAATCCGCATATTTATACGGAAAATGGGACGAGACATTTTGCCAAACAAACCCCTAAAGGGCGAGGCAATAAATCCGCCATCCGACGAAAATTATCTCCACTACCATCTCCAGTCTTACCTCAAACTCGACAAGAACAATTGAGACTAGACGAGGTAGAAAAAGAGCGACTTCGAGAAGAATCCATTAATCAAAAGAAGATTAACGACGAAAAAATTCGTCAAAATCAGCTCGACGAGGAAGCTACTAAACAAGCTGAAATTCGTCAGAAGACGGCGGAAGTTGAAGAAATCCAACAAGTTATGATCAGCCGGGATAAGATCCCGCAGAATCAAGCACCAGCTGTAGATTTCAACAAACTTTTAGACGAAATCCAGAGACAGCGGGATGAGTTGAGCCAACAACGAAAAGAACTCGAAGAAACGACAACGCTTTTGCATCGCGCCGAAGGCAACCAAAGAGATAAAGAAAAACTCTTAAATTCTCGCCTTAATCTTGCGGCATCCACCCATACTAGTCACGGAAGTGAACCTCGAGACGAATCAAACCCCTCACGTGCGTCAACAGGTGACATTCCAAGTTCACACTCTTCTGCAGGAAGCTCTACCGGAACTAGACTTCCCTCGGAAGAAACCAATATGTCATTTGAATATATGCTAAAGATGCAACAAAATATGGCCGCCCAATTTCAAAAACAATTGGATAGTCGAATGGATACATTCGTTCAAACTCAACAAGCTGCTGGACCTCAACGGTCTAATAATCCAGGACCCAGTAAAGTCTTTTTCAAAGGACAAGACCTTCCAGTTTTCGACGGAAAACAGGAGGATATAGATAAATTTTTATCAGTGGCTAAAACAGTATCTATTTCCAAGGGACTGACCCTGGACGAGATGGTTAATCAAGGTATTCCAACCTACTTGTCGGGATTAGCCCAACAATGGTATGATGAGAATAAAACCAAGTTTACCAATTGGGAAACCTTCGTAGAATTATTTCGTGAAGAATTCGACATGATTCCAACTACTCGATTCCGAAATGTACGAAAAGTAATCCAAGGAGATGATGAACCTTTATATGAATTTCTAGTCAGATTCACTAAAGCCCAAGGATCGTACTCCGAAAGAGGAAATGTTGCCACGCTCTTCGACAACTTGAATTGGACAAGTTACAATAGATTAATCGATCGAAATCTGTACAGGAGCGAGTCAGTAGATAAAATCTTTCAATTCGTACGAATGAATAGAGCACTCTTTGAACCCCAAAGAATTCGTACAGAAAATTCTAAAGAAATTGATAAAATGGTATCTAACAACCAGAAGTATTCTAAAGATACCAAAAACACGAGACCTTCCGCTCGATCCACCCAATTGATGGAAATAGAGCCGGAAGAAGAAACGACTGAAGTCAACGACTCAACAGAAAATAACGTATCAATGGATAGTTTATTATGTGCCATGTCAGAAAATCAGACAGGGAAATGTTTTCATTGTAAACAACCAGGTCATTTCAAAAGAGAATGCCCTCTGCTTCCAAAGCGAAAATTTAGTAATAATTTCCCTGGAAATAATAATTCCAATAACAATAGCACTAATCAGCAGCCGAACGAATTTAAGCGACCACGCCAAAATTGGGTAACTGCCGAGGCTATTGATCAAAAAATGGAAGAATTAAAAACTGATATGAATAACAGTATGCAAACAACGATAAGTAAGACAGTGTCGGATTTATTTAGTAAATTCTTAGACCCAAAGAACGCTACTACGGCACCAAATACTGAAACCCCACCGGTTCCAAAAAACTAGTGGCGGGGGTCCTCGAACCCCCTATCAATAATTTCGAAGGAATTTTACCACCAGACTTGGAACAAGCACTTTCCGAAACTTTGGATAATTTAACTATTCAGGATAAAGAAATTAAGCGTGCTCGTCCTAACCGGAAGACACGGAAAAGAAACTGGAATTATAAGTTTAAAATCGCATCAAATACACCTTTTTCGGCAGAGGAGACAGCAAACCCGTTCTTGAATTTTTACGACGACCTGTTTTCTCCAGATAAGGGGGACGAATCTTTAACTCGGCTAATACAAGATACGTCCAATCTTAATATTCGTGACGAATCCACCAGTTCTAGTGGAGGAGTATTCGAGAATTTACAATCAATGATTGATAACTTGAATCCCGACTCCAAATCTTCCAGATTTGCGAGATTGAAATCTTACATTAACGAGAATCAGTTAAAACGAAAAGATGGCATCGAACGAATTAATAAATTGGGAAATCACATCGATGACCCCCGAATGAAAATTACGATAGGTGGACTCACCTACAATGCTTTGATGGACTCAGGAGCCACACAGTGTTTTATTGGGTTACAATTACTAAGTAAGACTTGTGCATCTCCCGATTTCATACAAGATTGTCCGAAACACATGAGAGTTTGTGCAGTTGGAGTTACTCATATTCCACTGGGACAAATTACTTTGTGTGTACAATGGGCAGATGGAGCAGAATTCACACCGATAAATTTTATCATTTTGGATAATAATGTGTGTGGATTAATTATCGGACATAATTTTATGCGCCGAACCAAAATTAATCTAAATCCAGCACGAGCTGTATTTACTTGCGACAGCAAGTCCGACTGGACTGCACCCTACGAAACTGACGAGTTAAATTGCAATTTAGCTCGAGTACAAGTGTTGACTGACAACACAACAGCCACACATACGCCAAATAATTGGGAAGAATTGTTGGTAAAAGATTGTGACTGTTCAGATGAGGAAAAAAGTAAATTACGCGAAGTAATTGCTAGTGTTAAGAACGTCTTTAGGGATAAAGTCGGATGTACTAACATAATAAAGCATAAGATCACCTTTAAAAAGGATGTAACGTGGAAAAAACAACCGTTTCGAATGTATAACCCTGCTAAAATAGCCATTATGACTAAATTAGTAGAAGAATTAGAAGCGGATAATTTTGAAGAGTTGCAATGGCCTGTGCGCAGTCGAAATAACTCGAAACATCGTTTTGGCTGGGCGGATAAATCGGACACGCGTCCGCCATCTTTTATTACAAAAGTAAGTGTGTTACATAAAAGCCTGGTTCGAGGCTAAACGCCCTCGATCTCAAACACAATGAAATCACAGAACAAATCATTGTTTCAATACACTGACTTGTTCTTTGCAGAAAGACAAAACTAATGGATAAAATAAACAGAACAACATAAACAATAAGTGCTCATTTGAGCAGATGACAGGTTGTGTGTGTTGTCACGTAATAGGAGTCGGTTGCGGTACAAAACCAGCATTGGGATTAAAAATCAGAATCAACCGACTGCGATACGGGACATCAACATGGCAACACACTGATTGCATTTAACCACAATATGCAATCTGATAATCTACGCGGATGCGAGGACAAACAGGAAAACGTCAACCTAACAAATCCCCCTTCGTTTAGCTATTTGTCAATTACAAAGATGTATTCGCATAGCGCGTTCAATCTGGATTTAGCTAACCATTTCGTCAGAATATCCGCGACATTTAATTCGCCGGAAACATGCTCGATTGAAAACGTTCCTTTCTCAAACCAATCTCTAACGAAATGGAGCTTCACGTCTATATGTTTGTTTGCCCTGTTCTCGATCCTATTCTTACAGTATTGGATAGCCGGCTGGCTATCCGCAAAAACGCAGGGTGTATTTCGCTCGAGACAAAACATTATCTTTGCATCGTAAAGGCGCTCGAGCCAAATAACTTCTTTCACCCCATCGACCACGGCGAGAAATTCGCTCTCCATGATCGACAGGGAGGTCATCGATTGTTTGTGGCAATTCCACGAGATGGGAATGCCACCCATATAGACAATATGTCCCCCAAAGCTTCGTCGTCTGTCTTGATCCAGGGCAAACGACGCGTCGGTGTAAACTGTCAAATTCTCGTTTTTACAGTTCGATAAGTTAATCGAATAATTCGACGTGGTGGCCAAATATCGCAGGACCTGCAGTAACATATTGACATGGCGCGTCGAATGCGTCTCGTTATACTGGGAAAGCACTATTACTGAAAACAGTATGTCGGGTCTGGTTCGGCTGGCGATGAACAACAGACTTCCGACCAGAGATCTGTACGGGAATGAGGTGTCGACTTTTTCTCCGGTTCTTACACCTTGAATCATGGTTCCCGGGGTTACTGGAACCTTTACTCGATGGCACGAGTCAATCCCGTACGCTTTACAAAGCTTTTCAATATATTTCCGTTGGTGGATCTTAATCATGCCCCCGGACCTATCAAACTCGATTCCTAAAAGTAAAGTTACGGGTCCCAGACTCACTACTTCAAACGATTCCCGTAACCACTTCAAAACGCATTGTTCCACATAGTCATCCTTCGAGAATAGCACGATATCGTCCACGTAGAAGATGACTATCGCGTCGTTGTCTAGGGCATAGACACAGTTTAAACCCAACAACGGTTGAAAGCCCAATTCAAGTAGTCGTATGTGGAGGACCTGGTACCACATACGACCGGACTGGTGTAATCCATAAAGTGCTTTTAAAAGCATCCAGCATTTATGCTTATTATGGGCGGTACGATATCCCTTGGGGATCTCCATGTACTGTACCGTATCGAGGTCCCCGTAAAGGTACGCGGCCTTGATATCCAGGTGTAAATCCCGCCATCCCTTGAGTATCACCAAAGTGCAAAAGAACACTATCACTAGCACGAAGTTGACGACGGGGGAGAACACCTCCGTAAAGTCAACTCCGGGCTTTTGCTTAAAGCCCTGTGCGACGAGTCGGGCTCGGTAGCGTTGGATAACACCCGTGTGGTCGCGCTTCATTTTGTATATCCATTTCGATCCCAAGAGAGTCGTACCCTCATCTAAAGTCGTTTTGTCAACTTCCTTGTAAACCGTTCTTTCATCGAACACATCAATTTCCTCTCTCATGGCTTTTATCCAATCAGGACGCTTGATGTGGTACATGGCTTCTTCGTAGGTTTCTGGCTCGACGGCACAGAAACCTGCAAACCCTAACGGTTCACCGTCCCCCTCTAATGTCTTAAAGTCAAATAAGGTCGCATCATATGCGTACCCTTCTTCATCGCACCACCGTGCGATATCAACTCGACTTCTTATCTTGTCCTTTAAGGGCGTGATGTAAACAACATCTACTTGTCCCGCCGTCGCTCCGTCTTTACGGACGGATGCGCGTCGTTCCCATTCCGCCATATTTAACGGCAGTAGTTCCGGATGTAACATCACGTTCCCTTGCTTTTTCTTTGATCGTGATCCACGCCGTGTTTGAATCCCAGGAGGAATTTCAGGTTCCCCATCACTGTCAGGATAGATGTTGAAGTAATTCACATCATCCCCCTTCGCCCCACCAATTTCTTCAACAGGCTCATCCTCTGTATCCCCGTCCCCAAGAATAGGGTTCCCCTCAACGGGCATGAGTGGGGGTTGCCGAGCTGCCTGTTTAGCGACTGGCCTCAATTCAGGTCTAAGAGTAGGCTTTGGGGTCGTGGGCAATGCGGGTTTCACTTTTTGTTGCGGAACAGGCTGTGGAACTTCCTGTATCGCAGGAGGGGGTTCCGGAATCTCCGGAACTTCTAGGACCTCCGGGATCCCCGGAGCCTCCTGAATTATCGGGTCGCCAGCAACACTGTCGTCGTCAGAAAATGACCCATTGAACGAGTCCGAACTCGAAGTATCAAAGTCATTCTCCAATTCAGGCGACGTGGCCGTCCCTAATTCAAACCAGAAATTGTTTTCAAAAATTTTGACGTGTTTAGACAAAAACACCTGATTCTTATTCGGATCCCAAATTCTATAGCCGCGTGTAGAAGCGGCGTATCCAATTAATGCCCCAGCCCATGCCCTGTCTTGTAATTTCCCACCCCGAGTCTGAGATGGGATATGGACATAAGTCAATGAGCCAATGCACTTGACATGGCGAAGGGACAATTTCTTATCATAAAACACAGAATAAGGTGTTTTTCCCCCAATTCCCGTATGTGGAAAACGGTTTTTCAGATATACAACTGAAACGGCAAGCTCTGCCCATAAAGTGGCGGGAAATTTATTCTCAAAAAGAAGTGCCCGAGTACCATTAAGAATGGTACGGTTCGCCCGTTCGGCGACCGAATTCATTTCTGGGCTGTATGCATTAGTCCTCATACACTTAAGCCCAATTGTCGCCACATAAGCGTCCCATTGTCTAGATATGAATTCCCCTCCATTATCGGTTTTTATGGCCTTTACCTTCTTAGAGGTCGTTCGCTCAACTTCAAGTAGCCACCGCTTGAAATGTCCTAAAACGTCACTTTTCCGTTTCATGATAATTATCCACATAAAGCGGGAAAAATCATCAATGAGAATGAGATAATAGTATGCCCCACCCAATGTTTGAACTGGAGCGGGGCCCCACACGTCTAAGTGTACTATTTCCAAAATGCTTTTTGTCGTAATTCCAATTATTGGGGGAAAACTAGCACGTGTGCTCTTCGCCCTGGCGCAAAAGTCGCACGTCGACAACTCCTTATTCGAGAGTTTCAGCCCAAAAACATCAGTTGACTTCTCTAAACCCGCAATTCCCTTTGCATTTAAATGCCCTAAGCGGGAGTGCCAAATGTCCATAGTTTGGGCCTTGTCTTTCTTGTCAAAAGTTTTAACCCCATTAGTAGAATTGTTCCCATTCTCTGCTTTGTCTGCTTTGTTCTGCACAATTGAACTTGCCTCCTTAGAGGCATTGGCAGTCTTTGCCTTGATTTTATTTGAAACATTCGCTTGCGCATTGGTCGTAACTTTCGCAGGCGCGTTGTTCGCAACACTCGCTTGCCCCTTTATCGCTGGTGCAGGTTTCCCTGACTCACTCGAATTTTGGGTTAATGCGTCCTTAAAACTAGGGTATGTTAGTATCGAATTTACAACTTCATCGCCTTTTATAAGCGGACTAGAAGACACTGTCGCAGCCTGTTGCGCAGGTAATGCGGCAGTGTTCACAGGAGAAATACGACAATTGACCTTATACATCCGATCACTCGTGCGTTCCGCAGTGATGGAAGGGTCATCAATTTTGTCGTTATAAATAACCATTTTGCCATTTTTAATCATGGTCGTTGCCCCAGCTTCATCCGTGCGACCCAACGAAATCAAATTCTTCCTAAAGTTGGGTGCATAAAATACATTTTGCAATGTAAGTGCACGGGTGCGGGTTCCGTAAATCGATGTCAATGTCACATTTCCTATTCCTTCGATTCTCGACTTTCCTTCTCCCTGTTGCACGTGGCCAGTTAATGGCTTGAAGTCGGAGAACCAGTCTTTGTTGAAGGAGAAATGGTCCGTCGCCCCTGTGTCGACGTACCATTGCGAATCATAATTCGCATGAGACACGTGGGAAGCCGGCACAGGGGGTTGTTGTTGAAGCCAAACCGCCGCTGAGTAATAAGAAACTGGAGAGTCACTAAATATGTCGGCCTGAGTGACAGTGGCCTTTTGTTGGCCCCTTCCACGCCCCTTTCCACGTGGGTTGCCTCTAAACTGTCCAGTTTGGTTCCCTTTTGCAGGAAATTGCTGTTTCGGCGGAGTAGGGCATTCGCGGGCGAAGTGGCCCGTCCCACCGCAAGTAAAACAGATGCGTGGGCCGCCGGGTGCATTTCCACCACGTCCGCGATGTCTTCCGCCTTGGTTAAAGAAGGCACCAGTGTTCTCCAATGGCGCCTTGGAAGGCACGCCAAACTCGTCGGTTGTTACATGTAGGCGGTTGTATTCGCCTACTAGGCGTTCCTTGACCGCTGCTGCCGTGAACTCCGTGTCACCCCAGTGATAAACCGTCTGCTTGACCGGTTCGTATTGGGGTGGCAACAGGTCAAGGTATTGAAAGGCGTGAAACTCGTCCGTAATGTTTATCTTGACGTCGGCAAGTTGCACGACCTTTCGGTCAACTCGTGCGGTGAAAACAAACATCTCTTCGTTTTCATGCAACCGCATGTCCAAAAATTCCCGGCGAAGACGGGCTTTACGTGCCCGTGTCGTGGGCTGGTAGGCAGCTTTCAGTGCCTCCCACACCTCCTTCGCAGTAGCGTGGGCGACAGCCACAACCTGCTGGGCTTCGCCACACGCCAGACAAATGGTGGAGCGAGCCCTTTCCTCGCCTTTCTCAAAATCCCTTGTCTCTCGAAACGGTGATCCGGCCGGCGGCTCTTTCGTCTTGCCGGTCACGTGGCCCCAAACTCCGTACGATTGGAGAAGGAGCTGGACTTGTACGCTCCAAGTCGGGTAGTTGGTTCCGTCCAACTTTTTCACATCCTTATAATCATCATGGCGGTCGTAGGACGCCATTTCGGGAAAATTTTCGACGAAATCCAGTGAAAAAGCGAAGCACAAATCACACAAATCACGTAAAAATTCGTCGCACGGATGCAGAATTCCCCCAAAAGTGAAAGCGAATTATGCACACAACCCGGGGAATCTCAATAAGTGAGATTGGAAAACCTTGACTAGCAATCCCCCAACTCTTCCGTTCGCGCCTCCTGGGGCCCGCGGGATGGTTGGGTGGCCGTGGATAAGCCTAGCCAAGAATACAGTGCTACGTGCCCGACTGGACGTAGGGTAGCACCGATTCTAACAAGGGAAAAAACAAAAACCTTAAAACTATACAAAGTTTCACGAGATAATAAATAAATCAAAAAATACACTTTTTCGGTGTTAAGATGGCAAAGTTGCGTCGAATTGCGGGTGCAAGGCGTCGCAATATTATCCCGCGAAGGCGAAACGTTGTTCTCACGTCGTCGTATGCACGGGAATTGGGCTGTCGTGCCGTCCGCGTGCACACTTCCGTGCGATCGCGGGAAAATCAACGTTGCGCTCGTCCGCGCCTTCGTGAGATGAACTCCGGGGTTCAAATCACGGTAATCAATGCCTGCACACACGCTTATCGTGTGCAGGACTTCTCATTGGCTACAGACTTCTCTGTATGCTGCGAAAATCGTCGTTCGCGACGATAAATCCAAAAAAAATGGCCGCCGTCACGAAAATCTTCCGTGATGGCGTCCAAACGTGCTTATTTCGCACGAAAATCGACAAAATAATGTCCTACCGTCGTTTGTATCCTTGTTGTGTGCTTATTTGTGCACACAACACTGATGAAAATTCCCACGAAGTGATTCTCGTCGCACACACACGTAGAAATTCTCGAAGCACAAATCTCGACCGTCGTTTATTTGCACGACGTCGAGGCGACGAAAAACATAAATTTCCGAACCAAAAACGTATCCAAACGATCCTCTGGTGTCGAAGAATCGTCCGCACACGTTGTCACGACGATTCTGCGATGAAATCCGCACCGAAAACTCGTTTTTACGACGAGCTGGGCGGGCGCACACTCGGCGACTTCTCGTAGTCGCAAAATGGCCGTTTCTTCTCCAAAAACATCGTTGCCAGATCGTTTTTACCCTCTGCTACCACTTTGAAGAGTTGCAATGGCCTGTGCGCAGTCGAAATAACTCGAAACATCGTTTTGGCTGGGCGGATAAATCGGACACGCGTCCGCCATCTTTTATTACAAAAGTAAGTGTGTTACATAAAAGCCTGGTTCGAGGCTAAACGCCCTCGATCTCAAACACAATGAAATCACAGAACAAATCATTGTTTCAATACACTGACTTGTTCTTTGCAGAAAGACAAAACTAATGGATAAAATAAACAGAACAACATAAACAATAAGTGCTCATTTGAGCAGATGACAGGTTGTGTGTGTTGTCACGTAATAGGAGTCGGTTGCGGTACAAAACCAGCATTGGGATTAAAAATCAGAATCAACCGACTGCGATACGGGACATCAACATGGCAACACACTGATTGCATTTAACCACAATATGCAATCTGATAATCTACGCGGATGCGAGGACAAACAGGAAAACGTCAACCTAACAAATTTGATCAAAAGAGCTACTGGACCTTACATAAGTCATCCAGTGATCGTAGCCAAACCAAATGGTACTTATCGTTTATGTATCGATTATCGGTGGTTGAATGCAATCACCGAAATCAACGCCATACAAATGCCAAGTATTGATTTGTTGCTCCACAATACAAATCAGGCAAAATATTTCACGTCGCTTGACCTTACCAAAGGTTATTATCAGGTCGAGATGGACGAGGAAGATAGACAGAAAACAGCCTTTTATACTCCGAAAGGCAATTACCAATTTGTCCGCATGCCTTTTGGTCTTTGCAATGCGCCGTGTACATTTCAGTTCTTAATGGAACGAGTGATGGGCGAAGCATTATACCAACACGCTCTAGTCTATTTAGACGACGTAATAATTTTCTCCACCACTTGGGAGAAACATCTTGGACACATCAAGGATGTGTTAGAAAGATTGGATAAAGCCAACTTATCGGTGAATAAGGAAAAATCAAAATTTGGAAAAACTACACTCAAATTTTTGGGTCATTTAATAACTCCAACTGGATTAACACCTGACCCAGACAAGATAGTATCCGTTAGGAAATATCCAACTCCTAAGAATTCCAAAGATATTCAACGATTTCACGGCCTGTCAAATTTCTTCCGGAAATTTATTCCCGAACATGCAAAAATTGCTAGGCCTCTAACTAGCATGATGCATGATAAAGCAGTGTTCGAATGGGGAGAAGAACAAGAGAAAGCTTTTGAAGCAATAAAAAATATCTTATGCGACGAAACACAAGTTTTGTTAATGCCAGATATGATGAAACCATTCGTGATTTTGACTGACGCATCACATGATGGACTTGGTAGCGTATTATGCCAAGATGTAGAATTCTTCGATGAAGGAAAAGGAGAAATGATCATGACTCCTAGACCAGTAGCTTATGCTAGTCGTGTCTTACGAGGAGCCGAAGTACGCTACTCAACACCCGAACTCGAGTGTTTAGCAGTAGTGTGGGCAGTAGACAAATTCCGACCGTATATCGAATATACGACATTTACTCTGGAGTCAGACGCCGAAGCATTAAAATGGCTGATGGGAAAACCAGAACCATCGGGACGATTTGGTCGTTGGGCAATTAAACTTCAATGTGGCGCCTTTAAGATTAAATATCGACGAGGTACCCAGAACCAAGTTGCCGACGCCTTCTCGAGAGCGCCTTTGGAGATCGAAGATATTCCAGAGAATGATTATTGTGAGCCAATCGAGATTACTCAATTCTGGCCAGAATGGGACGGAAATCGAGAAATTATTCGAAGAAATAATAGAGAAGATTGCCAATTTCTAACGAATGTGCAGCTTCATTTCGATTATTCCAAATTATTATACAATACTTTGGAAAAGGGGGAGAAAATGGATGAAGCTACAGAAGAAACACTATTTAGTGCTTTAACTGAAGTTTTAAAGGAAGTTCCACCGACTCGAGAAGAAATTATAGAAGCTCAACTGGCCGATAAAGAGTGTAGAATGATAATCGATCATCTGAAACGGGATGAAATCGAACAAAGAAAGTTTAAGAAAACTAAAGAATGGATGAAAGCAGTCCAAGGTTACCAATTAGATTTTCAAGAAGAAAATGGTAATGAAATGCTGATTTACTTCAAACCAACGTTCGAAGAAGAATTGAATGACTCCGGAAACGGATTTAAAGCTGTCATTCCACCTTCATTAGTACGAAGAGTACTGTTTGCCTGTCACGGACATCCATTAAGTGGACATGCAGGGATGAGTAAGACGCTCGAACGAGCGAAACTTATATATTACTGGCCGAAGATGAATAAAGATACTCGCAATTACGTCCGAAGTTGTATTCATTGCCAGCAATACAAGCCCTGTCAACATAAAAAGCATAGAGCGAGTTACACTCCTCATAACATGTCTTACCCGTGGGAAGTAATCTGCATTGATTTAATGGGTCCCAAACCGACAGGAAGAAGCCAATACAGATTTGTATTAGTAATTATCGATCAATGTACGAAATGGGTAGAATTATTCCCTTTAAGTAAAGCATCTAGTGAATCTATCGTGAATAGGTTAGGAGAAGTGATTCATAGATGGGGATACCCAAAGAAAATTGTTAGTGATAACGGGAGCCAATTCATATCCACGATTTATGAAGAGTTTTGTAAAAAACACAACATCAGAATGGCTCATGTGAGTCCATATCACGCTCAGGCCAATCCTACGGAAAGGGCCAATAGAGACATCAAAATTATGCTGGCTCTTTATTCGGACATTCACTCCCATTGGCCAAGATTCTTAAATGAATTTGCATTTGCCTCAAGAACGGCTAAATCCGAAGCAACAGGTGCGACGCCATTTTTACTGAACACAGGAAGAAATGTGCCTCTTCCCTTTGATCCTCGGATCATTCAACATGCGAATGCATTTGACAAGAATAACCCGGAAGAATACGTATATAATTTACTTGGAATTCTACGTCGAGCACATCAAGAGATGCATTTGCGTATTCAAGCAAATTATGAGCGACACGACAAGATTCACAGGAATAAATTTCACATTTGTGAATACACTGTCGGTGATTTAGTATGGAAAGCCACTCACATTCTTTCTAATAAAGAGAAAGGAATTACTAAAGGTTTCGCAGAAAAACGAGACGGACCATGGGAAATTATGGAAGTTTTACCAGGAGGTGCGTATAAGTTGAGAAAATTAGTTGATGGATCAATAGAACCATCGATAAATACTGATGACCTCTCACCTTATATCCCATCTTACCCGATTGAGACTTGGACACTCGACCAAAAGAGTGGAAAAGTAGAAAATCACCCAAACCCTGATTGGATGAACGAAAGTTCGATCGTAAATAATTCAAGTGAATTAAATAATCAGGAGTTAGGAAATAACTCTGCTAACATGGAAGTAGATCCCGAAGAAGTTACGACACCCGCTTCAAAAGAAAGCGACATCGTAGTTAATAATCCAAGACATGATTATAACCTTAGGAAAAGAAAAAGAAGTTGTGAACTCCCGCAACTGCAACCTCGTACGAAGCGAATTTCTACGACAGATCAAGAATACACAACAGATTTTATACATCTGATTCAAGATCGCCGCTAGTGATAGCGTATTTTTTAAATAAAATATAAAAGTATTTAAAAGATAAAAAATCGGGTCACTTTTGACCCACAAATTAGTCATGGTTAAATCATAACCTATAGGAGAGTATGGTGAAAATACCCCGGGTAGAGAGTAGAGGATTTGTTCTCTCACAAACTTCACACACATGTGCGAGTCAACTTTGACACCTGCGTCGATAGAAAAAGTTCGTCGCGATTTCTTTCAAAGAAAACCTCGAGATTCGTGGTAAGACCCATGTATTACCAATAAAACTCGGAAATTATGTGTCGGGACTTAATGTTATAATCCTTTCATGATAGAAAAGGACGAGAGAAAACTTCAGTGATTAATTTCGTCTGAAAAGAGACGAACACGTGACCTCGGCGTGAGGAACAAAATTTCTCCTTCGAGAAAATTCGAAATATCATCACGACGGTTCAACGTTGTACTAGAGTGTTACGTGTAAGTAATGATAAATTTAAATATATCAAGAGATATTCACGACTATTTTATATATAAAATTAGAATTCTACGTTGGCGGAGAACATCTTCGCTAAAAGCAACGAGTTTCATCAGATGAAGAAGTAACGGCACCACCTTCGGCCGCCGCCGTATTTGTAGAAGGGTGTCCCAAAACACCTGTAATTATCAACGCCAGAGGCTGGGATATTTTGAGTTGGGCGCGCCAACATCCCGAATTGCTCCCCGCTGAGCTTGGTCCACCCGGAATCCCCACGTTACAGGAGGAACCGGCAAAGAAAGAATCAACAACGAAGCCATTTGTTATCCCAAAGATAAAAGCGGATGACTTCGCAAGAAATAATCCGCCAATTGAGAAAAATCAGCCGAGTACTAGTCAATCAAGAAAGGTGGAGATTGTGTACAACCGAGTCAAGTCGCCAGAACGAAGAAGAAAATCTCCACCAACGGAAGCTAAACGCCGCCGAACCTCAGAAAACGCTACACCTTCCTCTTGTACTGGCCAGGAGCGTTCAAAAAGAGAATACGTTAGATTTAACGATTCACCAGACCGAGATCGGGAAAAGAGGTCGTATTCCTCCTACCGAAGGTCCGACCAACCTAGGAATAGGCCAAATACCAGCGCATGGTCAGATCGCCAAAAGTTGGCAAATAAAGTTCGTCAGATGCAGAAAAGACGGGACCAGTGTAAACGCGATTCGGAGAACGGCAAACCACACGACAATATGGTACTCTCGAAGGACAAAGTGCCATGTCCTTTTTGTTCCGCCGTCGGGTGGGTCTCGGGATCGGGAACCGGAGGCCACCTGGCGCAATGTTCCAATTGCGAGGGCACAAAGAAGCGGCCCAAAAGCCAACCTTGGCGCCCAAGCTTTTTACCGTTTGTGGTCAAGGGGATTCACCCTCCCCCAGCCAGGATGTGGGCAACTTGCCCGGAATGTAAAATTGTCCTCTCCAGTGACGGAAGATCGCCGTACATCAGCCCGGAGTTCTTGAACGCCATAACCACTCCACTAGGAAGGGAAATGCAAGATCTGAGAATTCCGCCAGAAGCTCTAGAGAGCTCCCGAAGACCACGAAGTACGACAGTCATCGATAAAGGATGTCAAACGGTATCCAAGAAGAACGAAAAAGAAGCCGAAAACGAACTTCTTGTGGAACCCTTTTTCCTTCCACCAGGAGCGAAAATTGCGCATCTATTCGAATATGAGGTGAGCCACTATTTTCCGACGCTTTTTAAGATTGCCGAAAGAATTACGGAATAAATGCGCTCAGGCTCTACCGACCCCTCGAACATCAACTACGCGGTCCACTTGATGAAGTTGATATTTAACGCCAATCGAGGCGAATCCTTTGCCATATTAGAGCATGTATGGACACTGTTAATAGACAGAATCAACACGGAAGGAAGAGGATTAATCAATCCTTCATGGTTCTACGGACTTCCTTGCATTGCGGAAATATATGATGCTTCTAAGAAGGACATGGAGGATAACGATGACTTAATCGAGAAGACGCCAGAATATGAACCAAGGTCTCCGGAATATGCGCCGAAATCTCCACCAGCAGAAAATACAGGCGGAGTTTCAAAAGAACCCAATTTCGTCATCGACCGAAAACCAGCGGAATTTCTTCCACTAGAAAAATCCGAAGTCGGCGAGTCCAGCGAGACTCTTAAGAAAGAAAGTGAAGGATCGGAGTCCGATGAAGAAGAAGTCAAGTGACTCGCGGAGTTAATTGCTAAAATTAGAAAACTTTAAAAAGTGTTAGAATTAACGTAAAAATACAAGAGTATTCTGTTTAGAACAATTTAAATAAGCATTTTGTGATATGAAAAGTCATGTTTTAAAGGAAAATCAAGAGATGATCCTAAAAAAGAATAATTTTTTAATATTTATTAATGAAAAGCTAAAAAGAAATAATTTACCAAAAAATTATGTTAAAATTCCCGTTATTTGAAATAATAATTATGTGGAGAAATGAGACTAAGTGTTGTAAAGTTTCAAGTTTGTTTTATTGTAACCAAATAATATTTTATTCTTGATAATTCATTAAAAGAATTGTTGCGCACATCAGAAATATGAAAGTTATTTTGAGTCACACGCACACACACTCAGCTAGTCGGGATGAAAAAGTCCTGTTTTGAGATATTAATAAAGTCATTTCGCAAGAATAACATAAACTTATGAAAAGAATTCCTAAGTTGAGTGATTAAGGGGGATGTATGACGGTTTATGAGTGCTATTTATTAATAACACGGCCGAATTTTAAAGTGTTTACGGCGAAACCCGCATTTGTCAATGCTCCGAGTCGCCACTAGATGGCGCGATTATAATTCAGCGGTAAATTCAAATTACGAGTTAAAAACTGGTAAATAAATATAAGAATATATTTATTAGAATAAACAAAGCTTATTTTCGTATTAATATAAATATATATTAATGGGTATTATTCACAATCAGTGAATTGAATCTCTAGTTCAGCAGAAAAGGAGATTTGGCAATCAATCGATCAACCGACCGATGTGATTGGTGGATCCATTTCCGGTCCTGGGTATCCAGTTCCGGTTGTGGTGAGAATTAGCATATTGCTCCTCCGTATCCACTTCCGGTGATACGGAATTGGAGGGATTCGTGGAACCCATGTTCCAATTGGTTGATTGGATTAATCCCTAATCCAGTCAGGTTATATAAACCCAAACAACCGGCCATCCCACGGCTCTGTTTGATTATTTCTGTTTGGTATTATTACTTAAGAAATATGATTCGTTGTCCATGAAAAACCACTTGGTTCTTTGCTGATTTATTCACAAAGAACCGCTGCATGATTCTACAGAATCATGCAACCACCGGCAATTGAAGCCGACGTATTGGATTGTTATGTTGCATACATGTTTCAATTTACGGTCTCGCCGAGGAGAACCTGCCTTCTGTGCAATTCAGTATCCTCCGGGCAGGACTGAGTGGTCATTTTCGGTATGAACGCATCTCGTAACCGCGAGTAAGCACCGGGACTGTTGAGAGTTGGTTCCTTCACCTGATGGTGCCAAAGCAGTCTGTTTCACAGTAACCACGAGTAGCACCAAGTGTTTGGCAAGCTGATTCTCATGGTATTCGGTGCCAAAGCAGTCGTTTTGTTATTAGTACCGCGAAGGACTAAACTGCTGTGCGGAGCCGCGAGCTATCGACTCCTGTGTACGTGATACCGTCAATCGCTAGACGAACGACCGTGTTGCGGCGCAGGGGACGCTTGATACCGTTCTGCATGGCAAGGCGTTTTCTATCGACGGCAATTGTGTGTTGCGACGGGAAGTCTAACATTTATCCTTTACGTTTACAACAGAACAATATTAACTTGGCCACAAGTTAATTAATCAAAGTCAAGAAGACTTAAAAACACGAATACATTGAACTCAATGTGACAAATAAGTTGACGACAACTTATCAACAAAATATCCAGTAGAAAAACTCACAACACTTATGAATTGAATATAATTCATAATCAGAATATTGATAAGTAAATGAACACATTTACTTACACCAATATCCAACCTCAGTTGTGGCGGTGCAGACAAAGTCAACCGCAAGGCTCAGATCATTCGATTTATCGACGTGCGATAATTTACACAAGCGAACCAAGGAACCAGCGAAGCCGTATCGGACTCCAGGATGCAGCCATCCGGCTTAGACGACATCTATAAAAAGGTCGAGCGATGGGGAAACCGCTCCCGCATCTTCGACACGTGGTGATATTATTTTAGGGCCAATTGGCCAATTCTTTGTATAGTTTAAATAGTCAGTTAACTTGCCAAATATCGGCATTAATCTTATGTATAATTTAGCTCATTTCATATTGTTTGCCAACAATAAACTGTCTTGTATTTATCTCGTATTGTATTCACTGTTTATTTATTGCGATCTCTTCCCGGTACCATTGTTAAATGGGAGTTGTGGTCGTCACCGTCACAATTGAAATAATAACAGTATCTTTTATTCTTTAATTACAAATCATAAACTTAATTGAAATCATAAAACTAAACCTAAGACTAAACCTAAAAGCAAAATAAACATTAGACTAAAGACATGAATAACACCTTCTCTCTTATTTGTAAACTAATCATGCCATATACTGGCTGAAACATTAATCATTAGAAGTCCTGGGAAGACTGAGGTCTAAGAGTCAAAGTCGCTCTTTTATACCCAAGTCACCCCCCTGAGTTAGTTCTAATTGACTCGCCCGTGATGTCACCATCACGTACGCAGTCTAGTGATAGATTTTGACAATTCTAATACTATTTGCGCTGGTTTGAGACGGTCGGCAGACGACGCGACTCAACCGCATGACACTATAAAAATAAAATTGGTAAAAGTACAAACTAAAATACAATTTCACTAAACTCTATTTTACTTCAATTTTAAGTGTAGTTATGCATTACATTTGAATACAAAGATTTATAAAAATTGAAGCAAAATTCAGTTAAAATTCAAGCACTCACAAATTAATATTTTATCTGTAGTTACATGACTTCACTTCAAAACTTATCACATCACTTCCTGTTATATTTTAAATTTTTGTGCTACACACTCATAAAACATAAATACAAAAATTTTGAATTTTAATTTCTGAAGAATTTTCATGAAAATAGGTAACTCACATGTGAACATGTTTTTAAATTGCTTCTTTCATTTTTCACCATTCTTATTCAAACCATAAATTTTGGTATTTTTCTAACTAAGATTGTTAATAAATATTATTTAGTTGCTTTATTAATTAATTTCTTCTTTTATGTCCAATCACTTTCTCTCTGAATTGATGCTGTCAATGACCTCTGTTGTCAGTTGGTCATACTCTTAAAATTTCTTCCTTCCTTCTACTAGCAAAGCATAAAATTTTTAAATCTTACTAAAAATAATAACATTCTAACAATGCATACTTCTTTCTAACCACTTGGAGAGTATTATATGCTACATTTTGGAATTTATTACATATCAGGTGATCAGTGATGTCATGTAAAAGTCTACACATGTTGTCCATTTCATAAAATAGAGTTAAAATTCTCACACTCAAAATTAAAACTTAAAATACACTTAAACTACAATTGTTAAAACACAAATATTTTAATTTTTGAATGCAGCTAGGGGCTGTGTTCCTTTCCGCGCGGGCCTAATCCGCGCTTCCCTGAGCCGCACGGTCCCCCATCCGCGCTCCCTGATACGCGGATCCCTTTTCCGCGCGGTCCTGCCCGACGCTCCCTTTTCCGCGCCGTTCCTAATCCGCGCCAATGAAATTAAATGTAATAAATGTATTATTTCCGCACGGTTCCTTATCCGCGCGATTAACATTAATTGTTTTAAAATCGTGTAGGTTGTTACACTGGTGTTACACTATTGTTACACTGGTGTTACAGTAGCTGCATTCAAAAACTAAAATATTTTGTGTTTTACTTCAATTTTAAACCAAAAATGACATCATTTCCTGTTGAAACCCATGTTAAAACTTAAAATACACTAAAACTAAAATTATTATTTTAATCTTTGAATGCAGCTACTGTTGTAACACTGTTGTTACACTGTAAAATTGATTTAAGTTTTTAACTTCAAAAATTAAATGAAGAGCCTGGTTAGGTGGCTCTTCTTCTCAATTACAAACCGGCAAACGTGACATTTGATTTGCACTTCGATTTCAACAGCCTTTTTGCCACATGCTGCGCAGATCATATGTCCACACTTATAAGCTATGTTGCACTGATTAGTGCTGCATAGCTGACAAGTGTAACAATTTAGCTCCGCTGCCTCAACCAAGTCCTCGGCAGCCCAGCTAAAAAACTCGGCAAGTTGAATTGCCAGTGCCTGAACCCGAGGAGGTAAGGAGTCAATATGCTGTAAACGTTGCTGCTCCCTAATCTCCTCCCACTCATCTGGTGTTACTGCAACCTCTTCAAATTCCTGTGTTACGGCAACGTCTTCATCTAATTCCGGTGTTATGGCAATCTCTTCACCTAATTCCAGTGTTACGGCAACCTCTTCATTGAAAACCTGTGGCGGGGCAACTTCGTTATCCAAGGGCCGCACCACAGCAGTTTGGTCAGCACCATTCACATTTCTCGCGGTGTTCCTAGCTGAGCGCCGACGCTGTAGAGGCGGTTCGGCACTTGCCTCATCCGAGCTCGCTGTGCGTCTTCTGCGAATACCTCGGCGATTTGCGGTTGGCTGGACTGCTTCAGGCGCAACTACCTCAGTCGGTTGGCGTCTTCACCCACCAAAGTGCAATCATACAGAAAAGAAAGTCGATCATCTACGTTGACAGCCTTCTGTGCTTCAAAGAAGGCATAGAAACTGTTTAGTGAATCCAGTTTTGGTATGTCCTTCTTGCAATGCCGGCTGAGAATTGACTTAAAGGATTTGAAAGGACGTTCCAATGCCACATCGGGAAATTTAATGTACAATTTGTTGTACTCCGGTTTGCGAGGTGCGGACGGGTTCAGTCTTCGACAATTCTGTACAAGTTCATAAGTAAACAGCTTCACATTCACGTTGAGCGGTGTAGTGCCGTGCATATGCGGCGTACATAATACGAAGCTGCGGCTAGCTAAATTCAGCCTGCTTGTGCTGTGGCAGTTTGGCAGAATGCATCGCATGCACATAATGTTGGGGTCTGCAGCTTCCGGTTTGTCCTCACGATAAATAAAGTTGGCAGCATCATACCACTGCTTACTTTCCACTTTAGAAAAAATTGGCAACTTTGTTAAAGTAGAAGTCATTGTGTACACAGCAATTGAACGACGAATATGAAAATAATACCGAGTTCAAGGTGCTTATACAGGGTGGTTCAAAAAGTCTGGTTCACAGTAAATAATTTCCAAACCGTTTTAGATGTTGATTCAGCAAAATGATTGTGAAGGTAGTATGTCGGGGGAAATCCAATTATGACATCCAATTTGACCTTTGAGGTCATCTTCAAGGTCATCCATATTGTAACTCGAGAACCGTGACAGTTAGAGCAAAAAGGGGAATTAGAAAGTTGTAGAGCATCATCCAATTAGTCTAGAACTGTACTTAAAAAAATTATTTCTTCAGGAAAAGTTTTGAGAAAAAAGGTCTGAAACATTGGCCTACTCAGCATTATAACTCAGCTTTGTAACCTTAAACTATTGAGGCAACCAAGCTAATCCTGAACTAGGACACTTTATTGGGTCATACTTGTAAGTGGAAGAGAGGAAATACAAAAGAAAGCAAATAATTTATTCTGGAAATACATTCCACATGATAGTTTTAGGTTACAAAGCTGAGTAGACTAACATTTCAAACCTTTTTTTCTCAAAATTTTTCCCTAAGAAATAATTTTTTTAAGAACAGTTCTAGACTAATTGGATGATGCTCTACAACTTTCTAATTCACTTTTTTGTTCTAACTGTCACGGTTCTTGAGTTACAATATAGATGACCTTGAAGATGACCTCAGAGGTCAAATTAGATGTCATAATTGGATTTCCCCCGACATACTACCCCTACAATAATTTTGCTGAATCAACATGTAGAACGGTTTGGGAATTATTTACTGTGAACCAGACTTTTTGAACCACCCTGTATACTGCCAATACAGCATCGTCAGGGCTGAGTAACGTCACGGATACGTAACGTTACGGATACGTAACGTTACGATACCGAACCCCGCGGAAAAAGAACCGCGCGGAAAAGGAACCGCGCAGATGGGCTTCGCGCGTAAGAGGAATCAATTATTATCATCATCTTTATTATCATTTCATTAAATTCGTTAAATTCACCGCGGAATAGGGACCACGCGGAATCGGGAGTTTTTTGGCGCGTAATGGGGACGCGCGGATCGGGCCCCCGCGGATTAGGTCCTGGCCGGCAGCTAGTGTACATGAAAACTTGTTTGTTATAACGAATAATTCGTTATATTGAAATTCGTTATAACAAAAATATTTAACATGGTGTTCTACGGCTGGCCAACCAAGTCATTCTTAACAATTCGTTATATCGATAATTCGTTATATCGCGATTTGTTATAAAGAGTTTCGACTGTATAAGCTAATGCAATTTGACAGCTAAAACCATTCGACAGCTAAAACCAAACATCAACTTCCAGCTCTGAAAATGAAAGCAACTTGTGACGATTCTACTTTTAGGCTAAATTAATAGACCTTTTGAGATAGATAAATCGGTTTAAACAAGACGTTGCTAAGAGTAGCAACAACCTAACCGAGATAAGCTTACAGAAGTTTATGTAAAATGTGAATACGTGACTGAGTAGAAATAACTTACAGTATTAGTGTGACATAACATATTTATTACTTATAATAACATAATTGGGTTCTTGACGCGTGTAAGCAGGCGGCATCAACTGGTTGAGGATCCGGGCGAAGCCAAAGGGATACGGCTGACTTGCGGCATCGTCACAAATAACGCTACGGAGACGTATTTGGTCCACAGCTCGATTATCTAATAATGCGAAAAGTCCTTCGCATTGACAGGAATATTCGGCAGAATATTCCATATTTCAAATGAATAAAAGTAAAAGTGATTAATGTAATATAACAAATGAATTGTTATATAAATATTAATTGGGCGGGGACCGTCACGACAATTGAGAGAACGTCGCGGGAGTTGTTGAGACTCCATCCGCCAGCATGCCTTACGACGACAAGATCTCGTGATCAGGCGCCGAGTATTTAATTGTACGCTTTAAATCGCTATCGGTGGTACCAACCACCAGGTAAACATTTCTATGGACTTACCGGTATAAAAGATATTGCCAATACAGGATTACCAATGCCCGAGTAATTTGTTTAACACGATAATTCACATATCGTTCACGGGTTACTAACCCGGAGGGTACAATGGGGCGGGGACCGTCACGACAGTCGAGAGAACCATCGCGGGAGGATTTGACTCCTCCATCCGCCAGCATGCCTTACGATGACGGGATCAGTAGATCGAGCACCGGGTAAAATATTAATTGGCCACTGCCGTTGGATTACCATTATCCAGGTAGTTATTTATCGTAACATCTTGAAGATATTACTCACGGGCTACCAACCCGGCGTGTTACCTGTGCATTAGGCCTTTACCGACTTTTAACGAGCGGAAGGACCAATCGAGAAAAGACGGGAACCTGCGGGGGCTGTTTACAACAGCCATCCTGCAGCGGACTGAGGCCAGTTAGCTGAGGGACCTACTTTCATCTAGCAAGGCCTTACTGTGTATGGCCGTTATATTAAGCCACCGTACGAACTCTAACTGTCCCGTAGAACAGCAAGCTAACGTTACGGGGCCATTTCATGCGATTGCACGTCTATTACCGGAGTTGGCCTTCCCGAAAAGGCCCTACAACAACAATAACAATAGTAATGAATACCAATTGTGGAGAGCTGAGGTGGCCTGATGTGTCGATAGAGAAAGTGAAATCAAACGATAACAATTCAACTACAGACAATATGCGTGTTCAGTTATCAAGCCAGGGGGTGAGAGGTTGAGAAACTGGAGCTTATATAGTTCTGTAGAACGACTAGATTGGCAACAGCCAATTCGTGTACGAATCGGTGGATTCGTGGGTCACTAGTCCGGACCTAATATAAGACTATGTCCAGATGGGCCCAGTTGGGGTTCGGAAGGGTCCGATTGGTTCCCTTCGACAGGTAAGTAACGTGGATATTGATTCGATAGAATCAATCATTGTCAAGTAAATAATACTTGGTTTATATCGAATAAAATAGTTATATTTTATTCACCGTGTCTAAATAATTATTTATCACACTTTTTAGTCTTATCGAGTTTGAATTACGCGCGTTTGGTAAACAGCGCCATCTATTGTGAACATTGATAAATACGGATTTGTAATCATCACACATCCCCCGGTGACAAGCATAGAGTTTACTAACTCTCAATTGTCATTCTTAATGTATAAGAAATGTTCACCTAATTCTATCAAATTAATCCACTTGGTAAGTATTTTAGTAAACCTAATCACGTTATTTCTTTCAGAAACTTCGTCACCCGATTAGACTAATCGGCTTCTCTGTTCAGCGCAACTCCCGCTTGCTAAGCGACGGGAATGAACTCGTCCGAACATGGATACATGTTCGAGAAAACTAATTTCGATAGAAATTTTATTTTCTCCGTCAATTAACTTCTTCATAGCTTATTAAATTTAGATGATCGAATAAAACAAATTTATGCAAAATTTTTATTTTTTAGAAAATCTAAACTACTGAATTTTTTATTACGTTTGTTATAAAAAATCAATGACTTCGACTGGAAGTCTTTCGAACTTTAATCAAAGTGAACAACAGAAAAATTTCTCACAAATAATTATGAAAAAATAAACCAAACAAATCACACATATATTAATATGATTAGCTCAAATAAACATCCAAATTGAATTCGAAAACAAAACAAATTAAATTGAATCCAATTTTCAAAATTAACTATATTCATCTGAATATTTAAATAATTAGTTCAAGATCTTGAAACAAAACGAACACAATACTCATGAGAATATTTCTTTTAAAAAATGCAAACACAACGAAACACTTGGAGTATTTTTAGACAAAAAACATCTCCACTCGGAAAAATAACGAATGTTAATTTTGTCCCTTTCATTCCTTCTTTTCGACTTCAGTCGATTCCTTCACTTCTGGTTTCTCGACTTCAGCAGAAGTCAGGAAATCAGATTCTTCAGTCGCCTCAGTTGACACGGCGGAAAACACGGCTTCCTCTGGAGCTTCAATCTCTTCCGGGCTCGGAGGTGGAAACGGCATGTCATCGAGAAGCTCGGCCACAAAATCGACAACAGAAAGCAACTCCTCGGCGTCTTCGAACTGTGCGTCGTCCGAAGTTTCAGACTTGGACGCGGGAGGGGTGCTTGACACGTCGGTTACGGCCGCTGGAGGATCCTCCACGGGTTTGGACAACGCTTCCACTGCCTTTTGAAGCTTACAAGCTCGCCCTCGTGCCAAGATGTTAGTACGCTAGACCTTGGCTATTTCCTTTGCTCTGTCGAGCGTAAGACAGCCTCGCCCACGCGACATCGCTCTTGGTCGAACGATTTCCTCTTGAACCTCACTTCCGACGCTTTCGGCGGCCTGAACAGTTTCAGTAGAAACTTCGGAGCTCTCGGACGGCGGCGGCGATTGTCGAAGGAGTTCGACTCTTACACCGGCGATGGCTTCAGCGCGGGTCCAGGTGAGTAAACGCGGGTCGATATACACAGCCTCGCCGCGGCTGTTCAAAAACAATCGACACTTTGGGCAGTGAGCCCAACATTGCTTCTCGTTCGGCTTAATCCCCTTGACGACGTGGGGTTGAACCTCCTTTCTCCAGGGCTCCAAACGCGGTCGCGTCTTTCGTCCTCGACAATTTGGGCAACGTATCAATGAGGACCCTGCGGATGCACCACCCGCAGCCGACGCAAAACGGGCAAATGGTCTCCGTCGCCTGGTCCGTCACGATGTTATCGTGCGAAATTCCTGCTGCCATGTCACGCTCGCACTGCTCTTTGCGCAGACGGGCCTTCTCGTCCTTCTTCCTCGCCTTGTTGGCGGCTCGGTACTCGCGGTTGCGAGATACGGGCTCCGAAAAACGTAAAGCGCCCGGCGGCGGCTCGTTCCACCCACTCTCTGAGGCAGTCGACTCGGCTCCGGCAGGGAGACGCACGACAGACGTCGATTGTCCCGTTGCAGTCACGTTTGACGAAGTGGCGACGATCGGCGCCACGCTTGCAGTCGGCGGCCGAAATTCTGGCGAATGCGGGGCCAACGGGACGTTGATAACGTTCGCGGGCGGATACGCCACCTGTGCCAACGGGGCCAGTTGCGCCGACTCAAATACTGTCGGTTGCGCAGATGTGGACGGGGCCTGCACCATCGTGTTCAGGTCGAGCGGAAGTCCATCCGGGTGCACGCTTAGCCAATTCAGCGTGGCCAATTGCAGCGGCGTTAGGGCGTACATCGAGGCTGGTGCCGTCGGTATCGGTTGGGCCCTCATATAGGCACGTTCTGCCGAACGACGCTGTTCGTCACTAGACGAAGTCGATGAGCTCGAACTTTCATGACGGTGACGTCGATGACTCCGTTTTGAACGGTGTTTACCACCTCCCATCTAATCAATCAAAATAAATTATTTTATTAAAATAATTCCACTTTGAAATAAACATTCCTTGAGTCCAAAGAATTAAAATGTATTGTTTGCAACGAAACACACAACTCGAGTTATTTATAACCCTTAACACGTGACACTAATGAGTCACATTCCCCTCATGTTTATAACGAGAGAATCGACTCGCCCAAAGGATTTTTCGTCAAAAATCGCAACTTGTTGATTTTTTAAAAGAAAAAAACTCCCTTAGTTTTATAAACTATTTCACTCAATCTTTGAATATCAAAATAAACTTCGTATTAATTAATTAACACTTAGTATACTAAATATCTCAAATCGAAAATTCACCGCTAAATGATTTATGCAAGCCTCGACCGCGACTTGATTTAAATAATTAGTGCCTACGTACTTAAATCTTAATAATTCATTATTAATATTTAACCTAACTATTCGACTGAATAGTTAAACTTCCAGAGTGATTTGATGCCGATTCACGCTTATAACGACACATGACTTTTAACTTTTACCGGGACGCCGATATTTTATCAATTGTTGCGAACAATTTTATAATTTTTTGGTCAAAGAGTATTAACGAAAACTACTTACTGTCGGAATTTTCGTGTTTGAAGTCGGCTAAATGAATTAGCGTTGAAATTTCTGAGTCGAAAAGTGAAGAGGAAGTGAAGAGGAAGTGAAGAGACGAAGTCAACTTGTATCCGTGTGTTTAACGAAATGTGCTTGTGTGCAATGAACCCTGGGAATTTTATTCCCTATTAATTGTCGGGTTCGAGGTTTAATCACACCTCGTAAGTCTCGTATCTTCGTAAGAATGCGAGATTATCACTTTTCAAAGTAATTCTCTGTATTTTAGATAGAATACATATACATCTGACCGAATAATAAAATATTCCATCGAATATTTTAACTTATCGCAACAAATTCATATTTTTTAATATAATTTTCAATAATTATCGGAGTATAGGGGTACAACGCTTTAATATTTACTGATTTTTCAATCGAACCATCAGCTAATTTGCGTAATTTATACGCTCCGCCTGGGAGTACTTTAGTAATTTCCCACGGTCCATCTCTCTTCTCGGCAAATCCAGCGGAGATATTTTTATCTGCGCACGAGAGAATGTGAGTCTGTTTCCAAACTAAATCTCCAACTTCGAACTCCGTAATTACGAACTTTTGTTCGTGTATTTTTCGATGTCTCTCGAAATTCAATTGAATTCTGCGATGCATCTCTTGATGCGATCTGCGTAATACATCTAATAGTATTCTGACATATTTTTCTGGATTATTCTTGTCAAATGGATTGGCATGTTTAATAATCCTTGGGTCGAAAGGTAATGTTACGATTCGTCCCGTGTTCAGCAGCATCGGGCTTGAGCCTGTTGCCGCCGAGACATTATTTCGCATTGCGAATGCGAATTCGTCTAAAAAACGTGGCCATTGCGTGTGCACATCTGTGTACAGAGCCAGCATGGTCTTGATGTCCCTATTGGCTCGCTCTGTCGGGTTCGCCTGAGCATGGTACGTGCTCGTATGAGCCGGGCGAATGTTGTACATTTCGCAATACTCATTGTAAATATCGGAAACAAATTGTTTTCCGTTATCGCTCACAATCTTTTTGGGGTGTCCCCATCTGTTTGTAACAGATCTTAATTCTTGAACGCAGTTAGCGCTCGTGGCTTTTGTCAAAGCTTTAATTTCAACGAACTTGGTACAATTGTCAATAATGACAAAGATATACTGGTTTTGGGACCTTCCCGCGGGTTTTGGGCCCATCAAGTCCATGTTAATACATTCCCAAGGATTGGTCATGTTGTGGGGTGTGTAAGGAGCTGCGTGCCTTTTCTGTTGAATAGGCTTGTACTGGGCGCAGTGCGTGCAGCTTTTGACGTAGTTTCTAACACTTCTACTCATACCAGGCCAGAAATATATTAAACGAGTTTTCTCAAGCGTCTTACTCATCCCAGCGTGACCGCTTAGGGGGTGGCCATGACAAGCGAAAGGCACTCGTTTTACGAGCGAACTGCGTACAACGGCTTTAAAGCCGTTTCCCGAATCGTTTAATTCCTCTTCGAACGAAGGGTTAAAATAGATGATCATTTGATCACCATCTTTTTCTTTTTTGTCCAAACAATAGTTTTTGACTTTGTTTTTCCACTCTTTTATTTCCGATTGTGGTATCCCAACAACCTTGTCATTCAATAAATATTCTCGAATGCGTTTGCATTCAGTGTCTAACAACTGAGCATCTATTATTTCTCTCCTTGTAGGAGGGACTTCTTTAAGTACTTCTGTCAACGCACTGTACAAGGTTTCTTGTACTTCCTCCTTCTCCCTTTCTTCAGAACATTCTTTAGAATTTTCTGAAAAATGGACACGCACACTAGCCAAAAATTCTCGTTTTTCTGGGGCACGATTTAATGAAACAGAAGGATTTCCGTCCCATTCAGGCCAGTATTGTTTAATTTCGACAGGTTCCACATGATCTCGGAGAGGAATGTCTTCCTCTGTTAGTGGGGCTCTAGAAAGTGCATCTGCAACTTGATTAGCAGCACCTTTTCGAAAAACAATTTTAAAATTTCCACATTGGATTTTTAAGGCCCATCGGCCAAATTTTCCCGATGGTTAAGGCGTTCGCATCAACCATTTCAGTGCTTCAGCATCTGACTCCAAAGTGAACGTACCATATTCGAGATATGGTTTAAATCGATCGATAGCCCACACGTCTGCGAGACATTCAAGTTCAGGCGTTGTATAACGCTTCTCCGCTCCACGTAAAACTCTGCTTGCATAAGCTACAGGTCTGGGTACAGAAATGTTTTTCTGTTTCTTTTCATCGAATATATCGACATCTTGGCAAAGGACAGCTCCTAAGCCTTCATGAGAAGCGTCAGTCATGACAACGAATGGCAGAGTCATGTCTGGTTTGTGTAGACAATTGTCGCCACAAAGTAGCTCTTTAATTTTATTAAAAGCTTCTGTCTGCTCATCTCCCCATTCAAATGGAGTTTTCTCATTCATCATACGTGTGTATGGTGCGGCAATAGTTCCGTGATTTGGAACAAACTTCCTGAAGAAGTTGGTCATGCCGTGAAAGCGCTGAATGTCTTTAGCACATGTGGGGGTGAGAAACTTCATAATCGCCGATATTTTTTCGGGATCACCAAAGAGACCTTCAGGTTTAATCCAATGGCCCAAGAATTTCAATTCTGTGCGCCCAAAACGAAATTTCGCTTTATTTATTGTCATGTTGGCTTGGTTAAGCCTTTCCAAAACATCTCGAACATGTTTGAGATGATCATCCCAATTATCTGAATACACAATTACATCATCCAAATAAACTAACGCGTAGTCTTGCAAAGCTGAGCCTAAAATGCCTTCCATCAGACGCTGGAAAGTACAAGGTGCATTGCAAAGGCCAAACGACAAGGTCAATAGACGTAAAATACTTTGCCGAACCAGTATTATGCAATAAAAGGTCAATGCTTGGCATTTGTATTATTTCGACTTCGGTGATGGCATTCAGCCACCGGTAGTCTATGCACATCCTATACGAGCCGTCAGGCTTTGCAACGATAACTGGATGACTTATAAAAGGCCCTTTGGCCTTTTCAATGAGTCCATCCTGTTCCAATTCTGCAGCTAGTTTGGTCATAATGGCTCTCTTGGCCGGGTTATACATTCTATACTGCATTTTGGGCAATGAATGCCCTTCTTTGAACTTGATTCGATGTTGGGTCACGTTAGTGCACCCAACTTGATCACGAAATACATTCGGTATCGAGTTAACTACTTCGCAAAGTGCTAGTCGTTGTTCTGGAGTGCAGTCGCTCTCCTCAACTAATTTTTCATCCCATGATAACACAGGAGTGTCTGTCAGCTCAATTGAGTTGAGTGTAGACGAATGTCCTTCTATATAATCGAAAGTAATTCGATTCAACGGGGCAAGGGCCAAATTGGCTTCTTCCGATTCATAAGGAGCGGACCAGTTAGGTTTATCTGCACAAGAGAACTCTTGTAGATGTGGGTGCGGACTAATTTTCTGTCTGCGCATGAAATTGTGACCAAGTATCAAGCCACACACTCGTTTTGCTAAAACGATGAAATTCATTGGTGTAAACTCATCAGCCCATTGCACACACAAAGTTATTTGTCCGACAGGCTTGTGTACTACGCCTACAGCGTTAACCAACATGTTTCTGGGAGCTTCTTGTAAGAATTCTAACAAAGCCTGAGTTTCAGACAAAAGTTGCTCCCCAATGTAACATTGAGATGCTCCTGTATCCATGAGCGCGTTGTAGGTGAGCCCACCAATTGTGATCTTCATTCGAGGATCATCTTTATTATTACCTAAAGTAATATTGTGCAAGTTATTACCACCTATGACTCTGTTGAGTCGGCGAAGTCTACAGAATTTCTTCGTGTAACACTTGTGTGGAAACAATGTCAGATTTTTTAATTGTTCTGTCATTTCTTGCAGATTTTCCTCTACTCCGCCACTATGACTAGTGGCTATTTCAAAACAAGTAGTGTCTACATCCATAAATAAAGATTCCGACGCGGCATTAGCCACTTCTGGGGGATGGAGCAAACCTTTGTCCCCCGGATCTAGTTTTTTGAACTAGTAGCACTTGAATCGACAGATTCGGGTTTGATCAAGGTTTTGACCATTTCCGCCAACGAGTTGGTCAGCGAAGTTTGTAACTTATTTTCAAAAGTATTAAGTTTCGCATCAAGTTTAGCATCTAGTGTTGCATCCAACACTTCTTGAGTTAGCCACCTATTATTAGGACGTTTAGAAGTGGGATCCACAGTCGGGGAATCCGGAGTACTACGTTTTTGCAACTCTTCAGAGTTGAAATTTGTACGTGGTTTTAAATTTGTACATCCCCAACGCATATGTCCGGGCTGTTTACAGTTATAACAGACTAATTGACCATGTCTGGTCTGATCTACTACTCCATTTATTAAATAAACGGCTTCACATTCCTCGGGTATTTCCTCATCACAGCTATTAGGCTGTTCTTGTAAATCCAAAATCAAGGATTTAGCATTTGTCTTCGGTTGAGGACGAGTATCTGTTTTCCGAGGTGGGAAAACAACTGGATCGGGATTATTTTCCCTTGCTCCATTAGCTGTACGACTGTACAAGCCTTTATTTTTTGTTATAACGTTATAAATCTCTGTTAGAGGTAAATCCGCTAGGCTTTGCGTATGCAAAAGCAAATCGTTAGCAGGAGTTACACTCCCGATAAAAAGACTTCCAGCCCCTTTCGCATCGAGGTTGTCTTGTAGTATCCATAACTGGTAATACTTGTGCATAAAATCGTAAAGACTTTCTGTTTCAAGTTGTCTCAACTTGGTTAGCTGGTTCGTCCGCTCTTGTCGAGTGGCCACAAACCGTTCTTTGAACGCTTGTTCAAATATATCCCAAGATATGAAATCTCCTCTCCTTTCATGAAACCAACCATGCGCCTGCTCAGTTAAATAACCGGCTACGCCCTTAACAAGCATGTCATCGAGTGACATGTTTCGCAGGAAAGCGACATTTTTTACAATGGTGAGAAAGCGTTCGCTTTCTTCTGCTTTTCCGGAGAATACGGGAATATCTGGGGGCTTCAAACAGTTAGTTTGAGGAACAGTGGCGGAACTTTTTCCTGCCTGCATCAACTTGTGCATGGTCGTGGCAATGGACGCGAGGTCATCAGCCGTCATTCCAAAGCTACTGGGAGGACGCGAATTGTCATTTGACGATCGACCATTGTTTGATTGACTCGAGTTATTTTGACTTGAGCCACCGTTATTGGGGTTGAAATTATTCGACCCTCCTTGGTTTGACCTACCGTGGTTACCAAAGTTTGAATGGTTATTCGAATTACCTTGGTTTCCATAATTCGAATGATTAGAATTACCCTGATTGTCAAAATTCGGACGGTTGTTCGAACTTTCTTGATTACCAAAATTCGGACAATAGTTCAAATTGCCTGGTGTACCCTGATTCAAATAATTATTTGAGTTTCCTTGAGTTCCAGAATTAGAAGGATTATTTAAATTATTCGTATTATTTGGGTTATTCGAGTTCGGAGGAACTGAGTGACCCCTTTGCAAGTTAGGTGCTGGGCTAGAATTGTTTGCAAATCTAGAATTTGGGTCAAAACGATTGTTTGGACCTCTCGTCGCATTTAAATTTGGGTTCAAATTTCCAGCGAGATTCGGACAACTAGTTGATCCGTTGGGGAAACTTGGAGTGGGGTTGGCCATATTAGGCGGACCGATATTCGCTCTGTTGAACGTATTCTCAAAGTTTTCAGGATTAGTAAATCCTCTTTGTTGGTTGCGAGCGAAGTTATTCGCTCGTAATCGTTGTTGGAAAGCACGATTAAAATCTCCTGGTGTCAAGTTTGGTTGATTTTGACGAGAAGGTTGTGCAGTTTTATTTCTATATCTAGAAATAGGCGTCGAAGGAGTGGGACTAAAATTGTTTAATCTCTGGCTAGCTGGGGAATTAGGTTGCTCCGACGTAGCACGACGCGCGTGCACAAAATCTAACACTTCGATCAAAGATCTAAATTGGTTTGGGTTCAAACCGTGATCCTGACAAAATAGTAGACCGCCTCGGCCTAAATGAGAACCTTCAGGAATGCATTCCTCTTCTCCAGGCGGAGTAGGTTCACGTGGAATCCTATTCTCTCCAGATGGTCCGGCTGTTTCATTTGAAACGCCATTATGGACCGCATGGTTTCCCACTTCTTCCGCTCCATTAGGAACAGGTACAAACCCGGATAGATTCCTTCCACCGGTCAAACAAGTCCTTTCCTTACCGCGGGTGTTCATGGAGTGTTGATTACTAGTCCTCAACTAAAACTAAAACTAAGAAAAATTTTCCTAAGTCTGAGAGACAACGATGATGTTGCAAACGTTCAGGAGGGTCGCAAACGAAGCAGTGATCACACTATTCGAATGGAAGTATGGGTACTTCAAGGCCCCTCTCTGATTGGTCAAGTATCAACGCTAATCTCGCGAGAGTCCAATCTCATCCGAGATTGGTGGAAATCACTAAGTTCGTGGAACCTTAATCTTGTCGGAATTTAGGGTTATGACGTAGCCACAAAACAAAATGGATACTTTTCAAAGTACTCCAGGACATGACCAAATTTATTTAATAAAAATGATCAAGTTTATGAGAATTTTAAAGTATTAAAACCCACAATTTAATAAAGCGCGTCGAATCGTTTGAATCGACGGCTTCTCTGCACAACTCGGGTTGCTAGGCAACGCAACAGCGAGAATTCTTCTTCGCTAAAGTTTGAATGGTATTCCATTCGTAAAATTCGATTCCAAGGTCTTGAAATCACATATTCTTAACCGACATTTTAATGTAGATCAAGTCTGTAAAATAAGGTAAACCAATTTGAAATAAAATATAAATTTTAATTCTCGGAAAATTGTCAATTTTCTTTCTAATTTATTTAGGCAAATACATGCAAAATACATGTGAATAAATATTCTAAAATTAGAACAACTGTTAAATTGATAGAATTCTTTAAGAATTTCGTCAATAAATCAACTTTTTCAAAATTAGGCCCGACCGCGTGGTTTTGTCAGATTGTCGACGACAAAATGACGCTACCCGGGCGGAGCCAATTTCAACAAGCTCGGGCAAGATTCTTGTTCTCTAGGTTGGGCCTTTAGGCCTGACCACGCGGTAGAAATTATTAGTTTTGTTAAAACACATAATTTTCACGACGGAGAATCGGAATAAAGTGATTTGCACTTATTTTCTTGCGAGAAGTTTTATAACAGAATAAAAATATATTAAACACAAATATAAATTTCGTTCGAAACTTATTTTACACACAAAAATTTTACCGCAAAATTACACTACTCGAATTCACCATAGGCACACAAAAACTTCAAATTTTATTTTAAATTTAGGCAGCCTATCTCGGTAGAACCTCCACTTGAGACGATTCTACTTTTAGGCTAAATTAATAGACCTTTTGAGATAGATAAATCGGTTTAAACAAGACGTTGCTAAGAGTAGCAACAACCTAACCGAGATAAGCTTACAGAAGTTCATGTAAAATGTGAATACGTGACTGAGTAGAAATAACTTACAGTATTAGTGTGACATAACATATTTATTACTTATAATAACATAATTGGGTTCTTGACGCGTGTAAGCAGGCGGCATCAACTGGTTGAGGATCCGGGCGAAGCCAAAGGGAAACGGCTGACTTGCGGCATCGTCACAAATAACGCTACGGAGACGTATTTGGTCCACAGCTTGATTATCTAATAATGCGAAGAGTCCTTCGCATCGACAGGAATATTCGGCAGAATATTCCATATTTCAAATGAATAAAAGTAAAAGTGATTAATGTAATATAACAAATGAATTGTTATATAAATATTAATTGGGCGGGGACCGTCACGACAATTGAGAGAACGTCGCGGGAGTTGTTGAGACTCCATCCGCCAGCATGCCTTACGACGACAAGATCTCGTGATCAGGCGCCGAGTATTTAATTGTACGCTTTAAATCGCTATCGGTGGTACCAACCACCAGGTAAACATTTCTACGGACTTACCGGTATAAAAGATATTGCCAATACAGGATTACCAATGCCCGAGTAATTTGTTTAACACGATAATTCACATATCGTTCACGGGTTACTAACCCGGAGGGTACAATGGGGCGGGGACCGTCACGACAGTCGAGAGAACCATCGCGGGAAGATTTGACTCCTCCATCCGCCAGCATGCCTTACGATGACGGGATCAGTAGATCGAGCACCGGGTAAAATATTAATTGGCCACTGCCGTTGGATTACCATTATCCAGGTAGTTATTTATCGTAACATCTTGAAGATATTACTCACGGGCTACCAACCCGGCGTGTTACCTGTGCATTAGGCCTTTACCGACTTTTAACGAGCGGAAGGACTAATCGAGAAAAGACGGGAACCTGCGGGGGCTGTTTACAACAGCCATCCTGCAGCGGACTGAGGCCAGTTAGCTGAGGGACCTACTTTCATCTAGCAAGGCCTTACTGTGTATGGCCGTTATATTAAGCCACCGTACAAACTCTAACTATCCCGTAGAACAGCAAGCTAACGTTACGAGGCCATTTCATGCGATTGCATGTCTATTACCGGAGTTGGCCTTCCCGAAAAGGCCCTACAACAACAATAACAATAGTAATGAATACCGATTGTGGAGAGCTGAGGTGGCCTGATGTGTCGATAGAGAAAGTGAAATCAAACGATAACAATTCAACTACAGACAATATACGTGTTCAGTTATCAAGCCAGGGGGTGAGAGGTTGAGAAACTGGAGCTTATATAGTTCTGTAGAACGACTAGATTGGCAACAGCCAATCCGTGTACGAATCGGTGGATTCGTGGGTCACTAGTCCGGACCTAATATAAGACTATGTCCAGATGGGCCCAGTTGGGGTTCGGAAGGGTCCGATTGGTTCCCTTCGACAGGTAAGTAACGTGGATATTGATTCGATAGAATCAATCATTGTCAAGTAAATAATACTTGGTTTATATCGAATAAAATAGTTATATTTTATTCACCGTGTCTAAATAATTATTTATCACACTTTTTAGTCTTATCGAGTTTGAATTACGCGCGTTTGGTAAACAGCGTCATCTATTGTGAACATTGATAAATACGGATTTGTAATCATCACAAACTGTTTTGGCTTTGCTGTTTTTATTCCTTACTCTGTTAGCCATGATCCTGTAAGTATATGCATTTCTAAGCATCGAACAAAAATCAATTATTATTCTCTTTAAAGTGTAGCCAATGCTGCCAAGTGTGTCAAGCTAGGAAAGGACTGCTCCGACAATGAATGCTGCAAACCGTTAACGTGCGAACCCGCAACCGCTGGAGGAGTAGTGTGCTGGCTCAAGTACAACTAGACGAAGTTAAAAATCACACCGGACATCGCAAATTGAAAATATATCTCCAAAATTTAATATGATGTGGTGATCTTGATTTATTTCGGTAATAAAATAATTCACAACTTAAGAAAATTATTTGTATTTTGTATTTATTAATTTACTTGGTTTGGCATGTGACAAACCAAGTCATGTAACCGAGGGCAGTAAATACATCACGTAATAACGAGACAGGGCCTTTAATCGTTGTCTAGGGGTTGGGTCACCTATCTCACTGTGGGACTGTGCCGTTAGGCACGCTACACCGGTAACCGACCCATCACACACAGGACGTGAGCCCCATGGGTGACGTGGTCGGTCACATCGGACGAACATTCTGCCATACTTACCCGTACGACCCATGTAGCCGGTCAAGGAGGCTACAGCAGGCATATCTTCCTGCTACTGAGCGTCACAGTGGTGAATGGTGAGAGGAGCAGAGTCAGCCTGTGTCTCTGCTGTAGTTAGGACCGTGGCAGCTCATCCTGGCACGTCCTCATCCTCGGCTCTCTCAGCAACGTCTCTCCAAGATAACTTAATAATAAGGTAGCGCAATCCCGGACTTTCGGAGTTAGTGTGTCATTCCACGGCATGGGTCATGTGATCTGTGAGATGGCTATGTCGTCACAAAGAGCAACTGAATTCTGCTAAACTTTGCTGAACTTTGCTTTGTTTACATCTACAGCTGCCATACGAAACACTGATGAGTTACAAAATATTTTGGACCTTTATTTACAGTCCAAGGTAAAATATTATAAGAATTGTGTAAAATATCAAAAGAATTGTGTAAAATATCATAAGAATTGTATAAAATATAAGAATTGTGTAAACTATCATAAGAAAAAAAATAAAAATAAAAATAAAAAAATAAAAAAATAAATAGAAATGAAAAAATAAAAATAAAAATGAAAAAAAAAAGTTACAACTTGAAATTGCAAACGCAGTTTTTTTGCCACAATTTCTAATCGAGGGCGACTTTAATTTGAAGAAATTAAAATTTTGTAATTCAAAATATTAACAAAAACACGTCTTCAGTCACCCAGCATCTATTTTATTTCATTTTTTACACTACATTATAATCATTCTTTGTGGATTTTGAATTTAATTGATAAAAACATGTTATATAATTCTGAATAATGTTTCATATATTGTGTTGCAGCGAAGTTGATGGATTCAAGGTTGACAGTATTTTTGACAGGATTCCAGATGAATTAGAAAAGTACAATTCTCATGGGGTCAAGGCTAACTTGTAAATCCAAGTTGTGGCATTTAACATAACTTTTAATTTTATGATAAGCTGGAGTATCAATATTTACGCACAGATCCATGATCAACTTCTTTAACGGATTTCGCATTTCTAATAATTTTAAAATGGAACTCAAATTAATCGAACTACACACACTCAGTTCCAAAAACTTGAGATATTGAAATGCATTCGACCCAACTAGCTTCGATACCAATTCATCATTAAATGATTCACACCAAGAAATATGTACTTCCTCAACATTCGGACACTGCAAGAATAAATCAACAGCGAGAGACATCGAATGTATTGTTAAGCGACGTAGCTTCGTAAACAGAGCAACGCCAGAATCTTGCAAATTATGGGTTTCATCTAAAATCGTACACTGAATCAGAATCAATTCTTCCAACTTTGGGCAGAAACGACTAACTAGTCGAAGACTGACTAATGGAAGATGGAACAGATACAGAACAGTCAATCGTTGTAACCCCACGCACAGCACTTCGGGTTGGCACGCGTGTAGTGCCACTACAGTATCCTCTTTAACACGTAAATTGGTCAATTTAGGAAAAGCGGTGAAGAGAAAGTTGAGGTCTTGGCTAGTATTCAGATCAAGCAGCGTTTTTTCTATGGAATAAGTGCGCAACGGCATCGATCGTGATCATCGTTTTATCATGGCAAACAGGTTGTGGCCGGTGTGAAATTCCTTTAAAACGGGCAGTCGGTTTAAAACGCTGAAACATCTCTCGCATGTCACAATAGTATCGTATACACTCAAACACTCCAGTTTCACGCAATTGGCTAAAGAAAAGAGGCCAGTGTCGGTGATCTCTACGCAGTCAGTGAAATCGAGATGCGTCAATTGTCGGCAATTGCGACCGATTTCAGCCGCGACCTGGTCCGTGCATTCTGTTCTCCCTTTAAAGTTTAAGCGTTGAATTTGCGGCAAATGGGACAGCAGTTTGATTATTTGTCGAGGTGCGGGATCATACTGGTAGTCTGTCAAGTCTAGGTGGATGAGGTTTTTGCACAATTGGCCAATTTTGTTGAACAAACGATTCGTGGGTAAATCGAACATGTACAATTCTGGCAACGATTTCGTGCCGGAATGAATGAAAAAGTTTGATTTCAAACGTCTTTCGAGTTCATGTTTGTATCCACGTTGACACAATCTTTCGTATATGGTCTGGATAAAGATGGGAGGGAAAGGTCGTTGAGTTAAATGGGTTTGCATCGCGTCGAAATCCGTCATAATCTTACTTAAACACAGTTCTTGTAGATTTTTCTGGTACGGCATGTTGATTAGGCAGTTGCGAAGTGGAATGTTTAAAATTTCGTGAACAAGTCGTTTAAGTAACCTGCTGTCAACGTATGGCGAACGTTGTTACATGTTCACATTGCGCGTCATGAGATTTTAAAAATTAAAAGAAAATCGATTACGGCGTGTGTAATTTTTATTGAATTTTGAGATGTGTGGAATTTAAAAACAGGATTTTTGCCACAGTTTTTATAGATGCATTCATAGATACATTATAATTATTATTTTATCTTTTTGCATTTCTCTTTCTCGTTGGCACTTTTCATGACACTTCTCATGGAAAATCCAGTTTTTTTCAGTGTGGCTGCATAGGCTGCAGTTAATCGTGACAATAAACTTCAACAATGTGATTGTTTGACGGATTTTTGGGTACGGGCTCCGGCCGAAATGAGGAGACATGTTTCCGTTGTGGATAATCGTTTTTCGGACATTTTTCTTTATTTGTTCGCAACGAAAGATTTGGCTAATATCGAGTTGTTCTTGCGTGGTTTGAGCGCGGAAAACATAGGAAGAATCATGTCGAAACCTGAAAATTTCTTTGCTGAATAAACAAGAAATTCTCCATTTTAAAAAAAAGAGTAAACTGAAACTACAAGTACCATAATACATCTACAATTATCTTTTAAGATTTGTTCTAGGATGACAAAACTACGTGGTTGAATTTTAAGTTAATTTTGCTTCAATTTTTTTAAAACTTTGTATATAAATTAACGCTGAAGTAAATTAGAGTTTGGTAAAATTGTATTTTAGATTGTATTTTTACCAAATTTAGTTTTATGTTTAACATAGGATAGGAAATGACATCATTTTTGCTTTAAAATTGAAGTAAAACACAAAATGTGTTAATTTTTGAATGCAGCTACTGTGTGGAGCAAGCACTGTGTGCAGCCATCTTGGCTAGAGACAAAAGAGGCAAAAAGCCAAAATGAATACATGTGATGTGATAGGCATAGCATAGAGCTTTATCATTGCCAACAATACGTCTATTCACATGACACAAATAATAAATAAATTATAATTCCTTTTGACAGTATCAGTACTTACATATATAACTAAATAAAACATAATTAAATTAATAACAACCTGTTTACTTAACATGGTCGCGACTATGCTGCAGCAAAGCTTGAGTGGTGGTTGGTCGAGGACCACATGGGCATCTCTAAGATGGCGGTCAAGCCACGAAGACGCCTTGCTTAATTCTGTGTCCTTATTGGCTGCAATCAGGACAATAAGATGAACAAGACCTACCTAAGACATAAAAAACTTAAACTTTTAAAAAATAAATACCATTTGAACAATGAATTGTAAATATTTGTAAAAAAAATAAACCCTTGAATAAATTGCTAATACTATTTTAAGTTTAACACTTGTGTGCTAAATTCTACCTTTAAATAAACTCTCTTTGAAATTAAACCATTGTTTAATGGGAAAACATGAACTTGTGACAAACAGCACATTGAATGAAAAATTTATTGTTTACAGAATTGTGACTGTCATTAAAATTCAATAAATGTAAGGAGAGTAGACTACACTTCCATTTAAATTGTATATTTGAAACAGCTTTACACCCAAATTCTGAGGTCCTTTTTTAAAAAATTTTCAAATTATTCTTTTTTTTTGCATTCAAAGAATGAAATCTTCTTCTTGTCTTGTTTAATTTTGTATCAAGAAATAATACTGTATTAGATTGCAGAAATCGCTGTGTATTTTCATATATACGAAGAAAAGAAAGTTTTATTTTTTATCAAAATTTTGTTCCGGGACAAAGGAAAATATCTACCGAGAATAAGAAAGTGCAGCACTTGCATTTCATGTATTGCGTAGGGAAGATGAAGATTAAAAAATGTGGCGGTTAGAATTTCTTTTTCCAATTTCTCACTTCACTGCACAGCAGCAACTTCTGTAACTTCACTGCGCAGCTTCTCTTTGAATTCATATTTTACACGATTAACTAGCGGAAAAATAAAAATAATTAACAAATTGTTTATTTTTAATAAATAATTCAATTACCGAATTTAACATTACGTCGTCGAACGTTCTCGACGTGCACGTCTCCCAAACGTTACCAATAAAATGTATACATAAAGGAAGACTGCAGATCAATCAAACTATTCAATCATGAAGTTCATCTTGGACGTGCCGAGTTTCCAACACATTTTACTCGCCGAGACTTCAGTTTCACTTTGGAAAAATCACTTTAATTTCCATCTTGATTGGGAGTTTAATTGCAGCTACACGAGACGCTGGATCAAACTCGAAAACGATGTTTGCAAACAAGTGGATTCCTTGCCCATTCGACACTACTTAAAACCTGCATTGTGCATATTTGTCAAACGAGTTGGAAAACAATTATACGAATGGATCGAATACATATTTAAGCGCGTCCTTAAACAAATGGAGATGGAATTCGTGCAAGAAATCATCCACGAGTCCCGATGGACTGTACACGGCAAGTTAGATGCAACCGAATCAGCCCGAGCTCTGGTACATTTAACACATTTGAGTGTCAAAGAGAGATTCACCATTGCTTGTATTTTCTGCGTGGAAGACGCAGTCGAGGATCTCTGGAACGAATTGACCGACGATTTGCAGCAAAAGGTTTCCGAGAAGGCTCTTAAAAATGAGGGGTATTTACAAAGCGTGATGTTTAATTATTGGAAATGGAATCTGTTTGAAGCTTATTTTAGCCAAATAAGCGGCAGAAAAATCGAGATGTTGCTGAGGAGCGTGAAATACCGAAACCAAAGCGCGGTGCAATATTTCTGGTCCATAATGAGCGAGGACGAACGAAAGGAAGTCTTCTTCAATTGCATCCAAAAAACAAGCGAATTTGCTCGTTTGATTAATGCAGTATTCGATGATCACGTCGAGTCCACTCGTGGTCGCTGTTTCGGGATAGACATCGTTTGTTTTCTGCTTTCGCAGTTGGACGAGCAGCAAGTGGACGCCATTTTCGATTCGGCCATCGGAAATCACTTTTATTTCGTTCTTTTGCTGGACTTTTTGTACGTAGATTTTTTTACCGCTATTTCAGATCGGATTTACAACGGGCTTTCGGAGGAATGTTTTTATTCAAAACTCGGTTATGTCGTGTGGGTTCAATCGAGATGTTTGAAAGACGCCGATCATCTGGCTAAGGTCAGGGATTGTTTGACGGATTTCTGGGTTCAGGCCCCGGCCGAGATGAGGAAGCGTATTTCCGTGGTGGATAGTCGTTTTTCATTCAATTTTGGTTGGTTGTTCGCTTCGAAAGATTTGGCCAATATCGAGTTGTTCTTGCGTGGTTTGAGCGCGGAAAACAGAAAGAGAATCGTGTCAACTTTAAAAAAAAGTGTAAAATAAAACTACTAATAAAATTTCAAAAGGATTTCATCATCAGCAAAATAAAATGGCGGCATTAAATAAATCAAAATTAAAATTAGCTTTCTATCATTATCATTAATAACTATTGTTATTTTTTCTACACATGTGTCTTACAATCAATACAACTGTCTCTCTGAAACGTATTTCTGACGTTTCGTACATCCAACGATACGTACATCTCACATGTACAGTTTAGTTTCATTATATTGAATCTTCGTACAGAATCGCAACAGTTTAGTCGATTTTTCGATCCGAACAACATGGCACAGAACTGGGAGAACCTTCGACGAAACTTCTTAGAAGATATCCAGTGTAATTTGTACATCGACAAGACCAGAGTTTTAAAATATTACGAAAAACCCGGACGTTACATTTATCGTTTGCCAAAGGGATTCGGAAAGACGACATTTTTAGCGATGATCGGATGTTTTTACGGAATGAGTTTGGATTCGAGCGACCCGTCGTACAAGAAACAAGGAAAACAATTCATGAACGAAGTGTTCACTTACGAAATTGCGCGAAATTTCGAAATGAATGGTTACAAGGGTCTTCGAAGAACGTTCGGAACGTTTATTCCGGTTTATTTCGCATTCCCGCAAGCTTGTGAACGCTATTACGAGTGTTTTGCAAGTAGGATAAACGATTTAATGCAGGAGTTTGTGTTGAACGAAGATTATTCGCATCTTTTTCGGGACGTGGACGACTTGGAACGAAATTTCGGTGTCCCAGAGATGCGCCAACTGCAAACATTGTGTTTCAGTTTGCATTGTCAACACGGGCGTCGAGTTATTTTGCTGGTTGACGATTGCGAGCAACCGTTTTATGCGCAGAAGCAACGCCGAAACGAGGTCGTCGACGGGGAAGATTACGTCGGTTTGTTTTCGGACGTGAACAAGATGCTTGATTGTGTTTACTCTGTAATTATGACATCTGCTGATGAAACTTATCCAGCTAATGAGGATGACACTTTGGTTGCTGAGTAAAAATTATGACTTTCTTTATTACATGTAAGCAGCATATTATTTTTTAATTAATAAAAAATTTATTTAATCGATACCGTAAATCCTCTCATTTTTAACCCGCGCACTATAAGCAGAATCAAGTGCTACCTACGGTCTATGAAAGCCCGCTCCTTAACCGCAAGAAAAACTCAATTTTGTAGTTATCCCTAATCCGGACCGAGGACCAGCAGTAACCGTAATCGTATTATTTTAGGGCCATTCTGCCATTTTATGTATAGTTTAAACTACTTTTAATTGACCAAATGTCGGCATTAGTTTTATATAACTTAGTGTTTAATGTATATTGACCAGTATAATTACTAGTATCAATATAATTATATCCGGTATTGAATAAAACTGTAGTTGTTTTGTTAACCATCTTGTATTTTATTTATCTCGTATTTGTTCACTTGTATAACCGGTACTACCATTTGATAGATGTTTGGTCATCATCGTCACAAAGGGACCTATGGGTAGACCAAGGAAATGACGGTCTTCAGAGAACAGTGAGCGTTCATTTCCTTCTACACCGAGTGAAGAGTCTTCTGATGTAGTTTCCCCACCATAGTAATGAATTGCCAGGTGACTGGGACTCAGATGATTACCAATTACCTGTTCTACCACATGATATATTGGCTAGAATACGTTCTCAGCGAAATCTGGTCTCCTACTCTTGATAATACGGATTTGTCAGAAAGCTCTGAAAGTGAGAGTTTATAGAAATTTCCGGTAGAACATCCGACTTTTGAGTTGTTGCCGACACTGAAAGTTGTGCGAGAAGCGCAATTGGACGATGAATGCTCCAAGTGCATAATGATGTATGTACTTGAACTCTAATTTATTTATCACCGTGTAATTATTATTCCTTTTCTGCTTTAGTGGTTTTCTTCTGCAGAAAATGTAGAGTTAAAAACTAAAGTTAAGCTTTTAGAAAAAGCTGTTTTAGCAAATTCAACAGCAGCAAAAAACATTTTCTTATGAATTTACTGAGGGTTTAGAACTGATCCTCTGCAATGAAGCAGAAGCAGATGCAGATGTACATTCGGCAGCAACTGCATTGTTGAAATCGATACACATGTATATATTAATACCAATTATTTATTAATAATTGTAAAACTAAAAATTGTTTGTAGTTTTTTTGTTCAATTAACAAGCGTACTTTAATACCTGATGCCACCACAAATGACAGCACCATGTTACGATATGAATAAATACAAACAAATTGATATTCCTGATTTAGCATCTACGACTGTTAAACAAATTAAGAAAGCGATGGTCATTTCCAAAGACTGTAATCAGCGATAACACTTTTCATTCAATGCAGTTCCAAGCGCAGTGTGCAGAGATGGGGAATGTAATCTGCAGTGAATTAAGCTTCCTCTGTATTGATTGGCTGCAATCAGGACGCAGCTCCAAACGACACTGTTACGCATCTATACTGCGCTAGTAGCGAGTCTGACTGCATGAGTTTCAGTAAATCCTCACCAGTCGGCGCTAGTGTGTATTTCACACTATGTCGGCTGATCAATCAACTATGATTGAGGATGGAGATTAGAAGTTTACTTGCTGAGTATTTTTATTTAGACAAGTCATAGATCAGCTCAGGAGTTAGACCAGTCAACACCATTATGCCTCTCTTACCAGCCTTGAAGACTAGCATCTTCAGTGCTTGGTCTCTTGGGTTTGAAAACCAAGTTGATATAATTTTCATGCATTGATTGTCAATTCTTATCTCTTATTTTTTAAGTTTATAATTTGAGTTTATTTGGTTTATAATTTGAATTCTAAGCTAATTTATTTGAGTTTGTAAAACCCATGGATGTCTATCCAAGTGAATAAAGTTTGCTTGACAAATTTAAATAAAAGCTTAATCATTTCTCAACAAAACACTTTAGCTTTTTAAGTCTGCTGCTTGAAATGATAATAAATTGTTGTGTGTGAATCCACCCCAGATTACACGTAACAATACGCCGTAGGAGCTGCTGAGGATCCTCCACTTAATGTCGCTGGTTGGTCACACATTTATTCAGTACATTTCCATTAGTCTCATTTCTCATTTTATCAGATCAGATATAAGACATTTAATCAGTTCGTCAAAGTAAGTTATGTCTGTGCTTCGTCCATATTTAGCAGAACGATTCAGTCCAGACTATTGTAATCCTTATACTATGAATATTGTTTTATTATGTTTCGTCCTATTTGTTTTTTTTCTTTCTTTCTAATTTTGAATATACGAAATCTATTAATTTGATAATTTCTGCTTTTTGCTTTTACTCATATCGATATTGTGTTTTAACCCTGTCACGTTCCTTGCAGGCTTTGGCCTAATTAGCCACTACTACCATATGGTATGTGTAATACCATTCCCTCTAGACATAATTAAAGTAGTTCTGCCTATTTAAACAGCAGGATTGAAGTGCTATTTGATGGTTAGGCTTACTGTTGACCCCACTTGAGGTAGGAACTTCAGATTTCCTCCAAGTTTCAGATGGGTTGTGGATCAGTCATGGAGAGGGGATTTGGGTTTAATACCGCAACTGATTTAGCATTAACAACTCAATAAATGAATTCTCAATAAAATAATTGCAGAATGCTAAATGCACGTTTGGTTGAATCTGGTCCAACCAAATTGCAATACCAGAAGAAAAATATCAAGCTTATAAAGGTGGGCAGCACGAGTCCCATACCCCAACCCAATTGAAATGGAAAACGAGTGAATATAATGAGAAGTACTACATGCAGATGGAGGACAGTTTATCACATTAAAAACATTGAAAGCTGTCTAATTTTGGGCAGTTTGGCCAATATAAAGCCAGAACTACTGCAAAGATTGCTAAAGTAGATGGCCGTTTGAAGCGATAAAACAAAATGGTTCATTCTTTAACAGTAGAACGGCTAGACAGGCCAAAATAACCGGTCGAATGTTTCCCTTAAAATTAAGATTTATTTTCAATTGAAATTAATGTAAAATTGATTCCATTTTAGTTTTAAATTCAAGGATGTATGTGTGTTGTTCAATCAAATTACAAGCCGCAAAATCACTGCGAAAGCCTCAACCACGCGAGTAGTGCAGGATGGCCCACCCACTAAGTCTTAAATAAAATAAAATTAACGCGTTTGCTAGTAATGTGAAGCAAACTTAAAATTATACTAAGCAAATAAATGTTATTAAAGTAGTTTATTTATATTCATTTATAATTTGTTGTGCAGTTTTACAAAGATCACTTATATCTGTGTAATGGGTCATTATGATTGGTTTCAGCGGTTCTATACTCAATCCGACTTCAAAGTTGGCCTAACTCCCATTGGCCAAGCCTTATTACGCCTAACCTGCAACCGTGCACTAGTCTTTTAATTATTAAAATGATGTAATTTTGTTTGTATTGTCACGGTCCTGGCTAGCTACAGGTTAAATTTTTGAAATTTTCTCGCACATTTTGCGCCATTTTATCATTTTTCTAGAATTAATTTTGATATAGCTTAAATTATTTTGCCCCTGTTTATTTCTCATTCTATTATTTTTTTTTTTGGTCATTTTTCCTTCAACAGAGAACAAGCTTCCGTCTCAATTAGGAGTTTTTGAAGTGCGATTTTATGGTGTCGCAACGCACAAGGCCTATTAGCAGCCCAAATTCTCATGGTTGGTTATCTAACCAGCGCTATTATTATAGCACCCACCTCATTTTGCTCAAGAAAAAGCGTGTTGGTCGGTCTTAATTCACCAACATATTTTAGCCATGACTGTGACTTCCTGTCCATACTGGATATTTTGCAAGTATTTGTTGTCTCAATTGTGCATTTATTTCGTCATTTACGGATTAAAGACGCGGTTTGTTGTCGGGCACACCAACATTGGCACAACGGACATAAGAGAAGAAATATTCTCTAAGGGCGCTTTGTGAGTGTCGACATTCTCCCTCGTGAAGTACAGTATTTCGTTCGCAATTCGGATACCACTGTTCGCCATTTTACATTGCGTCCGGGCTGATATTCTGCACCCAAAAATATTAGATTTTACAAACAGACGCTGTCTTTACAAAACTTGTCGCGCTCAACTCTAACCGTCGCTAACTCGTGGGTTGATTACTTAATTCGACTAACTCACTACCGCTTTGCTCAAGCGGTTTACCCAAAGAAATGATTACACAGATATAAAAGGTAAAATATAATATAGATTTATTCTGTGGGACAATGTACAGATATATCTTATATATATATATATATAAAAGGTAGGTAAAAGGTAAATCGGAATGGGTGAAGGGAAATGGAAAGGTAAAGGTATGATGAAAGCTGGCTGGAATCGGCGAGGTCGTCTGTTGTCTCGGTCGTGTCCAAGATGGCGTCCTCGTTGTGGCAACGTGGTGTCGTCTTGGGCCGGCGTGGCAATATGGCGTCCTCGGCTCGTCTCTGGCTGGTCCTTCGGGCTCACGCTGGTCGGGCGCGAGTGAATGCTTAGTTAAAAGGCTTACTTCGGGCTGTTGTCTAGGTTTTTGTGTGGTGTCCGGCGATCACACAGCGGCGGACTCTTCTGGCTCCCGGCGGTCACACAGCGGCGGGAACGCTCGTCGTGGTTTTACTGCAGTTTAGGCTTGTGCGACCGTTTGTCTGCACAACTCGCTAAACTGGAGTGGTTTTTACTATTTCTAGCTGGTGTGCTAAAATAGTGTGGTAATCTTATCTCGCAGGTTACTCTGCGGAGTTTGACACTGACCAAACGTACTCACGGTAAATTGTCCTTTGTCCTTGGTCAATCCCAGTATATTTACTTGGGCCTGATCTTGTAGGACGACGGGTTTACGTGTGTCTCTCGTTTGATGGTTGTGTTGGTTCTGCCCGCTCAGTGCAAGGCACATTCCTTTGCACAAAGCGGGGTTGACAGGTGACCGGAATCACCCAATGGTGGGGTGGACGAGCCATCCCCACTCCCTCAGGGCAGACGCCTGTCCATTGACTAGATGTCAATGCACTGAGGGAAGGGAGACGCGCTTGCGGCTCCCCTTACACCCGAAACGAGGTCACGAGAGAAACTCTTCGTTGACCCCGGTCCAGTCGGGTCACAACACTTCCCCCTCCGAGCTCAGACCGTGGGGCTGAGCGATCACTTCTTTCCTGGGGGACCCGACACTGAGTCCGTCACCTGGGCGTAACTCACTCCAGGGACAGGCGGTTGAGTGCCGGGTGGCGCGGGTAGATCGCCTACTAACGCCGAGGACCGATCTCGGGGGTCCTCATGCTCCGTAATGAAGCATAATGCATGGCCGTCAACTGGCTCATGCGGGGCACGCGTCCTCTCGTGTAACCAAACGCTCGGGATGTAGGCGGAGAAGCCGGTGTTCGTATGCCGGATGGCATTGGCTTCCGCTGGCGTCACTGGCACACGGTGGGCTCTCAGCAACCTCTGGTGGAAGATGAGGTCTCTAGTCTTCCGGATCTGGTTGTGAAGCCAGATGAAGACTGATTTGCCTTTGTCCCGCTGCGCGAGGATAAACCTCCTGGTCGCCGTCGTCATCGAGAGATGGGGAAACTCTTCGATGATTCGCCCGTAATAGTCTGGCGGAGGCGGTGCCGGCTTCGGCTTCTGGGTGGCCGCGGGAATAGCGGCTTGCGTCGTTGTCGCCGCTCGGGCCGGTGAGGTCCCGGGCGGTGTCGGCTTCGTTTGCTCGACGGACCTGACGGGTGGCGTTCGGCACAGCAAGCGCTTTGGTTTACCCGCCACTTCGAACAGGGCGGGTCCTTGCGGGGATATCTCCGCAGGCATCGGTGGCGGAATCGGAACTCCGCTCGTCGGCGAGATCACCATTTCTACATCCTCTGCCGATTCTTCCGTCTGGATGGTCAAGGCGCGCAGTTGTTGGGTAGGCGCCGCTGTCCAGGTGGCGGAGGTATAACGAAACGCCGTGCTTCGCAACTTGTACCCCTCAAATTCGGGGTTTACCACATCCCTGGTTAGCTCGTACCGAGTCAACACAGGGTCGGGCAGAATGGAGCTCCACTCTGCGAGGAGTGCACGGGGAACCTGTACACCCTCTCTGTCCACGACAGACCATGCGGCCATCGCCTGACGCCCTTCTCCGAAGAGTGCTGGGGTTAGCAGCTGCATCATGACCTTGGTCAATGATAGCTGTAGGCTGCGACGATTCACTGGATTCGATCGCTCCGAATCCGCAGTGAAGGCACACGAGAGCTTACTCATCATCGCCGTTGCCCATTCGATGAAATATCGCTGGGCCTGATCCACACCTCGCAAGGCGGGCGCGGAGACTCTTGGGTCTTCCATCACGAAGCGAAACGCTGAGAGCTCGGAGATAGTCGGATTGGCGGCTTCTCTCGCGAGTCGCGCTTCTTCGTCTCGCCTCTCGAAAAACAGGGCCGAGGAACCGGATCGGGGTTGGCTCGGCCTGTAAATGCCGGTCAAATTGGCTCGACATTCCTGCGCAATGCTCTGTCCAACGGGGAGAGGGACTGAGCGGTCGGTGGGTAAATCCGGCGGATCGCTCGAATTCAACAACGACGGCGGCGGCAGGTTCGGAGGCGGCTGCGTCTTGGTCGGCAGCGTCGGCGTCGGCAGCGGTGGTGTTGGCTGCGTCGGCGGTGGTGGCGTCTCCGTCGTCTGCACTCCAGTCATTGCGACTTGGAGCGCCGGGAGATGTTGTCCGGAGCCTGAAGGCTGCACGATGGCGGTTGGCATGCCATCGGGTCGTGGTCGCGAATTAATGTAGTCTGCGAGCCACCTTGCCACCTCGTGTGGGGTCACCTTCCCGTCGGTGACAACACCCATCTTCCTGGCGTGTTTCATCGCGGGATCGAAACGTGTCAGTTTCGTCCGCTTCATCTGAGTCAGAATCTCGCGAAGGTCCCGCGTATCTGCCGCTGGGACGTTTCGCTCACCTGACTGGCTACCACCTCGTCGACCCGCTCTCTTGGAGGCGTAGGCGGGTTCGGGGATGGGACGGCCCCGAGCTTCGCACCTCGCGAAGTATCGCTCTTTGCGATCTTTTTTCCGCTGCTCGCGATGAGTCAGCGGACGTCTAGAAGTGCTGGGACGAGAGACTCGCTCTTCGTCACCAGACATCCAAACCTCCTTGCACTCCTTACCGTCTTTAATCTGACGGTTTATGAAAATTCGCGGTCGGGAATACTGCGAAGGGTCACGCACCGTACTAGTGGATGGCCCAGCTTCGTTGCCTTCAGTCGTGTTTTGAGCGACACGCTGCTTCTTGGTTGTCGCTGGGGAACGCGACTGGCTGTCCCCGGCGCCTTTGGAGCGCTTGCGCTTCCGCGGGTAGCTGCTCTTGGGCCCCAAAATCCCCAGGTAGTGGAGCTGCCACATCTCGGCTTGGGACGTCAAAATTCCCATCCGAGGTCTCCACTGGGGCGTACTCTCTCCCAATCGCAGCCTCTCAAACCACAGATGAATATCATCCGCGGTCATCCCCTCGTTTTGGAGGATGCGCTCGGCCACTGCCGTAGCGGTATCCACCAGCTGTTGTCTATAATGCTGGTAGATGGCCTCACGGGCCTCTTCTGTCTCGGCTGCTCGCCACGCATGCAGCACGTGTTCCTCCGCCGGGTTGCCAGTGTACTGACTTGACAATCCGGGGTGGAAAATCGGCGATTTCGGGTCATCGTCACGAGCTAACTCTGTGGCGATGCCTTCGCGCATTCCCTCCGGGAACGTATCCAGGAGCGTGCAGTCTCGTACCCAACGTCGGGCGATGCATCGGGAATGTAGTATTCGCAGGCGCCAAGGGTCGGCGTCTTCGCCGAAACATCGTCGGTAAAAATCGGGCAGCGCGCCTCGAAATATCCCGCCACGAGTGATGCAAGCGGGGTCTAATGGTCCCCATGTTTTACGTAGTGCCATCTGGAAGGATGGAGAAATAAACAATTAATAAAAAGTTAATATTTAAATACGTAGATAAATGGTTGGTTTCGAGGGACGTTGCCAGTACGTGCAGCCGTCCGTCGAGACCGATTCCTGTCTATCGGTGCAAACGTAGGACGAATTGTCCCTCGTCGGATAGAAAAAGAGAAGTCATCACGTGAAAAATCTGTCTCATGTCCAAAACGCACAGCGAGACGGAATCGAGCCTTTAATCTGGATTCTTATCATCAGATTTTACTTCAAATTAATTCTAACATTAATTAGAACATTACTAATAATTAAATTAATAATTATCAGTCATTCGTAAAAAGAATTCGTCGGGTGTAAATTATTACTAAAATCGCACAATAAATGTGCTTGTCGAAATGTTATTAAATAAATAAACCTAATAAAGAATTATTCCGAAGTCGGACTTTGTCTAATTTTTAAAAAAGTTAAAGTCAAATTAAATTTATCCAACACACCGAAAAATTCATCGTACGAATGTTAAGTTGCATCAATTTGATGCGTCAAATTACTTGTGGAGAAAAAATATTCTTTTACAGAATATTCTCCCCTTGTCATAAAATTATCTATGGCTCGAGCCCATTGTCTCGCTCGTGACTCAAGTCATGAGGAATTTTCGAGACGCGAGGCGACGTGAAGTCTGCGCTCGCACCTCGAAAACAAATTAACAAGGAAAAAAAATACGATCGTGTGAGCGATCGCGGTTAATAATTAATTATACGCTATTTCGAGTGCAAAGCACTCATGTCAGGTATTAGTCAACAAAATTTCTTCTTCAGCAGCACGGAACTAGTTCTCATGTGCCGATGCCGACTTCTACCTGATCGGGCTGGACTTGGTTTACATCGCGGTCCCAGTTTTCCTCGTCCTCGTGCTCGATGGCCAGCACGTCGTTCTCTTCCTCGTCCATGGCGAGGAGCGCGCACAAAAATCTCAATCACGATTTAAAAAGGATGATAAAACTATCTCAAAAACTCGGTGAAAAACTCGGTAAAACGTTAAAAACGAGGATCACGCACGAATGCAGCGATCAGCTGTGAAAAGCGGAAGTCTGTGTGAACACGAGGTAATCGCGATGGATTCTGGGTAATATACTCCAGAACCCGGGTGTTTGAGACTAGTGCGCACCTACCCGTGCGCATGTTACGCTACGGGTCTCCTTTGTTCTCACTCCCGTGCGCGATTGCTGCTACGGGGTCTTTTGCACGCGGTATCCGACCCGTGCCGATAATTTTGCTACGGGTCCCGCGTTTCCACGCCATCTCGTGACGCGAATTCGACCGATATCCGCTTTGTTGGACTTAGCGAAATTTTCTGCGACGTGATGGCTTGCACTATCGGTCGATTACATTTATTTTTAGTGCCGCCATCGACTCGTAATTTATTTTACTTCTTTCCTACGACCTTTCCGCCTTTTATGAACGGATTATCTCTTTTTGGTCGCAGGTTACGGATCGAGGCAGGTACGATATTTTTTGTTGTTTTTTGTGTCTGTACCTCCTCATTATTGTTTTCTTTTTTATCCGTGTTTTTTGTGTTTGTTTCAGGAGTTTCTCCTGTTTCCCCCCCGACCAAAATTGGATCCGGAACGGATTCAACTATCTCGTTTACCGGAGGTGAAGGGGCGTCGAAATACTCCTCGTTGTCACTTGGCGGTGCTTTTTCCGACTCGCCAGCGAACATATCGACGATTTGGCCGTCAGTTTTAGACTTGACTTGGCCTTTGGCCCACATTTCTTGCGGGAATTCCGGAATGTACGGAGTTAACTCTCGTACTTGTATCGACTTATGCTCGGTGTTGTCCTCGAGCTTGCGTAATTTATACGCGTTACCGCCATGCTTGCCGATGATCACATACGGACCATCTCTCTTGTCGGCCAAGCTGGCGGTGATTCCTCTCGCTGCATTTGAGAGGATGTGTGTGTCCTTCCACACTAAATCATTGTTCTCGAAATTCACAAATTTTCCACCGCTTTTATCTTGTAAAATGCGGTCGCGCATGTTAAAAATGTGCGCCATCATATGTTTGTATGTGCTCGAAATTGTTTGCTCCAATTTATATACATACTCATGTGGTTTCTCTGGGTCCACCACATTTACCGACTCTGCCACTCGTGGGTCCCAAGGCACTCGTAGCTCTCGGGCGAAGTTGAGGTAGGCCGGAGAAAAATCTCTCGTCCTCGAGACTGTTGTTCGTATGCTGAACGCGATCTCCCTCAAGTATTCATCCCACCTATTGTGGATGTCAGTGAATATGCTTAGTGCATATTTAATGTCCCTGTTGAGTCGCTCAACGGGATTTGTTCTGGGATTGTAGGTCGAAGTATGTGACGCCACAATCCCGAATTTCTCACAAAACTTACCCCAAATTTTCGAGATAAATTGGGGTCCGTTATCGGATATAATTTTACGTGGAAATCCGTAACGTAACGCCACGTCGTAGATACATTCAACGATTTTCTCTGCTGAAGGTCTAGCGACGGCGTACAACTCGGGCCAACGAGTTGCCACGTCCATTATAACGATAATGTACGCATTTTTATTTCCCGTAACGGGTTTTGGGCCCATCACATCGACACTTAAACAATCAAAAGGCGCGTAAGGCCCTAAGAAAATAGTTTCGAATGGTGATTTACTCCTCGGCTTGCACGCTTGACATCGCTGACATTGGTGGACAAAAAGAGCAATATCTTTTTTCATCCCTGTCCAGTGAAAAAGCTGTGTAGCACGATAGAGTGTTCTGCTTACTCCCGCATGGCTCGCAAGCGGGTGCCCGTGTAACAACCACAGCACGCGACCGATTAAGGAAGCAGGTATTACTACCTTTACTGCGGTGTCCGATTCACTCAAGTCATCTTGGTGATTTGGGTGATGTTTCACTAAAAGGCCGTCATCCAATAGGTAATCTATGGATTCGTGTGCATAACGACGCTTCTGCCTTCTGGTTAGATTGGGCGGATATTTTCCTGTCAGTACGAATCTAGCTCTGTCCTGACATTTCTTGTCTAATTTTTGTTGCACAATTATTTCCTCCCTTGTCGGGGGACTGCTTTGCATCTGCTCGCCGACATGAGCGTGGAAGGCGCTTAGAAGCGGGTCATTTATTCTCCGCTCTAGCTTAAATTCCTTCCTTGCATTTGGGTAATTGTCAGCAGCTGGTTGGTATAACCGCGTCCAAAATCCACAGAATTTTACATCTGCCGGAGACGCGGTGGGAATTTCATTCATCTTCCTTAAATCCCAACGGTGACAACTCGTAGGGCAATAAATGATGCGGGAGTCATCCTCGCCATCATCGTCAGCGTCGATTGGATCTGACACTGGTGCCCGTGACAGAGCGTCAGCCACGACGTTATATTTGCCGGGCTTGTATTGAATGGTCAAGTCGCATGCCATCAGTTCTAACTGCCATCTGGCTAGTCGACCGGCTGGCTCTTTTAATTTCATCAGCCATTGTAACGCTTGATGATCTGTGTGGACCACAAATTTGGTATATTCGAGATAATCTCTGAATTTCCTTATGGCCCACACAACGGCCAAACACTCCAACTCGGTGGCATTGTAATTCTTTTCAGCGCCTTGGAGTTTGCGACTTATAAACATGCACGGCAGGTCTTGTTCGACTCCGTCGCGCACGTGTGTTTGGAGCAACGCCGCTCCTAACCCAACTCTGCTGGCGTCCGTGTGTAATATGAACGGCCGGTTTAAGTCGGGTAGAGGCATTACGCCGACTTCCGTCAGCATCCTCTTTATTGCATTAAATGCGATGTTGCACTCATTTGACCATACAAATTCGTTTTCATTCTTCAGGAGGTCGGTAACTGGGGCTGCCACTTCAGCTAGACCCGGTAGCAACCTGCCGAAGAAGTTTATCATTCCCATAAACCGTTGGACACCTTTAACGTCCTCGGGTGGTGGGAAACGATTAATCGCATCGATTTTTTCGGGGCCAATAGCTAAACCATTGACTCCAATGCGATAACCCAGGAAGGCAAGCTCCTTTCGACAGAACTTGCTTTTGCCCGGATGCACGTGTAACCCAGCTTTTGCCAGCCGGGTGAGCACTTGGTCGATGTGCTCAATGTGCTCTTCGAATGTTTTAGAGGCAATAACTATGTCATCTAGGTATGCCCACACAAACTGATGCAGGATATCACCCAATACGCTTTCGATTAGTCTCTGAAAGGTACTGGGAGCATTCACTAAACCAAATGGCATGACGTTGAACATCAACCGTCCAATTGGCGAGTAAAATGCTGTTTTTAACTTATCCTCTGGCCTCATCTCAACTTGCCAGTATCCCTTCGACAGATCCATCGTCGTAACCCAAGAAAAGGGGCTAAGCTCTCTCAAAATGGATTCGATAGACGGCATCTGTATGGGATCTATTTCTGTCACCGCGTTTAATGGGCGGTAATCAATGCATAGGCGTGGGTCCGAGCCCGGGCGCATCACGAGCACAACTCGCGTCGCGTATTCTCCCTGGGCCTCGGAGACAATGCCACTGTCTAGCATTTCTTGGCACATTTTTTGCACTATTTCACGTTTTTGCGGGTTCATTCCCTTATACGCAACTCGTATAGGTTTATTATCCGTCAATTTAATTTCGTGAATAGCCCTATTCGTTCGGCCCGGTTTTTTCGACAGGATCCCCTCATATTTAAGTAGGACCCTTCGTAGGGCTGCCGCTTCGTTTAATTCTAAAGCGGCGTCGGCGACAAGCGTTTCCACTACATTGTCCCGTTGCAATTCTGTTACGAATGCTTTAAAATCGTAATCTTGAACGAATTTCTTTAGGCCTTTCTCCCACTGTGTCTTGTCGGCCGCTTCTTTTACAAGAGCTGGTGGCACGACAATTGCGGGTCTTTCCTTATCATTTCTGATATAATTCCAAGATTTCGTTATTGGATTGGGTTGTATTTCCATTGACGCCATGAGGTCTAAGCCCAACAGAAAAATTCTGTCGCATGTGGGCAGGACCAGGAAAGGGTGCTGTTCTACTCCTCCGAGCCACTCCATGGTCAATAATATAACTCCTTTTGGACGCGCCATTCCGTTGGCGGTTTTTAGACGTATATTTTTATTAACGCCTTTTATCTTATCGGTGAGACCCAATGATGCTACTATGTCTTCGGAAACGAACGAGCGATCTGCTCCCGAGTCTAGTAGTCCCATAATTTTTTCACGTTCTATTGTCATGGGCAACATACATAGGCGGTTGGTGTATTCGACCGCCACGTTGCACATGAAAACACGAAATTCTTCTGTGTCTTCGACTACTTGAGGTAATTCTTCAAGCAGTAGGTTCGGTTCTTCCGCCTCAGCCTCAGCGTTTGCGGTAATTACCTGCAAAGCGTTGTTGGCCCTGTCTTGAATTTGGGCGTTAGCTATGTCACTACCCATTTCTTTGACTGGTGGCGGCTTATCGAACCCTTTGTTAAACCCCTTTTTCTTCATGAATGGCGCAGACGGTCGAGAAATTATTTCTTCGCCGCCTGCGCTGACTCGTTTTTTGACTCGTTTTTTGCCATGGCGAGTTTAATCTCTGCCATCTGCTTCATTATCGCGTCAAACTTAGCGTCTTCTTTCGCTGTTCTTGGGCACTCATTGGAGTAGTGGCCCGGTTGGTTACACTTGAAACAGCGAATATTTGATTTGTCTCTTGGGGCTTCAGTCGATTTTTTCTTTTCAGGGTCTGCTTTCGACGGTGGCGTGTAATTTTTTCGAAAATACTTCGGAATTCGACCGGCATTTGGTTTTAACCTGGCGCGAAATTCTTCTACCGCTCTATCTCGATGGATGAGATGTACTAGCGGTCCTTCCTCATCGCAACCCGTTGATAAGGTATCGCGATAGCTTCGTATTTCTTCGTCCGTCGAATAATCGTCTTTTTCTTCTTTTTCGTCTGATTTTCCGACATTTTGTTCGGCTTCCTCCCCCTCCTTGACCTCCTCCAGTGTCGCTTGCATGGCTGACGCTGTCGGTGCCTTTTTAGGGGCGGCCAAAGGGTTGGAAGGCAGCGGGGATGTCAGTTTATTTTTTATTTGCAAACCAACGCTAGCTTCTGCCAGCTCCATTATACCGCTAAGATATTCAGTAGGGCGCATAATCTTATCTGTCGCCCCATATCTTTCCGCACTCAACTTGAGGCGTTTTGCGGTCGCTGCTTTCTCCGCTTCTGGTAAAGCGGAATAATATCTCTTCTCGATATCTATCGTGTTCTCGAACAGGAAGGCGCTCATCTCCTCGTAGCTACCTCCTGTCGGTGCCCTTTCTTCAAGTAGCACCCTTTGCGAGTATTCCGACAAACCGCCGAGAAAGAAAAGGTTGAATCCCGTGGCGTGAAATTCCATCGGGGCCTTTTCGAACAACAATCTGGCGCGAATGTCGTAATCCATTATGGTTTCACCAGGCATCTGGCGAAGACCTCGCATCTTTCGGCTCACCTCTTCGGGTGTCTCGCCGTAGCGCAGGTCGAATCTCATTAAAAAGTCGTCCCAATTGACGCCTTTCAATCCTTGGTACCACTCACGTGCCGAGCCTGTCATTAGCTCGACAATACCGTGGGTGAGCATGTCTCCTACGGTGGCTTTAGTGGCAGTCTTAATTCGAATTACTTCGTCAAGGAAGCGATCTCCCGCTTTCCATGACCCGTCGAAACGGTTCTGAATATAAAATTGCCACCTAATATTCCCGGTAACACTCATGGTGTCACGTCGGGAGACAGCGTATTTTTTCTTTACGCGGTCACCAGTGCTACGATTACGATCGTTTCGTTTGCTCAGATCAATTCCCTCGGCTTTTAACGAGCCGAGTAGGGCTCTTCCAAGCTCTCCCATCGTATACTGCCGACCCGTCGAATCGGTAAACGCGCTTTGTCGGGGAAGGTCCTGAAACTCCTCCCGTCGGTGGTCGCTATTTTCCGATCGACGTCGTTTCTCTCTATCGCGCGGAGAGTTGGATCTCTTCCGGCGATTACTTGATTTTTCCTTTCGTCTGTCGTCGTTGGATGAGGGGTCGGAGCTGGGGTCGGGAGACGGTGAGCGGCGTGGCGGGTTGCGCCGTGAAGAGTTTGACTCTTTCCGGCCCCTACGACGGTCGTCACGTTCCCTTTCCCTGCGTTCATCGCGCTCTCTTTCCCTTCGTCTTTCTCCGGAACCTCTCTCCGAATCGTGATGACTGGGTGCATTTGACTCCAGCCCATCTGACGACGAATCACTATTTCCGTAGCGATAATATTTCGGTCTTTCGTCGCGTTTGCCTTCTCCTCGCGAAGAGGTGCGATCATGCGATTGTCTCCTTGACGACTCGTCGTCTTTAAGGATGGGTACTGGTTGTTGCCACTCAGTCCCTTGCGGATTATCTTGCTGTTGGCTTGTGAGAGCTTGCTCTTCATTTCGCCTAGCATTATTAGCGTTGATTAACCGTGTTATCGCATTATTTGTGGCTGAATCGAGAGCTTTCATGCGGGGCCGAGTTTGTTGTTCTCTGGCCGACGCATCTCTCTTGCTCGGAGTAGCTGGTGTCGCCCTCTCCGGCTGGGGTTTGGGTTTGGCCTTCGGCGTGCGCTTTGGGTCTCCCTCTAGGCTCTCGTCGGACAGCTCGGATGAACTGACCTCTGGTTTGCGAACGGATTTCGGGTCATCTCGTCGCAATCTGGCCATAAATGCTCGTTCTGCTTCTTGTTGCGAGTGGAAAGCATATCGATGTGCTCTCAGGGCTCGGTCAACTATTTCTACCTCCTCGGGAGTCGTCGGATTGGGCTGGGTTCTGCCGTACTCGAGAGCTTGCGCTTCTCTTTCCGCCAGCTTCCTCCGTCTCTCGCGAATGGCTTGTCGAGCCTCGTTCTCTGCATCCGCTTCAAATTGAGCGGAATCAACCAATTGTTGAGCGTGTGCACCTTCAACAATGGTGATTTGTGGGGATACACTGTGCGCTTTTAAAGCTGCACGTACGATCTGTAACGTTTCGTACACGGTAATTTTCCCCGTCGGAAGGGTGTATCTCACTCCTTCCGCCTGTGCCAATTGCATCGCATCAATCAAGGTGCCCGAGACGCTGTAAGGCTGGCTCGAAACACGCTTGACAGAGGATGAGTTGGACTTGTGTCCTTCGGACCTGACCGAAGCTGGGCGGCTTTGCGTAATTGGCGTGTTTAGTGCCGAATTAGCGGTCGTATTTGAGGCCGTCTTTTGTATCGGAGACGCTGCTTTCGGACTGCCCACCTCGGTGTCGTGCGTTAGACGAGGCGATTGGTTACGGGATAAAACCTCGTTTCCGCTCGTCTCGCCGTCACGGTTAGAACGCGGCAGTTTGGAGTGAGATTGCTCTTCACCCCGCTCTGTCTCGTCCAATCGCTGCCTCGTCTCGGTGCGAGACGGGTGCGATGCCTCGGATGCGCTTCTACGATCGGGTTTAGGCTTACGCCGTTTTTGCCTCGCTTCGTGCGCTGAGGCTTTGGGTAAGGGACCTCCAGATCGCAAGTGATAGTCGGCGCCTTTACGACTGCCGGCTCTCTTGTTTGCGTCGGAGTCGGAATCTGTTACTCGGGTATTATCTGCCATTTCTTGCTTTGGGTATGATGTAATCACAGGTTAGAATCAGTTATTCGACTTGATCCCGGACAGGCCCCCACGTGTCGCGCTCAACTCTAACCGTCGCTAACTCGTGGGTTGATTACTTAATTCGACTAACTCACTACCGCTTTGCTCAAGCGGTTTACCCAAAGAAATGATTACACAGATATAAAAGGTAAAATATAATATAGATTTATTCTGTGGGACAATGTACAGATATATCTTATATATATATATATATAAAAGGTAGGTAAAAGGTAAATCGGAATGGGTGAAGGGAAATGGAAAGGTAAAGGTATGATGAAAGCTGGCTGGAATCGGCGAGGTCGTCTGTTGTCTCGGTCGTGTCCAAGATGGCGTCCTCGTTGTGGCAACGTGGTGTCGTCTTGGGCCGGCGTGGCAATATGGCGTCCTCGGCTCGTCTCTGGCTGGTCCTTCGGGCTCACGCTGGTCGGGCGCGAGTGAATGCTTAGTTAAAAGGCTTACTTCGGGCTGTTGTCTAGGTTTTTGTGTGGTGTCCGGCGATCACACAGCGGCGGACTCTTCTGGCTCCCGGCGGTCACACAGCGGCGGGAACGCTCGTCGTGGTTTTACTGCAGTTTAGGCTTGTGCGACCGTTTGTCTGCACAACTCGCTAAACTGGAGTGGTTTTTACTATTTCTAGCTGGTGTGCTAAAATAGTGTGGTAATCTTATCTCGCAGGTTACTCTGCGGAGTTTGACACTGACCAAACGTACTCACGGTAAATTGTCCTTTGTCCTTGGTCAATCCCAGTATATTTACTTGGGCCTGATCTTGTAGGACGACGGGTTTACGTGTGTCTCTCGTTTGATGGTTGTGTTGGTTCTGCCCGCTCAGTGCAAGGCACATTCCTTTGCACAAAGCGGGGTTGACAGGTGACCGGAATCACCCAATGGTGGGGTGGACGAGCCATCCCCACTCCCTCAGGGCAGACGCCTGTCCATTGACTAGATGTCAATGCACTGAGGGAAGGGAGACGCGCTTGCGGCTCCCCTTACACCCGAAACGAGGTCACGAGAGAAACTCTTCGTTGACCCCGGTCCAGTCGGGTCACAACAAACTAACCCCATGGTGACGTATTAAGAGTTGTGGCGCCTGTGGACCCACAATATTTTGATTATTACAATCCCTGAAAAGTAGATTTTTCAAAACATTGTTTTGGAGGGTGGTGTTGAAAATAATAATGATTTTGGGCAAGTGTTTACAGATTTAGATTTAACACATGTGTGCATTGGAATTGTTTAATTGTAATGATTCTTGTTTTTGTTATTTAAGTCAACAACTTTGATTATGATTGCTATTTTACGTTAATATTTCATTGTATTTATGTTAGTTAAATGTTCATATCAGATTTGATAATTGTTTATGATTTAACTTATGGATTTGTTCAATTTACAACATAACTGTGAATTTTAGATGTTGTCACATGTTTTTGATGTCATCTGACCTCTTAGTCACTTGGCCTTTGATTCTCACTGAATAAACATGGCCGCCATGGTTACGGCATGTTTTGGAAAACTGAAAAACTCCTCTAGACTCACATTTTTCACAGCAAATTACAACAGGTGGATCAGTTATAATAGCGATGTGAGCAATTGGGTTTAATACCACAACTGATTTAGTATTAATAACTCAATGACTCTTTCACTATTGCCAGGTTTTGTGGAGGAAAGTATAGCAAATGGATACAGAAGTGTGGTTGAGATGGAAAGTATGGTGAAGATGGCCACTGTCCTTCCTTAAGCCTAATTCATGTCCAAATGCAAAAGACAAATTAAATTGCTGCCAGTTGCGTCACAAAATCAATGTCCAATTATACATGTAAATTTCACATGCAAATTAATTTTTTCAACATTGAATGCAAAAAGAAATAAAATACAAGAAAATTAGTGTTTAGTTTAGCGAAAAAATGATAATTAGAATTGAGAACAAATAAAATTCTAAACAGACTGCCACAGGAATGGAGGTAAGAATTCGAAAATCTAAATATTAATTATTGAATACTTGTATATCCGAATTGCAATCAGAATATCCAGCCTCTAACCAACTATTAAGCATCCATTCGTAAATGCAGCACTCTTAAATGCAGTCTTACAATATCAAACGTGATGATGGTGTAAGAAATATGAGATTGACTGGAATCAAGCACAAAAATAACAATTCAAACGACCAGAGCTCTCATTCAGATCCACTGACACACACCAAGCTGTCAGTTTGCCCAGGGGTGGCCACGAGGAGGTAGAGAGTTGGATTTTACACCCCCGATCAAAAATCAAATCAAATCAACCTTCCGTGTCGAATGATTTTTCTAAATGGCGCCTATAAAACGAAAATAAAAATGATAAAAAATGTCCACGAAATAGACATTCAAGCAGATTAAATGACTAATTATGATTTGCAAGGTTTAGAATAAATTCCAAAACGGTCTCAAATACGCAATAAAAGTCAAACATGAGCCACTGAAACACGTTAAAATTAATTAAATCAATTTACGTATCATTTTAATGGTGTTCGTTTACTCACAATATCGCCGCCATCTTGCAACCACTTTGGAGCCGAGGTCATTAGGAGTTAGAACTAATTAGCTAGTTGTAGTTATTCCAAACTGGCACTATGTCCGTGAAATGAGAAAATTTCGAAAATGGAAGTGATGTCAAAGGAAAAACGAATAATGGAAGGAAAATACAAATCCAAGTCCAAATCCAACCGGGCGCCATCTTGGTTCTCCCAAACGACTTCCCTAGGAATGATAGAAATAAATCGTGAGAAAAAACTAAAACCAACAAATTGGAGACGAACCAAGGAATATTCGTCCGTGATTAAAACTAACAATCCTGATCCTGTCAACGACAACGAAGAGCAACAAAATCGAACGACGGCATCCATTGTGAAAATGACTGGCCATAGCATTTCCTCGAGCAGAAAGGAGCTGCTTCTGCGCATGCGCAAACATATCAGCTCGTCAGTACACTCCTGCCATCTAGTGAGCAGAAAACAAACATAGAGTGCGGCTGAAATTACTTGTACAGTCAGTGAACGCAAATTATTATTTTTTCGCAATCCAAGAATGAAATATTCTTCGTGTCTTGTTTGATTTTATACCAAGAAATTATACTGTACTGTATTGCGTAGGGAAAATAAAGATTAAAGAATCTGGCGGTTAGAATTTATTTTTCCAATTTCTGGCTTCATTGCACAGCAGGAACGTCTGTAACTTCACCGCGCAGCTTCTCTTCAAATTCAGATTTTATACATTAATTAGCGGAAAATAAAAATAATAAAATAAAAAATTCAATTCCCGAATTTAACATTACGTCGTCAAACGTTCTCGACGTGCACTTCTCCCAAACGTAACCAATATAATGTATATATAAAGGAAGACTTCCATAAACTAATCGAATCAAAAATCATGAAATTCGCCTTGGACGTGCCGAGTTTCCAACACGTTCTACTCGCCGAGACTGCAGTTTCACTTTGGAAAAATCACTTCTATTTTCATCTGGATTGGGAGTTTAATTGCCGCTGCACGAGTCGCTGGATCCAACTAGAAAACGATGTTTGCAAACAAGTGGATTCCTTGCCCATTCGACACTACTTAAAACCCATGTTACGAATTTTTGTCAATCGAGTTGGGAGACAATTATTCGAATGGATCGAATACATAATTAACTTTGTGCTTCAACAAATGCAGATGGAATTCGTGCAAGACATCATTCACGCGTCCCGATGGACGGCACACGGCAAATTAGACGCAACCGAATCAGCCCGAGCTCTGGTACGTTTAACACATTTGAATGTCGTAGACAGATTCGACATTGCCTGTGTTTTCTGTATAGAAGACGCAGTCGAGAATCTATGGAACGAATTGACCAACGATTTGCAGCGAAAGGTTTACGAGAGGGATCCTAATATCGAGACGTATTTACAAAGCGTGATGTTTAATTATTGGGCAGAGAATCGATTTGAAGCTTATTTTAGCCGAATGAGCGACAGGAAAGTCGAGATGTTGCTGTGGTGCGTGAGATACCAAAACCAAAGCGCGGTGCAATATTTCTGGTCGATAATGAGCGAGGACGAACGAAAAGAAGTTTTCTACAATTGCATCCAAACAGACAACGAATTTGATCGTTTGATTATTGCAGTATTCGATGATCACGTCAAGTCCACTCGTGGTCGCTGTTTCGGGATAGACGTCATGTATTTTCTGCTTTCGCAGTTGGACGAACAGCAAGTGGACGCGATTTTTGATTCGGACATCGGAAAAGTCTTTTATTTAGTTCTTTTGCTGGACTTTGTGTACGTGGAATTTTTTACGGCTACTTTAGATCGGATTTACAACAAGCTTTCGGAGAAACTTTTTTATTTAACACTCACTCATATCGTGTTGGTTCAATTGAGATGTTTGGAAGACGCCGATCATCTGGCGAAGGTCAGGGATTGTTTGACGGATTTTTGGGAGCAGGCTCCGGCCGAGGTGAGGAGGCGTATTTCCGTCGTGGATAGTCGTTTTTCGGACAATTTTCGTTGGTTGTTCGCTTCGAAAGATTTAACCAATATAGAGTTGTTCTTGCGTGGTTTGAGCGCGGAAAACAGACAAAGAATCGTGTCGAAATACTTTTCCATGCCCATCTGAGAATTTGATTTCGAATTTGAGTGTGGGTAAATATTTTAAAAATAAAATTTCAAAAAGATTTCATAAACAAAATAAAATAGTGGCATTAAATAAAACAAAATTAAAATCATTAAAAACTATTTTTATTTTTTTACACATGTTTCTTACAATCAATACAACTGTCTCTCTGAAACGTATTTCTGACGTTTCGTACATCCAACGATACGTACATCTCACATGTACAGTTTAGTTTCATTATATTGAATCTTCATACAGAATCGCAACAGTTTAGTCGATTTTTCGATCCGAGCAACATGACACAGAACTGGGAGAACCTTCGTCGAAACTTCTTAGAAGATGTCCAGTGTAATTTGTACATCGACAAGACCAGAGTTTTGAAACATTACGAAAAACCCGGACGTTACGTCTATCGTTTGCCGAAAGGTTTCGGAAAGACGACATTTTTGGCGATGATCGGATGTTTTTACGGAATGAGTTTGGATTCGAGCGACCCGTCGTACAAGAAACAAGGAAAACAATTCATGAACGAAGTGTTTACTTACGAAATTGCGCGAAATTTCGAGTTGAATGGTTACAAGGGTCTGCGAAGAACGTTCGGAACGTTTATTCCGGTTTATTTCGCATTCCCGCAAGCTTGTGAACGCTATTACGAGTGTTTTGCAAGCAAGATCAACGATTTAATGCGGGAGTTTGTGTTGACCGAAGATTATTCGCATCTTTTTCGGGACGTGGATGACGTAGAACGAAATTTCGGTGTCCGAGAGATGCGCAAACTGCAAACGTTGTGTTTCAGTTTGCATTGTCAACACGGTCGTCGGGTTATTCTGCTCGTTGACAACTGCGAGCAACCGTTTTATGCGCAGAAACAATTCCAAAACGAGGTCGTCGACGGGGAAGATTACGTCGGTTTGTTTTCGGACGTCAACAAGATGCTTGATTGTGTTTACTCCGTAATTATGACATCTGCTGATGAAACTTATCCGGCTAATGAGGATGACACTTTGGTTGCTGAGTAAAAATTATGACTTTCTTGAGCCAGCAGCCTAATAAACCACTACTATACAATAATGTCATTCCCAAATATCATTCCCGTATCACGTCACAGATGATGTTACTTAAATCAAAACAGTTTACATGACGGGTTGCTATCATAAGTCGGCTTTTCTGCCATGCTCGAATTTCTCATAAGCTGATGTGGCTATTTAGAGTAGTAATGCAGAAATAAATATTCTATATGCAATCAAATTTTTACTGCGAATTTTATTAGGTAAATGAAACTTAAAGAATTATTTTTGAAAGCTGTTTTAAATCCGACTATTGCAGTCACAGATTTGTGGAGGTGACAGATTTTTTTCAGGTTTTAAATGTTTTGGATAAACGTCACCGTACCTGTGCCATATCTTTGACATGGCATGGTACGTGGACACAGGAGCCACGGACCATTTTACATTTTGCAAACACGGTTTTGTTGAATATAAGCCCCTGCAAAATTATTCTGTTCAATTAGGCGAGGGATTTTCGTCATTTTGAAGAAGACTGTCAGCATTGGATCACCATTTACAACTTGCCAACATTTTCGAAATTTCGTTTGTTAAATTGCACCAGACAGTTGGACAAGTTACTACACCTGTATCATGTTTTTTGTCAAGTGGGGTTAAAGACATGGCATTGTGCGTGGACAGAGGATTGTCCTGCTGGTATTTGTGCAAGTTGATCGTCCAGAGCGCAATGTGATAATTTTTTGCCTTTTATTTATTAAGTAGTGTTTCAAAGTGCAAGTGCTACATTTATTCCGTGATTGTGTCGTCACAGGCATGCGAACACTTCTTTTTATTTTTAAATTAACTCATGTTTATTTTCTATTTTTATTTATTTTTCACCCGATTTAATCTTGCTGATTCATTCCTTTAAATGCATGCACAAATAAATCTTTGCCCATCGCATTATTCCTAACAATCAATTTATTCTTTCCACCTCACCCCCGATCACAGTTGATTAGGCCAATCAACATGTGATCTAGAAGACTTGGTAACAGTTTTCATCAACAAAATCCAAAGCTACTAGAATTCTATAAGGTTGCGCAACTTGGAGAAAAAAGCCAACAATTTTGCGCATAGGTCTGTGCACAACGTCACTGGAGGATCCTTGCGGTCACAGATTATAATCTGTATTGCTGTATCACTGGCCATTCATAATGTCACAGTTTTTTTAATTAAATTTAATTCACACACATGAAATTAGTCTCAATTTTATTTTATTTTATGTTAACTTAAAATTTGAGTATTAACTCTCGGTATTAAATATCCCTAACAATCTGATAACACGTATACCAGTATATTTTAGTACTTTGTGGTGACCCCGCGGGTGGTCGTCCCTCCAGTGGACGCCATCCGCATGAGTCACTAGGAAAGGTCAGTTCCCTCGCGTTGGCTCCGCCTTCCCCCCCTGGGAAGCGCGTGCCCCGAGGGGGTGAGGTGATGCGTGGACGGCCCCCATTGGCCGAGCCAGGCCCCTCACCCTGGCCTATATCAGGTAGAGTTTCGCGCCCTACAAGCAGAACTTACAAAAACGACACCAAGAACACAGCAACTACCTCACCGTCAGGCCAACTCCACCAAAAGTTAGGATTGATAGAGGACCGCTGATTCCAGTGCAACTGTAACTCTCACGAATTTACACTGTGTGTTATTTCCCCGCGAAAGCAGGAAAATAACCCTTGTGGATTCACACGAAATAATCGACCCACGATTATTTCCATTGCGAAGTGTCCGAGTGCCCTGTAAGAAACTCCCAGTTTCTGGACGGAGCCTTGCGACGCTAAAAACCAACCCTAGACAACAGGCACGGATAGAAGACTCGAAAGAGCATTCCACCGCGTCCGTGAACGACGAATCCGTGACGAATTTACGACAACTCGAGACGCCGCCTTTGTTCCGCCGACCACGCGGAACCGACGACGCCATCTTGAGAAATCCTTTGTTCGACTCTGACCAAGTCGACTCGAGTTTTATACTGAGTGTATTTTAAGGCTTACGCCTATTGAATAAACCTATTTGTTCATTTAAATATACTTAGTATTCATTTGGGTAATTTACATATTTAGTAGAATCACAGGTAAAGTAATACACGTTAGCTCATTAAACCTATCACCAGGTAGGACGCGACACGTGGGGGCCTGTCCGGGATTTAGAAATAAATCTCAACTGAACTTGTGATCTCTCATTTAATATAATAACCCAAATCGAAGAATTACTCAAAGAAATGTCAGACCAAGATGAACAATCCGCGTCTGATAACGAGCGACCTATGCTCGAAAAGGGAAAACGGACCTCCGACTATAACTTAAGGTCGGGCGGCCCAGTCCCCGAACAATCCGCGAAGGCGAAAGCCCGAGCGAATCGGAGGAAAGCAAAGGCGCAGAAAGAGGAAGCAGCTGCTTCGCTCGAGGCCCTAACCGAGCCCGAGCGAGAGCCGCTCTCCTCAGATATGCCCTTTGTCGAAGACACCGATACGGAAGTCCTAGAAAATCAAGAAGAAATTCGCGATACAACAGGACGAGTGCCGATACTGGTAGCCGAGGAGAAGACGGAAACTCCGAGGCGAACAACCACAGTCGACAACAACCCATCACCAGCACAAAGCCACCATTCGGCCCCCCTAAATGAAACTCCGGCGAGAAACACGAGCGGGACCCCGATGGCCTCCCGTGCCTCGGCGAGACCTGCCCCTGTTTCCCCCGAGGTAGCCCACTTAATTCACCTATCGCAACAGGCAGCCCGACTGAAAGCAGTAACCGATATTCCGCCGGGAACGTCAGTTTGGGACTCGATTACTATACTCACTAAAGCGATCTGCGCAGCACAGGCCCCGACGCCAGTCGCAAGACCAGCGCCGGAGACGCCTGTAGCGCAAGAAACGCCGAGTGACGTAGGTAACTTCGTGCCCGATCCTCACAAAGCCCTTCACGAATCTCGGGAGAAAGCCCGAGAAGAATCGAGGCAGGAAACGATAAATCGTCAGCGTAGAGTGAGCGCTGAAAGGAGAGAACTTTGGAACGAGGAAGAGGAACGACTACAGCGGGAAAAAAGAACCATGGAGAGAACGGAAGAAATGGTGCAAGAAATAAGAGAAGAGCAGGAAGCAAAAATACGAAGAGAATGGAATAATACCGTAGAAGGAAGGCACAGAGAGGCCCAAGACTACGAAGACCAATTCCGAGCCCTCCTAGCCCAACGAAAAGCCGAGAAATTGCAGAAACTAAGAGAAGAAGCTCAGCGGCAACACCAAAAGTGGGAAGAGCAATACCACGAAAGGATGAAAGCCGCAAGAGCAAGGAGAGAAAAGGAGCAACTTCTTGAACAGCACGAAGAATGGGAGCGGTACAGATGGACCGACGAGTACCAAGCTAAGAAAAAAGCGATAATTGACGAGCAAAAACGATGGGAAGCCGAAAACTGGGAAAAGGAAGCGGAGAAATTCCAAAGAGAGTACGAGCAGGACGTTTCAGAGAGGAGTAAAAAGGAGGATCCAAAGGCGGACAAAGAGCCCACCGGTGGCTCCGAAGCCGAAACAAAAAAGAGGAAGTCGCAGGATGACGACCAACCGGATAAAAAATCCAGAAACCGTAACCCCTCGAAACGATCCGAAAGAAGCGCCGCAATCGACGCGTTGCTTAACAAAAAGAACGCGAATAAGGACCGCGAGCGCCCAGGAAGCGAAGAGAATAAGTGGTATTCTTTTTGCGGGAGCAGCGACGAAAAGGAGCCGCCGCCCTCCGGAGGCTCGAAGAAATCACGGGATGGCGAAGAAGTCCCCCCGAAGGGACCAAGAGATCACCCACAAGGCGACCCTTCCGACCCCTCTGATTCATCGGACGACGACGACCAAAGTCGACCGTCATCCGGACCGCACCGAGAGAGCCGCGGCAGCAACCAGCACCATTCGGACCGACCGAATGCCTCCAACCGATCTTCGCACAGCTCTCGCCCTTCCATGCAGGAGGGGAATTTCCAAGACTCTGCCGGCCGACAATATACAATGGCTGAACTGGGTCGTGCCTTATTGAACTCTTTCCGAAAGGAAGGAATCGACTTGGGCCACCCCGGAGATGAACATAACCGCGCCGGTGAAAGGGTCAAACGCAAATATGGCGTGCGTAACGAGCCAGCGGCCGAAGCCACGGGCAACATCCGCTGGCAGCACTACGTACAAACGCGATTCGACGGTTCGTGGAAAGCGGGAGACCGCTTCCTCGACGAAGTCATGAGAATCAAGAAAGCTACAAAGGCGACCGTCGCCGATATGCTTACGCACGGTCTAGTGGAACTAACCACTGGATCAGCCCGAGAGTGGTACCAAGGACTGAAAAATCCGACCTGGGACGATTTTCTCGTCCGTTTCGACCTTCGATACGGCGAGACGCCCGACGAAATAAGCAACAAGTTGCGTAGCCTACGTCAAGCCCCAGGTGAAACACTCGCCGATTATGACGCCCGAGCGAAATTACTCTTCGCCCGAGCACCGTACGAAATTAACCCTGCCGGGTTTACGATGATTTTCTATGGGGGATTGTCAGCACATTCACAACGAATATTGCTGGACATGCGTGCTCCCCGCACTGGCGACTATCGGGATGTCAGTAATTATCTCCTAACCAATACGCTGGAGATAGAACAAAGGTACTACGCCTTGCTGCCACCCGAAGAGGCGGAAGCCCACGAAAAGCGACTGATAACCAGCGCCGAACGCCATAAAGCTTCCGAGAAATTAATGAGGCCGAGCGAATACCTCAGCGGCATAATGAGCCTCACTGAGGCATCTTCGGGACGGACGTTGACACCAAAAACCGGTGTCACGCTCCCAAGCAACCCGATTGCTGCCCCAAAGAAAGCTCCGACGACTACAGCGATGCAGGTGACCTCGACTGACTTAGCCACCTCGGCAAAAGCAGAAGAAGCGTCACCTCCCGCGGCGGTCGCCGAGCCGACAGAGGAATCAAGCGATGAAGACGACCTGCACGAGCACCTCGAAAACTTATCGACGGGGTGCGACGACCAAGGCCCGTACCTTCATCACGCGCACCGAGCGCTAGCCATCACCCAATTCAGAGCCCACGCCCGAGCCACCAAGGAAATAGGGGCGCCGGGCCTAAAAAGACGGTTCCCAACAGCATTCGTCCCGAAAAAACCGGGTTTCACACCCACGGGCGACAAAAGCAATATTAAATGCTACAGCTGTGGGGAATACGGCCATTATTCCGACAAATGCGAAAAAAAGGCCAAAGTCACTAGCGAGACACAAACTATGATGAAGATGATGGCGGAGTTAAATATCGCCCTGGCAAAAAACTGCCAAGCGCAGGCGTCGTCGAAGAAATAGAATCGACTTCGTCTGCGAAAGCCGAGGAAATAACAAGGAAAAAGAAATTCCATACCGGACCTGCCGGTCACGCCATACTTGATGCGCAGGTCAAAGACCGAGCCCAATCCGCACCAGAAAAGGAAGGAAAAGTGATACTGAGGGGCATGCAAGTGAGAACTGAGGCCAAGACAGACGATAGTTGGGCCGAACTCCCGTTTGACCTGGAAGTCGTACCGCAGAAATTGCGAGTATTCCACTGCAACGTCTCAAAGTCACATTGCGAGACACTCTGTATGTTACCAGTGACCATTGAAAACCAAAAGTTACTGGGACTACTGGATTCCGGAGCGGATCGTTCTTTCATATCCGAAGATCTAGTCGAGAGCCTAGACATCGAAGACAAAATGATGAAAGTCAATGAGAATGTGGAATTACTCACGGCTAATGGCTATGTAAAGCCAAGGGGCGTAATAAAAATCACCATCGATTGGAGGGGAGGGAACCTATCCCACCCCTTCTTGGTGCTGCCATCCCACGACAAGGTGTTCCTCCTCGGAATCGACATCATGGCTAAACTAAAAATACAGCCAAATCCGATAACGAGATCGTGGAATTGGATAAGCCCCGAAGGTGAAAGGCCCATTCCAGTAGTACCCCAAAAATTACTGGACGAGGCCCAAGAGAAGGAGGAATACGAGAGAGGACTGCGAAAATTCGTACAGGACTACGATTTCGTAGCCTTCGCTCTGGAACTGCAAAGAAGCAACATGGTGGACACGTTGGTCGAGGAAGCCGCTCTGCAAGTCAACGAGGCATCATTGCTGAGACGAATACTTCGTAAGCACGAGCGGATCCTCACCAAAACGCCCGGAAGGACGACCGAAGCCGTACACGAGATCGAACTGACGACGGACAAACCAATTCGCGTGCCATACAAGGGGATGAATCCCCAAAAACGGGATATAGTGACCCAGATGTGTCAAGACATGCTCGACAAAGGCATCGTCACAGAAGCATTGGGCGAATACGCGATGAGGATCGTCCTAGTAATGCGACCCGGCTCCGAGCCTCGCTTGTGTATCGACTACCGCCCGCTCAATGCTATAACGGTGATAGATCCGATACAGATGCCCTCCATCGAAGCGATTCTCCGGGAGCTGGCTCCATTTAATTGGGTAACCACCATGGACCTGTCAAAAGGGTACTGGCAGGTCGAACTCCGACCGGAAGACAAACTAAAAACAGCGTTTTACTCGCCTATAGGGCGATTAATGTTCAACGTAATGCCATTCGGACTAGTGAACGCACCAAGCACATTTCAAAAGTTAATCGAAAGCGTCCTCGGAGACATGTTACATGATTTCGTATGGGCTTATCTCGACGATATCATTATTGCGTCAGACACTTTTGAGGAACACATAGAGCACATAGACCGAGTGGTCTCCCGTTTAGCCAAAGCTGGACTCCATGTCCACCCCGGAAAGAGCAAGTTCTGTAGAAAAGAACTTGCCTTCCTAGGCTATCGAATCGGAGTTGAAGGGATCGCCATTGATCCCGAAAAAGTACGAGCAATAAACGGATTCCCGGCCCCAGAAGATATAAAGGGAGTCCAGAGATTCATGGGAATGATTAATTTTTTCGGCAGGCTGCTCCCCAATTTGGCAGAAGTAGCCGCGCCCGTGACGGACCTCCTGCGAACCGACCGCGAGTTCGCTTGGACGGCCGAATGCGAGGCCGCCTTCAACGCCATAAAACAAATGCTGGCCGACGTCGACAAAATGCCGCTACCCGATCTAAACCGACCGTTCGTACTGCATACCGACGCCAGCCGAGTTGGCTTGGGAGCAGCCCTCTTGCAAAAACACACGTATAACGGAGTAGAGCAAGAAGTACCCTGTATGTTCATAAGCCGAAAAATACAGGGAGCCGAGAAAAACTACACGGCTACAGAACTGGAGTGCTTAGCCGTAATATGGGCGGTTCGGAAATTTCGTGACTACCTAGAGTATACGAACTTCGAGGTACAGACCGATCATCAAGCATTAAGTTGGTTGATGAAATTAAAAGAACCATCCGGCAGACTCGCCAGATGGCAACTCGAACTCATGGCGTGCGACATAACAATAACATATCGCCCCGGAAAGTTCAATCAGGTAGCCGACGCTTTATCGCGAGCCCCGGCGTCCGACCCCCATGGTCCGGACGACGACGGCGAGGACGATTCGCGTCTACTCTATTGTCCGACGCCCAGACGAATTTGGCGCCTGCGTAAAGCGAACGAATTGCCTGTAATGGAGCCCGCTGACAGAACATTTTGCGGTTTCTGGACTCGAACGTACCAGCCAGCTGGAGCGACCGACGCGAAGACGGAGGCAGCCCCTCCAGTCGTCCAAGAGGCCCCAAAAACTCTGCTGCGAGCCTTCGCGGCCACAATAGAAAAGAAAACGCAATACGCGCCACCAACAAGACTCGAGTTCATCGAACATCAGGCGACCGACGCCAAATGTCAAATAATGACTCGATTCCTAGAAAAGGGGGAATATCCGGTCGACATGACGAATCCTCATCGCAGAAAGCAATTTGCTAAGGAAGCCACCAGCTACCTGATAGACGACGGGTTACTACTGAAATACCACCCGACGTTTCAGGACGACCTTAGCGGAGCGGGAAACGCAATAAAAGTGGTGGTGCCTGTCTCGCTACACACCCGATTGCTGTGGCTGATGCACGGGCACCCACTCGCTAGCCACGCCGGCATAGCAAGAACATTGTACCGCGTGAAGCAGATATTTTTTTGGCCCGGAGCCCGCCAGAAAATAACGAAATTTATTCGTCACTGCTCCCGGTGCCAAGCATGTCGACCTCGCGACAAAGTGGCCAGAAACACAATGTCTCTTGGCCCCTATGCTCCCTTCGACTGTTGGAGTGTTGACTTGATGGGCCCCAAGCCCACAACAAGCAACCGCAACATGTATATACTTGTAATTATGGACGTAGCGACCCGTTGGCCCGAGTTGTACGCCCTCGCGAAGCCCTCGGCGGAAAATATCGCCGAGTGTCTTTACGACGTGGCATTGCGATTTGGGTTTCCTCGGAAACTCATTTCCGATAACGGGCCCCAATTCAGGTCCAAAATATACAAGGAGTTCTGCAAGAAATTTAAGATGGAGATTTCAAACACCTCCACTTATAATCCTCAAACGAACCCCGTGGAAAGGCTAAACAAAGACGTGAAATACGCTTTGACGGTGTTCACCGACGTACACAATCGGTGGGATGAGTATCTACGTGAGATAGCGTTCAGCATTCGCTCCACCGTATCACGAACACGCGACTTCTCACCGGCGTTTCTTAATTTCGCCCGCGAACTAAGAATGCCATGGGACCCACGAGTTGCGGAAGCAGTGAATGTACTGGACCCCGCCAACCCACACGAGTACGTATGTCGTTTGGAACAGACAATTTCCGACACATATCAGCACCTCATGACTCACATCTTTGACCTACGGGAAAGAGTCGCAGAAAAAGAAGGAGATTTAGATTTTACGAATTTCAAGGTCAACGACCTGGTGTGGAAGGAAACACACATATTATCGAATGCTGCGAGGGGCATTGCCGCGGGTCTGGCCGACAAAAGGGACGGACCCTATGTAATTGTGGCAGAACACGGCGGCAACGCCTACCAATTGCGCAGATTAACAGATAATAAAAATTTCCAGTCGATCAACGGCCGAGAATTAAAACCATATCTACCAGAATTTCGCCAAGAAATATGGCTGGAAGGTCAGACACACAGCGGCCAAGGTGGCACAGTGGTTGACACATTCCAAAATAACAACGAAATCGGCGAAGGAGCAGACGAAGATGACGAATTTTTCGACGCCGAATCCCAACCCGCAGAGGCTCCCAATCAAGCGGAGCAAACAGTCTCGGAGAGGGAGGAAGCAGAAGAAAATACTTCTGAAAAAGAAAAAACAAAATTAAAAGAAGTAAACAATACCGCAACATCGGAGATGAGCGACCAAGTGGGAGCCGATACCACTCGCGAGCAAAAACGCAACCTTCGACCACGAAAATCGAAGAATCCGTTCATCCAAGACGGAAAAATCACCGGGAGAAACTAGAAAGAAATAAAAAGGTCAAGACAGGTGATTGCGGCGTCGTAAAGTTGAAGAAATTCACTTACGAGAGCTGCAACGCATGTCGAGACATAAAATTCGGCTAAGTCCGAACTTCGTCATCAGTTATCACCGTCAATATCGAAAAGCGAGATTACATGACGTATCGGTCGAAACCCCGTAGCATAACATGCGCACGGCTCGATCGCACGCGTCGTCCCCGTAGCTCCACGCTCACACGGACAAATCTCGTACCGAACGAGACGCGTCCGTGACCCACAATCCTCCGCGCCGATCAGTTCCGTTTCCGATTGTTTGCTGACACGAAAAGCACGCGTTCCTGACGATTTCCCCGTGAAATCGTTTTCAGAACCTCTTTTCTCTCGAATAATTAGATTTTCTCTTGATGGCTGATCGACGCAACCCGAGAATTGACCCCGACGCCTCGTCCTCCAGAGACGAGAGCGAAGGATTGGTCATCGAGGCGGAGGAAGAAGATTGGGATGAGCCGGAGCAACTGCAGGTAACATAAGATCTTCCCGTAAGATCAAAAAATGTAATCCGCCGACATCCGACACCGTGTCGGATTGTGGCGCGTGATAACTTGACTGATGAATTCTTTTTGTATTTATTTTGTTGATTTTCGGTAGAATCGGAGCTCGGGCGCGGAAACCTTTTTCGTGCTCGAAGATCTCCGATCTCCAAACCCAGACAAAGGAATTGTTTGCCAAGATGGCGTCGCTAAAAAATTAGAAAAAATTGAGAACTGAAAGTAACGTTGAAACTTCGTAATAAATTAAAATACGAGTAGAAAAGCTTAAATAAAAACAACCGATTCTCTTATATTACGCGACGTTGTTTTGAGCGGACCTCCTGAATCTAAAAAAAGGTAGCAAGAGAAAGACTGAGCTACACCAGCGGCCAACCACCGCGGACCTGCGAATAATCAGGACAGAGAGGAGCGGCCACAACCGAAAGAAATTTTGGTGCCACCGCCGATCTCACAATTTTTATTCCAAATATTTATAAAAAGAGTATCGAAATTAAAATGTATTTAATGCTTCAGATCGACCCGCTACAATCATGGGACGCCCTGCCGTCTACAGTGCCCACCAAGGGCAACATCTTCCGGCTAGCGATGCCAGAGTTTATCCGGCTAGCCTATCCAGAGGAAGACACCGATGTCTGGGCCCTGAGATTACGCTACTCCCGAGCGATCGAAGAATTCTTTGACCGACCCAGGACGCTGATCGAATGTTTGCCCAGGCGAATACGAGAAAGGGTGGGGCCACGGATCGATCCCGACTTCGATCCGTCGAGCCCTATTTTTTCAGAGCTACTGCGAGCTCGGTACGGCGGTACCGAAGCGGACGAGCGCACCGGCCTTCGGTGGCGCAACGCCGCAACGCCGGAAGAGCGAAGACGAATCGTCCGCGAGGAAATCGCTCACCTAGAGCGAACGGCAACCAGTGCCGCGACAAGAACCTTGGAGCGGAATGGTTTCTCGACAGGAGAGATTAGAGAATGGTTGCGAGAAGCCCGCGAAGACCGCCAAGCCACACCGTGGGTACCACCCGTTGGCTTCGTCGCCACTCAAGCCGAAATGTGGCAGCTGCATCAAGTCGGTATCCTGCAGAGCGGCACACGAGTCAGGAGGCTGAAGAGACAGGCCTCAAGCTCAAACGGCGGCCCCGCTCCGAGTAGGCAGGCCCTTTCCACCGAGGAGAGCGGCCCGTCGACGAGCGGGACGCAACCCGGCCATTCGAACAGTTCCGACCTAAGAATTCAAACGGCCACCCAGTCGGGAGGCCTGCGCTCAGTTGTGATTGTACCCACCTCATCCAAGGAATTGCGACTAGATCCAGAGGCCGGAACTTCCAACTCGTGGAGCGACCGGGTCGACGAACAGGAGAGACAAGCGGCTGCCACAGCTGCGCCCTCTCTCTTCCTAGTGCGTACCGTCCGGCCGTCGGACGAGGAGTCGACCATGTTCGACCAAGCGGAACCTCCGTACAAAATCCGGAGAGACTCGGTAACCTCTTCGCACGTCGAAACCGCCAACACCAGGCGCAACCGGAAGAGCAGAGCCCGCCGCAGGCAACGAATGCAAACCCTGCTAACAAAACTCGCCGCCGCCGAGAAAAGGCCGACCGCCGCCGGTAGTTCGGACTCGCCCAGAGCCGAACCCGCAGCCGTGTCGTCCTCCAATCGGAAGAAGGGACCCGAAGGATGGTGCGAAACCATTGAAGAAAAAATGGATTTGGACGAAGGGCCAAAAACGGAACGGCCCATGTCACGAAGAGAACTGGCCGAAGTGCTCACCAACGCCTTTCGCGGATTCTCTGCGAACCGGCCAACGCCCTCTACGGACCAAACCGCGCTCGCGCCATCCGCACCAACCTTCCATCCGGTCCAACCAAGCTGGCCGCCTCTCCTCGAGGCCCCACCACCAGCCATAACTCGATGGACGCCCCCTGGAAACATGCGACCAGGCGAGGCGTTCCTAGAATACGTCCCGCACCGGCCACCAGGACTGGCTCCCCCGCCAGTTCCTCCGCCGACTCAGGCACCGAGGCCGGCTCGTGACGCCATGTGGTACGAAGAGAAAGAGCGGGATGCCCGAAATCGACGAGAGGCAGCGAATCCCACCTTGGGAGAACTACAAGCCCACCAGGCTGAATGTGAGCACCCCGCTACCGCCGAACGAGCCTTGACGCAGGCTGACGCCGCTCAGACGGAGCACATCAATTGGGCGATAGCCCAAATGCGCAAACTATCCGCCGCGTTTTCGGCAGATCCAAACCGCGCCCTGCCGGTCAGCCGGAGCAGCTTAAACGCCGAGGTAACACGCGTGATGTCCGAAATCCTGTCTCCCGCCCTCTTCCTGGACGGCCGACAGTCGATGGCCGCCTGGACCATAATCGACAGGGAGGGCGTCTTTCTAAACAGGGCCCTCTACCAACTTTGGGCCGAGTTTACGCCAGCCGCGGCCGACCTCCGGTTCGAGCTAGCCCGCTCCATGGAAAACCCGAGTTTCCAGTTCGCGAAGATGCGTTCGATGGCGTTCCGCTACAAAAACCCAGGGGTCCACCCGACGTTGTTACGAAAGGTCGCCGAAGAGGCGCCCGCTAAGGAAGAGGCCGTCCGCCCCATCGTGGTGGCCGAGACGGTTCCTCCCGAGCCTGCCGTCCGGAGTTATATCCCGACTCCAAAGCCGGTATTCCCGAAGGAACGAAGGACGAATAAGCGACCGAAGCTGGTCCCGAAGCGATCGCGCAAGGGGCCCCAAACTCCACCGCTACCATCGCCCTCGCCGCCTTCTATGAGCATGGACGCCCTGTCCATAGAGGAGAACACTCCACCACTGGAGATTCCACTACCGCCGTCTCCCCCGCCACTACCTACGCCGGCACCTGCGCCGACCCAGCTCTATCTACGACTGGAAGTAGAATATCCGAATTTACAGATGTCGGAGACTACGCGCCGAGCGTTATTGGCCACTCACCGCCAAGGTGAATCGTTCCTGCAATGGATGGCGAAGGAAATCAGGTTGACCAACGACCCGATCCTCCATCAACGACTCCAGCGGGCTCACCGAGAGCCCCTCACACCGCCGGAATCGCATCGGATGCGTCGATGTCCCGGCCGCTTCCCCGCTTCGACCCAAATCTGGGTACATGAAAGAAGAAGCAGCACGGACGGACCTCCCGGCCACGCTCAATTCTTCATTAACGAATCGGAGAATCCGACGAATCTGACCACGTCGCTGCCAGATGGCCTTCCTCCGCCACCGCCAGCCGTTAATCTCCCAATCCTACGTCCCCGTGGAGGGAAGTTGCCCGCTATTGCGCTGAGGGACCAGATAGGGTAATCGCCCCGATCGATGATCGAAGCTGGGAGAGGGACGTGTGGTGACCCCGCGGGTGGTCGTCCCTCCAGTGGACGCCATCCGCATGAGTCACTAGGAAAGGTCAGTTCCCTCGCGTTGGCTCCGCCTTCCCCCCCTGGGAAGCGCGTGCCCCGAGGGGGTGAGGTGATGCGTGGACGGCCCCCATTGGCCGAGCCAGGCCCCTCACCCTGGCCTATATCAGGTAGAGTTTCGCGCCCTACAAGCAGAACTTACAAAAACGACACCAAGAACACAGCAACTACCTCACCGTCAGGCCAACTCCACCAAAAGTTAGGATTGATAGAGGACCGCTGATTCCAGTGCAACTGTAACTCTCACGAATTTACACTGTGTGTTATTTCCCCGCGAAAGCAGGAAAATAACCCTTGTGGATTCACACGAAATAATCGACCCACGATTATTTCCATTGCAAAGTGTCCGAGTGCCCTGTAAGAAACTCCCAGTTTCTGGACGGAGCCTTGCGACGCTAAAAACCAACCCTAGACAACAGGCACGGATAGAAGACTCGAAAGAGCATTCCACCGCGTCCGTGAACGACGAATCCGTGACGAATTTACGACAACTCGAGACGCCGCCTTTGTTCCGCCGACCACGCGGAACCGACGACGCCATCTTGAGAAATCCTTTGTTCGACTCTGACCAAGTCGACTCGAGTTTTATACTGAGTGTATTTTAAGGCTTACGCCTATTGAATAAACCTATTTGTTCATTTAAATATACTTAGTATTCATTTGGGTAATTTACATATTTAGTAGAATCACAGGTAAAGTAATACACGTTAGCTCATTAAACCTATCACCAGGTAGGACGCGACAACTTTTACATACGTCACTTGACCCTTTGATGACGACATGCTTTTTAACCAATGACGGCAAAGTATCCAAGTTGCACCTCCCAGAACAAAATCACTTCTCATCCTATTTTCAACTGAGCATTAGCTACTAGATTTAGTGTGAGAACGTCAACCCAAAACCATTATTATTTTCACGCCTTCACCAGAGCAACCGTTGCATTTTGACCCTATTGCTTCGCTTAAAGCCTACCTCTTGTATATTCATATGCGATTTCGACATACATGAAGCAAAAGTGCGCTCAAGGTTATGTTTGAGTTGCTGCGAGGCGCAGCAAGTTGTTGCTGTGGCAAAGGACACCGCCAAAGAGGTATGTGAGGCATTAAATTTAGTATCGGAAAATCTGGATGGGTCGGGCCACAGGTACAGGCTACAGTGGTAGCCCGGTAGCCCGCTGGGCCCATCCAGCACTGCTACCTTTTCGAGTTCCGGCCCGCTATACTTGTTCATGTTTGGTTTTTTCCGTGCAAGGAATTGCTGCTATCTCTCATACGCCTTCTAGCTTTGATAGACTTTCTGATGGCTTGGGCTGCTTTTATAATCTCCTATGTGGAGTTTAACAGAACGATTTAGTCCAGACTATTGTAATCCTCATATTATGAATATTGTTTTGTTTTGTCCGATTTGTATTTTTTCTTTCTTTCTCAGTTTTAGTATATGAAATTTATTGATTTTATAATTTCTGATTTTTGCTTTCTCGTATTGATTTTGTCTCTTAACCCAGCCACGTCCCTTGCAGGCTTTGGCTGTTGAGGGTGACATTGCCAGCAGCCTAATAAACCACTACTACTACTATACAGATAATATCATTCCCCTTAGAAATAATTTAAATATTCAAATATTTTCTTGCAATTTAACAGGATTGAGGTGCTATTTGATGGTTGGGCTTACTGTTGTCCCCACTTGAAGCAGAACTTCAGATTTTCTCCAAATTCCCGATGGCTGGTGGATCAGTCAAGGTGATGTGGACCTTTCGGTTTAATACCACAACTGATTTATATTAGTGTTTGCTCGATTTCACATTTTTCAGCGTACGTTTAAGGTTTAGTACGTTTCCGTTATGTAATTGACCAGCTGTCCAATATTTCTGGTTGATAATGAGCGAGGACGAACGACAAGAAGTCTTCTTCGATTGCATCCAAACAGACAGCGAATTTAATCGTTTAATTAATACAATATTAGATGATCGCCTTAAGTCCGCTTGTGGTCGCTGTTTCGGGATAGACGTCGTGTATTTTCTGCTTTCGCAGTTGGACGAGCAGCAAGTGGACGCCATTTTTGATTCGGACGTCAGAAAACTATTATATTTAGTTCTTTTGCTAGACTTTGTGTACGTGGAATTTTTTACGGCTATTTTAGATCGGATTTACCACTTGCTTTCGGAGGAACTTTTTTATTTAACACTCTGTCGTATCGTGTGGGTTCAATCGACTTGTTTGAAAGACGCCGATCTTCTGGCGAAGGTCAGGGATTGTTCGACGGATTTTTGGGTTCGGGCTCCAGCCGAGATGAAGAGGCGTGTTTCTGTTCTGGACAGTCGTTTTTCGCACATTTTTCGTTGTTTGTTCTATATGAGAGATTTAGCCAATTTCGAGTTGTTCTTGCGTGGTGTTAGCGCGGAAAACAGAAAGAGAATCGTGTCGAAATTCGTTTCCAGGCCCTCGGCTGACATGTGAAATTAGTACTATCCAACTTATCTTACAAGGGGAGAGCACCAATAAGCTATCACAGATTGTTATAATATTAAACAAGAAGGATTGTTATATCATGCTGAATGAGACCCTAAAATAATTTTATTCCATAGACAGCCAACAATGCAAACAATGAGCTCAAAGTTGGCACTATTTTGTCTGTGTATACATCAAATCTGAGCAATCAGGCCTAGTGTATGAATACTGTAAACAACAGTTGCTAGGTAAAAAATAGTCCCAAGATCCAAGTTCAATTTTATCATTTGAGATTCAATGATGTCATTTCCTCTTTTGATATCACATGACATATGACATCATAACTTTGTTCAACAACATGACTGTCTTCATGAAGACAATAATAGTTTGTAGTGGTGGTCCAGTGGTTCAGGCAATGGACTAGGAATCTTTCCACACAGGTTCAAATCCTGGTGTGTGTGAAAATTTTTTACTTTTATTTTTTATTTTTTTTTAGCAGTAATTTTAATGTTTGTAATTTTATGTTTGTTTTTAGAAAACTTTAATTAATTAATTTTAATTTTTTAACAAACATAAAATTACAAACATTAAAATTACTGCTAAAAAAAAATAAAAAATAAAAGTAAAAAATTTTCACACACACCAGGATTTGAACCTGTGTGGAAAGATTCCTAGTCCATTGCCTGAACCACTGGACCACCACTACAAACTATTATTGTCTTCATGAAGACAGTCATGTTGTTGAACAAAGTTCTGATGTCATATGTCATGTGATATCAAAAGAGGAAATGACATCATTGAATCTCAAATGATAAAATTGAACTTGGATCTTGGGACTATTTTTTACCTAGCAACTGTTGTTTACAGTATTCATACACTAGGCCTGATTGCTCAGATTTGATGTATACACAGACAAAATAGTGCCAACTTTGAGCTCATTGTTTGCATTGTTGGCTGTCTATGGAATAAAATTATTTTAGGGTCTCATTCAGCATGATATAACAATCCTTCTTGTTTAATATTATAACAATCTGTGATAGCTTATTGGTGCTCTCCCCTTGTTAGTCACCTTCAGTTATCAGTATACTCTTCATGTTTACAGTTTAAATTATCTTTCCGAGTCAAATACCGAAAGTTAAAAGAAAAATAAATTGTCCATAAAAATTGATCGCAAGTGCCCGCATACAATAACTGGCGCGGAATGAATGAGCGCGGAAAGAAATTCCGCGCTTATTCATTCACGCTTATTCAGTTCTCGGCTGATCATTCCGCGCCTGTTCAGTTGTGGTAATGAGAATTCCGCGCTCAGGCAATTCCAGAACTGACTAAGCGCGGAATTATTTACAGAACACCATTCCGCGCTTATTCAGTTCTTGAATTGCCTGAGCGCGGAATCGTGTGCTGTAGAGAATTCCGCGCTTATTCAGTTCTTGAATTGCCTCAGCGCGGAATGGTGTGCTGTAGAAAATTCCGCTAGGAGACAGGAGAGGGCTTCACTGCAATGAGCGTTTGTTCAATTTTCGTCGTAATTTGCTGATTTCTTCCTCTTAACTAAATTTAATGAGAAATATAAGGACGCCAACGTTTTCAGCGGCAGATTACAGATAGGTTTCATGTGTTAAATATTCCTAAAGGTCAATTTTGAAAATTAGATTGGACATAGGGGGGGCCAACTTAACGAAGGTCACTGATTGGACGAATCGTGTCGTTAAACGAACATTTTTCAAGTGTGAGAATTTTGGTTGAAAAAACGTCCAAAATTGACTTTAAAAGCCTAAAAACCACAAAAATAAGTAAATTCGATTGGAAAACAACAAATTAAAAACTTGTATTGCTTTTCGTATTCCGCGCTTATTCAGTTCCAACTTTTGTCCAAATTCCGCGCTAATTCAGTTCCAAATTTTAACAAATTCCGCGCTTATTCAGTTGCCAATGTTGGCATTCCGCGCTAATTCAACAATTGAATTCAAAATTCCGCGCTTATTCATTCCGCGCCAGTTCAATTTACTGAAATAACGGGTCTGTAAAAAAAATTAATTCCGCGCCAATTCATTTCGCGCCAGTTATGAATCCCCCAAAAATATATTAATCTTGCTATTTCAGTTGCTTGTTATGTATATACTGCTATTCATGTCAAATAATTTGAAGACAAAAAGACATATTTATACTAAAATACTTGACTTTTCATTCAAGTGTGTTTTAAAGGTGAAAAAACAACAACTTTGCAAACCAACAGGATTGGATGTCCTCTTGTGACTTTACTTTCAAGTCAAGGTACTTTTCAAGTCACTTTGTTAAACAGAGTGTACCTAAACTTGTTGACCAGGTAAGTCATTATCGACAAAGTAATAAATTTGACTTGGAAAATTCCCTGTCAAGCTATGAGAAAGTATTCATTATGTCATCTATAATTGTATAATCAATAATTCAAATCCTATTTTATACTTTAGACCAAATTCAAATATTTAGGACACAAGTGGCTAAGAAACTGATGTTGCTTCTCTTGAGCAAAACATTCTCTTTACCAATTAAGCTGTGATGAGCAGTCTGCAAAGTATGGTAATTATTGTTTGTTTATTAGGTGAAATAAATAAAATAGAATCATTTCTGTTAGCTTTATGTGGTTAATTGCAGTGGCTTGACAGCAATAAATTGTGTTGAGAATTAAATAGATTCTATTTTATTAGATCAGAACACACACATTAGTTTGACAATACTGTTAGGTTATTGGGATTTTAATATTCTTAAATATTCAAATTTGCTATTTGGTGCATGTGTATATGTTCAAAATAACTAATAATAAATTTTTGAAGCTCTTAAATAAAGCTAATTTTTATTTTTCTCTTCCTATGACCTTTAACAACTGCAATTGTATTGATTAGTGATTTCATTTGAAAGAATTAAGACTGAAAATCCAATCAGATCTAAGTTTAAAGCCGGATACCTGTGTGGAAAAGTGTACTCCCAGTCCCATCAGCACTCAAAATCTTATTAGATTACTTTATCTCCCATTATTTTTTTCGTTTATTGGTTGGCAGACAGCATGTCAGGCCAAATAAGAGACTTGCCAATTAAATTATTGTTTATTTCTTTTGACACTTACCTGTGTAATTATTCATCATAACCCCTCGACACTTTATTTAAGTCAGTTTAGAGCTTAAGTCTTTGTAAGCATCTCGACTGTGTTTATTTGTCAATACTCTGTAATAAACCCGGATCGCAGCAACAACCACGATAAACGAAGTCGAGGCCCCACTATGTAGATCCAACTCTGGAGAACGTGTACTATACCATGCAGACTTCCGACTAACTGGAGCTGTTCCGTCACACAAAGTGTTTCTAACTTTGGACTTCGTAATAGTGGAGAACGTTTCAAAATCGCAAATCAAAGTTCTTAGATTTAATGTTGTGAGAGAATGCAGAATTGAAGATTATTATTATCATTAGTCATTAGTTTGATATTTGTAGTTTTAATTATTGTGTCCTTAGCCAATAGTCGGCGCTATGTACCCACAGTTCAGATTTGTTTATGTTTATGTTCGACTCAAGTTCAGGTTTGGGCTTGACTCAAGTTTTAGTTTTAGTTTTGGTTCTGCCTCCAAATGTAGAAGTAATGTACAATAAATCAGCTCTAAAAACAAGTGGTTTTTACTTAAAAACACTCAACAAATGTAACTCTAAATTCATTCACAAACTACCACATTGAAATTAAAGCGGTTTTTTGCAGTAGGACAGGCCCAAGGCAAAGAAGCAGTGTAGAAGCCGACCAATGAACCGAGGATGGAGGTGGTAGTAAAAAAACCACTCGAGGCTTTTCAGCTTCACTGTTTCTCTCTATTGCTACAAGTTTATAAAATGAAACATGGATCCCACGGTGGGAAGTGTTGCCCCTAGCATCTCAAAACAGATTTAACTCATATCTTTTTCAAAAAAAATGTGACTGTTGCGCGGCCACTGCAACACTTAACCCACATGGCCCAGTCCAACCCCATCTCGCCAGGGGTTTATGACTTGGATCCATTCAAGGTACAACGGATTATGGAGTCAGATAGCAGCGACAGCGATGAACGTTCAACTAGAAAACAAGCTGAACGCCTACGAGACGCTCAGATAAACATTAACGACGCCAACAAAAGCCTAACAGCCATGAATGTGGTGAGTGCATAGTACGTCGCCAAGATTGAGAGTAGGAAAAATCTTGATTTAATTATCGTATTTTATAGATTTATTGTGATTTTTTTTTTAATTTTACGGTTGACGGTTGAGTTGTGAACCAGATGAAATCATATGTGGTCACTAATCCCAAACCCAATGGGAGAAGGTACTCTCGTACCCATGGTGCAAGAGTGGGCTATAAAAGCGCCAACAGCCCAGGATTATTTAGAAACAGCTCTGGTTTAACACCTGGCTGTTCTCCATTCTCGTTCACCATAGCGATGCTTAGGGACTTGGCCGGTGTGTCAGTCCCAGTACCATGAGCAATCCATGGGCAAAATGAACAGCTGCACAACCGGTTAACCCTAACTTCATGTGCCGCGTGTGGTCGCAGGTCTGCTGCAGCAATGGAGTGGTAGCAGTAGGAGGTATGAGATTCTGACCCCTAGACACTGAATAAAGGCCTTACAACCATTAACAGTCTCTTGCACTCAATTCAATGAACGTGTCGTGCGTCCAGCGCGGTTTGGGCATTCCCGTGCCCGAATGGCGTCCGTCCACTCTCACAACAGTATTAGGAAAATATTTTTACCAATCCGAGTGGTGCGAGTATTATTCTACTTGCTCATCAGCAATGAACACATTAATTTATATTGCTTTTGTTTATGTTTTGGGAATCCTACCTGTCCCATTATTGCTTTGATGTAATAAAAGTTTAAAGGACCAAAAAGTGTCACAGCAATTCTAATTTTATATATTTTCCACACAGTTTCTACTGTATGTGTTATCGATGTCAAGAATGGGGACACACGTCGTATAATTGTCCACAACCAGATACACGAAAAAAAGGTATTATGTACATTTCTATCTAAATTTCCTAGCACCGGATTTTCGATTATTGACGTGCACGTTACGTCGCACCTGCGTTACTGTTCTGGGGCATGTCGCACCTACGTCCCCCTTATTGTGGGTATATAACCCAACAGTGAAGATGAAATCACAGTAAATAAATTTGTAACCGGTGATTATTTTGATCTAAATGAATTATTTGATCATGTGTTAATGTAAAGTGTCATTACTATTAATCATTGTTACATTCATTAGTTAACTTATTTATGTTTTCATTATTCCTGTTATTTTTTTGAATTCACACTATGGATTTGTTTTATAATCAGTTTGTGAATAATTTCATGTCAGATGTGACATATGATTTGTTCTTGTTTGTTTTGGCCACTTGGCTGTATGACTCCGTCAATAAAAGATGGCTGCTAATTTCCTTAGCAAAGTTTTGCCAAAGTTTATAATTTGGACTCACCATTTATTTTTCTTAACACCCAACACAACTACTATATGTCATTTCCATATCACACAACAGATGTTAAGAAAATCAAAACTGTTTAAATGACGGGTTGCTGTCTTAAGTCGGCTTCTGCCAAATCAAATAAGCTGTTTTCACTATTTACAGTAGTAATGCAGAAATCAATATTCTACATGCAATCAATTTTTTACTGCGAATTTTATTTACTTTAGAAGTATTTTTGAAATCTGTTTTAAATTCGACTATTGCAGTCACAGATGCGTGGATTGACAGATTTTTTCCAGGTTTTAAATGTTTCGGATAAACGTCACCGCACCTGCACCATATCTTTGGGCATACCTTCCGCAAGTTTGCTATCTTAATGTGTAAGCATATAGGTGATTTTTCATCCATATTTGGTCTTTTCTTTTGCCAGGACGTAGTTCCCTAGTATTTATTTCTTATTATAATTATTATATTTTCCTTTTAGGCATTTTTTTTATTTGGCCTGCATAGTGCCATAATGTTATTCTTTGTTTACCTGCTGCACCCAAACAACCTCTATTCATATAGTGACAAAACTTGCTACTAGAGGAACAGTTTTTATTATAAAAATCTAAATTAGAGTATTACATATAGGATATTAATTTTGATATTTAGTAGAGGCCCCACATCTAGCAACCGCGACAATACGTTACAATACGTTCCCAAAAAAATGGTCTTTCATCAAAAAACCAGTAAGGTTAGATTCGCGGGGGAATTAAACCTAAAATATACGTTGTCAGAGTTTCAAAAGTCGAGGTAGATTACACGCCCCATTTAGTATTTGCTAAGTATTTTCCTAAGTATTTTGCTAAGTGCTGCAAGAAATGCTACATTCTTCCAGCTGGATGGGACTTTTAAGATAATATCCATCTTTGTTGAGAAAAGTGAAAAGTGGTTATGCACTTATTGTCCTATTTGAACTGATGACAAGCAAAACAACGACAGCATTCTAGACTGTTGCCGCATGCCAAAAGTCTGAACAAAATGCAGAATCTCGAAGCAGCGATCACTACAAACATCAGATTTTTTCCAAGTTCCAGATGGGTGGTGGATCAGTTATAGTGATGTGGGCCTTTGGGGTTAATACCACAACTGATTTAGCATTAATAACTCAATGACTCTTTCACTATTGCCAGGTATTGGGGAAGAAAGTATAGCAAATGGGGCTGGCAGTTGAGTACAAGAGTGTGCTGGTTGATGCAGGGATTGTAGGGTCGAGACGATCAGGACAGTTGTTGGTAAGACATTTTCTAGAGTTAACCCTTCCAACCCTAAGATGGGTCTTTTTGTGACACCAGTTTTAAAAAATCATTAGTTTTGTGTGAAATAATTTTTTCTAAGCTAAAATGGCACATCGAAACCAAATTAAATGCTAGAAAACACACCGCACACAGACCGCATTAGTGTTTAGTTTAGCGAAAAAATGATAATTTTAATTTAGAACGAACAAAATTATAAACAGGCTGCCTCAGGAATGGAGGTGAGAATTCAAAAATCTACATATTAATTATTGAATACTTGTATATCCGAATTGCAATCAGAATATCCAGCCTCTAACCAACTATCAACCATCAATTCGTAAATGCTGCACTCTTAAAGGCAGTCTTACAATACCAAACGTGATAATGGTATAATAAATATGAGATTGACTGGAATGATGCACAAAAATGGCAATTCAAACTACCAGAGCTCTCATTCAGATCCACTGACACACACCAAGCTGTCAGTTTCCCCAGGGGTGACCACGAGGAGGTAGAGAGTTGGATTTTACACCTCTGAAGAAAAGCCACGAGCACAAACCAATCATTTATAATATAAAAAAAATTACTTTAAATTGAATTGGACTTGTAACCAGATATCGATTTTTAGAGATTTTCACACGGTTAAACAAAATGCATTTTTTTTTATATGAAACTGGAAATGAATATAAGTTTTGTTCACAATACGACGGAAAATATAAGTTTACGTTTATCGCCCAAAATGGCATTTTTCCGCCCAAAAATACCGTAAACACTCGTGAAATTAATTGATTACTTATGAATTTTTGTCACCAAACTGTGGTTTGTCCTCCATTTCATGTCATGTTTGATGTCAGTTCACGTAACTTAACTCGGCAATATCGCATGAAAATTGTTATGCGCAGGTACCACTGAAAAATATAAAACTGAAAATGAGTCTCAATGAAGTTCTTAAATTGAGGTAAAATGTTACCCATTCCGTGAGAAATAACCTTCGCACCGGCATTGAAACGTAGGCAGGAACGAAGAAACAAACGTGTTTGCTTTTGTCTCCACTCACAATGGTTCTGGATACGGGGTCCACACGCGAAAAACACGGATTGCTGACCTAGACAGAACAAATCTCTACGAAAATCTCGCGGTAAATTCGAATTCATATTTGAATCAATTGAATGACATATGTCAGGGATGACAAAAGTAATGTTTACAATTTGAAAAATGAAAATCTTAACAATTGCTTTATGTATTAATTCGTGGGATTTTGTGAAAATGAGGATGTTAACATGTGCAAGCTCTGATTGGCTGTCAGAGCTGGACCGGGAACAAATTTATAGCGAGAAATCTTGATAAATCGGGCCAATTAAATTTTAAAGTTATATTTCTGGCACTGGAATGAGAACACAAATGACACTTAAATTGTTTTTCTGCGGTAAGTGTTCGCGTATGTATTTTAAATGTGTTGTTCCAAATACGAATAACGTGAACACGAATAATCACACAGATTGCAACTGTAATCTTCAGAATTGCTCCCCAAAAGTCGAAAAAGTACATAAAACATTGAAAAATTAAGAAGAGAGAACGAAAAACGACGCAGTGAAAAAAAAATCTATCCATAGCTTATAAGTGGTGTGGGACATCTGGTATTAATATTTTTTATCTTTGATTGAGAAATTAGACAAAGCCTTAAGATAGCAACGTTTATTGGACTGTTGTTTGCAACTAAAGAATTAAAGACATGGTTTTTCATCCGTATGTTTTGTTGAATGTTTTTTCAAGCTAACATTAGTTTTACAAGAATAAGCACACAAATGGCACTTGAACAGATTTTTACCAGTATGGGTTGTAAGATGTGTTTTTAAATTTCCACTTTGAGTGCAAGAATAAGCACACAAATGGCAGTTGAACCGTTTTTCTCCAGTAAGGGTTGCTAAATGTCTTTTTAAACACCCACTAGTGCTGCACAAATAAGCACACAAATGGCACTTGAACGGTTTTTCTCCAGTATGGGTTGTAAGATGTGTTTTTAAATTTCCACTTTGAGTGCAGGAATAATCACACAAATGACACTTGAACGGTTTTTCTCCAGTATGGGTTGTAAGATGTGTTTTTAAATTCCCATTTTGAGTGCAAGAATAAGCACACAAATGGCAGTTGAACCGTTTTTCTCCAGTATGGGTTGTAAGATGTGTTTTTAAATTTCCATTTTGAGTGCAGGAATAATCACACAAATGGCAGTTGAACCATTTGTCTCCAGTATGGGTTGCTAAATGTCTTTTTAAACACCCACTAGTGCTGCACGAATAATCACACAAATGGCACTTGAACGGTTTTTCTCCAGTATGGGTTGTAAGATGTGTTTTTAAATTTCCACTTTGAGTGCAAGAATAAGCACACAAATGGCAGTTGAACCGTTTTTCTCCAGTAAGGGTTGCTAAATGTCTTTTTAAACACCCACTAGTGCTGCACGAATAATCACACAAATGGCACTTGAACGGTTTTTCTCCAGTATGGGTTGTAAGATGTGTTTTTAAATTTCCACTTTGAGTGCAGGAATAATCACACAAATGACACTTGAACGGTTTTTCTCCAGTATGGGTTGTAAGATGTGTTTTTAAATTCCCATTTTGAGTGCAGGAATAATCACACAAATGACACTTGAACGGTTTTTCTCCAGTATGGGTTGTAAGATGTGTTTTTAAATTCCCATTTTGAGTGCAAGAATAAGCACACAAATGGCAGTTGAACCGTTTTTCTCCAGTATGGGTTGTAAGATGTGTTTTTAAATTTCCATTTTGAGTGCAGGAATAATCACACAAATGGCAGTTGAACCATTTGTCTCCAGTATGGGTTGCTAAATGTCTTTTTAAACTCCCACTAGTGCTGCAGGAATAAGCACACAAATGGCACTTGAACGGTTTTTCTCCAGTATGGGTTGTAAGATGTGTTTTTAAATTTCCACTTTGAGTGCAGGAATAATCACACAAATGGCACTTGAACGGTTTTTCTCCAGTATGGGTTGTAAGATGTGTTTTTAAATTTCCACTTTGAGTGCAAGAATAAGCACACAAATGGCAGTTGAACCGTTTTTCTCCAGTAAGGGTTGCTAAATGTCTTTTTAAACACCCACTAGTGCTGCACGAATAATCACACAAATGGCACTTGAACGGTTTTTCTCCAGTATGGGTTGTAAGATGTGTTTTTAAATTTCCACTTTGAGTGCAAGAATAAGCACACAAATGGCAGTTGAACCGTTGGACCTCCTGCGAACCGACCGCGAGTTCGCTTGGACGGCCGAATGCGAGGCCGCCTTCAACGCCATAAAACAAATGCTGGCCGACGTCGACAAAATGCCGCTACCCGATCTAAACCGACCGTTCGTACTGCATACCGACGCCAGCCGAGTTGGCTTGGGAGCAGCCCTCTTGCAAAAACACACGTATAACGGAGTAGAGCAAGAAGTACCCTGTATGTTCATAAGCCGAAAAATACAGGGAGCCGAGAAAAACTACACGGCTACAGAACTGGAGTGCTTAGCCGTAATATGGGCGGTTCGGAAATTTCGTGACTACCTAGAGTATACGAACTTCGAGGTACAGACCGATCATCAAGCATTAAGTTGGTTGATGAAATTAAAAGAACCATCCGGCAGACTCGCCAGATGGCAACTCGAACTCATGGCGTGCGACATAACAATAACATATCGCCCCGGAAAGTTCAATCAGGTAGCCGACGCTTTATCGCGAGCCCCGGCGTCCGACCCCCATGGTCCGGACGACGACGGCGAGGACGATTCGCGTCTACTCTATTGTCCGACGCCCAGACGAATTTGGCGCCTGCGTAAAGCGAACGAATTGCCTGTAATGGAGCCCGCTGACAGAACATTTTGCGGTTTCTGGACTCGAACGTACCAGCCAGCTGGAGCGACCGACGCGAAGACGGAGGCAGCCCCTCCAGTCGTCCAAGAGGCCCCAAAAACTCTGCTGCGAGCCTTCGCGGCCACAATAGAAAAGAAAACGCAATACGCGCCACCAACAAGACTCGAGTTCATCGAACATCAGGCGACCGACGCCAAATGTCAAATAATGACTCGATTCCTAGAAAAGGGGGAATATCCGGTCGACATGACGAATCCTCATCGCAGAAAGCAATTTGCTAAGGAAGCCACCAGCTACCTGATAGACGACGGGTTACTACTGAAATACCACCCGACGTTTCAGGACGACCTTAGCGGAGCGGGAAACGCAATAAAAGTGGTGGTGCCTGTCTCGCTACACACCCGATTGCTGTGGCTGATGCACGGGCACCCACTCGCTAGCCACGCCGGCATAGCAAGAACATTGTACCGCGTGAAGCAGATATTTTTTTGGCCCGGAGCCCGCCAGAAAATAACGAAATTTATTCGTCACTGCTCCCGGTGCCAAGCATGTCGACCTCGCGACAAAGTGGCCAGAAACACAATGTCTCTTGGCCCCTATGCTCCCTTCGACTGTTGGAGTGTTGACTTGATGGGCCCCAAGCCCACAACAAGCAACCGCAACATGTATATACTTGTAATTATGGACGTAGCGACCCGTTGGCCCGAGTTGTACGCCCTCGCGAAGCCCTCGGCGGAAAATATCGCCGAGTGTCTTTACGACGTGGCATTGCGATTTGGGTTTCCTCGGAAACTCATTTCCGATAACGGGCCCCAATTCAGGTCCAAAATATACAAGGAGTTCTGCAAGAAATTTAAGATGGAGATTTCAAACACCTCCACTTATAATCCTCAAACGAACCCCGTGGAAAGGCTAAACAAAGACGTGAAATACGCTTTGACGGTGTTCACCGACGTACACAATCGGTGGGATGAGTATCTACGTGAGATAGCGTTCAGCATTCGCTCCACCGTATCACGAACACGCGACTTCTCACCGGCGTTTCTTAATTTCGCCCGCGAACTAAGAATGCCATGGGACCCACGAGTTGCGGAAGCAGTGAATGTACTGGACCCCGCCAACCCACACGAGTACGTATGTCGTTTGGAACAGACAATTTCCGACACATATCAGCACCTCATGACTCACATCTTTGACCTACGGGAAAGAGTCGCAGAAAAAGAAGGAGATTTAGATTTTACGAATTTCAAGGTCAACGACCTGGTGTGGAAGGAAACACACATATTATCGAATGCTGCGAGGGGCATTGCCGCGGGTCTGGCCGACAAAAGGGACGGACCCTATGTAATTGTGGCAGAACACGGCGGCAACGCCTACCAATTGCGCAGATTAACAGATAATAAAAATTTCCAGTCGATCAACGGCCGAGAATTAAAACCATATCTACCAGAATTTCGCCAAGAAATATGGCTGGAAGGTCAGACACACAGCGGCCAAGGTGGCACAGTGGTTGACACATTCCAAAATAACAACGAAATCGGCGAAGGAGCAGACGAAGATGACGAATTTTTCGACGCCGAATCCCAACCCGCAGAGGCTCCCAATCAAGCGGAGCAAACAGTCTCGGAGAGGGAGGAAGCAGAAGAAAATACTTCTGAAAAAGAAAAAACAAAATTAAAAGAAGTAAACAATACCGCAACATCGGAGATGAGCGACCAAGTGGGAGCCGATACCACTCGCGAGCAAAAACGCAACCTTCGACCACGAAAATCGAAGAATCCGTTCATCCAAGACGGAAAAATCACCGGGAGAAACTAGAAAGAAATAAAAAGGTCAAGACAGGTGATTGCGGCGTCGTAAAGTTGAAGAAATTCACTTACGAGAGCTGCAACGCATGTCGAGACATAAAATTCGGCTAAGTCCGAACTTCGTCATCAGTTATCACCGTCAATATCGAAAAGCGAGATTACATGACGTATCGGTCGAAACCCCGTAGCATAACATGCGCACGGCTCGATCGCACGCGTCGTCCCCGTAGCTCCACGCTCACACGGACAAATCTCGTACCGAACGAGACGCGTCCGTGACCCACAATCCTCCGCGCCGATCAGTTCCGTTTCCGATTGTTTGCTGACACGAAAAGCACGCGTTCCTGACGATTTCCCCGTGAAATCGTTTTCAGAACCTCTTTTCTCTCGAATAATTAGATTTTCTCTTGATGGCTGATCGACGCAACCCGAGAATTGACCCCGACGCCTCGTCCTCCAGAGACGAGAGCGAAGGATTGGTCATCGAGGCGGAGGAAGAAGATTGGGATGAGCCGGAGCAACTGCAGGTAACATAAGATCTTCCCGTAAGATCAAAAAATGTAATCCGCCGACATCCGACACCGTGTCGGATTGTGGCGCGTGATAACTTGACTGATGAATTCTTTTTGTATTTATTTTGTTGATTTTCGGTAGAATCGGAGCTCGGGCGCGGAAACCTTTTTCGTGCTCGAAGATCTCCGATCTCCAAACCCAGACAAAGGAATTGTTTGCCAAGATGGCGTCGCTAAAAAATTAGAAAAAATTGAGAACTGAAAGTAACGTTGAAACTTCGTAATAAATTAAAATACGAGTAGAAAAGCTTAAATAAAAACAACCGATTCTCTTATATTACGCGACGTTGTTTTGAGCGGACCTCCTGAATCTAAAAAAAGGTAGCAAGAGAAAGACTGAGCTACACCAGCGGCCAACCACCGCGGACCTGCGAATAATCAGGACAGAGAGGAGCGGCCACAACCGAAAGAAATTTTGGTGCCACCGCCGATCTCACAATTTTTATTCCAAATATTTATAAAAAGAGTATCGAAATTAAAATGTATTTAATGCTTCAGATCGACCCGCTACAATCATGGGACGCCCTGCCGTCTACAGTGCCCACCAAGGGCAACATCTTCCGGCTAGCGATGCCAGAGTTTATCCGGCTAGCCTATCCAGAGGAAGACACCGATGTCTGGGCCCTGAGATTACGCTACTCCCGAGCGATCGAAGAATTCTTTGACCGACCCAGGACGCTGATCGAATGTTTGCCCAGGCGAATACGAGAAAGGGTGGGGCCACGGATCGATCCCGACTTCGATCCGTCGAGCCCTATTTTTTCAGAGCTACTGCGAGCTCGGTACGGCGGTACCGAAGCGGACGAGCGCACCGGCCTTCGGTGGCGCAACGCCGCAACGCCGGAAGAGCGAAGACGAATCGTCCGCGAGGAAATCGCTCACCTAGAGCGAACGGCAACCAGTGCCGCGACAAGAACCTTGGAGCGGAATGGTTTCTCGACAGGAGAGATTAGAGAATGGTTGCGAGAAGCCCGCGAAGACCGCCAAGCCACACCGTGGGTACCACCCGTTGGCTTCGTCGCCACTCAAGCCGAAATGTGGCAGCTGCATCAAGTCGGTATCCTGCAGAGCGGCACACGAGTCAGGAGGCTGAAGAGACAGGCCTCAAGCTCAAACGGCGGCCCCGCTCCGAGTAGGCAGGCCCTTTCCACCGAGGAGAGCGGCCCGTCGACGAGCGGGACGCAACCCGGCCATTCGAACAGTTCCGACCTAAGAATTCAAACGGCCACCCAGTCGGGAGGCCTGCGCTCAGTTGTGATTGTACCCACCTCATCCAAGGAATTGCGACTAGATCCAGAGGCCGGAACTTCCAACTCGTGGAGCGACCGGGTCGACGAACAGGAGAGACAAGCGGCTGCCACAGCTGCGCCCTCTCTCTTCCTAGTGCGTACCGTCCGGCCGTCGGACGAGGAGTCGACCATGTTCGACCAAGCGGAACCTCCGTACAAAATCCGGAGAGACTCGGTAACCTCTTCGCACGTCGAAACCGCCAACACCAGGCGCAACCGGAAGAGCAGAGCCCGCCGCAGGCAACGAATGCAAACCCTGCTAACAAAACTCGCCGCCGCCGAGAAAAGGCCGACCGCCGCCGGTAGTTCGGACTCGCCCAGAGCCGAACCCGCAGCCGTGTCGTCCTCCAATCGGAAGAAGGGACCCGAAGGATGGTGCGAAACCATTGAAGAAAAAATGGATTTGGACGAAGGGCCAAAAACGGAACGGCCCATGTCACGAAGAGAACTGGCCGAAGTGCTCACCAACGCCTTTCGCGGATTCTCTGCGAACCGGCCAACGCCCTCTACGGACCAAACCGCGCTCGCGCCATCCGCACCAACCTTCCATCCGGTCCAACCAAGCTGGCCGCCTCTCCTCGAGGCCCCACCACCAGCCATAACTCGATGGACGCCCCCTGGAAACATGCGACCAGGCGAGGCGTTCCTAGAATACGTCCCGCACCGGCCACCAGGACTGGCTCCCCCGCCAGTTCCTCCGCCGACTCAGGCACCGAGGCCGGCTCGTGACGCCATGTGGTACGAAGAGAAAGAGCGGGATGCCCGAAATCGACGAGAGGCAGCGAATCCCACCTTGGGAGAACTACAAGCCCACCAGGCTGAATGTGAGCACCCCGCTACCGCCGAACGAGCCTTGACGCAGGCTGACGCCGCTCAGACGGAGCACATCAATTGGGCGATAGCCCAAATGCGCAAACTATCCGCCGCGTTTTCGGCAGATCCAAACCGCGCCCTGCCGGTCAGCCGGAGCAGCTTAAACGCCGAGGTAACACGCGTGATGTCCGAAATCCTGTCTCCCGCCCTCTTCCTGGACGGCCGACAGTCGATGGCCGCCTGGACCATAATCGACAGGGAGGGCGTCTTTCTAAACAGGGCCCTCTACCAACTTTGGGCCGAGTTTACGCCAGCCGCGGCCGACCTCCGGTTCGAGCTAGCCCGCTCCATGGAAAACCCGAGTTTCCAGTTCGCGAAGATGCGTTCGATGGCGTTCCGCTACAAAAACCCAGGGGTCCACCCGACGTTGTTACGAAAGGTCGCCGAAGAGGCGCCCGCTAAGGAAGAGGCCGTCCGCCCCATCGTGGTGGCCGAGACGGTTCCTCCCGAGCCTGCCGTCCGGAGTTATATCCCGACTCCAAAGCCGGTATTCCCGAAGGAACGAAGGACGAATAAGCGACCGAAGCTGGTCCCGAAGCGATCGCGCAAGGGGCCCCAAACTCCACCGCTACCATCGCCCTCGCCGCCTTCTATGAGCATGGACGCCCTGTCCATAGAGGAGAACACTCCACCACTGGAGATTCCACTACCGCCGTCTCCCCCGCCACTACCTACGCCGGCACCTGCGCCGACCCAGCTCTATCTACGACTGGAAGTAGAATATCCGAATTTACAGATGTCGGAGACTACGCGCCGAGCGTTATTGGCCACTCACCGCCAAGGTGAATCGTTCCTGCAATGGATGGCGAAGGAAATCAGGTTGACCAACGACCCGATCCTCCATCAACGACTCCAGCGGGCTCACCGAGAGCCCCTCACACCGCCGGAATCGCATCGGATGCGTCGATGTCCCGGCCGCTTCCCCGCTTCGACCCAAATCTGGGTACATGAAAGAAGAAGCAGCACGGACGGACCTCCCGGCCACGCTCAATTCTTCATTAACGAATCGGAGAATCCGACGAATCTGACCACGTCGCTGCCAGATGGCCTTCCTCCGCCACCGCCAGCCGTTAATCTCCCAATCCTACGTCCCCGTGGAGGGAAGTTGCCCGCTATTGCGCTGAGGGACCAGATAGGGTAATCGCCCCGATCGATGATCGAAGCTGGGAGAGGGACGTGTGGTGACCCCGCGGGTGGTCGTCCCTCCAGTGGACGCCATCCGCATGAGTCACTAGGAAAGGTCAGTTCCCTCGCGTTGGCTCCGCCTTCCCCCCCTGGGAAGCGCGTGCCCCGAGGGGGTGAGGTGATGCGTGGACGGCCCCCATTGGCCGAGCCAGGCCCCTCACCCTGGCCTATATCAGGTAGAGTTTCGCGCCCTACAAGCAGAACTTACAAAAACGACACCAAGAACACAGCAACTACCTCACCGTCAGGCCAACTCCACCAAAAGTTAGGATTGATAGAGGACCGCTGATTCCAGTGCAACTGTAACTCTCACGAATTTACACTGTGTGTTATTTCCCCGCGAAAGCAGGAAAATAACCCTTGTGGATTCACACGAAATAATCGACCCACGATTATTTCCATTGCAAAGTGTCCGAGTGCCCTGTAAGAAACTCCCAGTTTCTGGACGGAGCCTTGCGACGCTAAAAACCAACCCTAGACAACAGGCACGGATAGAAGACTCGAAAGAGCATTCCACCGCGTCCGTGAACGACGAATCCGTGACGAATTTACGACAACTCGAGACGCCGCCTTTGTTCCGCCGACCACGCGGAACCGACGACGCCATCTTGAGAAATCCTTTGTTCGACTCTGACCAAGTCGACTCGAGTTTTATACTGAGTGTATTTTAAGGCTTACGCCTATTGAATAAACCTATTTGTTCATTTAAATATACTTAGTATTCATTTGGGTAATTTACATATTTAGTAGAATCACAGGTAAAGTAATACACGTTAGCTCATTAAACCTATCACCAGGTAGGACGCGACAACTTTTACATACGTCACTTGACCCTTTGATGACGACATGCTTTTTAACCAATGACGGCAAAGTATCCAAGTTGCACCTCCCAGAACAAAATCACTTCTCATCCTATTTTCAACTGAGCATTAGCTACTAGATTTAGTGTGAGAACGTCAACCCAAAACCATTATTATTTTCACGCCTTCACCAGAGCAACCGTTGCATTTTGACCCTATTGCTTCGCTTAAAGCCTACCTCTTGTATATTCATATGCGATTTCGACATACATGAAGCAAAAGTGCGCTCAAGGTTATGTTTGAGTTGCTGCGAGGCGCAGCAAGTTGTTGCTGTGGCAAAGGACACCGCCAAAGAGGTATGTGAGGCATTAAATTTAGTATCGGAAAATCTGGATGGGTCGGGCCACAGGTACAGGCTACAGTGGTAGCCCGGTAGCCCGCTGGGCCCATCCAGCACTGCTACCTTTTCGAGTTCCGGCCCGCTATACTTGTTCATGTTTGGTTTTTTCCGTGCAAGGAATTGCTGCTATCTCTCATACGCCTTCTAGCTTTGATAGACTTTCTGATGGCTTGGGCTGCTTTTATAATCTCCTATGTGGAGTTTAACAGAACGATTTAGTCCAGACTATTGTAATCCTCATATTATGAATATTGTTTTGTTTTGTCCGATTTGTATTTTTTCTTTCTTTCTCAGTTTTAGTATATGAAATTTATTGATTTTATAATTTCTGATTTTTGCTTTCTCGTATTGATTTTGTCTCTTAACCCAGCCACGTCCCTTGCAGGCTTTGGCTGTTGAGGGTGACATTGCCAGCAGCCTAATAAACCACTACTACTACTATACAGATAATATCATTCCCCTTAGAAATAATTTAAATATTCAAATATTTTCTTGCAATTTAACAGGATTGAGGTGCTATTTGATGGTTGGGCTTACTGTTGTCCCCACTTGAAGCAGAACTTCAGATTTTCTCCAAATTCCCGATGGCTGGTGGATCAGTCAAGGTGATGTGGACCTTTCGGTTTAATACCACAACTGATTTATATTAGTGTTTGCTCGATTTCACATTTTTCAGCGTACGTTTAAGGTTTAGTACGTTTCCGTTATGTAATTGACCAGCTGTCCAATATTTCTGGTTGATAATGAGCGAGGACGAACGACAAGAAGTCTTCTTCGATTGCATCCAAACAGACAGCGAATTTAATCGTTTAATTAATACAATATTAGATGATCGCCTTAAGTCCGCTTGTGGTCGCTGTTTCGGGATAGACGTCGTGTATTTTCTGCTTTCGCAGTTGGACGAGCAGCAAGTGGACGCCATTTTTGATTCGGACGTCAGAAAACTATTATATTTAGTTCTTTTGCTAGACTTTGTGTACGTGGAATTTTTTACGGCTATTTTAGATCGGATTTACCACTTGCTTTCGGAGGAACTTTTTTATTTAACACTCTGTCGTATCGTGTGGGTTCAATCGACTTGTTTGAAAGACGCCGATCTTCTGGCGAAGGTCAGGGATTGTTCGACGGATTTTTGGGTTCGGGCTCCAGCCGAGATGAAGAGGCGTGTTTCTGTTCTGGACAGTCGTTTTTCGCACATTTTTCGTTGTTTGTTCTATATGAGAGATTTAGCCAATTTCGAGTTGTTCTTGCGTGGTGTTAGCGCGGAAAACAGAAAGAGAATCGTGTCGAAATTCGTTTCCAGGCCCTCGGCTGACATGTGAAATTAGTACTATCCAACTTATCTTACAAGGGGAGAGCACCAATAAGCTATCACAGATTGTTATAATATTAAACAAGAAGGATTGTTATATCATGCTGAATGAGACCCTAAAATAATTTTATTCCATAGACAGCCAACAATGCAAACAATGAGCTCAAAGTTGGCACTATTTTGTCTGTGTATACATCAAATCTGAGCAATCAGGCCTAGTGTATGAATACTGTAAACAACAGTTGCTAGGTAAAAAATAGTCCCAAGATCCAAGTTCAATTTTATCATTTGAGATTCAATGATGTCATTTCCTCTTTTGATATCACATGACATATGACATCATAACTTTGTTCAACAACATGACTGTCTTCATGAAGACAATAATAGTTTGTAGTGGTGGTCCAGTGGTTCAGGCAATGGACTAGGAATCTTTCCACACAGGTTCAAATCCTGGTGTGTGTGAAAATTTTTTACTTTTATTTTTTATTTTTTTTTAGCAGTAATTTTAATGTTTGTAATTTTATGTTTGTTTTTAGAAAACTTTAATTAATTAATTTTAATTTTTTAACAAACATAAAATTACAAACATTAAAATTACTGCTAAAAAAAAATAAAAAATAAAAGTAAAAAATTTTCACACACACCAGGATTTGAACCTGTGTGGAAAGATTCCTAGTCCATTGCCTGAACCACTGGACCACCACTACAAACTATTATTGTCTTCATGAAGACAGTCATGTTGTTGAACAAAGTTCTGATGTCATATGTCATGTGATATCAAAAGAGGAAATGACATCATTGAATCTCAAATGATAAAATTGAACTTGGATCTTGGGACTATTTTTTACCTAGCAACTGTTGTTTACAGTATTCATACACTAGGCCTGATTGCTCAGATTTGATGTATACACAGACAAAATAGTGCCAACTTTGAGCTCATTGTTTGCATTGTTGGCTGTCTATGGAATAAAATTATTTTAGGGTCTCATTCAGCATGATATAACAATCCTTCTTGTTTAATATTATAACAATCTGTGATAGCTTATTGGTGCTCTCCCCTTGTTAGTCACCTTCAGTTATCAGTATACTCTTCATGTTTACAGTTTAAATTATCTTTCCGAGTCAAATACCGAAAGTTAAAAGAAAAATAAATTGTCCATAAAAATTGATCGCAAGTGCCCGCATACAATAACTGGCGCGGAATGAATGAGCGCGGAAAGAAATTCCGCGCTTATTCATTCACGCTTATTCAGTTCTCGGCTGATCATTCCGCGCCTGTTCAGTTGTGGTAATGAGAATTCCGCGCTCAGGCAATTCCAGAACTGACTAAGCGCGGAATTATTTACAGAACACCATTCCGCGCTTATTCAGTTCTTGAATTGCCTGAGCGCGGAATCGTGTGCTGTAGAGAATTCCGCGCTTATTCAGTTCTTGAATTGCCTCAGCGCGGAATGGTGTGCTGTAGAAAATTCCGCTAGGAGACAGGAGAGGGCTTCACTGCAATGAGCGTTTGTTCAATTTTCGTCGTAATTTGCTGATTTCTTCCTCTTAACTAAATTTAATGAGAAATATAAGGACGCCAACGTTTTCAGCGGCAGATTACAGATAGGTTTCATGTGTTAAATATTCCTAAAGGTCAATTTTGAAAATTAGATTGGACATAGGGGGGGCCAACTTAACGAAGGTCACTGATTGGACGAATCGTGTCGTTAAACGAACATTTTTCAAGTGTGAGAATTTTGGTTGAAAAAACGTCCAAAATTGACTTTAAAAGCCTAAAAACCACAAAAATAAGTAAATTCGATTGGAAAACAACAAATTAAAAACTTGTATTGCTTTTCGTATTCCGCGCTTATTCAGTTCCAACTTTTGTCCAAATTCCGCGCTAATTCAGTTCCAAATTTTAACAAATTCCGCGCTTATTCAGTTGCCAATGTTGGCATTCCGCGCTAATTCAACAATTGAATTCAAAATTCCGCGCTTATTCATTCCGCGCCAGTTCAATTTACTGAAATAACGGGTCTGTAAAAAAAATTAATTCCGCGCCAATTCATTTCGCGCCAGTTATGAATCCCCCAAAAATATATTAATCTTGCTATTTCAGTTGCTTGTTATGTATATACTGCTATTCATGTCAAATAATTTGAAGACAAAAAGACATATTTATACTAAAATACTTGACTTTTCATTCAAGTGTGTTTTAAAGGTGAAAAAACAACAACTTTGCAAACCAACAGGATTGGATGTCCTCTTGTGACTTTACTTTCAAGTCAAGGTACTTTTCAAGTCACTTTGTTAAACAGAGTGTACCTAAACTTGTTGACCAGGTAAGTCATTATCGACAAAGTAATAAATTTGACTTGGAAAATTCCCTGTCAAGCTATGAGAAAGTATTCATTATGTCATCTATAATTGTATAATCAATAATTCAAATCCTATTTTATACTTTAGACCAAATTCAAATATTTAGGACACAAGTGGCTAAGAAACTGATGTTGCTTCTCTTGAGCAAAACATTCTCTTTACCAATTAAGCTGTGATGAGCAGTCTGCAAAGTATGGTAATTATTGTTTGTTTATTAGGTGAAATAAATAAAATAGAATCATTTCTGTTAGCTTTATGTGGTTAATTGCAGTGGCTTGACAGCAATAAATTGTGTTGAGAATTAAATAGATTCTATTTTATTAGATCAGAACACACACATTAGTTTGACAATACTGTTAGGTTATTGGGATTTTAATATTCTTAAATATTCAAATTTGCTATTTGGTGCATGTGTATATGTTCAAAATAACTAATAATAAATTTTTGAAGCTCTTAAATAAAGCTAATTTTTATTTTTCTCTTCCTATGACCTTTAACAACTGCAATTGTATTGATTAGTGATTTCATTTGAAAGAATTAAGACTGAAAATCCAATCAGATCTAAGTTTAAAGCCGGATACCTGTGTGGAAAAGTGTACTCCCAGTCCCATCAGCACTCAAAATCTTATTAGATTACTTTATCTCCCATTATTTTTTTCGTTTATTGGTTGGCAGACAGCATGTCAGGCCAAATAAGAGACTTGCCAATTAAATTATTGTTTATTTCTTTTGACACTTACCTGTGTAATTATTCATCATAACCCCTCGACACTTTATTTAAGTCAGTTTAGAGCTTAAGTCTTTGTAAGCATCTCGACTGTGTTTATTTGTCAATACTCTGTAATAAACCCGGATCGCAGCAACAACCACGATAAACGAAGTCGAGGCCCCACTATGTAGATCCAACTCTGGAGAACGTGTACTATACCATGCAGACTTCCGACTAACTGGAGCTGTTCCGTCACACAAAGTGTTTCTAACTTTGGACTTCGTAATAGTGGAGAACGTTTCAAAATCGCAAATCAAAGTTCTTAGATTTAATGTTGTGAGAGAATGCAGAATTGAAGATTATTATTATCATTAGTCATTAGTTTGATATTTGTAGTTTTAATTATTGTGTCCTTAGCCAATAGTCGGCGCTATGTACCCACAGTTCAGATTTGTTTATGTTTATGTTCGACTCAAGTTCAGGTTTGGGCTTGACTCAAGTTTTAGTTTTAGTTTTGGTTCTGCCTCCAAATGTAGAAGTAATGTACAATAAATCAGCTCTAAAAACAAGTGGTTTTTACTTAAAAACACTCAACAAATGTAACTCTAAATTCATTCACAAACTACCACATTGAAATTAAAGCGGTTTTTTGCAGTAGGACAGGCCCAAGGCAAAGAAGCAGTGTAGAAGCCGACCAATGAACCGAGGATGGAGGTGGTAGTAAAAAAACCACTCGAGGCTTTTCAGCTTCACTGTTTCTCTCTATTGCTACAAGTTTATAAAATGAAACATGGATCCCACGGTGGGAAGTGTTGCCCCTAGCATCTCAAAACAGATTTAACTCATATCTTTTTCAAAAAAAATGTGACTGTTGCGCGGCCACTGCAACACTTAACCCACATGGCCCAGTCCAACCCCATCTCGCCAGGGGTTTATGACTTGGATCCATTCAAGGTACAACGGATTATGGAGTCAGATAGCAGCGACAGCGATGAACGTTCAACTAGAAAACAAGCTGAACGCCTACGAGACGCTCAGATAAACATTAACGACGCCAACAAAAGCCTAACAGCCATGAATGTGGTGAGTGCATAGTACGTCGCCAAGATTGAGAGTAGGAAAAATCTTGATTTAATTATCGTATTTTATAGATTTATTGTGATTTTTTTTTTAATTTTACGGTTGACGGTTGAGTTGTGAACCAGATGAAATCATATGTGGTCACTAATCCCAAACCCAATGGGAGAAGGTACTCTCGTACCCATGGTGCAAGAGTGGGCTATAAAAGCGCCAACAGCCCAGGATTATTTAGAAACAGCTCTGGTTTAACACCTGGCTGTTCTCCATTCTCGTTCACCATAGCGATGCTTAGGGACTTGGCCGGTGTGTCAGTCCCAGTACCATGAGCAATCCATGGGCAAAATGAACAGCTGCACAACCGGTTAACCCTAACTTCATGTGCCGCGTGTGGTCGCAGGTCTGCTGCAGCAATGGAGTGGTAGCAGTAGGAGGTATGAGATTCTGACCCCTAGACACTGAATAAAGGCCTTACAACCATTAACAGTCTCTTGCACTCAATTCAATGAACGTGTCGTGCGTCCAGCGCGGTTTGGGCATTCCCGTGCCCGAATGGCGTCCGTCCACTCTCACAACAGTATTAGGAAAATATTTTTACCAATCCGAGTGGTGCGAGTATTATTCTACTTGCTCATCAGCAATGAACACATTAATTTATATTGCTTTTGTTTATGTTTTGGGAATCCTACCTGTCCCATTATTGCTTTGATGTAATAAAAGTTTAAAGGACCAAAAAGTGTCACAGCAATTCTAATTTTATATATTTTCCACACAGTTTCTACTGTATGTGTTATCGATGTCAAGAATGGGGACACACGTCGTATAATTGTCCACAACCAGATACACGAAAAAAAGGTATTATGTACATTTCTATCTAAATTTCCTAGCACCGGATTTTCGATTATTGACGTGCACGTTACGTCGCACCTGCGTTACTGTTCTGGGGCATGTCGCACCTACGTCCCCCTTATTGTGGGTATATAACCCAACAGTGAAGATGAAATCACAGTAAATAAATTTGTAACCGGTGATTATTTTGATCTAAATGAATTATTTGATCATGTGTTAATGTAAAGTGTCATTACTATTAATCATTGTTACATTCATTAGTTAACTTATTTATGTTTTCATTATTCCTGTTATTTTTTTGAATTCACACTATGGATTTGTTTTATAATCAGTTTGTGAATAATTTCATGTCAGATGTGACATATGATTTGTTCTTGTTTGTTTTGGCCACTTGGCTGTATGACTCCGTCAATAAAAGATGGCTGCTAATTTCCTTAGCAAAGTTTTGCCAAAGTTTATAATTTGGACTCACCATTTATTTTTCTTAACACCCAACACAACTACTATATGTCATTTCCATATCACACAACAGATGTTAAGAAAATCAAAACTGTTTAAATGACGGGTTGCTGTCTTAAGTCGGCTTCTGCCAAATCAAATAAGCTGTTTTCACTATTTACAGTAGTAATGCAGAAATCAATATTCTACATGCAATCAATTTTTTACTGCGAATTTTATTTACTTTAGAAGTATTTTTGAAATCTGTTTTAAATTCGACTATTGCAGTCACAGATGCGTGGATTGACAGATTTTTTCCAGGTTTTAAATGTTTCGGATAAACGTCACCGCACCTGCACCATATCTTTGGGCATACCTTCCGCAAGTTTGCTATCTTAATGTGTAAGCATATAGGTGATTTTTCATCCATATTTGGTCTTTTCTTTTGCCAGGACGTAGTTCCCTAGTATTTATTTCTTATTATAATTATTATATTTTCCTTTTAGGCATTTTTTTTATTTGGCCTGCATAGTGCCATAATGTTATTCTTTGTTTACCTGCTGCACCCAAACAACCTCTATTCATATAGTGACAAAACTTGCTACTAGAGGAACAGTTTTTATTATAAAAATCTAAATTAGAGTATTACATATAGGATATTAATTTTGATATTTAGTAGAGGCCCCACATCTAGCAACCGCGACAATACGTTACAATACGTTCCCAAAAAAATGGTCTTTCATCAAAAAACCAGTAAGGTTAGATTCGCGGGGGAATTAAACCTAAAATATACGTTGTCAGAGTTTCAAAAGTCGAGGTAGATTACACGCCCCATTTAGTATTTGCTAAGTATTTTCCTAAGTATTTTGCTAAGTGCTGCAAGAAATGCTACATTCTTCCAGCTGGATGGGACTTTTAAGATAATATCCATCTTTGTTGAGAAAAGTGAAAAGTGGTTATGCACTTATTGTCCTATTTGAACTGATGACAAGCAAAACAACGACAGCATTCTAGACTGTTGCCGCATGCCAAAAGTCTGAACAAAATGCAGAATCTCGAAGCAGCGATCACTACAAACATCAGATTTTTTCCAAGTTCCAGATGGGTGGTGGATCAGTTATAGTGATGTGGGCCTTTGGGGTTAATACCACAACTGATTTAGCATTAATAACTCAATGACTCTTTCACTATTGCCAGGTATTGGGGAAGAAAGTATAGCAAATGGGGCTGGCAGTTGAGTACAAGAGTGTGCTGGTTGATGCAGGGATTGTAGGGTCGAGACGATCAGGACAGTTGTTGGTAAGACATTTTCTAGAGTTAACCCTTCCAACCCTAAGATGGGTCTTTTTGTGACACCAGTTTTAAAAAATCATTAGTTTTGTGTGAAATAATTTTTTCTAAGCTAAAATGGCACATCGAAACCAAATTAAATGCTAGAAAACACACCGCACACAGACCGCATTAGTGTTTAGTTTAGCGAAAAAATGATAATTTTAATTTAGAACGAACAAAATTATAAACAGGCTGCCTCAGGAATGGAGGTGAGAATTCAAAAATCTACATATTAATTATTGAATACTTGTATATCCGAATTGCAATCAGAATATCCAGCCTCTAACCAACTATCAACCATCAATTCGTAAATGCTGCACTCTTAAAGGCAGTCTTACAATACCAAACGTGATAATGGTATAATAAATATGAGATTGACTGGAATGATGCACAAAAATGGCAATTCAAACTACCAGAGCTCTCATTCAGATCCACTGACACACACCAAGCTGTCAGTTTCCCCAGGGGTGACCACGAGGAGGTAGAGAGTTGGATTTTACACCTCTGAAGAAAAGCCACGAGCACAAACCAATCATTTATAATATAAAAAAAATTACTTTAAATTGAATTGGACTTGTAACCAGATATCGATTTTTAGAGATTTTCACACGGTTAAACAAAATGCATTTTTTTTTATATGAAACTGGAAATGAATATAAGTTTTGTTCACAATACGACGGAAAATATAAGTTTACGTTTATCGCCCAAAATGGCATTTTTCCGCCCAAAAATACCGTAAACACTCGTGAAATTAATTGATTACTTATGAATTTTTGTCACCAAACTGTGGTTTGTCCTCCATTTCATGTCATGTTTGATGTCAGTTCACGTAACTTAACTCGGCAATATCGCATGAAAATTGTTATGCGCAGGTACCACTGAAAAATATAAAACTGAAAATGAGTCTCAATGAAGTTCTTAAATTGAGGTAAAATGTTACCCATTCCGTGAGAAATAACCTTCGCACCGGCATTGAAACGTAGGCAGGAACGAAGAAACAAACGTGTTTGCTTTTGTCTCCACTCACAATGGTTCTGGATACGGGGTCCACACGCGAAAAACACGGATTGCTGACCTAGACAGAACAAATCTCTACGAAAATCTCGCGGTAAATTCGAATTCATATTTGAATCAATTGAATGACATATGTCAGGGATGACAAAAGTAATGTTTACAATTTGAAAAATGAAAATCTTAACAATTGCTTTATGTATTAATTCGTGGGATTTTGTGAAAATGAGGATGTTAACATGTGCAAGCTCTGATTGGCTGTCAGAGCTGGACCGGGAACAAATTTATAGCGAGAAATCTTGATAAATCGGGCCAATTAAATTTTAAAGTTATATTTCTGGCACTGGAATGAGAACACAAATGACACTTAAATTGTTTTTCTGCGGTAAGTGTTCGCGTATGTATTTTAAATGTGTTGTTCCAAATACGAATAACGTGAACACGAATAATCACACAGATTGCAACTGTAATCTTCAGAATTGCTCCCCAAAAGTCGAAAAAGTACATAAAACATTGAAAAATTAAGAAGAGAGAACGAAAAACGACGCAGTGAAAAAAAAATCTATCCATAGCTTATAAGTGGTGTGGGACATCTGGTATTAATATTTTTTATCTTTGATTGAGAAATTAGACAAAGCCTTAAGATAGCAACGTTTATTGGACTGTTGTTTGCAACTAAAGAATTAAAGACATGGTTTTTCATCCGTATGTTTTGTTGAATGTTTTTTCAAGCTAACATTAGTTTTACAAGAATAAGCACACAAATGGCACTTGAACAGATTTTTACCAGTATGGGTTGTAAGATGTGTTTTTAAATTTCCACTTTGAGTGCAAGAATAAGCACACAAATGGCAGTTGAACCGTTTTTCTCCAGTAAGGGTTGCTAAATGTCTTTTTAAACACCCACTAGTGCTGCACAAATAAGCACACAAATGGCACTTGAACGGTTTTTCTCCAGTATGGGTTGTAAGATGTGTTTTTAAATTTCCACTTTGAGTGCAGGAATAATCACACAAATGACACTTGAACGGTTTTTCTCCAGTATGGGTTGTAAGATGTGTTTTTAAATTCCCATTTTGAGTGCAAGAATAAGCACACAAATGGCAGTTGAACCGTTTTTCTCCAGTATGGGTTGTAAGATGTGTTTTTAAATTTCCATTTTGAGTGCAGGAATAATCACACAAATGGCAGTTGAACCATTTGTCTCCAGTATGGGTTGCTAAATGTCTTTTTAAACACCCACTAGTGCTGCACGAATAATCACACAAATGGCACTTGAACGGTTTTTCTCCAGTATGGGTTGTAAGATGTGTTTTTAAATTTCCACTTTGAGTGCAAGAATAAGCACACAAATGGCAGTTGAACCGTTTTTCTCCAGTAAGGGTTGCTAAATGTCTTTTTAAACACCCACTAGTGCTGCACGAATAATCACACAAATGGCACTTGAACGGTTTTTCTCCAGTATGGGTTGTAAGATGTGTTTTTAAATTTCCACTTTGAGTGCAGGAATAATCACACAAATGACACTTGAACGGTTTTTCTCCAGTATGGGTTGTAAGATGTGTTTTTAAATTCCCATTTTGAGTGCAGGAATAATCACACAAATGACACTTGAACGGTTTTTCTCCAGTATGGGTTGTAAGATGTGTTTTTAAATTCCCATTTTGAGTGCAAGAATAAGCACACAAATGGCAGTTGAACCGTTTTTCTCCAGTATGGGTTGTAAGATGTGTTTTTAAATTTCCATTTTGAGTGCAGGAATAATCACACAAATGGCAGTTGAACCATTTGTCTCCAGTATGGGTTGCTAAATGTCTTTTTAAACTCCCACTAGTGCTGCAGGAATAAGCACACAAATGGCACTTGAACGGTTTTTCTCCAGTATGGGTTGTAAGATGTGTTTTTAAATTTCCACTTTGAGTGCAGGAATAATCACACAAATGGCACTTGAACGGTTTTTCTCCAGTATGGGTTGTAAGATGTGTTTTTAAATTTCCACTTTGAGTGCAAGAATAAGCACACAAATGGCAGTTGAACCGTTTTTCTCCAGTAAGGGTTGCTAAATGTCTTTTTAAACACCCACTAGTGCTGCACGAATAATCACACAAATGGCACTTGAACGGTTTTTCTCCAGTATGGGTTGTAAGATGTGTTTTTAAATTTCCACTTTGAGTGCAAGAATAAGCACACAAATGGCAGTTGAACCGTTTTTCTCCAGTATGGGTTGTAAGATGTGTTTTTAAATTTCCATTTTGAGTGCAGGAATAATCACACAAATGGCAGTTGAACCATTTGTCTCCAGTATGGGTTGCTAAATGTCTTTTTAAACTCCCACTAGTGCTGCAGGAATAAGCACACAAATGGCACTTGAACGGTTTTTCTCCAGTATGGGTTGTAAGATGTGTTTTTAAATTCGCATTTTGAGTGCAAGAATAAGCACAAAAATGGCACTTGAACGGTTTTTCTCCAGTGTGAATTCGCATGTGAACAGCCAGTGTTTGTTTAGACCTATATGAAAGTGAACATATTTGACATTTGAAAGGCTTTTCACCAGTGTGTTTAAGCATGTGTGTTTCCAAAAGCGAATAAGTTGAACACGTATAATCACACAGATTGCAACTGTAATCCGGATGTTTTCTCTTCATTTTTGATTTATAAGCTATCGACCGAAATGAACAAACAATAGTGTTAGTGCTGCTACACAGTCACAACGAATTAAGTTGGAATAAGTTTAGTGGCTCCTTAAGTAGTCGATTTTATTCTACGTCGCTTAGGTGTATCTAAACGAACGCATTGACGACGTCGCATGGTTTGCGTCATTTAATTAATATGTCGTCGTTACGTTCATTTCTTGACCATCCGTGATGATTTCAAACGTTCTTTGCTCCAATACGTCAAATACACGGCATTTACGCATTTACGCATTTACGCGACTGGCTAATTACATTGATCGCACGTGTTTAGAGACTGCAAGATGGAATTGCTGCGACACATTTATTGCAATAACTGTCGGCTAGCGAAGTCCACACGAGCATCTCATCAGTCTGTACCGGACTGCATCCATTGGAGGAGCTCGAGAAGTTTTGACTATTATTGACGCTGATCGTGGTATTTTCGCAGGATTGATTTTACTTTTCTTTGTCTTATTTTGTTTGATATTGAAAACTATCATTATTTTTCTCTCTAGCTTGTTATTTCTTATAAGGTGCATGATGCTAAATTTTATCATGAGGCATCATGCAGGTGCTATCATTATTTAACTACTGGTACTGTATGTTAAATAAATAAAAGTTATGCTTTTACTCAATTAATTATTCTAATTATTCTAACTTTTATAAGTTTATTTCTAGAATATTCCAACAATTAATCACCTTATATTTAGACAATTAAGCTTCCACGCAGCACATTGGTATTGGAAAATAATATTTATTCCCCCACACGTCCAACGACGCGTCCGACAACGGCGTGACCGATAACTCCGCACCAGTGCAATGTCTGTTCAACCAGGAAGATCCAACGCGATAATAGTGACGAACGTCAAAAACGCAGGGGGGGGGGGGGGGGAGGGAGGACTGAAATCGACAAAAGTTGCAGAAATCACCACGCTGCTAACGATGACCGTGCGAATAGGAAGCGCCATTACCATTCCTGAATATTATTTCTGCTCACAAAGAGAGATGATCTGATGACATGACATGATGACACGATCTTATCACCTAACCTCATTCTTCCAAAGGTCTAGCTAGCACTTGCTATCGAGCAACTTTGACACAATTATACAGATATTTTGCAACATTATGACGAACCGAACGAATACGAGGTCAAGCTGGCGATGATTAATTTCTGGAGACAGCATTTTATCGATTATGTTATAACCATATACATAATTTTTTTACATTCTTCTAATTTTAGAAGCAGTCTAAAACGCCACTGAATACAATAACAAACAAAATGAAAGAGCTTGAAACAACAGAAGAGACTCTTTTGAAAACAGACTTTGAACCAGAAGAGATGCAGAAAGATGAGGGGATTCTGATGGTGCAGTGCTCAATTAGTACAGAGAGCACCATTAGGTCGTAGGAATGATATCTGTGCGGTCAGGTTGCTACCAGCTTTGAAAATAGACTGGGAATCCAGCCTGTAACTTTTAATTTTTAAATTTACGCATTTCTTTCTTCTTCCAAAAAGTGTTCATCTAAGTTTTGGTTTTTTATACAAAGGTTATGCCAAGTTGGCATTGAGATAAAGAGTATATCAAATCAATATCATAATCGGTTTAGTGTTACTAATTTTTATATCTTATGATATTTTTATATTATTTGATTTTGGAAGTGTTTACAAGTGTTGAAACTTTGTGTTTTGATAACTTTTACAATAGTATTTTATGTCACCATGTACTCAATCCAACCCAATAAATCTTTGTTGTTAATTCTTAAGTTTTTTTTTTCTTACTACAAAATCCTGGAAATTCAGAAAATCCGACAGCTAGTTGTCGCCAAGGAAAGCCGACTGCTAAAACAAAAAAACCATCAACAACATGCAGCAGCGAAGAAGAATCAACTTCTTTCCCTCCATGGTTTTAACAGGCTCATGCACTGTCGTTGAGTAACATGGCCAGATCAGAAGTGATTATTTGTGACGGAATTTCCCATGAAAAAGACTGAATTACAGTCACTATTTCCTCATGGAAGGAGGAAGTGAAGTCCCGCCTGTTGTCAAATAATACCGTCGTTTGCTAGTAAATTATTTATCTTACATGAGTTGTTCTTATAGCTTAACTCGCTTACTTGTACCATTTTCCACCTTTGGGCATGAATGTGCATGTTAATCCAGTCAGCATAAATTACCCCTCTAATATTTGTATAGATGTCATGTATGTTCACCATATATGAGAATAATCCTGTCATGCACTGGAACAAGCAGTCAACGTCATCCTTCCGAAATGTCGCCTTCCCTATGACGATAAGATCGAAGTGACATGCCCCTTTTGCAACGGGGGCGGCTGGGTTGTCGGAATTGTGCAGGGAAGTCACGCCATGATATGTCCAAACTGCGCTGGATGGAAAATCAGAGAGAAGATCACTCCATGGAACGATAACATCTTGCCGTTTGTAGTGAAAGGGATCGCACGACCCGAGCCCCGAGTCTGGTCAACCTGCGACCCATGTCAGGTCATTCATTCGCAGTTAGGAGAAGTCATACTGGTGGACCCGAGGTTTATTGTCGACGACCACAACCCCGGTGGATACAGCGTAACCACGTGGACGCAAGACGAAGTCCGCACACTTGCCGAGTTAAGCTTGAATGCTACTGTGCACTACCACAAGAAAAAATAGTTTGATGTTTGTTTTATTGTTTCTGTTCTTCTAATTATTAAAATGATGTAATTTTATTTGTATTTTTCAATAAAATGTGTTTTTCACTTGTAAGTGTGGAGTTTTGGGGTTTCGACAGGCGACAACGGTCGCCAGAGGGCGGGCGGACATACGCGAATATGTCCGATAGACGTTTTGGGGGTAAACAGCCAATTGGGGGCTGTTCCTTGTGGTCAGCCAATCAGGGCTGACCAGTCTCATATTTAAATGTAATAATTTGTAATAAAGATCACTTTGAATTTAACAAGCTAGTGTGTGCGTCGCGGACCAGCGGGTCCGCCATTTTGTTTATTTGGAGTCAGCTTTAATAAGTTTACATCAGAAGTGGGACAGACGAATTCGATGCGACGATAAAGTAGACGAAAGTAGACGAAAGTAGAAGGCGATTGTTTTCGGCGGCAGAAGCGAAATTCGGGTAGCAAATAGCGCGTGGACGGTTCGGGAATCAAGAGACGATTCGCTGGGATAAACACGTGTTACGAGGGTTAGCCGAATTACGAAGAAGAAATGGCCGAGATCAAAGCAGTCGTAGAGAAGATCGAGCGTGGAGAATTTCCAAGCGGAGTTGAGTGGGAGATGTTAAGAGTAAAAGATCTGAAACCACTATTAGCAGAGCGGAACATTGCATCGCCGAGGATAAAATGCAAAATGTTGACCGCATTACGAGCAGCTGTAGCTACGGAACTAGAGATCGTAGACGAAGAAGACGACGAAGAAGAAGAAGAGAAAGACGAAGAGAAAGTAGAAGACAACGATCCGGAGATAGAAGAAAACCCACCGGTACAAGCGATGACGAACGGCGGATTTAGTGCGGATCAAGTACAAGAGATGATGAAGCAAATGATGGCGACGATGCTAGCGATGCAGACGAAACCAGAGGCGCCAAAAGAGCCGAAGGAAGTGAAAAACGCGCCGAAACTGCCACGATTTTCGGGAGACCAGAACGAGTTGCGGACAACGACGCAGTGGTTAGCGGACGTTCACGAATACGCGAAAGAATACAAGTGGACGAACGCAACCAAAGTAACGACGGCGGCGGCGGCGTTGGATGGTCCGGCGAAGGTATGGCACGAAAATTCCGGAACGACGATACGGAAATTTGACGCGTGGGAGGCCGAGTTGAAGAAGAATTTTCCGGATCAACGACTAACATACGACGAGAAAGAAAGGTTGATTCGGGCACCGCAGAAGAACGACGAGACGGCCGAAACCTATTTACGACGGAAATGGGCCACGTGCGAAAAGTTGGGAATGACGATCGGGGACGCACAGGAATATTTGTTAGACGGGCTAAAACTCAAGACCGCCACGGCGCCAATGTATTTTCTCCAGTACCAACATATCACCGAAATCGTCCGAACGATGCGAAGCGTGGAAGCGCGGACCAAAGTCGCGATCGTCGAAACAAAAGTGAAGACATCTACAGCGAAGCCAACCGGGAACGCGATGATCAAGTGTTACAAATGCGGCAAGAAGGGGCACCGAAAGGAGGACTGTCCAAACGAGTTGAAGTGTTTTAAATGTCACGAGTCAGGGCATTTATCGAACGCGTGCCCAAACGGGACAAAATGTTTTAATTGTAGCGGATTTGGGCACATGGCGAACACGTGCCCAGAGCCAAAGAAAGAGCGGAAGCAGCCATCGAAGGACAAGTTGGACGTTAAGACGAAGAAGATTTACAAGATCGAAGCCGAGGAGATGCAGCCAGAATTCGAGACCATGATGTGGGTCGATGGAAAGAAATGCAGCGCGGGAATCGATACGCAAAGCGCCGTGTGTCTAATTAGTAAGACGTTTGCGAAACGTACGAAAATCGAGGAGCCGGACTACGAATTCGTGATCGAGGGATTTAATCAAGACGCAAGTCGCTACCGCGGGCGAACGAGATGTGATGTAGAAAGCGCAAACGTGAAATTGGCGGATGTCGAGTTCTACGTGGTCGACGACGCCAGGATGCCGACGGAAGTCTGGATAGGGAAGCCATTCTTGAAACACCCAACGATCACGATGCAGTCCGATGGAGGATACGTAACGTTCAGACCGAGGGAAGGGATGCAAGACGAAGCAGGAATTACCAGAATCAAGCCGAAAATCACTGCAGCAAAGCCGCGAGCGCTCGTGATCGACGAGAACAAAGTGGTGCCAGCCCACTCGATAAGTTTGGTGACGGTACGAGCGAAGAATCAATCAGACGGGTTGTTTTACGTAGAAAACGAACGCGCGGTGACGGATCGATTAGAAGTACCGGAAGGCTTGATCGAAGTAAAGAACGAGCGGGCAATAATGCCAATAATCAACGATGGACCGGAAGAAGTACGAGTCACACGAGGTCGAAAGCTTGGACACGTTGAAATCACCGAAGAAGAACCGTCGTTGCACCAAGTACAAGTCAAGAAAGTCGCGACGACCGAGGCGAGTCCGAGGATGCGAATAACGGCCGACGAAATTAATTTGGGCAAATCGGTGACGCCAGAAGAGACGGAAATTGTGCTGACGATGATCAACGACGAATTTCGAGACTGCTTCGCTACGAGTTTGGAGGAGGTCGGATGTTTCCCAGATCTCAAGATGGAAATCGAAGTTACAACGACAAGGCCAACGAATTTGCGGCGATACCAGTATTCGGCGGCGCAACAGAAAGAAATCGACAAAATGGTCGCCGAGTTGGAAGGAGCAGGATTCGTGACGCGATCAAAGAGTCCATTCAACAGTCCGATCGTGATGGTGCGCAAGAAAACTGGCGAATGGAGAATTTGTATTGATTTCAGGTCGCTCAACGAAATAACGGTGAAGGAACACTTTCCGTGCCCCAGGATGGATGAGTTACTCGACGGGACGCACGAATGGCGAGTCTTCCTAGTGTTCGATTTGGCGTCGGGTTACTACCAGATCGAATTAACGGCCGGAGCGCAAGAGAAGACAGCATTTTCGACAATGAACGGCAAATACCAGTTTGTACGGATGCCGTTTGGGTTGATAAACGCGCCGTTTGTTTTCAATCGAGTGATGGAGTTGGCGTTCGGACATTTGCCATACGAAGTACTGCGCAGATATATGGACGATCTTCTATCGGGTGCGAAAACGAACGCGGAGTTAATCGAGAAGATGCGAAAGATCTTAATCGAGGTGAGAAGATCGAAGCTCACGTTGAAGTTGAGCAAGTGCCACTTCCTCTGCGAAGAAGTACAGTTTCTCGGGCTACGACTGACGAAAGACGGCCTGCGACCAGGATTCGAGAAGACAAGCGCGATCAAGAATTTTGCGAAGCCAAAAGACGTACGAGGCGTAAGGAGCTTTTTGGGATTGTGTGGGTATTTCCGACGATTCATCGCAGGATATGCGACAAAAACGAGAGCGCTGACGAAATTAACTCGCAAGAACGAAACGTTTGTGTGGACGACTGAGTGTGAAGCGGCGTTTCAGGGGTTAATTGGAGAATTGATTGCGGAGCCCGTGTTGAAGATCTACGATAACACACGACCGTGCGAGGTGCATACGGACGCATCACAAGACGGGATCGGAGCAGTGTTGATGCAGCGAGGCGAAGGAAACGATCTGCACCCGATTATCTACGCGAGTAGAACGACGACCGAATGCGAGAAGCGATATCATTCAACGGAGCTCGAGTTGATGGCGGTAGTTTGGGCAGTATTGAAATTTCGGATGTATTTGTACGGCTCAGAGTTTACGGTGGTGACAGATTGCGAGGCGGTACGGTACGGGTTGAAGAAACGGGAGTTGACGCCACGAATCGGGAGATGGGTGTTGGCGCTTTCGGAATATAATTTCAAAGCAATACATCGACCAGGATTACTCATGGGCCACGTCGACGCCCTGAGTAGGAACGCGGAACCAGCGAGCGGCGAGGAAACGGAGATGGAACGACGGTTCAAAGTTAACCAAATTAAATTTACAGAAGGCGACTGGCTCGTGGCTGCGCAGGAAAGCGATCCCGAGTGTAAAGAGTTGAAGGACGCGCTGTTGATAGAAGATAAAAGTTTATTGAACGAACGAATGCAGCACAAGAGCCGAGGATACAGAATCAAGAAGGGACACGTTTATTTCGAATTGACGGCAAATGGACGGCGAAGGGATGTATTGTATTTGCCCAAGATGATGCGGAGACAGATCACGAACGAAGTACATATTGGACACGCGCATCCAGGAGTCGACGCAACAATTGAGGCGATTCGGAAGAGGTTTTGGTTCCCCAGGATGCGAAGTTACGTAAAGGCAGCCGTAGGAACGTGTGTCGAGTGTTTGATGAGGAAGGAACCAGGAGGAAAACGGGCCGGCGAGTTGAATATTATCAAGAGACAAAGGGTGCCATTCCACACTGTTCACCTGGATCATGTGGGCCCCTTTCCGAAGAGCGGCATTGGGTATCGACACATTCTGGTGGCGGTATGCAATTTTTCGAAATTGGTCTTTCTGATGCCAGTGAAATCAACGAACGCAACGACTACGTGCAAAGAGATTCGGAAGCTGTGTGCACGAATGTGGATCCCGACGCGGATTATTACAGATCGAGGAACTGCGTTCACCAACGCATTATTTGCAGAGATGTGCACGGAACTCGAGATTCGACACGTGCTGACTTCGACAGAAAATCCGAGAGCGAACGGACAAGTGGAAAGGATGAACCGAACGATAGTTCCAATGTTGGCGAGCCAAACGACGAAGGACGACGGGAGCGATTGGAGCAAAGGGATTGACAAGGTTGAAATCGCGATCAACTCAAGAATCAACCAATCGACCAAGAAAACACCATTGGAGGTGTTGTATGGATTCCAGCCGAGGACGATCATCGAGCCAAGATTATCAGCGATAGTAGTCGAGGAAAACGATGAAAACGAGACGGAAATCGAGGACGTAAGGAACGAAGCGTACGAAACACTTACAGAAAACCAGATCAAGCAGAAAAAGGCGTTCGATAGACATCGAGGACCAAGTCGGACATACGAGGTCGGAGATGTGGTCGTCGTACGAAGGAAAGCGATCGCAATACAAGGCAAAGCGGGAAAACTCAGTAATCTGTACCGGGGACCTTTGCGAGTAAGTCGGCGGATTTCGAGCACGGTGTACGAGGTTACGAGTCTTGAAAACCCGCCTCGATACAAAACGACCGCACCAATCGACCAGATGAAGAAGTGGACATTCGAGGACGACGCAGCATCGGGAGCCGAAGACGAGTTAACAGGTGTCGGCGGGGGCGCCGACATTTAGTCGGATGACCGAGTGTGGAGTTTTGGGGTTTCGACAGGCGACAACGGTCGCCAGAGGGCGGGCGGACATACGCGAATATGTCCGATAGACGTTTTGGGGGTAAACAGCCAATTGGGGGCTGTTCCTTGTGGTCAGCCAATCAGGGCTGACCAGTCTCATATTTAAATGTAATAATTTGTAATAAAGATCACTTTGAATTTAACAAGCTAGTGTGTGCGTCGCGGACCAGCGGGTCCGCCATTTTGTTTATTTGGAGTCAGCTTTAATAAGTTTACATAAGATAAAGTTTTATTTTGTTTTCATTTGTAAGATAAAGTTTTATTTTGTTTTCCGTGGCCACCCAACCGTCCCGCTGGCCTCAATGGTGCCGATCGGAAGTTGAAGGAGTGCCGGTCGAAGCTTGTTCGCCTCACTTACTGAGGTTAGTCCCAAGGGAAGATTGTATTTTTCGCCTAAACCTTTTGGGGGTTTTATTGTTTGTAAAAGTGCATTTGGTGTCAAATTTGTGCTTCAAATTGTGCGGCAAATTATTTTGGGCGAGGATAAGTGCAATTTATTCAAGATCTTCAGGGCAATTGACCAACTATGGCATCCGACGAGAAACATGATGACTACGGTATAGGTCAATTAAGAAACTTGACGGAACTAATCACACCTCTTGGGCTGTTCAGGTGCAATTATTATTGGCTCAACAGGGCGTGTGGGATCACGTTACAGGTGAAGAAACAGTGCCTGCAGCAACGGCCACAGCAAAGGAAAAACGCGACTACAAGGTGCGCGAACACAAGGCCAGATCTACAACCTGCTTGAGTTGTGCGGAATCACAACAACTTGTGGCTGTGGCCCAAGCAACGTCTAACGGAGCGTGGGAGGCCATTAAGGCGGCCTATCAACCCACCACACGTGCCCGTAAAGGTAGACTAAGGTGTGAATTTCTCCAAATGAAATTAATGGAGAACGAAGAAATGATGTGCTTCTTGGCTCGGGTTGATAGGAAAGTGTTGGAAGTTAACAATGTGAAAGTCACCCCGACAGATGAAGAAGTGGTATTTCAGTACATGGATTTTCTCCCATAACAGTATGAAACTGTGAAACAAATCATGTATCATTGGGGAGATCCGGAATTTACGGTCGCCAATGTAAAGGACAGATTGTTGGGAGAATATAATCGCTTGTATGAATCTTCGGACAATTGTGGAGTACATGGCCAAGAATCAGTTGACAATGCAGGTGCCTTCTTTGGAAAAGGCAGATGGCAATGTGGCAAAAGCAGAAATGTGCCATCTTCTGCAAAGTCAACGAGGTGGCACCTCTGCACAGCTCGCAAAAGGTGGCACAAGAGGAAAAGGTCGAGGAAAGACCAAAAAGGCAAATATAGGGCAGGTGGAGTTCTTAAATTAAGGTAAAATGTTACCCATTCCGTGAGAAATAACCTTCGCACCGGCATTGAAACGTAGGCAGGAACGAAGAAACAAACGTGTTTGCTTTTGTCTCCACTCACAATGGTTCTGGATACGGGGTCCACACGCGAAAAACACGGATTGCTGACCTAGGCAGAACAAATCTCTACGAAAATCTCGCGGTAAATTCGAATTCATATTTGAATCAATTGAATGACATATGTCAGGGATGACAAAAGTAATGTTTACAATTTGAAAAATGAAAATCTTAACAAGTGCTTTATGTATTAATTCGTGGGATTTTGTGAAAATGAGGATGTTGACATGTGCAAGCTCTGATTGGCTGTCAGAGCTGGACCGGGAACAAATTTATAGCGAGAAATCTTGATAAATCGGGCCAATTAAATTTTAAAGTTATATTTCTGGCACTGGAATGAGAACACAAATGACACTTAAATTGTTTTTCTGCGGTAAGTGTTCGCGTATGTATTTTAAATGTGTTGTTCCAAATACGAATAACGTGAACACGAATAATCACACAGATTGCAACTGTAATCTTCAGAATTGCTCCCCAAAAGTCGAAAAAGTACATAAAACATTGAAAAATTAAGAAGAGAGAACGAAAAACGACGCAGTGAAAAAAAAATCTATCCATAGCTTATAAGTGGTGTGGGACATCTGGTATTAATATTTTTTATCTTTGATTGAGAAATTAGACAAAGCCTTAAGATAGCAACGTTTATTGGACTGTTGTTTGCAACTTGTGATGATTACAAATCAATAGTTGTCAATGTTCACCATAGATGGCGCTGTTTAACCAACGCGCGTATTTCAAACTCGGTTAAAAACTAAAAAGTGTGATAAATAATTATTTAGACACGGTGAATAAAATATAACTATTTTATTCGATATAAATTAAGTATTAATTACTTGATGATGTTGATTCTATCGAATCAATGTCCACTTTACTTACCTGTCGAAGGGAACCAATCGGACCCTTCCGGACCCCAACTGGGCCCATCTGGACATAGTCACATATTAGGTCCGGACTAGTGACCCACGAATCCGCCGATTCGTACGCTGATTGGCTGTCGCCAATCTAGTAGTTCTACAGAACTATATAAGCATCAGTTTTCCACTTCCCCAGGGCTTGGCTTGATAACTGTAAATGTCTGTAATTGAATTGTTGTTATCGTTTGATTTCACTTTCTTATCGACACATCAGGCCTCCTCAGCTCTCAATGGATATGTAGACTTACTATCTCGTTATTGCTTGTTGTAAGGCCCATCTGGGAAGGCTAACCTTGTAGACATGTTAACAACATGAAATGGCCCCGTAGTGTTAGCCAGCTGTTCTAAGGGACAGTAGGATTTCATACGGTGGCATAGTGTAGTGCTCATGTACGGGATTGACTAACCCGTTAAATAAATGTCAAACTATATGATCGGTGATAGTCGCATCTATCTGAGCGATTCCTCGGACGAGGGTCAGACGCTCTGCCAAGAGCGTGTGTGCGGGAGGTCCCACCCGAGCACGAAACAAACACGGACAAATGCTATTCCAGGGCGAATTGCGTATCATAGGTCCTTCCGTACTTTAGTGGTCGGTGAATGGCATATTTAAAGGCACACTACGCCGGGTTGGTAGCCCGTGAGAATTGTCCGTGAAGACATTTCGTTAAACAATTACTCAGGTATTGGTAATCCTGGAATTGGTAAATCCATAGGAATGTTTACCCGGTGGTTGGTACCACCGATAGCGATGTAAAGCGTACAAACAAATACTCGGCGCCTGATCACGAGATCTTGTCGTCGTAAGGCATGCTGGCGGATGGAGCCTCAACAACTCCCGCGACGGTCCTGTCGACTGTCGTGACTGTCCCCGCCCCATTAATATTTATACAACAATTCATTTGTTGTATTCCACTAATCACTTTGTATTTATTTGACCTGGAATATTCTACAGAATATTCCTTTCCATACGAAGGACTCTTCGTATTATTAGATATTCGAGCTGCGGACCAAATACGTCTCCGTAGCGATATTTGTGACGATGCCGCAAGTCAGCCGTATCCCTCTGGCTTCGCCCGGATCCTCAACCAGTTGATGCCGCCCGTTTACACGCGTCAAGAACCCATTTACTGTTATCCTTAATATTTAGTAATAAATATGTTAAGTCACACTAAAACTGTAAGTTATTTCTATTCGATCACATATTCATGTTTGTAAAGGCTTCCGTAGCTTATCTCGGTTAGGTTGTTGCTAAACTTAGCAACGTCTTGTATAAACCGAATTATCTATCTTAAAAGGACTAATAAATTGGCCCAAAAGTAGAATCGTCACAAGTGGAGGTTCTACCGAGATAGGCTGCCAAATTTTAAATAAAATTTGAAGTTTTGCATGTCTATGATGAATTCAAGTGGTGTAACGTTTATGGTGATTTTTGTGTGAAAAATAAATTTCGTTCGAGATTTATAAGTGTTTAATATATTTTATTCTGTTTTAGGACTTCTCGCAAGAAAAATAAGTGTAATACACTTTATTTCGATTTTCCGTCGGAGAAATTATGTGTTTTAACAAAACTAATAATTTCTACCGCGTGGTCAGGCCTAAAGGTCCAACCCCGAGAATAGGAGTCTTGCCCGAACTTGTTGAAGTTGGTTCCGCCCGGGTAACGTCATTTTGTCGTCGACAATCTGACAAAACCACGCGGTCGGGCCTAATTTTGAAAAGTTGACTTGTTGATGGAATTCTTAAAGAATTCTATCAATTTAATAGTTGTTTTAATTTCAGAATATTCTTTTATATGTATTTTGCTTGAGACTTCAAGTTAAACCTAAATTTATTTGCCTAAATAAAATAGAAAGAAAATTAACGCTTTTCGAAGGAATTAAAATTTATATTTTATTTCAAAGTGGGTTTACATTATTTTACAGACTTGATCTACATTAAAATGTTGGTTAAAAATCATGATCTCAAGTCATTGAAATCGAATTTTACGAATGGAATACCATTCGAATTTTAGCGAAGAAGAATTCTCGCTGTTTTGTTGCCAAGCAACCCGTGTTGTGCAGAAAAGCCGTCGATTCAAACGAATTGGCGCGTCTTTTGAAATTACGAGTTTTAAAACTTTAAAAAAAAAAAAAAAAAAAAAAAAAAAATTCCATAAAGGTGATCATTCATTTATTAATAAATGTGGTGATATTTTAAATATTTTGAAAAGTATCCATTTTGTTTGGTGACTACGTCATAACACTGGAATCTGTCAAGATTACGGTTCCACGAACTTGATGATTTCCACCAATCTAGGACGAGATTGGACTCTCGCGAGACTAGCGTTGATATTTGACCAATCAGAGAGGTGTATCGAAGTACCCTTACTTCCTTTCGAACTAGTGTGACCACTGCTTCGTTTGCGACCCTCCTGAACGTTTGCAACTTCATCGTTATCTCTCAGACTTAGGAAATTTTCTTAGTTTTAAGTTTAGTTATGACTAATAACCAGCATCACATGAACACCCGTGGTAAGGAAAGAACTTGTTTGACCGGTGGAATGAATCTATCCGGGTTTATACCTGTTCCTAATGGAATTGAAGAAGTGGGAAACCACGCGGTCCATAATGGCGTTTCAAATGAAACAGCCGGACCATCGGGAGAGAATAGAGCTCCACGTGAACCTACTCCGCCTGGAGAAGAGGAATGCATTCCTGAAGGTTCTCATTTAGGCCGAGGCGGTCTATTATTTTGTCAGGATCACGGTTTGAACCCAAACCAATTTAGATCTTTGACCGAAGTGTTAGATTTTATACACGCGCCTCGTGCTACGTCGGAGCAATCCCATTCCCCAGCCAGCCAAAGATTAAATAATTTTAGTCCCACTCCTTCGACGCCTATTTCTAGATATAGAAATAAAAATGCACAACCTCCTCGTCAAGATCAGTCGAATTTGACACCAGGAGATTTTAATCGTGCTTTTCAACAACGATTACGAGCGAATAACTTCGCTCGCAACCGACAAAGAGGATTTACAAATCCAGAAAACTTTGAGAATACGTTCAACAGAGCGAATTTGGGTCCGCCTAACATGGCCAACCCTAATCCAAGTTTTCCAAACGGATCAAATAGTTGTCCGAATCTCGCTGGAAATTTGAACCCAAATTCAGGTGTGACAAGAGGTCCAAACCGTCGTTTTGACCCAAACTCTAGATTTGCAAACAATTCTAGTCCAGCACCTAACATGCAAAGGGGTCACCCAGTTCCTCCGAACTCGAATAACCCAAATAATCCTTCTACTGGAACTCCAGGAAATTCAAATAACTATTTGAATCAGGGTGCGCCAGATAATTCGAACTATCGTCCGAATTTTGGTAATCAAGAAAATTCGAACAACCGCCCGAATTTTGACAATCCGGGTAATTCTAATAATCATTCGAATTATGGGAACCGAGGCAATTCGAATAACCATTCGAACTTTGGTAACCACAACAGGTCAAATCAAGGAGGGTCGAATAATTTCAACCCTAATAGTGGTGGCTCAAGTCAAAATAACTCGAGTCAACCAAAAAATAATGGCGGGTCGTCAAACGACAACTCGCGCCCCCCTAGTAGTTTTGGAATGACGGCTGATGACCTCGCGTCAATTGCCACAACCATGCACAAATTAATGCAGGCTGGAAAAAGTTCCGCCACTGTCCCTCAAACTAACAGTTTGAAACCCCCAGATATCCCTGTATTCTCAGGAAAAGCAGAAGAAAGCGAACGCTTTCTCAATATTGTAAAAAATGTCGCTTTTCTGCGAAACATGTCACTCGATGACATGCTTGTTAAAGGCGTTGCTGGTTATCTAACCGAGCAAGCGCATGGTTGGTTTCATGAACGAAGAGAAGATTTTATATCTTGGGAAGTATTTGAACAGGCGTTCAAAGAACGATTTGTAGCCACTCGACAAGAGCGGACGAACCAACTAACTAAGTTGAAACAACTGGAAACAGAAAGTCTTTACGACTTTATGCACAAATATTACCAGTTATGGATATTACAAGACAGTCTTGATGCAAAAGGGGCTGGTTGTCTTTTTATCGGGAGTGTAACTCCTGCTAATGATTTGCTTTTACATACGCAAGGCATAGCGGATTTACCTCTGACAGAGATTTATTCCGTTATAACGAAAAATAAAGGCTTGTACAGTCGTACAGCTAATGGAGCAAGGGAAAATATCTCCAATCCAGTTGTTTTCCCACCTCGGAAAACTGACACTCGTCCTCAGCCGAAGACAAATGCTAAATCTTTAACTTTGGATTCACAAGAACAACTTAATATTTGTGAAGAAGAGTTACCAGAGGAATGCGAGGCCGTCTATTTAATAAATGGAGTAGTAGATCAGACCAGACGTGGTCAATTAGTTTGTTACCACTGTAAGAAACCAGGACACATGCGTCGAGAATGTCCAGATTTAAAACCACGTGCAAAGTTCAACTCTGAAGAGTTGCCAAAACGAAGTACGCCAGATTCCCCGACTGTGGATCCTACTTCTAAACGTCCTAATAACAGATGGATAACTCAAGAAGTGTTGGATGCAACACTGGATGCTAAACTTGATGCGAAATTAAATACTTTTGAAAATAAGTTACAAACTTCGCTGACTAACTCATTGGCAGAAATGGTCAAGACTTTGATCAAGCCCGAATCTGCTGATTCAAGTGCGACTAGTTCAAAAAACTAGATCCGGGGGACGAAGGTTTATTCCATCCCCCAGAAGTGGCTAATGCTACGTCGGAATCTTTGTTTATGGATGTAGACACAACTTGTCTTGAAGTAGCCACTAGTCATAGTGGCGGAGTAGAGGAAAATCTGCAAGAAATGACAGAACAATTAAAAAATCTGACATTGTTTCCACACAAGTGCTACACGAAGAAATTCTGTAGACTCCGCCGACTCAACAGAGTCATAGGTGGTAATAATTTGCACAATATTACTTTGGGTAATAATAAAGATGATCCTCGAATGAAGATCACAATTGGTGGGCTCACCTACAACGCGCTCATGGATACAGGAGCATCTCAATGTTACATTGGGGAACAACTCTTGTCTGAAACTCAGGCTTTGCCAGAATTTTTGCAAGAAGCCCCTAGAAATATGTTGGTTAACGCTGTAGGCGTAGCACACAAGCCTGTCGGACAAATAACTTTGTGCGTGCAATGGGCTGATGAATTTACACCAATGAATTTCATCGTTTTAGCAAAACGAGTTTGTGGCTTGATACTTGGTCACAATTTCATGCGCAGACAGAAAATTAGTCCGCATCCACATTTACAAGAGTTCTCTTGTGCAGATAAACCTAATTGGTCCGCCCCTTATGAGTCGGAAGAAGCCAATTTGGCCCTCGCCCCGTTAAATCGAATTACTTTCGATTATTTAGGACTGTCGTCCATTCTCAACTCAATTGAGTTAACAGACACTCCTGTGTTGACTTGGGATGAAAAATTAGTTGAGGAGAGCGACTGCCCTCCGGAGCAAAGATTAGCACTTCGCGAAGTGGTTAAATCGATATCGAATGTATTTCGTGATCAAGTTGGGTGCACTAACGTGACCCAGCATCGTATTAAGTTCAAAGAAGGGCATTCATTGCCCAAAATGCAGTATAGAATGTATAACCCGGCCAAGAGAGCCATTATGACCAAACTAGCTGCAGAATTGGAACAGGATGGACTCATTGAAAAGGCCAAGGGGCCCTTCATAAGTCATCCCGTCATTGTTGCGAAGCCTGACGGCTCGTATAGGATGTGCATTGACTACCGGTGGCTAAATGCCATCACCGAAGTCGAAGTAATACAAATGCCAAGTATTGACCTTTTATTGCATAATACTGGTCCTGCTAGGTATTTTACGTCAATTGACCTTGTCAAAGGTTACTACCAAGTCGAGATGTGTAAAGAAGATCGACCAAAGACGGCATTTTACACGCCAAATGGTCCATATCAGTTTGTGCGAATGCCGTTTGGCCTTTGCAATGCGCCTTGTACTTTCCAGCGTCTGATGGAAGGCATTTTAGGCTCAGCTTTGCAAGACTACGCGTTAGTTTATTTGGATGACGTAATTGTGTATTCAGATAATTGGGATGATCATCTCAAACACGTTCGAGATGTTCTAGAAAGGCTTAACCAAGCCAACATGACAATAAATAAAGCGAAATCTCGTTTTGGGCGTACAGAATTAAAATTCTTGGGCCACTGGATTAAACCCGAAGGTCTCTTCGGTGATCCCGATAAAATATCGGCGATTATGAAATTTCCCACCCCCACGTGTGCTAAAGACATTCAGCGCTTTCACGGCATGACTAACTTCTTCAGGAAGTTTGTTCCAAATCACGGAACTATTGCCGCACCATACACACGTATGATGAATGAGAAAACTCCATTTGAATGGGGAGATGAGCAGGCAGAAGCTTTTAATAAAATTAAAGAGCTACTTTGTGGTGACAATTGTCTACACAAACCAGATATGACTTTACCATTTGTTGTCATGACTGACGCTTCACATGAAGGCTTAGGAGCTGTCCTTTGCCAAGACGTCGATATATTCGATGAAAAGAAGCAGAAAAACATTTCTGTACCCAAACCTGTAGCTTATGCAAGCAGAGTTTTACGTGGAGCGGAGAAGCGTTATACAACGCCGGAACTCGAATGTCTCGCAGTTGTGTGGGCTATTGATCGATTTAAACCATATCTCGAATATGGTACATTCACTTTAGAGTCAGATGCAGAAGCACTGAAATGGTTGATGCGAACGCCTGAACCATCTGGGAAATTTGGCCGATGGGCCTTAAGAATCCAATGTGGAAATTTTAAAATTGTTTTTCGAAAAGGTGCTGCTAACCAAGTTGCAGATGCACTTTCTAGAGCCCCACTAACAGAGGAAGACATTCCTCTTCGAGATCATGTGGAACCTGTCGAAATTAAACAATACTGGCCTGAGTGGGACGGAAATCCTTCTGTTTCATTAAATCGTGCCCCAGAAAAACGAGAATATTTGGCTAGTGTGCGTTCCTATTTTTCTGAAAATTCTAAAGAATGTTCTGAAGAAAAGGAGGGGGAGGAAGTACAAGAAACCTTGTACAGTGCGTTGACTGAAGTACTTAAAGAAGTCCCTCCTACAAGGAGAGAAATAATAAATGCTCAATTACTAGATAATGAATGCAAACGCATTCGAGAATATTTATTGAATAACAAGGTTGTTGGGATACCACAATCTGAAATAAAAGAATGGAAAAACAAAGTCAAAAATTATTGTTTAGACAAAAAAGAAGTTGATGGTGATCAAATGATCATCTATTTTAACCCTTCATTCGAAGAGGAATTAAACGATTCGGGAAATGGCTTTAAAGCCGTTGTACCCAGTGCACTTGTAAAGCGAGTACTCTTCGCTTGTCATGGCCACCCCCTAAGCGGTCACGCTGGGATGAGTAAGACGCTTGAGAAAACGCGTTTAATATATTTCTGGCCTGGTATGAGTAGAAGTGTCAGGAACTACGTCAAAAGCTGCACGCACTGTGCTCAGTACAAGCCTATTCAACAGAAAAGGCACGCAGCTCCTTACACGCCACACAACATGACCAATCCTTGGGAATGTATTAATATGGACTTGATGGGCCCAAAACCCGCGGGAAGGTCCCAAAACCAGTATATTTTTGTCATTATTGACAATTGTACCAAGTTCGTTGAAATTAAGGCTTTGACAAAAGCCACGAGCGCTAACTGCGTTCAAGAATTAAGATCTGTTACAAACAGATGGGGACACCCCAAAAAGATTGTGAGCGATAACGGAAAACAATTTGTTTCCGATATTTACAATGAGTATTGCGAAATGTACAACATTCGCCCGTCTCATACGAGCACGTATCATGCTCAGGCGAACCCGACAGAGCGAGCCAATAGAGATATAAAGACGATGCTGGCCCTGTACACAGATGTGCACACGCAATGGCCGCGTTATTTAGACGAATTTGCATTCGCAATGCGAAATAATGTTTCGGCAGCAACGGGCTCAAGCCCGATGTTACTGAACACCGGACGAATCGTAACATTACCTTTCGACCCAAGGATTATTAAACATGCCAATCCATTTGACAAAGAAAATCCAGAAAAATATGTCAGAGTATTATTAGATATATTACGCAGATCGCATCAAGAGATGCATCGCAGAATTCAATTGAATTTTGAACGACATAGAAAAATACACGAACAAAAGTTCGTAATTACGGAGTTCGAAGTTGGAGATTTAGTTTGGAAACAAACTCACATTCTCTCGTGCGCAGATAAAAATATCTCCGCTGGATTTGCCGAGAAGAGAGATGGTCCGTGGGAAATTACTAAAGTACTTCCTGGCGGAGCGTATAAATTACGCAAATTAGCTGATGGTTCAATTGAAAAATCAGTGAATATTAAAGCGTTGTACCCCTATACTCCGTCGTACCCGATTGAGACTTGGAAAGTAGGACAAAAGTCCGCCTCCTACTCGCCTCAAGAAAATCCTAAATGGATGGACGAAAGTAATCAACTTCCGGATGCTGAAGAAATGGAATTAATTCCTGAAACTTCTTCAGAAATTCCAATGGAATTATCCGACTCAACTTCGGTGCAAATTGACAAATCTGCGCCCATTAAGTCTAAACATAGACATAGACAACGATTAACTGCTATGGAAAGGAAAGCGGCGTTAAAAAGAGGCGAAGTTCCAAAGAAACCGCCTCGAAAACCCCGCAAACCCCAACCGATAGTTCCACGAACTAGCACTCGTCCACGACGAGAACGAAAACCAAATCCTAAATATGCAGATGAAAATTTCGTGCGAAACATCACTGTAGTATTTAAAAAACCATACCAACAACGAGGAAAAGCCTCAAAGTTCTGTTGGAATTGATAAGTTTTATTCAAAACTTGAAGACTGTAATTATTTACATGTCAGACAGGTGTAGTGATTTATAATCTCAACACCGGGGGACAAGATATTACGATATTTATCGAAATTTGTATTAAAATATGAATTTGTTGCGATAAGTCAAAATATTCGATAGAATATTTTATTATGTGGTCAGATTTATATGTATTTTAATTAAAATACAGAGAATTACTTTGAAAAGTGATAATCTCGCGTAATTACGAAGGTACGAGACTTACGAGGTGTGATTAAACCTCGAACCCGACAATTAATAGGGAATAAAATTCCCAGGGTTCATTGCACACAAACACTTCGTAAAAAACACGGATACTAGTGACTTCGTCCCTTCGACCCGTCTTCATTTTTCGACTCGAGATTTCCACGCTAATTCAATTAGCGACTTCAGCAAGGAAAACAAGCTTCAACAGTAAGTAGTTTTCAAATATATTCTTTGACCAAAGAATTGAAAAAATTGTTTGCAACAATTGAAAATATCGGCGTCCCGATAAAAGTTAAAAAATTCACGTGTATTATAAGCGTGAATCGGCATTAAATCACTCTGGAAGTTTAGCTATTCAGTCGAATAGTTGGGTTAAATTTAATAATTATTTATTAAGTTTAAGTACGTGGGCACTAATTATTTAAATCAAGTCGCGGTCGAGGCTTGCATAAATTATTTAGCGGTGAATTTTCGATTTGAGATATTCATTAGACTAAGTGTTAATTAATTAATACGAAAAGTTATCTTTGATACTCGGAAGTTGGATTAAATAGTTTAAAGAAACTAAGGGGATTTTTCTTTTGAAAATTCAACAAGTTGCGATTTTCGATGAAAAATCGCTGTCAGGCGAGTCCATTCTCGTGTCATAAACACAAGGGGAATGTGACTCATTAGTGTCACGTGTTAGGGGTTATAAATAACTCGAGCTGTGTATTTTTCGTTGCGAACAATACGTTTTAATTCTTTGGACTCAAGGAATGATTATTTAGAGTGGAATTATTTTTAATAAAATAATTTATTTGCGTCTGCAGATGGGAGGTGGTAAACACCGCTCAAAACGGAGTCATCGACGACACCGTCATGAAAGCTCGTCCAGCTCGTCCACCTCGTCTAGTGACGAGCAACGCCGTTCAGCGGAACGTGCTTACATGAGGGCCCAACCGATACCGACGGCGCCCGCCTCGATGTACGCCCTGACGCCGCTGCAACTCGCGACGCTAAATTGGCTCAGTGTCCATCCAGACGGATTTCCGCTCGATTTGAATGCGATGATGCAGGCCCCGTCCACTTCTGCTCAGCCAACCGTTTATGAGTCGGCGCAAATGGCCCCGTTGGCCCAGGTGGCGTATCCGCCCGCGAACGTTATCAACGTCCCGTTGGCCCCGCATTCGCCAGAATTTCGGCCGCCAACTGCAAGCGTGGCGCCCACCGTCGCCAACACGTCGAATGCGACTGCACCGACTGTGACGGGACAATCAGTGTCGGTTACGCATCTTCCTGCTGGTGCTGAGTCTTCTGCATCAGAATATGGATGGAACGAGCCGCCACCGGGCGCTCTGCGTTATTCGGAGCCTGTTTCTCGCAACCGCGAGTACAGAGCGGCCAATAAAGCGAAAAAGAAGGATGAGAAGGCCCGCCTGCGCAAGGAGCAGTGCGAACGAGACATGGCAGCCGGAATACCTCACGATAACATCGTGACGGACCAAGCCACGGAGACGATATGCCCATTTTGCGTCGGCTGTGGGTGGTGCTGCGGTGCATCCGCAGGTTCTTCGCTTATGCGTTGTCCAAACTGCCGTGGAAGGAAAACGCGCCCGCGTTCGGAGCCGTGGCGCAAGGAGGTTCAGCCCCACGTGGTGAAAGGCATTAAGCCTAACGAGAAGCGATGTTGGGCTCACTGCCCCAAGTGCCGATTGTTTTTGAACAGCCGTGGCGAAGCGGTTTATATCGACCCGCGCTTCCTCACCTGGGCCCGCGCTGAAGCCAACGCCGGCGTAAGAGTCGAACTCCTTCGACAATCACCGCCGCCGTCCGAGGACTCCGAAGTTTCGACTGAAACTGTCCAAGCCGTCGAGAGCGCCGGAAGCGAGGTCATGGAAGAATTCGTTCGACCCAGAACGATGTCGCGTGGACGAGGCTGTCTGACGCTCGACCGAGCAAGAGAAATCGCCAAGGTTCAACGAACCAATATCTTGGCACGAGGGCGAGCTCGTAAGCTTCAACAGGCCGTAGAAGCACCGTCTAAACCCGTGGAGGATCCTCCAGCGGTCATAACTGACGTGTCGAGCGCTCCTATCGCGTCTAAGTCCGAGACTTCGGACGACGCTCAGTTTGAAGACGCCGAAGAGCTGCTTTCCGTCGTCGATTTCGTGGCAGAGTTGCTCGAGGATCTGCCGTTCCCACCTCCGAGCCCAGAGGAGATTGAAGCGCCGGAGGAAGCCGTGTTTTCCGCCGTCTCGACAGAGGCGACTGAAGAGTCGGATTTCCTGACTTCTGCCGAAGTCGAGAAACCAGAAGTGAAGGAACCGACTGAAGTCGAAAAGAAGGATTAAAAGGGACAAATTAACATTCGTTATTTTTCCGAGTGGATATTTTTGACTAAAATAATCCAAGTGTTTTGTTGTGTTTTTTGCAATTACGAAATATTCTCATGAGTGTTGTGTTTGTTTGGTTTCAAGATTTTGAACTAATCATTAAATACTCGAACGAGTATAGTTTAATTTTAAAATTGGATTCAATTTAATTTGTTTTGTTTTTCGAATTCAATTTGGATGTTTATTTGAATTAATCATATTAATATCTGTGTGATTGTTTAGTTTATTTTTCATAATTATTTGTGAAAATTGTGTTTGTTTTTGCTTTGATCAAAGCGTTGAAAAATTTCAAGTTGAAATTCGTTAATTTTTTATGACAATCGTAATAAAAAATTAGTAGTTTAGATTTTCGATAAATAAAGTTTGCATAAATTTATTTTTATTGATTATCTTGTTGATTAATAAGCTATGAATAAGTTTATTTGACGAAGAAATAAAATTTCTATCGAAATTTGTATTTTCTCGAACATGTATCCATGTTCGGACGAGTCCATTTCCGTCGCTTAGCAACCTGGAGTTGCGCCGTGCAGAGAAGCCGATTAGTCTAATCGGGTGACGAAGTTTCTGAAAGAAATAACATGATTAAGTTAATAAAAAATACTTACCAAGTGGATTAATTCGATAGAATTAGGTGAACATTCTTATCCATTAAGAATGACAATCGAGAGTTAGTAAACTCTATGTTTGTCACCGGGGGATGTGTGATGATTACAAATCAATAGTTGTCAATGTTCACCATAGATGGCGCTGTTTAACCAACGCGCGTATTTCAAACTCGGTTAAAAACTAAAAAGTGTGATAAATAATTATTTAGACACGGTGAATAAAATATAACTATTTTATTCGATATAAATTAAGTATTAATTACTTGATGATGTTGATTCTATCGAATCAATGTCCACTTTACTTACCTGTCGAAGGGAACCAATCGGACCCTTCCGGACCCCAACTGGGCCCATCTGGACATAGTCACATATTAGGTCCGGACTAGTGACCCACGAATCCGCCGATTCGTACGCTGATTGGCTGTCGCCAATCTAGTAGTTCTACAGAACTATATAAGCATCAGTTTTCCACTTCCCCAGGGCTTGGCTTGATAACTGTAAATGTCTGTAATTGAATTGTTGTTATCGTTTGATTTCACTTTCTTATCGACACATCAGGCCTCCTCAGCTCTCAATGGATATGTAGACTTACTATCTCGTTATTGCTTGTTGTAAGGCCCATCTGGGAAGGCTAACCTTGTAGACATGTTAACAACATGAAATGGCCCCGTAGTGTTAGCCAGCTGTTCTAAGGGACAGTAGGATTTCATACGGTGGCATAGTGTAGTGCTCATGTACGGGATTGACTAACCCGTTAAATAAATGTCAAACTATATGATCGGTGATAGTCGCATCTATCTGAGCGATTCCTCGGACGAGGGTCAGACGCTCTGCCAAGAGCGTGTGTGCGGGAGGTCCCACCCGAGCACGAAACAAACACGGACAAATGCTATTCCAGGGCGAATTGCGTATCATAGGTCCTTCCGTACTTTAGTGGTCGGTGAATGGCATATTTAAAGGCACACTACGCCGGGTTGGTAGCCCGTGAGAATTGTCCGTGAAGACATTTCGTTAAACAATTACTCAGGTATTGGTAATCCTGGAATTGGTAAATCCATAGGAATGTTTACCCGGTGGTTGGTACCACCGATAGCGATGTAAAGCGTACAAACAAATACTCGGCGCCTGATCACGAGATCTTGTCGTCGTAAGGCATGCTGGCGGATGGAGCCTCAACAACTCCCGCGACGGTCCTGTCGACTGTCGTGACTGTCCCCGCCCCATTAATATTTATACAACAATTCATTTGTTGTATTCCACTAATCACTTTGTATTTATTTGACCTGGAATATTCTACAGAATATTCCTTTCCATACGAAGGACTCTTCGTATTATTAGATATTCGAGCTGCGGACCAAATACGTCTCCGTAGCGATATTTGTGACGATGCCGCAAGTCAGCCGTATCCCTCTGGCTTCGCCCGGATCCTCAACCAGTTGATGCCGCCCGTTTACACGCGTCAAGAACCCATTTACTGTTATCCTTAATATTTAGTAATAAATATGTTAAGTCACACTAAAACTGTAAGTTATTTCTATTCGATCACATATTCATGTTTGTAAAGGCTTCCGTAGCTTATCTCGGTTAGGTTGTTTCGATCACATATTCATGTTTGTAAAGGCTTCCGTAGCTTATCTCGGTTAGGTTGTTGCTAAACTTAGCAACGTCTTGTATAAACCGAATTATCTATCTTAAAAGGACTAATAAATTGGCCCAAAAGTAGAATCGTCACAAACTAAAGAATTAAAGACATGGTTTTTCATCTGTATGTTTTGTTGAATGTTTTTTCAAGCTACAGTGACTCAAACAATTGTTCACATAATCTGTACAGTCCCATTCAATCCAAATAAAAAATTAATAAATGCTATAAATCATTAACTATTAATAAATTATTCAATTGTCACATACCGTAGCTACATTTACATGTGTTTGCATATGTCCAAATTTTCATTGTTTGAGTTTTATACCATTATTTTGAGCATTGGAGCATGTGAACAATTTTTTTGCTGCTCCAATGTGATTGATTTTTGCTGTTGGAATCACTGTTATTGTGCAGGTATATTCGAAATTGAAATTATATAACAACATTACGTATCATAGCTTTCTTTTAAACATTAGAAATCAACATGCGCCCTCTCTCATTGAAAAAAAAACAAAATGTTCTAGCTTTAGTTGAAAAAGGGATTTCTGTTCGAAAAATTGCTGCAGAAGTCGGAGTTAGCATTGGAAGTGTGTCTAAAATTCGAAAAACATATGTTTTAGATGCAAAAAAAGCAAAAGCAGGTCGCCCAAAAATTCTAACAGTCACACAGGAGCGAAACATTGTTAGAGCAGTTACATCAGGTCGCCTAGATACAGCTGTAGATGTGCAAACTGATCTTGCTAAGCATCAGAACACTGTTGTTAGTGCTCAAACTGTACGAAATGTGCTAAAAAGAAATGGATTGAAGTCAGCAGTCAAGGTTAAAAAGCCCTTATTAACAGCTCGTCATAAACGCCTCAGAATGGAATTTGCCCAAAAGTACAAAAACTGGACAATATATGATTGGAGAAGAGTTATTTTCTCAGATGAAACAAAGATCAACCGTTTAGGAAGTGATGGGCGCAAATGGTGCTGGAAAAAACAAAATTCAGCACTACAATTGCACCATATGATCCCAACAGTAAAACACGGAGGTGGTTCCTTAATGGTTTGGGGATGCATAACTGCTAATGGAACAGGAAATCTTGTTCGTATTGATGGAATAATGAATGCAGAACTGTATTGCACTATTCTTAATGAAGATTTGGTGGGAACATTAAAATATTACAAGCTTAAAACAAAAGATGTAGTGTTTCAACATGACAATGATCCCAAGCACACGGCAAAACGTACTAAAAAATGGCTTCAGGACTCGAAAATTGAAGTTTTGGACTGGCCCCCGCAATCTCCGGATCTCAATCCCATTGAGAATTTGTGGGATTTTTTCAAGAGAAAGTTGAATGACTTCCCAAAACAACCGGCCAGCATTCACGACCTATGGGCAAGAATTGAAAAGGTTTGGGACCAAATAAGTAAAGATACATGTCTAAAGTTGATTGACAGCATGCCCCAACGTATTTCTGAAGTTCTCAAGGCAAAAGGAGGTCATACACGACATTAGAACCCATGAAAGTTCCATGGCAAAATAATTGTTCACATCACAGACCGATGCTTTTTCTGTCATATCTTTTTTGTTTTTTGAAATTTTTAAAAATTATTTACTTTTTCTGAAAGCTCAGGAGCTATTTGTGTTAACATTTAAAATATTTTCTTTCTGAGATATCATTGTAAACCTTTTTTTTTGCCAATTAAAGATACTACTCCAAACATGCGAACAATTTTTTGAGTCACTGTAACATTAGTTTTACAAGAATAAGCACACAAATGGCACTTGAACAGATTTTTACCAGTATGGGTTGTAAGATGTGTTTTTAAATTTCCACTTTGAGTGCAGGAATAATCACACAAATGGCAGTTGAACCGTTTGTCTCCAGTATGGGTTGCTAAATGTCTTTTTAAACACCCACTAGTGCTGCACGAATAATCACACAAATGGCACTTGAACGGTTTTTCTCCAGTATGGGTTGTAAGATGTGTTTTTAAATTTCCACTTTGAGTGCAAGAATAAGCACACAAATGGCAGTTGAACCGTTTTTCTCCAGTAAGGGTTGCTAAATGTCTTTTTAAACACCCACTAGTGCTGCACGAATAATCACACAAATGGCACTTGAACGCTTTTTCTCCAGTATGGGTTGTAAGATGTGTTTTTAAATTTCCACTTTGAGTGCAAGAATAAGCACACAAATGGCAGTTGAACCGTTTTTCTCCAGTAAGGGTTGCTAAATGTCTTTTTAAACACCCACTAGTGCTGCACGAATAATCACACAAATGGCACTTGAACGGTTTTTCTCCAGTATGGGTTGTAAGATGTGTTTTTAAATTTCCACTTTGAGTGCAAGAATAAGCACACAAATGGCAGTTGAACCGTTTTTCTCCAGTAAGGGTTGCTAAATGTCTTTTTAAACACCCACTAGTGCTGCACGAATAATCACACAAATGGCACTTGAACGGTTTTTCTCCAGTATGGGTTGTAAGATGTGTTTTTAAATTTCCACTTTGAGTGCAAGAATAAGCACACAAATGGCAGTTGAACCGTTTTTCTCCAGTAAGGGTTGCTAAATGTCTTTTTAAACACCCACTAGTGCTGCACGAATAATCACACAAATGGCACTTGAACGGTTTTTCTCCAGTATGGGTTGTAAGATGTGTTTTTAAATTTCCACTTTGAGTGCAAGAATAAGCACACAAATGGCAGTTGAACCGTTTTTCTCCAGTAAGGGTTGCTAAATGTCTTTTTAAACACCCACTAGTGCTGCACGAATAATCACACAAATGGCACTTGAACGGTTTTTCTCCAGTATGGGTTGTAAGATGTGTTTTTAAATTTCCACTTTGAGTGCAAGAATAAGCACACAAATGGCAGTTGAACCGTTTTTCTCCAGTAAGGGTTGCTAAATGTCTTTTTAAACACCCACTAGTGCTGCACGAATAATCACACAAATGGCACTTGAACGGTTTTTCTCCAGTATGGGTTGTAAGATGTGTTTTTAAATTTCCACTTTGAGTGCAGGAATAATCACACAAATGACACTTGAACGGTTTTTCTCCAGTATGGGTTGTAAGATGTGTTTTTAAATTCCCATTTTGAGTGCAGGAATAATCACACAAATGACACTTGAACGGTTTTTCTCCAGTATGGGTTGTAAGATGTGTTTTTAAATTCCCATTTTGAGTGCAAGAATAAGCACACAAATGGCAGTTGAACCGTTTTTCTCCAGTATGGGTTGTAAGATGTGTTTTTAAATTTCCATTTTGAGTGCAGGAATAATCACACAAATGGCAGTTGAACCATTTGTCTCCAGTATGGGTTGCTAAATGTCTTTTTAAACTCCCACTAGTGCTGCAGGAATAAGCACACAAATGGCACTTGAACGGTTTTTCTCCAGTATGGGTTGTAAGATGTGTTTTTAAATTTCCACTTTGAGTGCAGGAATAATCACACAAATGGCACTTGAACGGTTTTTCTCCAGTATGGGTTGTAAGATGTGTTTTTAAATTTCCACTTTGAGTGCAAGAATAAGCACACAAATGGCAGTTGAACCGTTTTTCTCCAGTAAGGGTTGCTAAATGTCTTTTTAAACACCCACTAGTGCTGCACGAATAATCACACAAATGGCACTTGAACGGTTTTTCTCCAGTATGGGTTGTAAGATGTGTTTTTAAATTTCCACTTTGAGTGCAAGAATAAGCACACAAATGGCAGTTGAACCGTTTTTCTCCAGTATGGGTTGTAAGATGTGTTTTTAAATTTCCATTTTGAGTGCAGGAATAATCACACAAATGGCAGTTGAACCATTTGTCTCCAGTATGGGTTGCTAAATGTCTTTTTAAACTCCCACTAGTGCTGCAGGAATAAGCACACAAATGGCACTTGAACGGTTTTTCTCCAGTATGGGTTGTAAGATGTGTTTTTAAATTCGCATTTTGAGTGCAAGAATAAGCACAAAAATGGCACTTGAACGGTTTTTCTCCAGTGTGAATTCGCATGTGAACAGCCAGTGTTTGTTTAGACCTATATGAAAGTGAACATATTTGACATTTGAAAGGCTTTTCACCAGTGTGTTTAAGCATGTGTGTTTCCAAAAGCGAATAAGTTGAACACGTATAATCACACAGATTGCAACTGTAATCCGGATGTTTTCTCTTCATTTTTGATTTATAAGCTATCGACCGAAATGAACAAACAATAGTGTTAGTGCTGCTACACAGTCACAACGAATTAAGTTGGAATAAGTTTAGTGGCTCCTTAAGTAGTCGATTTTATTCTACGTCGCTTAGGTGTATCTAAACGAACGCATTGACGACGTCGCATGGTTTGCGTCATTTAATTAATATGTCGTCGTTACGTTCATTTCTTGACCATCCGTGATGATTTCAAACGTTCTTTGCTCCAATACGTCAAATACACGGCATTTACGCATTTACGCATTTACGCGACTGGCTAATTACATTGATCGCACGTGTTTAGAGACTGCAAGATGGAATTGCTGCGACACATTTATTGCAATAACTGTCGGCTAGCGAAGTCCACACGAGCATCTCATCAGTCTGTACCGGACTGCATCCATTGGAGGAGCTCGAGAAGTTTTGACTATTATTGACGCTGATCGTGGTATTTTCGCAGGATTGATTTTACTTTTCTTTGTCTTATTTTGTTTGATATTGAAAACTATCATTATTTTTCTCTCTAGCTTGTTATTTCTTATAAGGTGCATGATGCTAAATTTTATCATGAGGCATCATGCAGGTGCTATCATTATTTAACTACTGGTACTGTATGTTAAATAAATAAAAGTTATGCTTTTACTCAATTAATTATTCTAATTATTCTAACTTTTATAAGTTTATTTCTAGAATATTCCAACAATTAATCACCTTATATTTAGACAATTAAGCTTCCACGCAGCACATTGGTATTGGAAAATAATATTTATTCCCCCACACGTCCAACGACGCGTCCGACAACGGCGTGACCGATAACTCCGCACCAGTGCAATGTCTGTTCAACCAGGAAGATCCAACGCGATAATAGTGACGAACGTCAAAAACGCAGGGGGGGGGGGGGGGGGAGGGAGGACTGAAATCGACAAAAGTTGCAGAAATCACCACGCTGCTAACGATGACCGTGCGAATAGGAAGCGCCATTACCATTCCTGAATATTATTTCTGCTCACAAAGAGAGATGATCTGATGACATGACATGATGACACGATCTTATCACCTAACCTCATTCTTCCAAAGGTCTAGCTAGCACTTGCTATCGAGCAACTTTGACACAATTATACAGATATTTTGCAACATTATGACGAACCGAACGAATACGAGGTCAAGCTGGCGATGATTAATTTCTGGAGACAGCATTTTATCGATTATGTTATAACCATATACATAATTTTTTTACATTCTTCTAATTTTAGAAGCAGTCTAAAACGCCACTGAATACAATAACAAACAAAATGAAAGAGCTTGAAACAACAGAAGAGACTCTTTTGAAAACAGACTTTGAACCAGAAGAGATGCAGAAAGATGAGGGGATTCTGATGGTGCAGTGCTCAATTAGTACAGAGAGCACCATTAGGTCGTAGGAATGATATCTGTGCGGTCAGGTTGCTACCAGCTTTGAAAATAGACTGGGAATCCAGCCTGTAACTTTTAATTTTTAAATTTACGCATTTCTTTCTTCTTCCAAAAAGTGTTCATCTAAGTTTTGGTTTTTTATACAAAGGTTATGCCAAGTTGGCATTGAGATAAAGAGTATATCAAATCAATATCATAATCGGTTTAGTGTTACTAATTTTTATATCTTATGATATTTTTATATTATTTGATTTTGGAAGTGTTTACAAGTGTTGAAACTTTGTGTTTTGATAACTTTTACAATAGTATTTTATGTCACCATGTACTCAATCCAACCCAATAAATCTTTGTTGTTAATTCTTAAGTTTTTTTTTTCTTACTACAAAATCCTGGAAATTCAGAAAATCCGACAGCTAGTTGTCGCCAAGGAAAGCCGACTGCTAAAACAAAAAAACCATCAACAACATGCAGCAGCGAAGAAGAATCAACTTCTTTCCCTCCATGGTTTTAACAGGCTCATGCACTGTCGTTGAGTAACATGGCCAGATCAGAAGTGATTATTTGTGACGGAATTTCCCATGAAAAAGACTGAATTACAGTCACTATTTCCTCATGGAAGGAGGAAGTGAAGTCCCGCCTGTTGTCAAATAATACCGTCGTTTGCTAGTAAATTATTTATCTTACATGAGTTGTTCTTATAGCTTAACTCGCTTACTTGTACCATTTTCCACCTTTGGGCATGAATGTGCATGTTAATCCAGTCAGCATAAATTACCCCTCTAATATTTGTATAGATGTCAAGTATGTTCACCATATATGAGAATAATCCTGTCATGCACTGGAACAAGCAGTCAACGTCATCCTTCCGAAATGTCGCCTTCCCTATGACGATAAGATCGAAGTGACATGCCCCTTTTGCAACGGGGGCGGCTGGGTTGTCGGAATTGTGCAGGGAAGTCACGCCATGATATGTCCAAACTGCGCTGGATGGAAAATCAGAGAGAAGATCACTCCATGGAACGATAACATCTTGCCGTTTGTAGTGAAAGGGATCGCACGACCCGAGCCCCGAGTCTGGTCAACCTGCGACCCATGTCAGGTCATTCATTCGCAGTTAGGAGAAGTCATACTGGTGGACCCGAGGTTTATTGTCGACGACCACAACCCCGGTGGATACAGCGTAACCACGTGGACGCAAGACGAAGTCCGCACACTTGCCGAGTTAAGCTTGAATGCTACTGTGCACTACCACAAGAAAAAATAGTTTGATGTTTGTTTTATTGTTTCTGTTCTTCTAATTATTAAAATGATGTAATTTTATTTGTATTTTTCAATAAAATGTGTTTTTCACTTGTAAGATAAAGTTTTATTTTGTTTTCATTTGTAAGATAAAGTTTTATTTTGTTTTCCGTGGCCACCCAACCGTCCCGCTGGCCTCAATGGTGCCGATCGGAAGTTGAAGGAGTGCCGGTCGAAGCTTGTTCGCCTCACTTACTGAGGTTAGTCCCAAGGGAAGATTGTATTTTTCGCCTAAACCTTTTGGGGGTTTTATTGTTTGTAAAAGTGCATTTGGTGTCAAATTTGTGCTTCAAATTGTGCGGCAAATTATTTTGGGCGAGGATAAGTGCAATTTATTCAAGATCTTCCGGGCAATTGACCAACTATGGCATCCGACAAGAAATATGATGACTATAGATCAATTAGGAAACTTGACGGAACTAATTTCACCACTTGGGCTGTTCAGGTGCAATTATTATTGGCTCAACAGGGCATGTGGGATCACGTTACAGGTGACGAAACAGTGCCTGCAGCAATGGCCACAGCAAAGGAAAAACGCGACTACAAGGTGCGCGAACAGAAGGCCAGATCTACAATCTGCTTGAGTTGTGCGGAATCACAACAACTTGTGGCTGTGGTCCAAGCAACGTCTAACGGAGCGTGGGAGGCCATTAAGGCGGCCTATCAACCCACCACACGTGCCCGTAAATGTAGACTAAGGCGTGAATTTCTCCAAATGAGATTAATGGAGAACAAAGAAATGATGTGCTTCTTGGCTCGGGTTGATAGGAAAGTGTTGGAATTTAACAATGTGAAAGTCACCCCGACAGATGAAGAAGTGGTATTTCAGTACATGGATTTTCTCCCATCACAGTATGAAACTGTGAAACAAATCACGTATCATTGGGGAGATCCGGAATTTACGGTCGCCAATGTAAAGGACAGATTGTTGGGAGAATATAATCGCTTGTTTGAATCTTCGGACAATGCAGGTGCCTTTTTTGGAAAAGGCAGATGGCAACGTGGCAAAAGCGGAAATGTGCCATCTTCTCCTCGAGTTTGTTTTAATTGCGAGGGCGCAAATCATTTTGCGCGTGAGTGCCCTTTGCCGCCAAAACAACAGGTCAACGTGCAAAGTCAACGAGGTAGCACCTCTGCACAGCTTGCAAAAGGTGGCACAAGAGGAAAAGGTCAAGGAAAGACCAAAAAGGCAAATATGGGGCAGGTGGACATTTTCGATGAGCCAGCGATTTACATTCAGCGACCATTCATCAGCCTGAAGAAGGCACAGTATTGTCACCGCCATTGTCTTTAGTGTCACATTGTGATTTTGATTCGCAATGGTATATTGATACCGGAGCGATAGACCACTTTTCATTTAATAAAAGTTCGTTTGTGACTTTTAAACCTCTGTCCGGTTACAGTGTCCAACAAGGCGAGGGGAAATCAAAAATTGAGGGAATTGGCAATGTGGTGCTCACGTCTTGTTAGGAAAACAGGAGTAGGCAAATAACACTGCAAAACGTTTATTTTGCGCCAAATGTCAGAAAGAATTTGATATCGCTTGGACGAACAGACGAAGCAGCCTTGTCAACTTTTATTAAGAATGGACAGTTGACAATTTTCAAAGAACGAATTAAGGAGCCATTTATTGTTGCAGATAGAACTGGGGATCGAATGTATAAAGTTAATTGCAAAATTGAGGCTTTAATTGTTAATACAACTGCACTTTCTGCGCAACAGAGTGCAGTTGTGGGGATCAATTCGAATAAAACAGTTGTGAAAAATGAAAATGTTGTTAATCCTTTGCTAAAAAGGCAGCATTACTTTAATGAATGTGGCGAGTGCATAGTATGTCGCCAAGATTGAGAGTAGGAAAAATGTTGATTTGATTATCGTATTTCATAGATTTATTGTGATTTTTTTTTAATTTTACGATTAACGGTTGAGGAGTTGTGACCCAGATGACATCATCCCACACCCAATGAGAGAAGGTACTCTCGTACCCATGGTGCAAGAGTGGACTATAAAAGTGCCAACAGCCCAGAATTATTTAGAAACAGCTCTGGTTAACACCTGGCTGTTCTCCACTCTCGTTCACCATGGCGATGCTTAGGGACTTGGCCGGTCTGTCAGTCTCAGTACCGTGAGCAATCCGTAGGCCAAATGAACCACGCTGCACAACCGGTTAACCCTAACCACATGTGCCGCGTGTGGTCGCAGGTCTGCTTCAGCAATGCAGTGGTAGCAATAGGAGGTATGAGATTATGACCCCTAGACACTCAATTCAATGAACGTGTCGTACGTCCAGCGCGGTTTGGTCATTCCCGTGCCCGAATGGCATCCGTCCACTCTCACAACAGTATTAGGAAAATATTTTTACCAATCTGAGTGGTGCGAGTATTATTCTACCTGCTCATCAGCAATGAACACATTGATTTATGTTGATTTTGTTTATGTTTTAGGAATACTATCTGTCCCATTATTGCTGTGATTAAAAGATGGAATAAAAGTTTAAAGGGCCGAGAAGTTACACGACAATTCTAATTTTTCATATATTCCATACACAGTTTCTACACTGGCTTCATTTCGCGCAGCTTTGTGCCTATTTTCACATGCCTAGTGTACATCCTCTGCTTTTGTTAATGATTAAACCTGGCTGCTTATTTTAACTTAATTTCAATTTAATAATTCACATTAATAATATTGTCGCCGACACGGCGAATTACAGACTACAGACTTCTGTTACCGGACGCCCATGTCCAATAGTAGCAAATGAAAAGAAGCTGCAACAAACCTCAATCACCGCCCGTCATTAAATACTCCCCTTGTAGGCTAACGTTGTTGGGAGGGACAGGATTACTTAGGTAGTATCAATAAACAATTATTATTATTATTATTCTTTAAGAAACATCATATCTGACAAAAGTTATTTCCGAATAATACCGGTATTAATTTCCTCTAAACTTTTTGAAGTCGTTCCCACGTCATAAGTGGAATTATGGCAGAACCAAAAATGATAATTATAATGATCTAAGCAGAGTAATATCTCCATCTGCCATGTCCACAGACGTGTTGGACAAAACTGGTTTTAAATTTTAAATCATCCTTCCCGATCCGGCGCAAAGATATTTCTATGATTTCGACAACTATAATGCTGTTTATATACCTGGACACACAATGACAGTGCTGCGGCTGTTAGAAGGCCCATCGATTTGCTGGGATTAAAAAGTCAAACGCAAAGATCATCAGCTTCCATGCCGGCAAATGTCTGTTCCAAGTTAGGTTATCTTCTTAAGAAACCAGACATTACTAGAATACAATTATCATTTAGTATTCCTAAGGATCTCAGTAAACAAACATTAATGTAAATGCAACACTCCGTGTGGGAATGCGAGCTTACAATACAAAAATGCCAAATTCATATTTTCAAATGACCAGAGCTCTCTTCTGGTTTCACTGAGACGTGCAGGTCATCAGTTTATCCAGGGGTGACCATGTGGAGGTGGAGAGTTGGATTTTACACCCCCGAAGAAAAGCCTCGAGTGAAAAGCAATCAATCATTTATAATATAAAAAAATTACTTTAAATTGAATTGGACTTGTTACCAGATATCGATTTTTCGAGGTTAGTGTTCCTTTTTCGCACGGTTAAACAAAATGCATTTTTTTTTATATGAAACTGGAAATGAATACTTTAAATAAGTTTTGTTCACAATACGACGGAAAATATAAGTTTACGTTTATTGCCCAAAATGGCATTTTTCCGCCCAAAAATACCGTAAACACTCGTGAAATTAATTGATTACTTATGATTTTTTGTCACCAAACTCTGGTTTGTCCATTTCATATCATGTTCGATGTCAGTTCACGTAACTTAACTCGGCAATTTCGTATGAAAATTGTTATGCGCAGGCACCACTGAAAAATATAAAACTGAAAATGAGTCTCAATGAAGTTCTTAAATTGAGGTAAAATGTTACCCATTCCGTGCGAAATAACCTTCGCACCGGCATTGAAATGTAGGCAGGAACGAAGGAACGAAAGTGTTTGCTTTTATCTCGACTCACAATGGTTCGGGATACGGGGTTCAAATGCGAAAAACACGGATTATAGACCTAGACAGAACAAATCTCTACGAAAATCTCGCGGTAAATTCGAATTCATATTTGAATCAATTGAATGACTTATGCCAGTGATGACAAGAGTAATGTTTACAATTTGAAAAATGTTAATCTTAACAAGTGCTTTATGTATTAATTCGCGGGATTTTGTGAAAATGAGGATGTTAACATGTGCAAGCTCTGAATGACTGGGAACAAATTTAGTACTGGGAAATCTGGACAGTTCGGGCCAGGAGAACAAATTTCTAGCGAGAAATCTTGATAAATCGGGCCACAATAAAAGGAAAAAAAATTACAGCATCACGGGCCATCCGGAAATTTCCTGTATCTCGCCGGGCCAGTCCAGCACTGGAAATGACGTCATTTTGGCCAAGTAGCCAAACCTAATAACTCGTTCAATCTTGGGTGTGCCCATCTCTCCCACGAGTATAGCATGCAACACCACAATGTTTTTTTTTTATAAAATAAATCATTTCAGTCGAATTTTTATAAAATAAATCATTTCAGTCAAATTTTTATAAAATAAATCATTTCAGTCAAATTTTTATAAAATAAACCATTAAAGTCAAAATAAATAAATGTTCACATAAGTTATCTTTTTTTTAACTATACCACAGGAAAAACACATTTTGTAAAAAGAATGATTAATAGGATGATTAAAAGAAAATTATTAGAAATAGTATGAGGTTATTAAATTTTAAAGTTATATTTCTGGCACTGGAATGAGCACACAAATGACACTTAAAATGGGTTTCTGCGGTTGTTCGCGTATGTATTTTAAATGTGTTGTTCCAAATACGAACAACGTGAATAATCACACAGATTGCAACTGTAATCCTCAGAATTGCTCCCCAAATGTCGACAAAATACACAAAACATTGAAAATTTAAGAAGAGTCAACGAAAAACGACGCGGTGACGGACATCTGGTGTTAATATTTTTTATCTTTGATTGAGAAATTAGACAAAGTCTTAAGATAGCAACGTTTATTGGACTGTTGTTTGCAACTAAAGAATTAACAACTTGGGTTTTCATCTGTATGTTTTGTTAAATGTTTTTTCAAAGTAACTTTACTTTTACAAGAATAAGCACACAAATGACACTTAAACAGTTTTTTTCCAGTATGGGTTGTAAGATGTGTTTTTAAATGCCCACTTTGAGTGCAAGAATAAGCACACAAATGGCAGTTGAACCGTTTTTCTCCAGTATGGGTTGCTAAATGTCTTTTTAAATTCCCATTTTGAGTGCAGGAATAAGCACACAAATGGCACTTGAACGATTTTTCTCCACTATGGGTTGCTAAATGTCTTTTTAAACTCCCACTAGTGCTGCAGGAATAAACACACAAATGGCACTTGAATGGTTTTTCTCCAGTGTGATTGCGCATGTGTACAGTCAGGTTTTGTTTAGACTTATATGAAAGTGAACATATTTGGCATTTGAAAGGCTTTTCACCAGTGTGATTAAGCATGTGCGTTTCCAAATGCGAATAAAATGAACACGTATAATCACACAGATTGCAACTGTAATCCGGATGTTTTCTCTTCATTTCTGATTTATAAGCTATCGACCGAAATGAACCAACAATAGTGTTAGTGTTGCTACACAGTCATAACGAATTGAGTAGGAATAAGTGTAGTGGCTCCTTAAGTAGTTGATTTCATTCTACGTCGCTCAGGCGTATCTAAACGAACGCATTGACGACGTCGCATGCTTTGCTTCATTTAATAAACACGTCGTCGCTACGTTCATTGCAAAAAAATTGACGACTTATGAATAAAATAAATAAAATAAAAATAAAAATAAAAATAAAAATAAAAATAAAATAACTTTTTTAAGAAAAGAGAGCACGTGAAATGAAACTTCCTTTAGTGATATATTCTATTTATGAAAAATATAGTCTGGATGTTTGTCATTTTATATTTTAGAAATTTACGATAGCCCGCTGCTAACAAGTGCCGATAGACGGATCCAAGGCCCTACTGATTCAGCTATTTCCTATCTATTCCAAAAATAATTTTAAAAAATAGTAACTACCGTAAGTATTGTACTGTTTAGAACAAATTTTTGAATTTAGAATTAAAAAAAAATTAAACCAATCTTCCGCTGCCACTCAACCACTGAGAAGTGATGTTCATCTTACTTTTTTAACTAACGGACTGAAAATCACTTGTCACTAAACTTTTAACAACTGAAAAATGTCACAGACAACTGGATGTGGTCTGGAACGAATGTACTCAATGTACACGTGAAATGAATCTACCAATTAAATAATAGTGAGAACATTGTTTTGGATTTGATCGACCGATTTAACTACGTGGTTGATGCTTAGACGTTCCAGTGAGTTAACAGAACCGGCGGCCTCTGTGCCATTGTTTATACAAGACCAATGGTACATGCTGATGTCACAGCGTGGACAATTCTACAGAGACTGAAACAACATAAAATGACAACAAACACTTGGTGAATCAAAAGCTCGCAGCTCCACCTGATTGCGAGGAACCGCAACCTGTGCGAGAGAGCTGCACCAAGTGCATTGGGCTGCAGGGCAGTGATCAGCGCGCAGGGGCAGCTGATCACAAATCATTGGGAGAATACCGGTATGTTGTTATGAGACATCAAGGCCAAATCGCCACCAAATCGCCAAGGATCTTGGGATTGGCTGAAGAATTCCAAAAATACTCCAAAGGTGAATCACAAAATTTGGTACTTGCCGACTTTATTAAGTCCATGCCAGTAATTGTTTGTTCCAAATTAGGTTATCTTCTTACCAAACCAGACATTAATAGAATACAATTATCATATATCACTCCTACGGATCTCAGTAAACAAACATTAATTGCAAAAAAGAATTAAGATTACTAACAGTCAATTTGACATTCTCCAATGTAAACGCAATGTAAATGCGATACGAAAAGGGACATGTTGCTACAATTAGTGGTGCAAATGTCACATTCTTACAATACCAAGACATGTAAATGCCACAAAAAAAAATGCTGAGGATCCTCCACTTAATGTCGCCAGTGCCGACTGGCGGCGGTCAGTTGGTCACACATTTATTCAGTATGTTTCCATTAGTCTCAAAATTTAAAGTCGATGATATTTTTCAAGTTTAGGGCTCTTGTCGTAAAAATTTGTTCTTTGATAGTTGTTTTATTTGCTTAACTTTTTTACATTTTTTATTTTTTTTTGGAAAAATACATTTAAAATTTGTTCAACAAATAGAAAAAGAGAACATTAAAAATAAAAACATTAAGCTGTAAAAAGATAATTTCATTCTTCTATAGAAACATGGCCATCTTTACCATTGGGCTAACTGGGCTGCAGCCCAGGAGCGCCGGGCATAGAGGGGCGCTGAGCAGAGAGGAATGCCAGAGCTTACTTGTTAAGCAAAGTGAGTAGAAGAGAGCAGAAGAGTTCTGGATCTCAAACAGTTAACATGGCTCAAGATTGGCTTCTGTAGACCAGCGCGCGCAGCACTCGGTCTCTTTAGCTCAGGCATGAATAATATGACATTTCATTGATTATCATTCTTGCTTTATAATTTAGGTTTAAATAGAGATTTAGTTTATGATTTTCTTATGTTGATTTATGTAATAAATCCCAAAGATTAAAGGAGATTTAATTGGAAAGTTAAATCAAAGTTTCTCTCAATTTATTTCACCTAAGGTTTCCAAGGTCACTGTTAAATTTAAACATAATTGTTATGTGTGGGTTGACCCCAGCTCACATGTAACAATATATACAATTTTTATTTGATTTTTTGGATGGCGTTATTATTGTTATTATTATTAGTTTCAAATCCGTTTTTTTATTTAGTTTATAAATCATTAAAGCCAGTTTTTAAGTCATTAATTCATTCATTAAAAACAAAATTAAAATTTTAAAAATAAAAACTAAGTTAAATTAGAACTTATTCAATTTTACCACTAGATGGCAACCCTAAAAACTGACGTATTTAGCGCGAACACCAACAAATTTGCTCAACGTCATATGGCATGGTACTACTAGTATGAGTAAAAACAGCTGGAATCGAACAAAACATCGCAAACCAGCCCAAAACACCATTCCTCTCATCTAACAACTCGGGTTTGGGTGATATTTTTTAACATTTTATGGGTTTTAGGCCGGTAATTTTCTCGACACCAAAATGTCATAGAAGACTTCAGACAGTCGCAAGCTTCGAAGCCCTGTATGAATTTTTTCAGCTTTTTATTCAGTTTTAATGTTTGTTACATTTTTAGTTTAATTCTTTGTCCGATGTCATTCATTTCTGCGTGCCATCATCCATCCCTAGTAATGATTATGAATGTGGTACGGGTGATTCATTTAATTCAGAATTTTGATTTTTATTGAAAAAAAATTGTTTTTCTAGGTGAGATTTGTGAACAGTCAATTGATTTTAGGCCGGACATTTTCTCGACACCACTCAAACCCACTTCAAGGTTGGCCTAATTCCCATTGGCCAAGCCTTATTACGCCTGACCTGCGACTGTGCACTACCACAAGAGAAAACAGTTTGGTGTTTTTTTTATTGTTTTTAGTCTTCTAATTATTAAAATTTTGTTTTTAATTTTCAATAAACTGTGTTTTTCATTTGCAAGATAAAGTTTTATGCTGTTTTCATTTCAACACAAATTTTTGTTTAGTTACCGTGTTGGGATTTTGGATCCGCCATATGGTGCAATATGTCGCACGTTTCCGTGCTAGTGCGACAATGGCGCGTTTCTGTTCAGCATCGTTTATTGTCTCGAGGTAGAGTGTTGATTGTCACGCTAATTCAATCAACACATGTCTTACGGTGTTGCGCAGACTGTCGTCTGCTTGTGTTAAAGTTTATCTTTTAGTTTGCCCCGGTTTTATCCAGTGTGAATACTGGAAGTGTATTATTTGTTTGCTTTGTTTGTAAAGAACAAATCAACCATTGCGTGGATGATTTGTTCCACAGTTACTGTTGGAGAGCGACTAGCCTCTAACACCTGTATTTTAGTTCCTATCCACTCTTGGCTGAATAAAGATGGCGGCCTCCATAGGTTGATGGCCTTGTTTGTGAAAATCTGTCTCCTGCTTTCACACACTGCACTCACGGACGGTTTATAGACAATATACCGTAGTTTGCATTCCTGACAAGAGCAATCAATAATTTTGTGCTGCAAGAAATACCGCATTTTTCCAGGTGGATGGGACTTTTAAGGTAATGTGATGTCAGTCATGTTTTATCAACCACAATTAATCATTTAATTAACCGTACAGGTAAAATGGAATCCTTAATTTGGTGATTAATGGTTTTGGTGATTGCGGCGCTTGCGATGCGTTTTTTAATTCTTGTGATCATCAAAAGTGTATTGTTGATGTAGTAAAGCATTGGTTTTCAATGAGGTTAGACCTGTCTGCTTTCTCTCCCCAACTTTGACCAGTCCCTTAGCCTCTAGAGCCCCTATGGCTAGTTAAGTTAGCAACCCTCCTTCCACTTCCTCCGAAGTCGAAGTCGCTTCTGGGCAACTATGTCACCTGTGGTGGCGGGTTAAAAATAATTCCTTTAAAATGATTCAATTTGTTTTTCTGAAAAAACTTCATTATCTTGTGCGTAGACTTCTAGTTTAAAAAACTGTAAAAATTGGTAAAAAAAAAAACGTTTAAACTATACATACATATTTATTTTTTTACGAAATAATCTCACTTGATTTTTGTGAATAACAGCTATATGAGAAGGTGGATTTTTTTAATAATAGAAATAATAGAAGCCTAGATAAAACAATTTTATATGATGCATTAATTTTGTGTAATCATTGCAAATAAATTTTTGGACTTTGAGCAAGTGGCTGGAACTTTCGTTGTAAATTGCACCACAGACACAAGCCCTAAATTCACGGTAAATTCGCAGCAAATTTACGGCAAATACACTCAGTGACTATCACTATTGCGAGGCATTGTGGAGGAAAGTATAGCAATTGGGGCTGGCAGTTGATTACACGAGTGTGGTTGAGGTGAAAAGTATAGTGGAGAAAGAGATTGCCACTGCCCTTTCTTAAGCCTAATTCATGTCAAAGTGTGAAGGACAAATTAAATTGCTGCCAGTTGAGTCACAAAATCAATGTCCGATTATACATGTAAATTTCACATGCAAATTCATTTTTTCAACATTGAATTCAAAAAGAAATAAAACACATAAAAATTCAACAAGCATAGCTCACTTGTCAGTCATTTAGAAATGCTTTTAGTCAGTAGCAAATGGCAACAGCCAATTGGAACTGTTACAGACCAGTACCAAAAGAGTTAACCCTTCCAACCCTCATTATTTTTGTGTGAAATAATTTTTTTGTAAGCGGAAATGGCACATCGAAACCAAATTAAACGCAACAAAACCGCATTTCGATCGCACACAGACCGCATTAGTGTTTAGTTTAGCAAAAAAATAAAAACTAGAATTTAGAATTTTAGAACGAACAAAATTATAAACAGACTGCCACAGGCATGGAGATGAGAATTCGAAAAATCTAGATATAAATTATTGAATACTTGTATATCTGAATTGCAATCAGAACATCCAGCCTCTAACCAACTATTAACCATTCATTCGTATTCGTAAATGCTGCACCCGTATATGAGAATGCAGTCTTACAATACCAAACGTGATAATGGTATAATAAATAGAGATTGACTGGAATCGAGCAATAAAATGACAATTCGAACCACCAGAGCTCTCATTCAGATCCACTGACACACACCAAGCTGTCAGTTTCCCCAGAGGTGACCACGAGGAGGTAGAGAGTTGGATTTTACACCCCCGATCAAATCAAATCAAAGGAAATCAAATGAACCTTTCGTGTCGAATGATTTTTCTAAATGGCGCCTGTAAAATGAAAATAAAAATGATAAATATCCACGAAATAGACATTCAAGCAGATTAAATGACTAATTCTGATTTGCAAAATTTAGAATAAATTCCAAAACGGTCTCCAATACGTAATAAAAGTCAAACATGAGCCACCGAAACACGTTAAAATTAATTAAATCAATTTACGTATCATTTTAATGGTGTTCGTTTACTCACAATATCGCCGCCATCTTGGAACCACTTTGGAGCCGCGGTCATTTGGAGTTAGGACTAATGCCTGTGACAAAATAAAAATCAATAAATCATAGTACAGTATCGCTCAAAACATATATATTTCTCAAACGTAAATTTCGAACCACAGCGAGACGATGTAGAGCAACACGAAGCAGGAAACGAGCTTCGCTATGCGGTGTCTGCGCACCGTCTGTCGTCTTCGGTTGAGCGGAGCCGTTGCGCATGCGCAGCCGTGGCTGTACTCTCGTGCCCGCTGCAAATGATTCATACAGCTTTTTGAACTGTCATAAAATATTTTTTATTTCTTGTTCACAAACATTTTCAGAAAAATTTTATCCCGTATTTGGCTCTTTGCATGCAAATTATTTATTAAAAGCGACAAGCTAAATGAAAATTCAGATTCAGATAAATTGTGCCAAACTCGCCTTAAATCAACCATTTACATATTTTTCTAAGGTTTAATATTAATTTCTTGAATTTTTCTTTGTTTTTTTTTTGTTCTTCTCGAATTTTATTGTTTTGCAGTGACAAAAGAAAGAGCAGTTAATTATTTTTATATTTTATTGAGATAATTTGGTTTTAAAAAATAAAAAAAATAAAAAATTGCCAAAAATGTTGCATTTTTTTTTAATTCAGTACTATAAACTGATCAATTTAATTGACTTAATCATGACTGTGATTACAATAAGAGAATTTGAATTCGAAAGTAAAGCGAAGCAGAAATTTGAATACAAATTGCAACATTTGTATGCAGTTTTTATTGCCTGTCATTAAGAGCAAATAAAAGCTCTGCAGAGCAGCTTTGACTCAAAGATAAGGAAATAATGATAACAAACACATAAATATATTAAAAAAATTAAAAAAATTGAATTCTAGTTGTGACCTTTATTTTATATCATTATTATTATTATTTCCCAACTTCCAATTACAGTCGATACTAGTTCATGAGTACACATTTTTTTCAGTCTCAACTCTCAACAAAATGAGAACACTGGTACCGGATTTCCTTATAGCAATTTCTTTTACTTTTTTTTAAATTTCCTAAATTTTTTAATGATTAAAAAAAAATAATTCTTCCGAACAGGAAAATATAATTTTGCCTTATAAATAGACCCCGGATACTTACGCAAAATAAAATTCCTTTCATGCGCTTAAAACACGCAACAAAAAGTCCATTTCACGCAAAATAAAAATAAAAATATGCAAAATAAAAAAATTTATTCGAGCGAAATCGAGTGTTAAATAACAACTTGATGTAAGCTTAAATGAATTATAATTAGTAATTACAATTAATTTTTTCTATTTATTTATTTATTTATTTATTTATTTCTTAAAACTTTTTTCCAGATACTAATTTAGTGACTTCCCCTGGTGTCTGTTTTTGGCGAAGTCCTCACGATAAAAAAGGCAAAAATTGATACGTACATGTAAGGAAACGCTAAAAAAAAAAACACAAATCGCCGTTTTTTTCCGGAAAAATAGACGATTTATGCATTTATTTCTGATTTTCGGAAAATAAGCATTTATCGCCAACTTCGGCTTTTTATCGAATAAAAATAACTCCTACGCATTTACGCATTTAAATACCGTAAACAACCAAACACCTCAAAACCAAAAAAAAGAAAAAAAAATAACAACAATAATAATAAACATCAAAAATTAAAAAAAAAATTAAAATTAATTTCACAAGCGTGCTTTTCTTTCATTCGTACAAGTCGTCCATACATCGCCTTTGGCCACGCAGGAAATGAGCCCGCATGAGGGTCAATAACATCAGCCCGGTGCAGCCCACAGTAGCCTATAGTCTTTCATTGCTTCCCTACTGCTTCCCCACACTAACCACTTCACTTAACATGGCATTTCACAGCTTCCTACATAAATTATTCAGGTGAGAACGATGTTGTTTCGCTGCTTCATTACGCACAGAACAAATCCTTGCAGGTACGGGCGTCTTTTCTGACTCAAATGGCCTCAGTTGTTTAAATCCAGGCAGTGCGATGCATCAAAAAGCAACAAATCTTTTCGTCCTTGCCATATTATGGAGTCTGGCTACAAGTTCAGGTAAACAAAGTTCAATCCATTTTGTTCCGATCGACTTTAATAGAGTTCTTCTACTTGAGTGCAGTCATTGCCCGGGGAAGCTCCAGAGTGGCTTTGTGTGGAATCGGTGCTGAATGTTCGTACACTTGGGAATGCCGTCAACAAAATGGAGTTCCTCATCAAGTGTGCCTCAAAGGCTTCCTTCTGGGCACTTGCTGCCATTTGCCAAGGATATTCAACAATATGCCAACCACTGCTGTGAATTATCCAGTTTCTAGTCAGCCAAAAGAGTCACATTCTAGTATTACTCCGGGATTGGTGAAATTCATCACGAGACTTCCGTTGGAGAAGACGACTGCGGCATATCATATGCTTAGGACAAGTACTGCTGCAATGACGTCACCTGGAGTTGTTGAATGGGCTCATACACCGGCGTTAAGTGATAAAACACCGCTCTTGACTATTATTAAGTCGTCAGTTCATTTGACGACAATGCCAGCGTTTAACCACGAACGAGTTAGTGCGTTAAACACGAATAAGTTGACTAAAGTTCCTTTCCACGTTAAACCTAGCAGTAATCAATTGAAAAGATCGACGACGCAAGTGTCTGTCCCAAAAATGGATTACAAAAAAGGTATTTCTAAAAGTGGAAACACAAGGGAGCGGGTAAAATTTAAAAGCTTGCTTTTACTTGAAAAAGCCGCTAAAAACTCGTCCGCTTTGAGCAAACGCAAGCTTGCGTTTGTATTCAAAGCTTTGGTTTGACGCGAGCTTGTACTCACCCGCTCCAATCAAACTGAGTGTGATTTACCAGCTTCAAGCTTGCTGGTGTTTTGGTCATGTGACTTTGACAGCCAATCAGAATCGTGAGGAAATTCTTGGAGGAGATTTTGGCGGAAATTTCTGGCTAGCTACCTAGCTAGCTTGAGTTTGCCAGTTAAGCTGGTAAGACAAAAGCGGGTCGAGTGGATTTGTACCTGTTTCGCCGAATCCTGTTTCGCCAAATCTGGAATTTTGAAAACTGATCGATTGCTTCTTTTTTCCTGATTCGACGAAACGGGAATTCCAGATTCGGCGAAACGGGAATTCCAGATTCGGCAAAACGGGAATTCCAGATTCGGCGAAACGGGATTCGGCGTAACAGGATTCGGCGAAACAGGACATTACCGTCGAGTGAGCTTGTAAGTGATTCTCTCTTTAAACTTGTACTAGCAAGCTTTGGAATTTTACCCGCTCCCTTGTGTTTCCACCTTAAAGGGACCTTGCACAGTGAATCTGACATTGTTCAATTTTAAAGCAAATGTTTTGGTAAATATTTTGCAAGATTCCTAAAAAAAATGCAAATTTTTCAATACTTAACTGATAATGTGAATTTATTATTGCATTCAGAATGTGGAATAAGACCGTTGGCTTTCGACGGCAGAATTGTCGGTGGAAGTGCAAGTTCTTTTGGTCAATGGCCTTGGCAAGTAAGAGCAGTCAGTGATCTTTTAGCAAAAACTACGAATTAAAAATGCCCTTCAGTTGCAGGAATGCCAAAATACAATCAACTAAATATTTATGTGGACTTGATTTTTGTTTGCAGGTACTTGTTAAGGAAGTGGCATTTCTTGGTTTTTTTTCCAGGAACAAGTGTGGCGGAGTCCTGATCAGTGGCAGTTTTGTTCTTACAGCCGCTCACTGCAAACCTGGGTATGTTTTCTTCTCATTTCATTAGACACTTTGCGTGTGCAAATGTTTTTCCTCTTTTGCTAATAATTCCTGTGTAAACATCGCTTTATTTACAAGCGAAATGTTTTCTTCATTAGTTTGGCGTTAGCGTGATGTGTCTAGTTTTTATTTTTAGAAACTAGTTTTGCAAGAAAGCAAAGTGTCTAATTTTTTAAAGGCTTTAATCTAACTTGACATGAATGTTTGTGTGTGTTTCAACTTCCGGTTTATGTAATTTTGAAAAAAATAAATTAAAAAATGAATCGTAAGATTGGAAAGTAGACTTTTCTGGCGCAGTTTTTGGTCTGTTTTCCAATTATGATAAAATTAATATTAAAAGTAGTCAAAATGCTGATTTACGGCAAAATGTAATCAAACCGGAGCGTCACCTGGCGGATCCCGTGTCCTTTAATGGATGCCAAAATGTTGCCCCGATACGTTTTTTGACGTTTTCAGTATCAAAAACGGTTCGTTAAATTTTGAAACCAGGTTAAACATGGTTAAAATAAAAATTCTTATCTGCCCATATATTTTGGCATGGTCACGACAATCACGAAACAATCTGCGGTAGTAGCGCACTCTGGCGACAATTTGAAGCACCCATATAAAAGCCTTTTTCCAAAAACTTGGTTTTTTATATTTACTTGTTGTCTGTGAATGTGAATGTGTATTATATTTATAGCCATTTATTTTTTTTTAGGTTTTTTAAAAATTTTCTCGTTGTGTTGGGCGAATACGATCCGGCTTCAGAATACGAGCTTTATCCAATTGTGGAACGGAATGTTCGTAAAGTACATCAGCACCCAAATTTTGTTCCGTCCACTTTTGAGAATGATTTGGCCATATTGGAATTGGATAAACCGGTCGAGTTTCAACTTCACATTGTGCCAATTTGTCTGCCATCCAGTGATGAGGACTTCACGGGTACAACGGGTGTCGTTAGTGGATTTGGACGACTAAGTAGTGGTATAAAACATTTTTATAATGAATACCGAGGTTGAACGACTTATTAGGTTTGGCCACCTGAAGAATTAGGTGTACTCAGCTCTCATTGGCTGACATTTTATGTGACGTCAGTGGGCGCCCGTTGTGTTGATCAGGCTTTGAAAATCCACAAATGTCACCAATTCACTCCAAATTAATGATCTAATTTGTTCTAAAAATTTTGCAGGTATTTTTTAGGCTTGGAATTTAAATTTGTCAGGAAGTGACGTCATTTTGGCCAAGTGGTCAAACCTAATAAGTCATTTTGATAATAAAAAAGTTCTCATGTAATGAAGCTTTTATAATACTAATAGTAATTAAAATTAAAATGTATTGATAATGCCCATAATATTTAGTAAATATGGGATATTTTTAGGAAAAAAATAACTACCGTACCGCCCCGTTTAATAGCCCAAGCGTTTAATTTTTTGAGCCGGCCCCCGGCGCCTATTTGAAACCTTATTTGGACCTGGCGCATGAGCGAAAAATCACCGATTTTTTGCGAAAAATGGTGATTTTTCAGTTAAGATCACAAATTTTTTGCAAAAATTTCTGATTTTAACGAACCCGGCGCTTATTCGGGGCCGGCGCCAATTCGTGAAATCGCCACTGACCGCCCGACGCTTATACGGGACCGGCGACTAACTGAACCTCGGCTGCAATACGAGGCGCTACGGTACCTACTGTATGTAAAAAATTAATGGTATTAATGTCCCACCTTCACTTCAAATAATATTTGTATTTCTAGGTGGACGCCATGCCAGTGTTCTCAATCACGTGTCCGTGCCCATTTTAAGTAAAAAGCAATGTCAAGAATATTTTAAAGCATCCGATACAAGAGTCAATGTCAAAGACACATATTTGTGCGCTGGCTACAAAGAAGGTGGAAAAGATTCGTGTGAGGTATGGACACTTATAAAGGGTGTCCCAAAATTAACGCAAGATTTGAATTAAATAGAAAACACAGTTTTTACATTTTAGTAACTGTGTAACGCTCCATTTTTACTAACCCTAAACTATCAGCTGTCAAACTGTTTTTTTTTTCAGGGTTGCCAACAATTTACTGCACAAATGGCAGCAAATTCAAATCTTGCGTTAATTTTGGGACATCATTTAAAATAATTAAATTTTTTTTTTAAATTGCAATTTGTATTATCTTATGTTTTCTAGGGCGACTCTGGTGGACCTCTTGCCGTCGAACGATCTAACGGACGATGGGTTTTAGCAGGAATCGTGTCAAATGGAATAAAATGTGCTTTACCAAACAGTCCAGGAATTTACACAAAAATATCAAAATTTGTCGATTGGATTAAAAAGAAACTGAGTTGATATTTGAATGCAATCCAAGTGAAAAATACGAATTGGCTTGTCAAAGTCATAATATATACTGTAAATTTCCAATAAGTTTTTAATGCAACATGTATATATATTAAAAATTATATTCTAAAAAATTATACCAATTCAAGGAAGTCATTTTGTTTCGAATGCGCGTGACGTCAGGCGACCAATCAGATCATTTCAAATAACGCATGCGCAGACGGGTGACACACGCACGTGTTTGGAAGAATTTCGCCATCGTCGTTTATTGCAACATGCGTTCGGCAAAGAGAGCCAAAATTGCCGCCCAGAACATGAAAAACGGCGGTAAAACGAGGAAAAAGCGCCAGGAAAGTTACTCTGTATTCATCTACAAAGTGCTGAAGCAAGTGAGCCCGGAAATCGGCATTTCCTGCAGGTCGATGAACATCTTGAATAGTTTCTTGAACGATTTCTTTGCTAGAATCGCGGCCGAAGCTTCTCGTTTGGCGAAGCGGAACAATCGCGCCACGATCAGCAGTCGGGAGATCCAGACCGCCGTCCGGTTGATTTTTCCCAGGGAATTGGCAAAACATGCGATCGTCGAAGGCACGAAAGCCGTGACAAAGTACACCAATTCGTGGTCGTAGACTTGAATGAGATGGAAAATTAAATACCGGTGATAAATTTTATTTCATTTTTCTTTCGTTTTAATAAATGCACAAATTAAATTTCATTTAATGTTGGTTTTCTCGATTTTTTAAATGTCCGCCATTTTAAACTAGTGGAGACCTCTAGTGGACTCTCGCAAACAACAGATTGTGACGGTTTGAATTATTGAAACCGTAAATGATGTTGTGTTTTGCATTAAAATGAACTCAATGCCACATATCCAGTTATATGCGGTCCGAAAAGAATTCGAAAAGAATTCTAGTCTGACTCGCGACACACGAACGACGAGGAAAAGATGAAACCGATGCGCACAAACATGCGCGTAGAAAACAAATAAGCCTAGAATTGAAATTATGCAACCCAAAAATTAGACCATAACTCATAAATTCACAAGATTTACTACAAACAAAATAGAGATACTAACAAAATAATCTTTTTTATTATTTTTATAACCCATAAATCAATCACTAAGAGGTCAAATAGATAATTTTTTTAAAATTCTAATTTTGAAATTACTGCATACGAAACTGACATGCTAATCCAGCAGACACAATTACCAACAACACCACAAACACCTCCACCCAGCCAGCAATAAATAAAAATGATTTTCTAATCCCACAGAAACATAATTACAACTCACGACCTTATAATTTAATTAAATGCTTTCAGAGAATTGACTTCTGGCATGGAGGGAGGAAAAAATAAAATAGTGAAGGCCCACATTTGCTCCGGGCAGCCAAACAGTCACGTGATCAACAACCTTGGAACATCGACTTGTGTACTTGTTGGCTCTCATGTAATCAGACACATTTTTGTCTCTGGTTTCCTCCACAGAGCACGAAGGAAACATAACATTAAGTTATGGCCTACTGTGCTGCAGTGGATATAAACGGGCGAAAATATCCAGGTAGGGGACTAAATTTCTTTCGTATTCTTCATCCGATGTTTACAAATCAATTGCAGTGCCGACCAACTTGCCGTCGGATACGTGTTTGGGTGATTTTATTCGTGATTACGCTCACTTAAAAGGCACTAAATTGTCTTGTCGGGAAGGAGCATGTGGAGCATGTGTAGTTTCAGCACGATTTTACGATCCGGTGTTGAAGAAAGAAAATGTTGTCAGTGTGAATTCAGTGAGTGAAGTTATAATTTTTTTTTTATTTTTTTTAATTAAATTACTTCTTTTCAGTGTTTGTTGCCTGTTTATAGTAGTTTTGGACTGCAAATTACTACGGTGGAAGGGTTAGGGGATAAAAAGAGGGGTTACCATGCAATTCAGGAAAGATTAGCTAAATATAATGGAACTCAATGCGGTTATTGCTCGCCTGGATTTGTCACGTCCATGTACAGGTGGGTCGTGTTAGTTTTGTTGTGTTTTCTTTTTTATTTGTAGTTACTTTGGGTTGTTATTTATGAGTGATAAGTAGTGTTTAGTGGTGATGGTGAAGGTCGCAGGTGAGGAATTGTGGCTTATCTATTTATTACATAAAAACTGGTTGTATTTCAAGGTTGTTTAGTGAATCATCTTTTTAAAAAGTGTATTATTTGTAAAAAAAATTTCAGGATAGTTATAAAACCTGGTGTGTACACTGTGTACTTGCCAAAGATTCCAAATTTCGAGGGGCCAAGCCATTTTAATAGATCAAGCTAACAATGCAATTGATTAGAAAAATATCATTGAGAAATTTTCTATCCAAAAGCTAGAAAAGTACAAATGCGTAGACCCCGGATATTTATGCAAAATAAAATTCGTTTTATGTACATTAAATGTGCACCAAAAATTTCATTTTATGCAAAATAAAAATAAAAATATGCAGAATAAAAAAAAATATTCGAGTGAAATCAGGTGTTAAATAACAACTTAATGCCATTTCCAATTGTTCTTGATGTAAATGAATTTTAATTAGTAATTACAATTCACTTTTGTCTATTTTTTTATTTTATTTTTTTATTTGTTTATTTCTTAAAACTTTTTCCAAGCACTAATTTAGTGACTTCCCCTGGTGTCTGTTTTTGACGGAGACCTCAGTTTTCCGAACACAAGCTTACGTACACGTACATGTCTTTAAAAAAAGGCAAAAATTGATACGTTAAAAAAAGACAAATCGTCGTCTTTTGCTGGAAAAATGGCGATTTATGCATTTATTTCTGATTTTCGGAAAATAAGCATTTATAGCCAGCTTTTTATTGAATAAAAATAATTCCTATGCATTTATCCTAGCCCTACACATGCGTATAATTTTAATCATTTTTATTTTTAAACAAATTTTGTGTAGTTTGCTTGAGAAAAAACCAATACCGTACATACAAGATGTCGAAGATTTGTTTGATGGTAATTTGTGTCGATGTACTGGATACAGGCCAATTTTGGACGGAATGAAATCGTTTTCTACCAGTGATAAAACAGTTGTGCAAATACGGGTAATTTAATTAACAAAATACAATCATAAATTATTTGTCCAGTTATGTAATTATAATTTAAGAATACACATATAATTTTCTGTAGAACTGAAATATGTCATTGAATCATTATAGAACATGCAAATGAGTAACAATGGGTTTCTAAAGATACCCGATGATGGTGTGTGGTATCATCCCTCTAGTATACACGAATTGTATGCCATCATGAGGGAAAAACAAGGTGTAAAAACTCGTCTTGTATTCGGAAACTCTTCAACTGGTAAGTTATTTATAAATCTGCACTACCGTACTATCTGTATTTGAATAGTAATCACTTTTATTTGCAGGTATATTTAAATTTGATGGTCCTTTTGATGTTTTTATTGATTTAAAAGGTGTTTCAGAAATGTTTGAATATCAGGTATGTGATATACGTGTAAGATTTGATTTCTTGTAGATTTAGTGGTTGTTTCAGATTCCATAAACTAAATCTTCGAACTATTCTCTCCGATTTTTCATTTTTTTTAGTGTAAAGCAACTAAATAGCTAAACCAAATTTGAAAGAAATATGGCAAGCTTGCAATTCCATTTAGAATGAAAATAATGTGTCATTCAACATTATGATCAATTGATAAAAAGTCATGCAAACAACAAATCTTTTCGACCTTCCATTCAATGCTGATGAATAATTGCTGGCATTAACAGCCTTATGAATAATATCCAAGTGCTTTAATGTTTTTATTAGTTAATGATAGAATAATTTTATTTGAAGTACACGTGTAATAGCCAATGAATTATGATTATTACGATTCTACCTCTTTTGATTTTGTCAATTTTATCACCAGGTTGAGGATGGACTAACTTTTGGTGCCAATGTCAGCTTAACACACTTAATATCTATTTTGAGTGACATGAAGATACATGCCGCATATAGATTGATCGCCAATCACATTCAAAAAATTGCAACTACTCATGTGAGAAATGTAAGTTGAATCGCCATATGAAATTAATTTAGCTGAATGGTTTGGTCTATTTGCCAAAAGAAGACCTCAAGAAATTGTTCTTTTGCTTGTTCATTTATTTGTTTGGGTTAAAGGTATTCTAATAATATTTTTATCCTAAAAGGAATAAGAAATTTTTTTAAAAAAATATTTCAAATTAAGTTGAAAGTGTTTCTTTTTTAGATTGGAAGTTGGGCAGGAAATTTGATGATGAAGTATTACCACAACGATTTTTTATCAGATTTGTTTGTTATTTTTGAATGTATTGGTGTTAAGTTGATTATTGGCAATGCCACAACAGGAACAACTGAATCCGTTGATTGCGAACAATTTTTAAAGCTTGACATGAAGAATAAAGTGGTCCTTAAAGTAGTTTTCCCACATATTTTTTCAGGTGTCACAAAATTTAATTCTTTCAAAGTTATGCCCAGAGCTCAGGTAACAATTCGATTCGACAAACAAAATGACCACTTCCTTTATCTCAGTGGTAATTAATCTTTTAAAGAGTGCTCATGCTTATGTGTCTGGAGCTTTTTTGGCAGAAGTTGATGAAAAAGATAACTGTAAAGTGTTATCAAAGCCATCATTTGTGTTTGGAGGATTGAGCCAGAAATTTGTAAGATAATGTTATTTTATTTTTTCAATACATTGGGTATTAACTCAAAAATTAATAATAGGTTCATGCAAGAAAAACTGAGCAGTTTTTAGTTGGACAAAAATTGGCAGATGTTAAAGTTTTTCAAGGTAGTGCATAAATAAAAACTTGAACACCATGTGATGAGCTTTTACTTAATTATTTTATTTACAGCCGCTGTCAGTCAATTGTCTCAAGAAATTGTGGTTGAAGAAAATTTACATTTGGCCAATCCATTGTACAGAAAACAACTTGCATTGAATTTGTTTTACAAGGTATCAAAACTAAATTGAATGAAGCAAACTATCATAAATGACAAACCAGTCACATAGCCCAAAATATGTTAAGGGACCAATTGCCTAAAAGGCCATTTATTTTGGCACCAAAATAAATGGTCTTTTAAATATCTGTTTGACCAGATGAATAGATAATTTTACTGTAGCACTATTGTCATTTAAATCATTGTGTATGTATGTAACCTAAAGCTACCAGGTAGCCCACATAAAACCGGCCCGACAATACTAGAAGCAGGAGCGAAGGACGATTAAAAAAATGTATACACGCACAAAATTAAATATACATTAATCATTAGCTGTGGGCAGTGTAGTTTAATTAACTTTTCTAGTGCAGTTTTTTCCGCTCTTTCGTTTGGTGTTTAGTTTTTGACGATCCGAGCTTTCGTTCGCGAGATATTTGCATTTTTCATCAATTATTTTTCTGAATTTTCCAAGTTTGATGGCACTAGTCAGCTTGAATTTTAGATTTTGTGGTAATTTTGTGGATTTCTTCAGCAGTACTAGTACCGGTACAGGTACACAGTATTTTTCAAAAAATACCGAAATTTGTGACTGGTACGGTACCTGTAACACTTTGTTGGTACTATACGACAAAATCAAGCACAATCTTACAAAATCAAGCACAATCTCACAAAATCAAGCACAATCTCACAAAATCTCATAAAATCAAGCAAAATCTCATAAAATCAAGCAAAATCTCATAAAATCAAGCAAAATCTCATAAAATCAAGCAAAATCTCAGAAAATTAAGCAAAATCCCATAAAATCAAGCAATATCTCATAAAATCAAACAAAACCTCATAAAATCAAGCAAAATCTCATAACATAAAGCAAAATCTCGTACTGGAACATCTGAAGAAATCCACAATAGTACCATTGAAGAGATTCAAAAAGTACCGCAAAATTCAGGAATGAATAGTGCAATCAAACTTGGCAAATTCGGACAATGGTTGATTAAAATCGGAAATATCTTGAGAACAAAAGCTCGGATTGTCAAAACCTAAACACCAAACGAAAGAGCGGAAAAAATTGCACCAGGAACGTTAATTAAACAACCCTACCCACAGCTTATGATTTATGTATATTTATTAATTTTGTGCGTGTATACATTTTTTTTAGTCATGTTGTAGTTTTAAGGATTGGGGAAGATTGATGTTGGAAGACACAAAAACTTGACCACACCATATAAGGGTTACTACGGAAGTCCCATTACAATTTATTTCAAACGTTAAAGACGAGGAGCACCAGGTGGCGCTCTTACAAATGTGTCATCACAGAATCTCAAGTTACAACAAGTCACCCTTCGTAACACTCCTTGTATTGTCGGGCCGGTTTTATGTTGGCCACCCGGTATGTAAATACGCTGATAGAATTGATTAATTTAGTACGTTTTGAGTGTTTTACCTAAACACAAAATAAACCCTCGATACTGGAATGCGTCTGGTTTCATAGAGCGACCAATATCCAGTGGAAAACAGACTTACGATACAATTAAGAGTGAATGGCCACTGAATCAACCAATATCGAAAATAGAAGGCAAATCTCAGGTACACATATTAAAGAATATACAATTGAGATTTTCCAGTCATATTAATGGCAGTTACGTAGTGTGCGGGGGAAGCAGAATATATCCCGGATATTGTTCGGCCACCCGGTACTTTATACGCAGCATTTGTAATTAGCACTATAGGTAATGCTGAAATTATAAACATGGATGCCTCAGATGCATTGGTAACTAGCTTTATCATTGGGTTCGTAACTATGTGAAACTGAAAAATCTTCTTTTATAGAAAATGCCAGGAGTTTTGGCTTTCTTGACTCACAAAGATATCCCGGGGAAGAATATTTGTGTTCCAGTAGCTCGAAAGTTTTTCTATCCTGATCATGAAGAATTATTTTGCAGCGGCAATGTATTGTACGCTGGCCAATCGTTGGGCCTCATTGTTGCTGAATCTGACAATTTGGCAAAGGAAGCTTCTCACAGAGTGAAAGTGCAATACATGTCTCTAGGACCTCCCATATTGACTATAAAAGAGGCTTTGAAACATCCTGACAGAGTAAAGGTGGAAAACATGCTTGGTATATTCGAAGGAGATGCAGATAAAGCAATGGCAAGTGCAACGAATAAAATTTCTGGAGAAATCGAAGTTGGCACTCAATTTCATTTTCATTTGGAAACTCAAGTAAGCGCAAATTTTTGTCTTTAACTTATTTTGTATGAACTAATAACCTATTACTCGATTTTTAGGTTTGTCTTACAATTCCAACCAATGAGGGCTTCACTGTATATCCATCAACACAGTTTACCGATGCAACACACGCAGTGGTTGCACAGGTGTTGGGAATAAATCGCAGTTCAGTTCATGTAGAAATGCGCCGTCTTGGAGGAGCTTATGGCGGAAAGATATCTCGAAATTGGCACACAGCAAGTGCAAGTGCATTGGCTGCACAGATGTTCAATAAGTATTTTCTTAATCCAAGGTTTAATACGAATTTTAAATGTTTTTTTTTCGGTTTTAGGCCTGTTTATTTGCAAATGGATCTGAAGACTAATTTGGAGATGTTGGGTCGCCGTAAACCTTTTTTAGCTCAATATGAGGTATGGTTAATTAGTTGGCAGGCTGCTAGGCAATGCTTGGGAAGAAAGGTTTCTTATGATGTTATTTTACATAGGTTAGACCTGTGGCATTTCCCCCAAAATACTACCCTGACAATCATTTTGCTAAATCAAAATCTAAAACAGTTTGGGAATTATTTACTGCTGTGAACCAGACTTTTAGACCACCCTGTATAACTTACTGTTAGTACTTTAGGATTTTTCTTCTGTCTGGGCTGTATTTATATTCATATTTCTTTCACTCATGACATCAAAGGCAGAATAGCTGTGTGAGGTAGTTGGCTTTAAGAGATGTGTTCTCAAAGTTGCATTTATACTTAGGACTGGAGAAAATCGTATTAAACTCATCCAAGTATTGACCAATTCCATGCTGTTTAAGTTCTGTATTTAATGTGGAATAATGATCACCGGTAGTGGGGCATTTTTACTAGAACCTGAATGAATGTTTTATTATCTAGCACTTTTTGAATTGATCAATGTTCTGCAGCTAAATAAATTTTGTTATTTAGGTTGGTTTTGATGATAATGGAAAGTTGGAAGCTGTAAAAATGATTTTTACCATGGACTATGGCTGTCATTTGAATGACCCAGCAATTTTTATAGCGGTGGAGTTTGCAAAAAATGGTAACGAGCTTGATCCATCACAACAACCAAAAATACCCGAATCAATAATCAGTTTGTTTTCTTAGCCTATACATGTGCAAATTGGAATGTTCTTCCACAAGTTGTCAGAACCAATTTACCGGTCAATACTTATTGCCGAACGCCAGGAAGTATTAAAGGAGTTTTCGTAATAGAGACCATAATGGAACAAATTGCAAAGGTTTTAAATAAATCTCCTTTAGATGTCAGGTGTTTAAACATGCCAATTGAAGCGGTAATACTATTTTTTAAAAATTATGATTAATTTATTATGAATTTGATTTCTGCATTTCAGAATAATTCTAACTCACCCGGATTGCGAGACATTATCGGTCAGCTGAAAGAATCGTCCGAGTTTGAGAAGAGATTAAAATTAATTAAAGAGTTTAACAAGGTCCTTAAATAAAATTCCTATTATAATTAATTAAAATGTACAAGTTAAATGCGTTGCAGGAAAGTGCTTGGAAAAAGAAAGGCATAACAATTGTGCCGATAAAATATGATGTTGGTTTTTTCAATGCCACCTTCAATGCAACAGTAAGCATTTTTAATAACGGAGGCTCGGTACAAGTTGCACATGGTGGTATTGAATGCGGGCAAGGAATAAACACCAAGGTAAATAATTAAAAGATGAACACGCACGAATGCCATACCATTAATATGTACATTATTTTATTTGTTAGGTTGCTCAAGTTTGTGCATACACATTAGGGGTTCCACTAGAATCAGTCGTTGTGCTTCCCGCAAACAGTTTTATTAATCCAAATGCATCACCGACTGTTGCAAGCACAACTAGTGAAATAAACTGTATGGTAATAAAATTGTAAAAAATAATTATAAATTTTTTATAATTAATTTTATGATTTGGTTTAACAGGCAGTGGCAGAATGCTGTAAGATTCTATTGGAACGAATAAAACCAATTCAAGAAACAATGAAAAATGCTTCTTGGGATGAATTGATTAATGCTTGTTTCAACAGTAACGTTGATTTATGTGCACGTTTTGTGTAAGATTAAAAAATCGACCAAATTGTAGAAGGTCGTAGTCCCATTTGCTACCAAATTTTTTGCATTAAATATTTCAGGACTGGTTCCGCGCACAAACTTCCGGAAAAATATGTTATATATGGTGCAACTTGTGCTGAAGCAGAGGTTGATGGATTGACAGGAGAAGCGCAAATTTCGCGAGTGGATTTGATATACGACTGCGGTCAAAGGTATAGTAAAGCATTAGTTTTTTCAAAATGTTTAATAAAACTATTCATTTTTTATTAGTCTGAGTCCTGAAGTAGATATTGGACAGATTGAAGGTTCTTTTGTCATGGGTATGGGAATGTTTCTACTGGAAAATGCTAAGTTTGATGTTGAAACTGGCAGAAATATAACCAACACTACTTGGGTAAGTGCAACTAAGTAATTACACCAAAACAAAAAAATTAATGTACGGAGTACTTTTTTATTTTAAAAAATTAAATTTTGCTCACAAAAACAGTGCTTTATGTCAAAACATGCATTTTTGTATCTGAAAAGTATCTTTCTGTTGCAATACAGTCTTTTGTTTAAAAAGAACATTTTTATTGCATTTAGCGTAAAATTTTAAACTCGTTTTCTTATCATTTTAGGAATATTATTTACCTACCACTAAAGATATTCCAGTTGACTTTCGTGTCACCATGTTAAAGAACACTAAGAATTCGACCGGAGTGCTGAAATCGAAGAGTACAATGTCCATAAACTGATGTTATACTTTTGTAATCATTTATTTAAACTAGCTGCTGGAGAACCACCATTATGTATGAGCTGTTCAGTATTGTTTGCAGTTCAGCATGCTGTGCATGAGTTCAGGAAGGATAATGGAGAGAAGTCATGGATTCCAATGAGTAATCACTACGCTTTTAACTTGACAATTCAAAGATTCCTAATGAATTTCTTCAATGTTTGTGCAGATTCTCCATCTACTCGTGATAAAATTGCATTGGCCTGTAATGTTAATCCCAAAAAACTTTTATTTTAAATGTACTTAGAAATTAACGAATAAAACACTTCATAATACGAACAAATAAAAATAAATTGGAATAGCTGTCTGGAAGTTGATTTCCTTATTCATGTTGCGATGGTATTATGTAAAAAAATATAAAAGAAAGTCATTTAAATAAGTTTGGTCAAAACTCATTCATTTGAAGCTTTGTGTTTACAATTTATGGTGAATGAATTACATCTTTGCCACATTCCATGTATAAATTCCCTACTTTATTTTCTCTTTGTTTGGCTTACTTTCTAGCGAAAAGAGTGCCAAATGTAGGGTTTGAGTGATCAATACAATCAATATCTACACAATAAAAGACAGATTCTGTATTCACTGGATGGAATTCTGAAAGCAAAATTTATTTGGGAAATCCAAAACTCATTTGGGAGACCCAAAATTCAATTGAGAGACCCAAAATTCATTATGAAGGCCCATAATTCAATTTGGAGGCTCAAAATTCATTTTGGAGACCAAAAATTCATTTTGGAGGCCCAAAATGCATTTGGGAGGCCCAAAATGCATTTGGGAGGCCCGAAATGCATTTGGGAAGCCCGAAATGCATTTGGAAAACCCAAAAATTCATTTTTTTTTTTTGGAGGCCCAAAATTCATTTTGGAAGCCCAAAATTCATTTGGGAGACTCAAAATTCATTTTGGAGGCCCAAAATTCATTTGGGAGACCCAAAATTCAATTGGAAGGCCCAAAATTCATTTGGGAAACCCAAAATTCAATTTGGAGACCCAAAATTCAATTGAGAGACCCAAAATTCATTTGGGAGACCCAAAATTCATTTTGGAGATCCAAAATTCATTTTGGAGGCCCAAAATTCATTTTGGAGGCCCAAAATTCATTTTGGAGGCCCAAAATTCATTTGGGAGACTCAAAATTCAATTGGAAGGCCCAAAATGCATTTGGGAAACCCAAAATTCAATTTGGAGACCCAAAATTCAATTGAGAGACCCAAAATTCATTTTGGAGATCCAAAATTCATTTTTGAGATCCAAAATTCATTTTGGAGATCCAAAATTCATTTTGGAGATCCAAAATTCATTTTGGAGATCCAAAATTCATTTTGGAAGCCCAAAATTCATTTGAGAAAACCAAAAATTCATTTTGGAGATCCAAAATTCATTTTGGAGGCCCAAAATTCATTTTGGAGGCCCAAAATTCATTTTGGAGGCCCAAAATTCATTTTGGAGGCCCAAAATTCATTTGGGAGACTCAAAATTCAATTGGAAGGCCCAAAATTCATTTGGGAAACCCAAAATTCAATTTGGAGACCCAAAATTCAATTGAGAGACCCAAAATTCATTTTGGAGATCCAAAATTCATTTTGGAGATCCAAAATTCATTTTGGAGATCCAAAATTCATTTTGGAGATCCAAAATTCATTTTGGAAGCCCAAAATTCATTTTGGAGATCCAAAAATTCATTTTGGAAGCCCAAAATTCATTTGGGAAACCCAAAAATTCATTTTGGAGATCCAAAATTTATTTTGGAGGCCCAAAATTCATTTTGGAGGCCCAAAATTCATTTTGGAGGCCCAAAATTCATTTGGGAGACCAAAAATTCATTTGGGAGACCAAAAATTCATTTGGGAGTGTGACTCCCGGACACCGGAATCCGTCCCCTGTCCGTAGTCAGCCTCCCTACCGTAGGGGGGCGTCCCGTCTTGTAAGGGGTTAACGGATTGGCTCCCGCTAATCCCCACTGTACGCCATATTGAATTTATCGAAATAAACTAGTCTTACCTGTACTTTGACTTAAGTCGCATCGTAACGGACTCACATGGCGCAGTTGACAGTTTTACCTACAAATTATGACTGATTAACGAACGAAACGAACGAACGAAGCAAAACGAACGAAACGAACGACACGTGCGCGGTAACAAACACGGTACGAACGGAACGAGACGAACGAGACGACGTAACAAAAACGATACGAACGAACGAACAAAACGGACGAAACGAACACGATAAAAACGAACAAGACGTAATGGCGAATCTGGACGCGGCCACGTTGGCCGACTTTTTGACTTCTACTAATGCTGGCCTTTTGCTGCGGTGTTCTGCCGAAGAATTACGCGCCGAAATCGATCTACGCGCGATCCCTATGCCTGCCGGCGCATCGAAGCAGGCAATGACCGACGCGTTGGTTGCCGACAACCTCGAAACACGTGCCGCCGCCGCGGCCGCCGCACCGCCGCTACCCGTCAACCCCGCTCTGGCCCCGAATCTTGCGCTCGATATGACGGACCTGAAAGCCGTCGTCGCTCTTTTGGCCGCTAAAATTCTGAACACTCCAGACCCGCTGCCTCCTCCTGTTGTTGTTCCGCCCGTCGCTGTCCCCGAGATGCACGTGAAACATGGCTTGCACGCCGCAAAGTTTCTGCAACCCTTCACCGGTTCCAAAACTGACGACGTGTGGCAATTTATTCGCCGCATTAACACAGCCGCAAAAATCGGCGGATGGACGGAGGAAACCAAGCTCATCCAGGCGAACGGATTGTTACGCGACCAGGCTTCGCACTGGTACACGATGCAGGGCGAAGCCATCGACACCTGGGCCGAATGGGAACATTCAATCACCGAGTTCCTCGGCGCGAACGAAACGTGGACCCAGTGGAAGGACCGCATGACCGCGTGCACGCAGAAGAAGGACGAGTCGTTAATCGATTACGCCGTCGCCAAATTCGCGTTGATCGACTCCACCAAACGCAATTTCCCAGTCCAGTCCGAAGATATCGTCCTCATGGTTCTCGAGGGCGTAGCAAACTATAATACGAGAAATAGTCTTTTCATTACGAAGGATTGGCCGATTCCTGCCGTCATAAAGTATATTCGCGCGCTCGATAATATGTCGTCGCGACCGAGCGCCGCGGTCCCTTTCGCCCCGAAGTCGCCTTTCGTCGCCGGCCACGGACGGGCACCAGAACCGCCAGCCGACCAGTCGAGGAGCACCGGTTCGAATCGTACCAACCCGAACGATTTCCAACGCGGCGACGACATCACGAAAACGCAGTGCTACCGTTGCCAAGCATGGGGCCACACCACACACACTTGTCCGCGGCCCAGGACGTCCGACCCCGCTGCCGCTAAGCCCAATCCGCTCGTTTTATGCACATTTTACTCGAAATATCCGAGCACCGGATTCTCGATCGTCGACGTATACGTGGCAGAAGCGCAACGCACGGTCGAAACAATTTTCGATCAAGGGGCAAACGTGTGCCTGATTCGCAGCGATTGTGTTTTGGATAAGTCGCAGATCCGCCCGAACGTCTCAAACAACCGCCTGAACGGCCTGAACGGTTCCGCGACTCCTGTCGGTTATACCTCGGTGAACATTACCATCGGGAACGAACAATTTCGAGTGAACGACGTCGCCGTGCTGGACGAGTCTCCGTACGAGATGCTGTTGGGCACACCGTTCCGCGACGGCGAACACATGTCGTGGTGCACCGAATCGGGCGGCACCATCACCATAAACAAGGAATGTCGGCGTACGAAGTCGGCAAATTTCATCAGACAGAAGGACGCATCTAACGAGGTTCGTATGTGCAATTTTGTCACTCTTGCTGTCAGCGCACCTCCCGGACCGAGTTCCGAAGTCGAGTGCGACTTCTCTATTTCTGATGACGCACCTATCGTTGAGAACAACATCGAGGGGCACACAGCAAGGACAGTGCTCGCCATTCCGGTTGTTCGCAGCCATCGCCTCGCTCCCAAGCAACGCTGCGATGCTTTACGTGACGACGCAAAGGACGAAGTTGCGTATCCGGACTCGAAGAAAACGTTTTCCCGTTCCCTCGCTCTGCGTCCGATCTCTTCTAAGCCATTCGAGGTAATCGAAAAATCACGCCGGCCCGTACCATCCGCACGCTCGTCTGTCTCCCTTTTCGCAACATTGCAATCAAGGGACGATTGCCCTTTTCTGGGGGGGCGTGTGACTCCCGGACACCGGAATCCGTCCCCTGTCCGTAGTCAGCCTCCCTACCGTAGGGGGGCGTCCCGTCTTGTAAGGGGTTAACGGATTGGCTCCCGCTAATCCCCACTGTACGCCATATTGAATTTATCGAAATAAACTAGTCTTACCTGTACTTTGACTTAAGTCGCATCGTAACGGACTCACAGGGAGACCCAAAGTTGATTTGGGAGGCCCAAAATTCATTTTGGAGGCCCAAAATTCATTTGGGAGGCCCAAAATTCATTTGGGAGGCCCAAAATTCATTTGGGAGACCCAAAGTTGATTTGGGAGGCCCAAAATTCATTTTGGAGGCCCAAAATTCATTTTGGAGGCCCAAAATTCATTTTGGAGGCCCAAAATTCATTTTGGAGGCCCAAAATTCATTTTGGAGATCCAAAATTCATTTTGGAGATCCAAAATTCATTTTGGAGATCCAAAATTCATTTTGGAGATCCAAAATTCATTTTGGAGATCCAAAATTCATTTTGGAGATCCAAAATTCCTTTTGGAGATCCAAAATTCATTTTGGAGGCCCAAAATAAACAAAACATACGGAAAAAAACCAATTAAAAGAAAAGAAAAACGAGATAACACGAGCAAAGTCTCACCTACTTTGTGGAGCACTGCATGGGCCCGCTCAAAACGGCTGGAAAAAATAAAAAACCATCCACTCCCTCCCGCCAATGGCGGTGGCAACGTTGGGGCACAGCTAGACCGGGACCTGCAACGAAAAAGCAGAAATAATAAGCAAGGAAAAGGCGTGAAATGAGTCCGGTGGTTGCGCCCAGCTTGGCGCCGACCTGGCCTGCGAGGCCGAGCCGGGCGCAACCAAACCGTCATGGTGTGAAAATCGGGTGATTTTACGGGTTAAATAAACCATTATTTAAACTGCCATTTGTATTTCTATTTTCCACCTTGATTTGTTATTTCTTTCTATATTGGTGATTGGGTAATTTTATTTGCCATTTTTTACATTGCTTTGAGGTGTTGTATAATAACATTATTGATTTTGATATTTGGTTTGAATTTAACATTGATTTGCTGATTTTATTGTTTCTCATATTTAGGCTTCAATATTATGTTTTGATTTGAAGATGTAACACTTTTATTATTAATTACCATTTGTCATTTGAGTGTATTGACCTGTTCTAGTTTGTACAAGGTTCTTGTCCCCACGTTAATCTTTTAATTGGTGGGGTTTTTCCAAATTTGTGTGCACCGTTTCCATTGGTGCTCAGAGCGTGTCATCTGCATTCTTTACTTTTTCCTTTTGTGTAAATAATTGAATAAAGACCAGTGTACTTTTTTACCTCAAAACGTGTGGTCCTGCCTTTTCTTTGCTCCGACGCCATCTTAGATTTTCAACACATTTCAACAAAATATCTCAACTTTACCCATCATTTGTAACCAAGGACTTTGGAATTTGTTTGATAGATTTGTATTATTTTATTTTATGCAAATTTAACATTGGGGCCGAAACCCGGGAACTATTTAATTTCCCATCTAATCTAAATCATTCAAAATGGTGAGAGTTTTTGAGTTGAAGAACAGGGCCTTCAGAGCGGCCATAATGGTCACTGAGACACTCCTAGCAACAATAACCGCCGCGCTGACCGGACGAGCAGCAATACCGCAAGCCACGATTGAACTGTGGATGCAGCAGCTCGAGCAGAAACAAAAACGAGCCCAAACGACGTTCGACGCCACCTTGGATCAAGCCAAATCTGACCAAGAAATCGACACCACGGTGCAGGCACTCGACGCGTTGGAGGACCGTTTAGCCGCAGCAAGAGCGGAGTTAGCAAGGTACATTCAAACATATTTTCCACCTTTACCGCCCCAGAACTTGCGACCGGACGCGGAGGCACAACCGGCGGCGAACATCGACGCACTGGCGGCGGCCATTACCGCAGCAGTGACGGCAGCAACGCCACGCGTGACCCCGACGAACGGACAACCCTTCATCAAACGCAAACCGTTAGAAATTCCAAAATTTGACGGGCGCAAACCGGAGGAATGGGGAGGTTTTTGGAAGACTTTTTCCATCCAAGTTGGCAACGATGAGCAATTGGATGGAACAAATAAACTTTTATATTTAAGAACCTACCTGATTGGAGAGGCGCTGGACGACATCAAGGCACTCGAGATTATTAATATGCGATTAATTATTTTGTCTGTTTCCCATGCATTTCTGGATAGGCATGGCAGATATGTGTGTTGGCATCCTTTGGATACCCGTGTAGCGCATATTAATGCTACTCTTATGTGTTAACGCACATATTCTATGTTTCTTGTGTCGTCTGCTCGAAAGAGCGATAAATGTTGTTTTCCGTGTTGTTTATCGGTTACTTATGCCTAGGTTAACAATTACTTATATTGTAAAGAACAAATCAATGCTTGTTGCTATTGATTTGTCCTATTGTCATATTTTGTACGGTTTGAGACCAATTAGCCTCAAACCCAGTTGCTTTTATGCTTTCATGTGATTAAAAACATGGCGGGCGCGAAGTGCGAGCTCCCCGCACATTTTAAGCTGGTTTCAACTCCTTTCCAATGTTTCCTGGCCTCCACGGACTTATCAAATGGTAGCAGAGGTCTCACGATCGGGCCAACAGGTTATTGACGAGTTCGTGAGGTTTTTCGGGCGAAAACGAACGTCGGAAGTTCGTCGTAGATCGTCGCCGAGACGTATCGCCGAAAACCGGAATTTTTCGCGAAGGACAGCCGTGACAACGTGTGCGGACAATTCTACAGTGAATTTGGAGCAAAACGGTGTAAGGAACATTGCATTTCGTTTATTTTTCGCCGATATAACCGAGTTTTTCTCGGGCGGCGCCATTTTTGTTTTTCCGGAACTTTGCTGCAGACCACGGCGAAGTTAGCGTGTCTACGAGTGTGAACAAACCAACACACGCACGCGCAACAATTCGACGAACGAATACGTCAATTCGCCGTTATTTTTGGTGATTTTCCAGCGTGGGAACGTCTGGAAACCGTTGTTTCACGAAGGAATCGTCGCGAATCGACGATTTTCTCTACCGCGGCCATTCTCGTTGGATTTTTCGTCAAGAACGACGAGATTCAACTCGCGGATTTAATCCGGCGATCACCGAGAAGTCCTGCACACGATAAGCGTGTGTGCAGGCGGTTATTTCCGTGCTTCGCATCCAGGAAAGCGGGTACGAAGGCGTGGACGTACGCAACATCGATTTTGGCCAATACACGGAAGTGTGTACGCGGTCTGCACGTCAGCCCAGTTCCGTGCGAAGACAACGTGAAGCCGACGTTTACTGCAACGTGGGAACCAATTACGACGCAAGGATCCCGTAATTGGCCAACTTCACATCTGAAAAGTGTATTTTAGTTGCTATTTTCGTGAAACTCTGTTAATTCTTAAGGTTTTTGTTTTGGGGTCCTTTTGTTTATTCTGCACCCTTTAGGCAGTCGCCTACGTGCAGTCTCATTCCGGTCTGGGCTTGTCCGTGGCCAACTAGTCGTCCCGCGGCCCCCAGGTGAGTCGGTCGGAAGCTAGTAGGGCGACCAGATTCGGGTTTTTCACCTCACTTATTGAGGTGCCCAAAGGGAAGTTTGTGATTGTTTCGCCTTCAATTTTTGGGGGCATTTTCGCTTCTCTGCACGGCATTTTCGCCAAAATAGTGAATTTAGTGTTTGTGCTACGAATTTGTGTCGAATTTCTTCAAATTTTTCAACATGTCGAGTTGGGACCGACATGATGATTACAAGGATGTACGCAAACTGGACGGCTCCAATTATCCCACCTGGAGCATGCAGATCCAGCTTTTGCTTCAATCATACAGTGTTTGGGGACATGTGACCGGCAAAATCAAGGAACCGCCTGCTGGATCGCCGGCAAAGGAAATTCGTGACTACGAAAAGGGCGAAGAAAAAGCTCGCTCCACCATTTGTCTGGCTTGCAACGAACCACAGCAAGTCGTGGCTGTGGCCCACCCAACCGCGAAGGGTGTGTGGGAAGCGCTGAAAGCGGCTTACCAGCCGACCACGCGCGCACGCAAAGCCCGACTCCGGCGGGAATTCCTCGAAATGCGTCTACGGGAGGATGAAGAGATGGTCGTCTTTACTTCCCGTGTCGACCGGAAAGTTACACAACTCGCCGACGTGAAGATTGTGGTCTCGGATGAGTTCCACGCTTTCCAGTACTTGGACCTTTTGCCGCCCCAATTCGAGCCAGTCAAACAGACAGTGTATCACTGGCCCGACCCGGAATTTACGGCCGCTGCCGTGAAAGAAAGACTTTTAGGCGAGTATAATCGCCTTTACGAGAAGGGGGACGAATTTGGAGTGCCCAACCCGACACCGTTGGAGGCAGTGGTCAACGTGGACGCGGCGGAACCGCGCCCAGTTCCCCACGTGTGTGTTTTACCTGCGGTGGGACAGGCCATTTTTCCCGCGACTGCCCTTCTCCACCTAAACAGCAACTTACTGGAAGAGGCGGATCAACAGGACAGTTGAGGGGCAATCCACGAGGAAAATCACGTGGAAAAGGCCGGCAAAAGGCCGCCGTCACCCAAATGAATGTTTTTGATGACGTCCCCATCTCTTACTTCTCCGCAGCGATTTCGAATCAAGAGCAACCTCCTGTCGTATCGCTGGTGTCACATGCGAACTTTGATTCGCAATGGTACGTCGATACAGGAGCGACAGACCATTTCTCGTTCAACAAGTCCTGGTTCTCCGACTTCAAACCATTAACTGGTTACAGCGTCCCAACAGGGCGAAGGAAAGTCGAAAATCGAGGGCATCGGGACTGTGACATTAATATCTTTTTATGGACAAAAGAAACGTGAATTACAGTTGAAAAATGTCTTCTACGCTCCAAACTTCAGAAAGAATCTGATTTCATTAGGTCGCGCAGATGAAGCTGGGGCTACGACATTTGTAAAACATGGAAAAATGTCCATTTTTCAGGACAACATTGACGCGCCTTTTATCACTGCGACTCGTACGAGTGATAGGATGTATAAAGTCAATTGTCAAGTGAATACTGCACACATTGTTAACGCTGCTGCATTACCTGCGCAACAGAATGCGGCAGTGAAGCCTAGTCCACCTTTAAAGGGTGAAGAAATTGTTAATTCATTACTAACTCATTTAGATTTTAAGACTGCATTAACCCAAAATTTGAGTAAGACAGGGAAACCTGCAATTGCGAATAAGGGGCAAGTGACTGCTGCGAACAATGCGCCAGCGATCGTTGCGAATAATGCGAGTCCGAAACAGAAATTGAACGTTTTGAATAACACACACACTGGCCTGGTAGTCGACAATGGGAATAAACCAAAGACTGCGAAGATTTCCAAACAAGGTGTGCAAAACAATTTAAAAGATAATGGTGGGAATAAGGCTCTTATCAAGCCTGACAAACCCCAAACGATGGATGTTTGGCATTCACGTTTTGGGCACCTTAATGCGAAAGGGATTGCATTGTTGGAGAAATCCGATGAAGTATTTGGGCTGAAACTTTCCAACAATGAATTGTCGGCTTGCGATGCTTGTTCGAGGGCGAAAAGCACACGTGCAAGCTTTCCTCCCATTATTAATATCTCCACTAAAGGGATTTTGGAAATTGTTCACTTAGATGTTTGGGGGCCCTCACCGGTTAAGAGCATTGGTGGGGCATTTTATTTCCTAATTATGGTTGATGATTTCCTAACCTAACCTAACCTAACCTAACCTAACCTAACCTAACCTAACCTAACCTAAACCTAACTTAACCTAACCTAACCTAACCTAACCTAACCTAACCTAACCTAACCTAACCTAACCTAACCTAACCTAACCTAACCTAACCTAAACCTAACCTAACCTAACCTAACCTAACCTAACCTAACCTAACCTAACCTAACCTAACCTAACCTAACCTAACCTAACCTAACCTAACCTAACCTAAACCTAACCTAACCTAACCTAACCTAACCTAACCTAACCTAACCTAAACCTAACCTAACCTAACCTAACCTAACCTAACCTAACCTAACCTAACCTAACCTAACCTAACCTAACCTAACCTAACCTAACCTAACCTAACCTAACCTAACCTAACCTAACCTAACCTAACCTAACCTAACCTATCCTAACCTAACCTAACCTAACCTAACCTAACCTAACCTAACCTAACCTAACGAGACTCACTCGACACGACACCATTTGATAAGTCCGTGGAGGCCAGGAAACATCGGAAAGGAGTTGAAACCAGCTTAAAATGTGCGGGGAGCTTGCACTTTGCGCCCGCCATGTTTTTAATCACATGAAAGCATAAAAGCAACTGGGTTTGAGGCTAATTGGTCTCAAACCGTACAAAATATGACAATAGGACAAATCAATAGCAACAAGCATTGATTTGTTCTTTACAATACAAGTAATTGTTAACCTAGGCATAAGTAACCGATAAACAACACGGAAAACAACATTTATCGCTCTTTCGAGCAGACGACACAAGAAACATAGAATATGTGCGTTAACACATAAGAGTAGCATTAATATGCGCTACACGGGTATCCAAAGGATGCCAACACACATATCTGCCATGCCTATCCAGAAATGCATGGGAAACAGACAAAATAATTAATCGCATACTAATAAATCTCCCTTCGATTAATCAATTTGTCGCCACAAAAATGTGCTCGCACAACGCGTCCAATTTTGCGCGAGACAGCCACTTTGTCATGATGTCCGCAACGTTGAGGGTCCCTGGGATATGCCTGATCCGAAAAACACCTTTTTCGAACCAGTCGCGCAAGAAATGCAGCTTCACGTCTATGTGTTTGTTTGCGCGATTTTCTATGCGGTTTTTCGCATATTGAATCGCAGGCATCGAATCGGCATAAACACATGGTGAAAGACAACGTGAAGCCGAATTTCACGCCGAATTTCTCCATTAATCTTGGGAACTGCCAAAGTGACAAGTTAACTGTTTACACAGATGCGTCTTACGCACTGGACCAAGACAAGCGCCGAAGTTTTGGCGGGCACATTATCTATCTGGGTGGTGTCCCCGTCTCCTCGAACTGCCATAAGCAGACCATTACCGCTCTTTCCATTATGGAAAGCGAATTCTTGGCGGTTGTGGACGGTGTGAAGGAGATAATTTGGTTAGAACGCATATTTGACGCGGAAGTGATGATTGACGGGTTTGACCGGGAAATACCATGTGTTTATGCCGATTCGATGCCTGCGATTCAATATGCGAAAAACCGCATAGAAAATCGCGCAAACAAACACATAGACGTGAAGCTGCATTTCTTGCGCGACTGGTTCGAAAAAGGTGTTTTTCGGATCAGGCATATCCCAGGGACCCTCAACGTTGCGGACATCATGACAAAGTGGCTGTCTCGCGCAAAATTGGACGCGTTGTGCGAGCACATTTTCGTGGCGACAAATTGATTAATCGAAGGGGGATTTATTAGTATGCGATTAATTATTTTGTCTGTTTCCCATGCATTTCTGGATAGGCATGGCAGATATGTGTGTTGGCATCCTTTGGATACCCGTGTAGCGCATATTAATGCTACTCTTATGTGTTAACGCACATATTCTATGTTTCTTGTGTCGTCTGCTCGAAAGAGCGATAAATGTTGTTTTCCATGTTGTTTATCGGTTACTTATGCCTAGGTTAACAATTACTTATATTGTAAAGAACAAATCAATGCTTGTTGCTATTGATTTGTCCTATTGTCATATTTTGTACGGTTTGAGACCAATTAGCCTCAAACCCAGTTGCTTTTATGCTTTCATGTGATTAAAAACATGGCGGGCGCGAAGTGCGAGCTCCCCGCACATTTTAAGCTGGTTTCAACTCCTTTCCGATGTTTCCTGGCCTCCACGGACTTATCAGAGATCACCGCAGGAAACTACATCGTCGCGATTGCACGCCTACAAAAGAAATATGGCGACAAAATCGTCCTCGAAAACAAGTACCTGTCGAATCTAATAAATTTACCTTCTGTTAACAGCGAGCGAGATCGAGTAGGCCTGCAAAAGCTACACAGGCACGTAGAGATAAATATAGAGAATTTAGCCAACATTGAAGTGCCCCTGGCGGAAATACAGCGGACCATTTTTCCCGTGCTGTCGTCTGCCATTCCGCGCAGTATCATCATGGAATATGACAAAGACTGCGATGGAGAGAGGTCGATAACGAGGTTAATGGACTGGTTAAGCGACCACATCGCCAAACACGCCAAGTACGACATGTTGAAAACACAAACAAAACCTGATGCGACAACAAACAAATCGTCATTCACGGATAACGCCCACAACAATAAGGGGAAATTCAAACGAAAAGAAAAGGAGCCTCGATCTGGATCAGCATCACAATTGTCGGTAATGATAATAAAATGCCAATTTTGTGATTCCACAGAACATAACCGAAAAAGATGTCCGCTCACGATGGAGGAGAGACGCAAAAAGCTGCAAAAAAAGGGAATTTGCCTGCGATGCTTGGGAAAAGTGCCCCACAAGACTGAGGAGTGCAGGACCCGAATGAAGTGCTACAGCTGTGAAGGAACACATCACACCCACATATGCGACACTCCAAAACCTACGGAGGTCGCCGAGGAGATCGTCCATTCCAACTCAGTGGTCACCACCTGCCCACCCAAGTCCGAATTTTTGATGGTACAGATGGTGAAAATGGCCGGACCAAAACTGTCCACGTTGGGAGTGTGCTACATCGATGGAGGAGCCCAGCGCACCTTCATACGGTCTGAATTGGTGAAAAAACTGAACTTAAAAATTCTAGGAACAGAACCCATCAATTTGGCCGTGTTTGGACAAGAGCCGAGGTCGGAAATACGCAACAGAGTCGAATTGATTCTCAGCCCCGCCAATTCGAAGTCACCCGCTGTCACGATCGAGGCCATTGAGACTGCCCACGTCACATCCACGCCCGGAGAGCAACCAAATGGACAACTTAGGGCAGAGTTACAACGAAGGAAAATCGAGGTGGCCTGCAAACAAGTCGCGTTGCATTCAAAAGAAGTGGATTTGCTGATTGGAGTGGATCATTACTGGCGTGTAATGACAGGTCAAACTGAATATTTAGAAGAAAATCTAATTGCAGTGAAAACAAAATTTGGCTGGACTTTACATGGACAGGCCACAAATGGAACAAGAGTTATTGCTGCACCGGTAAGAATAAACAAAATTACACTTACCCCATCGACAGATGACCTTTTGCGCCGGATGTGGGAACTGGAACCGATTGGAGTACGCCACGAGTCGGTCGAAACCAACGACGACGCAGAAACGTTACAAAAATTTGAGAAAACCATCAAATGGACGGGTTCGAAATATTCCGTGGAACTGCCGTGGATAGTGGACACCAACCAGTTGGATGACAACTACAGAGGAGCTGAACAACGCATCATGTCGCTGATTTGTCGTTTTCAAAAGCAGCCAAACCTCTACTTGGAATACAAGAAAGTCATTGATGAACAGTTAAAAATGGGAATTGTTGAAGAGATACCAAACCAAACTTCAACTGGACCAGTATACTACATGCCACACAGTCCGGTGATCAAAGAGGAAAGCGTCACCACGAAATTGCGAGTCGTATTTGATGCTTCATCACATCGAAAGGGCTATCTCTCCTTGAACGATTGCCTATCAAAAGGTATAAACTTTCTACCGTCACTAATATTTATATTGTTAGGATTTCGTCTTGGGAGAGTGGCCATGATAAGTGACATTAAAAAAGCATTCCACATGATCGAAATTGCTTTAAAGGACCGCGACGCAACAAGATTTTTCTGGATCAATGAGTGCTGGGACGGCATAGGAAAAGCATTATTGAAAGTGCTGCGCCAGACTCGAGTGTTATTTGGCGCTACACCGAGTCCATTCTTACTGAGCGCAACAATCCGACATCACCTGCGCAAATACGAAAAAAAATACCCAGAAACAGTAAAGTTGTTGTTACGGTGTCTGTACGTGGACGATTTCATCTCGTCGCTCAAGACCGTCGCTCAAGCGCTAATGACATTTCGCCAGTCCAACTTGATTTTTGCAGCAGCCGGTATGGAACTCGCTAAGTGGCAAACCAATTCGCCCGAACTGAGAACTGAATTTCGAGAGGAATGCCCATCTGACGCGACACTGACGTCTAATGAAGACACAAAGGTGCTGGGAATTAGATGGAACCCGAATTTGGACGAATTAGGACTAGCAGTCGTAGAAACTTTCCCACCTAGCAAGAAAACGACCAAAAGAGAAGTAATCAAAATAACTGCTCAAATTTTTGACCCCTTAGGATTTGCTACACCATTCACCGTGACAGCACGCATGTTTTTCCAGTCCCTATGGCTGAGGAATTTGCCATGGGATGACGAATTAGACAACGAGTTGCGCGCTGATTGGAAGAAGTGGACCGACCAAATTCCCACTCTAAGAAAAATTCAAATCCCACGATGGTTGGGACAGGACGAATTTGACCAATGTGAAGTACACATATTCTGCAATGCGAGTCCGAAGGCATATGAGGCGGTGGCATACATCCAGAACTCTAATGGTGATTTGATTGAGACTAATTTCATTTTGTCAAAGTGTCGTGTAGCTCCTGTTAAACCACTTACACTGCCAAGACTCGAGCTCATGGGAGCACTGGTTGCTGTACGTCTCTCCGACCAAATCAAGGAGTTGATGACGCCAGGTGAAATATTTTTTTGGACGGACTCTCAGATATGTCTCCATTGGATCAAGAACACATCCAAACGACCACCAACCTTCGTCCACAATCGAGTTTTGGAGATAAGGGAGAAGTCAAAAATTGAAGAGTGGAGACACGTGCCAGGCGTGGAAAATCCTGCTGACCGCCTGACAAGAGGAATGGACGCAGAAGCATTGATAACCGAGCAACTTTGGTGGCAGGGACCGGACTGGCTACGTGGAAGTCGTCGAGATTGGCCAAACCTGCCAACAGAGCCGGTCGAAGAGGATGACGAAACGACTGAAACGCACGTCGAAGCCGTGCAAACAGCAGTAACTAATATTTTCCCGTTTGCCAGGTTTGGATCGTTTTCAAAAGCAATCCGAACACTGGCATGGGTTTACAGATTTGCTGACAATGCTGGAAAGCGACAGACAGATGCCAGCCAACACGGTCGAGGTCCATTAACTGCAGCTGAGATAAAACGGGCGAAATTCAGCTTGATTCGAATCGCGCAGTCGGACGCTTATGGCCAGGAAATAAATCAATTGAGAGATGGCAGACAAATTCAGAGGGATTCAAAATTGCGAGACCTGAATCCACAGCTGAACGAGATGGGGTTGATCGAACTGCAAACTCGACTGCAAAAATCGCGAGATTTGTACACCGCTGTGCAACCTTTGATTTTACCTCCAAACCATAAACTCACGAAATTAATTTTGCAACACTCTCATTTACAGGTCCTTCATTGCGGATTGACAGCCACACTGTCTAAATTTCGAGAATTATACTGGACACCATCCGCAAGGAGGACCTTAAAATCGATTTTGGACAAATGCGTCGTCTGCAAAAAGATTCAAGGACGGTTGATGCGAGAAGTGCCAGGCCCCCTCCCAGCAGACAGGACGACTAAGTGCCAACCATTCGCGGTTACTGGAGTCGATTTTGCTGGACCGATAATAATAAAGGGACGAACGACCAAGGCTTATATAGCCCTTTTCATGTGCGCAACCATTCGAGCGGTGCATTTGGAACTGGTTTCCTCATTGTCAACAACAGACTTTTTGGGGGCGTTTGAACGATTCATCAGTCGTAGAGGCCTCCCAAAGACGATATACAGCGACAACGGGTCCACCTTTCACCGTGCTAATTTAGAACTTTCATCTCTTTTACGCTCCACCAAAGACGAGGCGTTCCAAAATTATCTGGCTCAAAAGGGAATAGAGTGGAAGTTCATTGTAGAAAATGCACCGTGGTGGGGAGGGTTCTGGGAGAGGATGGTGCAGACAGTTAAACGTTGCTTGAAAAAAGTAATCGGATCTGCACACTTCAACTTTTATCAATTTGGAACTTTCTTGGCACAGACGGAAGCGGTCATCAACCGTAGGCCCATCACATACGTGTACGAGAAGCCAAGCGAAGCCGAACCACTTACTCCAGCACATTTCTTGACGGTAACCATGCAAACACACTTGCCGGATTCAGGGTCAACTGAAATACTCGAACCGACTCAAAAGGAATTCGTTCGACAGTGGTAATATCAACAACGCATGTTGTTAACATTTTGGTCACGCTGGTCCCGTGAATATTTAAAGGACCTGAAGGTGCAAACGGGAAAATCAGACAAACGTGAGCTGCAAATTGACGACGTTGTGATAATTGAGGAGCAATTTAAACCCCGTTTGAAATGGAAGATGGGGAGAGTGGTCGAAGTCAGACGAGGTCGCGATGACAAAGTTAGGTCATGTGAACTCGTGCTCGCGGATGGGGGAAAATTACGTCGACCAGTTCAACGCCTCGTATGGTTGGAGGTGAGATTGGGTGATCTTCCGGCCGGCAGTGTGAAAATCGGGTGATTTTACGGGTTAAATAAACCATTATTTAAATTGCCATTTGTATTTCTATTTTCCACCTTGATTTGTTATTCCTTTCTATATTGGTGATTGGGTAATTTTATTTGCCATTTTTTACATTGCTTTGAGGTGTTGTATAATAACATTATTGATTTTGATATTTGGTTTGAATTTAACATTGATTTGCTGATTTTATTGTTTCTCATATTTAGGCTTCAATATTATGTTTTGATTTGAAGATGTAACACTTTTATTATTAATTACCATTTGTCATTTGAGTGTATTGACCTGTTCTAGTTTGTACAAGGTTCTTGTCCCCACGTTAATCTTTTAATTGGTGGGGTTTTTCCAAATTTGTGTGCACCGTTTCCATTGGTGCTCAGAGCGTGTCATCTGCATTCTTTACTTTTTCCTTTTGTGTAAATAATTGAATAAAGACCAGTGTACTTTTTTACCTCAAAACGTGTGGTCGTGCCTTTTCTTTGCTCCGACGCCATCTTAGATTTTCAACACATTTCAACAAAATATCTCAACTTTACCCATCATTTGTAACCAAGGACTTTGGAATTTGTTTGATAGATTTGTATTATTTTATTTTATGCAAATTTAACACATGGCGCCAGAAAATAGAAAAGAAATAAGAAAAGCCATTATCTCACCTGTGCAAGCCGGGGCGAAGAATCCAGTGGAGCAAATCCAGTCGAGCTAATCCAGTGAAGCTGCACCTGACACGCTAACCCTAGAACAGCTCGGAAACGAGCAACGCGACTGCAGCGCCCGGGCCGTTGCGGTGGCGGCGCTTGCAGTGACGAGCCAGAGCCACGCCATTGGGCCACCGTTGCGCCAATCGTGCGGCCCCAAATCCGACAGGCGTATAAATATTATATGCCTTCTCGGATTCGGGGACGCATTGTGATTGGCTCATTCGTGCAAATCCACGCACGCCATTGGCCGTGGCCGAACGGATCTGGTCCGCGGCCAATGGCGTGCTCAGTTCGGACCGAACGAGCCAATCAGACCCAGGAATCGGATTTTTGCGTCCGCGATTGGTCGTGCACAAACGGCACCAGGGGACGAGCGTGTTGTTTGAAATCTCCCCAAAGAGGGCGCCACTAACGTCGTTAATGGCGCCAATGTATTAATGAATGAATAAATAAAATAACACCAAAAGAATATTTATTTTCCCAAAGAAACTATAATAAAGTAAGTTTCCAAACAGCATTTTGGCAGCAAAACACACCTGAAAGAAGGCAATCCACGTGCACCCACATGCGTGTTTTGATGCCCGAAGGCGTGTATGTGCGAGCAGACACAGTGTAATAAATGATCCCTTTATATGTTTTTTTTTTTTTATTTTTTTGTTCTACTTTTCATATTTTTCTATTTTATTTCAAAAAAATTACAAACAAAATTGCTAAGTTACATGTGACATCATCTTGTATAGAAACCTCAAATTAAATGTACACATTTCGCCAACTATTCCATAATGCTCGACACCCCAAACACCAAATGATAAAATTCTTTATTTCTTTCTTCCTTTCTTTTGGCGAGCCGAGGCGAGCACCGACGCGAGGAGCTCCGGAGAATTGGTTTACATTTCTGGCGTCGACATCCCAGCCAGGCCAGTACTGAATGACAACGTAAAAATGTAAACCAATTGTCCAAAGCCCCTCGTTTTGGTGTCTAAAAAATGAGGAAACTGCTTCTGGAAGCTCTGCTAGTGGCCCGACACGTACTGCACAGAACGGCTGATGAATCCATCGGCAAATTAAATTATTATTCATCTGAAAATGCAAAGTCAAGTTTTTAATAAAATATCTTGTAAAGAAATTCAAATTATTATACTACGGTAGACTTATCTGAGTATAACTAACTGACTGCGCATTTGACCCTGTTTTTTGATCCAATCCGGTTGCAATTGGTCCTCCAGTAGAGTTCAGTTCTGAAATAATGGTAATGTTTAATTAAGAATTTATAGGTTAAATATTGAAATTCGGTTTTTTTCCCGAGATGTTGTCGTTTTTTAATCACTTGGTAGTTTTCCAGTTCACTCGTGTATGTGCCGGGACAAAGCCTTCCCCTCACTGCAGGCAGGATAGTGTGCTGGAAAAAGAGAAACATGAAAACATTTACAAAGAGATTAATTGACGGTTGAACAATTTATTTATTCAGTTTTTTACCTTTGTCTCGGGTCCCTGTCGTCAGTTGGTCATGCAAACTGTCCGATATTCCTGCGAGTCCTTCAGTTGCGCGCGTTTGATCGTTTCATCAGTGACGAACTGTTTCCTTACAAGCGACTAAGGACAGCATTCCTGTGGCTCTCTCATTGGTCGAGAAATCCTATTGTTGTCGGCACACTCTGGTGGCTGTGTGAAAGAGCGACAGGAATGCTGTCTGATTGTTGTCGGCACACTGTGCGTACTACCATATCCCCACTAAATTAGTGCCCATTTCCCCATCACATTAGAAAAACCAGTTAAGGTGAGGTTCGCGGGGGGTCAAGGGGGGGGCGCTAGCCCCCCTTGTTAGGAAAAAAAATCATTTACTGTAAGAGGTTCGAAATGGCCGCCGTTTTCTACATGCGTGTAGTGTTTCAACACAGCCACCAGAATGTGCCGACAACAATCGGACAGCATTCCTGTCGCTCTCTCACACAGCCACCAGAGTGTGCCGACAACAATTGGATTTCTCGGCCAATGGGAAAGCAACAGGAATGCTGTCCTTAGCTGCCTGTCTCTTACTTGGCTGATGCCGTGCGTGATCGTGATCGTTTTCGGGGTCGAGCTGGGTCCTGCAAAGTGCCATAATTAATTAATTAATTGGTTTGTAGTTCATTTAAACGGTTCGCTGCCTTTAACGACCGCTAAACTGTCTCGGGAGTTCCCACTGCTGTCCTGTGGCCCTCATCGCGGCAATTGTCGGTTGCACAGCCGCCATCTTTGAGTGTGAGGCACGATTGCATTACTACCTGGATTCTTACTGTTGTGCTAATTTTACAGGTTGTTATCGTATGCTTTGTTATTTATTATTAGGTTACAAGTCTTGTCACGAATTAATTTGTACGGTTCAACCCTGTATCGCGAGTTATTTTCGGTTCAAATACTGAGCTCGTCGTAGGGCCTACGGTAGTTTTTAAGTTCTTTTAGTGATTAAATTTGTGACCAGCTGCCCCTGCGCACGGGTCGCTGCACTGCAACGGCAATGCACTTGGCGCAGCTCCAGCGCCTCTCGTATCTCGCGCAGCCTGTTGCGGTCCTCCGCAACCAGGTGGAGCTGCGGGCCTTTGGTCAAGCAGGATCAGGCCCCGGAAGTCGCCCTTCCGGAAGTGGTTGGTCCCCGTAGGGACAAGAGAGTTGTTGATCAACCAGCAAGGCGAACGGTCGTGTTGCGACCGCCTCCAAAACTGGCTATTGAGATAACCCAAACTATCGGCGTGGCGATGATATCGCCCGCCGGGACCTGAGCGTCCAGTTGCGCCACGTCCGCCGGACGTTAACCGTAACTTCGGCGGCGTGGCCCAAAACCGATTACCGACCTCGTGTGTCATGGCGGCCGATGGCCGCCGTGCCACGCGGTCTGATTAGGGACGGTTCGAAGGAACCGCCGCCTTGGGAAATACACTATGGGACACTACAATCATACCCCTAGACATCTAATAAAGCCATAACTAAAACTATATTGTGTCTCCGTGTATTTCGTGGTTTGTTTTATCGTGTGTGTTGCGTCCAGCGCCTCCGTGGCTCTCCCCCGACCACGTGGCGTCCGTCCGAACACTCACAATTGTGGGCCCGTCCAGGATTTTGAATTCTCTTGCGAATACTATTCTAATTTACTGATTGTGCGAAGCACAATATTAAATGAATTTTTTCTTTCAACTAGAGGGGGAAATTTCCTTGGTCATGATTGTGACAGGGGGTCAGCAGGCGAAACGGCCGCTAATCGCTGACCATTGGACCCTGATCAGACAAAAATTGGTGGCTTTGCATGTCCAGCTTGCCTGGGTACTGGCAAGCCGGGACTTACACTAGCCACACTTTCCAACGGTCTTCTATTCCTTTCTAGCTTAGCCTAAAAAACTGAGTGGTTGGGAGGGGAATATAATTCCAAACCTTCTTTATTATTTCTATTTCTTGGTGCGCAGCCCAAGTAAAAGTAATGGGACAGTCTGCAGCGTATTCAAACTCGATTCGTGGAGGAGGCGCGCTGGTGGCCACCAGCAAACCAAATCCCACGGGGGAGAAGCGGTCATATTCCAGGTGCCACGCTGCAATCACTGGTTCCATTATGGGCCGGGCGAGGAGGCGATGTTGAACTGAGCTTTGAGTGACACCAAATTTCTTGTAGGACGTTTAGTCGCTTGGATGCAGGTTGCTAGCTTAGTGGTCGCTGGCGCGGGAACAGTCACGTGCGGTGAGTTGGCGTGTAGTTGGACCCGAGTAGCAGCGAAGTGTCCGCACACATGGGAAGACTGCCTTGATTTTTGTTGCGACTCATAATTTATGGGTTGCGTTGTGGCTGCTCAAGGCGCTCATCCGGGTTCACATCGGTCATAATCCTACCCTGTCCCGTGTACTGGTTGGTAGGCAACTGCAAGTTAACGTATTTAACCCAAGAGTTGCTGAAATTGGGACACGGACAGCAGGGAGAGCTGCCGGAGGTACGGGGATACCGATGGTGAAGTGCTCAAATGGCACAGAGAGTTCGTTAGGGCGTAGGAACGATATCTGTGCGTTCAGGTAGCTACCAACTTTGAAAAAAGATTGGGAATCTAGCCTGTAACTTTTGTTTCTGAATTTTATTCACTCTTGCTTGATTTCTGGGCTACTGCAGTTTGTTAAAGGACTGTGCTCGAACCACAGTCTGGAGCAATCTCTGTAATTTGGAAATTAGTTGTTTTTACATCTTTTTCATTTTTTACTTTTTCTCTAAACTTCCCTATCTATGATTTTCATGGTTTTCTTGGGACTCCACACCTGACAGCGGTAGTAATCACCTCAAATGCCGGGTTGTATACAGCGCCAAATGGAGGGCGATATGGCTTCACAATGGCGGCTGAAGGGTGGGACCCAAGGCGACTAGGGACAGAAGATGCATTTCCTTCTTACTTTAAGTGCAACTGACTGTTCCACAAAAAACACCATTTCATTGGGATGAACAGACATCTCAGTGTAGGCACGTTTCTGTCGAAAGGCAGCCTCGTGCAGACTGGAATGAGTCTCCGAAAGGGGTGAGCGGGCGCGTTTGTTGGTCTCTTGGGGCAGAAGAAGAGATTGCAACAATATCCCCGTAGTGTAAATATCTGCAAAAACCTTCTGCTAAAAATTGGAACTTTTTGGGTGTCTTTTAGATTAAAAAACACCCAGTATTTTGTAATTTTTTATTTTTATTTTCTTATCTTTCTTCCTCTGTTTCTTCTTGCGAGGCATCAAGAATCGGTTTGTCTGCGCGCTAGCGCGGTTTGATTTTGTTATTTGTTGCTAACAATGATAAAATTAACTGGTTTGAAAATTTCGAAGTTCTACAGACATGATTTCGTGCTTTTTTAGGAAAGCACAAAAGTCATGTTTTTGTGGAATCAGACCATTTTGATCTGGTTCAGAACTTCTAGTTCCAAACAAATTTCTATTTGCTTTCAAAAAATGTTGTTTCTCTTCAGAAATGGAGAAAATTCGGCATTTATATTGGTCAAAGTTTTATTTTTTGTCAAAAAATCAAGATGGCGACCTGAAAACAATAGAAAAACATGTGGAAATCTCGGAATTTTCGAGAATGATTGGAATTTTAAATTTTGACATTTTCTTGGAACTCTGGGAAATCAATTCCATGAATTAATTTAATTTTTCTACCAATGGGAAACCAGGGGGGGGAAGTGACATCACTAATCCCTCTCCCAAGAATGGCTACTTGAGCCTAATCTCCTGTCTCCTCATTGGTCGTGACTTAATTCCACTTGTTCACCTTGCAAGCTGCGGTCCTGCTTTTGGTCACATTGTGTCAATGCCAGCGACCAGAACTGGTAAGACCACGTGGGACTCTCCTGCACCTAATTCTTTCACACCCGCAACGGATTCAGATTTGAACGACTCGGATAACAATTCGATTGCTTCTTCAAACGACAATATGTCAGTCCCTAAAGTTAAATTGTTGGATCAAGCGATGCTTGAAACGACTTGCAACGTCTTTAATCTAGTTATCGATGATATGACAACCTACGAAGTGTGGGAAGACACGCTTCTGAAAGTAGCCGATCACTTGGTGGAACTCCAAGACAAATCGGATAGCACTATGCGTCAATTAACGCAAACGCGCACGGAATTCGGTGATATTAGCGACCGGTTAACTCATGCTTTGCAGGAGTTAGACTCTGCGAAATTATCGAATGAAAGCTTGTTGAAGATGATAGCTAGTCAAAAAGCTATCGTTGACAGCGTGGTGGCGGCTGGACAATCGAATTTGAGAGCACAATCTGCAATCTCAAACACGATTTCTCCCACCGTGACAACACCAAACTCTGGATCCAGCACAGGCTCAACGCCTACGACTGGAAATCCTCTTTTTCTGGCTTGGGGAGAAAAGTTTCTTCACAAAACTGACCAGGCTATGCCTGCTCCCAGGCCAATGGATGAAGTAGAGCTAAGTAAACGAGTCAAATCCATTGGAATTGAAGCGTTTGCAGGGGACAAAACGAAAGCTAAGTCTTTCCTTATTGATTTAAAACGTTCTCTACGCTTTGCTTTGCCCTATCTGAACCAAGTGCTTGCTGAGCATTTGTTTAAGTTTTTCCGAGGAGATGCGGCCACATGGTTCTCTTCTCATGCCAAAACGAATTGGGAGGAATTCGAACATGAATTTATCACCCATTTTCGTCCGAGCGATGCGCTGCTTTTAGCAGAAATTGCTAAAACACAGCAACTGTCTCATGAGTCTGCCACCCAAGTGGTGATAAGACTCGAGAAGTTATACGCTCAATTGACTATTCCTGTGCACGAGAGCCAGCAAATTCAAAAAGTGCTGGCAATTCTGCGCCCAGCGGCCAAGAACATGGTCGCAAATGCCATTAATTTGGAGAACACTTGGGCGTCGCTCAGGAAAGCTTGCATTGCTACGGAGGCCGCGATTATAAATCAGGAAACTGTGACAAATGCAGCAATCATCGAGGCGGCAAAAACAGAAACTGTTACGCCAATTCAAAAATCCAACCAGCAAATGGTAACAATACCAAATGCTGCGGGTGGAGATAAACCGAAATTTGTTCCGTTTGGATTGAGAAATCCAAACAATAGAACACTGTTCCCTGCGCCTAAAAATGCTGCGATAGCAGCAACAAAGGCCGCAGAAGGCAACGAGAAGGCGCTAGTCCCGAGCAATAGGCTCAAAGACTATGCGACCAAACCAAGAGTTGGCGGTTGCTGGGGCTGCGGTGGCGCACACTTTGAAAGGGATTGCCCCCTTAAAGTGGAAGCCGCTAAAGCAGCAATGGAAACAATCGCCGCTGCCCAACACAGCATGATGCAGGCTATGCTTGCAGCCAATGAATTTGGTGGCTGGCCTGAAATGTCGGGAAACGAGGAGTCACAGTCGACAGAAACCCCCGAGTAACTGACGACTGCGCTCTTACTATAGTGTTGATTCCAATGGAAGAGGACATGGAGGATGCTCTATTTGATGACATTTCATCCACAGAGCCAGATCCTCGCGTGGTTTTTTCCACAGAACCTGAAATCGACCATGTAAACGTTGCTTTAAAGACAGGAAAGAGTATTACTCCCCTGCCTTACTTCAAAGCAACACTAAACGGTTTAAAGGTCACCGCTCTGATGGATTCTGGGGCAACCCACAGGTACATCAGCGGGGGAATGCTTAAAAAGCTAAACCTCTTGCACTTTATGACTCCATTTTTAGAAAATCGAGTTGTATACACTGGCGATAGGCCAACACGTCCAATCGGGACAATCACGCTGTCACTCAAGTGGCGGGGTGGCGAAATCCCTGTGACATTTACTGTTCTTCCATCAGCTTCCAAATTTATATTATTAGGTTGCTCTTGGATTATCGAAAATAGGATTGTTCTCAATCTAACAGATCGAGAATATTTCTTTCTTGATTTTCCACATGACACATTTCCTTTCGACGACCCACCATCGCCTGAAGAACTTGGAAATGCAATAATGGATCGATGGGATGCTTTGGTTGCAGAATCAAAGTCACCTTCTGTCTCCACGGCTGATTTGAGCCAGAGACTGTTAGCAAAAAGCAATTTGTCACCAAGGCAGAGATCTCAAATCTTAACTCTTGTAGAAAAATACAGACATGTGTTTAGTGACAAAGCTGGCTGCCACCCCACGTTGGAACATCCAATTCCGACTGGAGATGCGCCTTCATTTCGATGCAAAGACCGACCAATGAATCCCAAGAAAGCTGAGATTTATCGCGAATTGGTTGCTGCATTGCTGAGAGATGGTTGGGCCGAACCTTGCGAGGGGAGTTATAAAAATCCCCCCGTGATTGTTGCAAAGAAAGACGGAGGGTACCGCCTCTGTATTGACTTTCGCTGGCTAAATAAAATCACAATTAAGGACGTCTATCAGATGCCCTCAATTTCTATGATTTTGGCCTGTTTAGGTGGAAAAAAGTTCTTTTCTACTTTGGATTTAACTAAAGGTTATTACCAAATAAAACTTAAACCAAGTGACAAGAAGAAAACTGCTTTTTCTACTTCTGATGGAACATACCAGTTTACTCGTATGCCTTTCGGACTGTGCAATGCACCCAGTGCGTTTCAGAGAATGATGGATCAAGTTCTTGGAACTGCACAACACAAGTGGGCACTCGCTTACCTCGATGATATTATCATCTTTAGCGACTCATTTGAAGAACACCTTCAGCATTTAGATGACATATTGTCAAAATTAGACAAAAATAAATTGACAGCGAGTCCGTCAAAGTCATTTATTTGCCCAGAAGAACTAAATTTTCTTGGTTTCACGATGTCAAATGGGAGTTACAGCCCAAACAACGACAAAGTGGAAGCAATTTTAAATTATCCAACCCCTTCCAGTATAAAACAACTTCAGCGTTTTATTGGAATGGTGGGTTTCTATGCTGCTCTGATTCCAAAATTGAGTATTACTCAAAAACCGTTCTTTGCCCTTCTAAAGAAAGATACAAAATGGGAATGGTCTGAAGAATGCAATGTTGCCTTCGAATATTTGAAAAATCAACTTGCAAAAGGAATTATGCTGCCTCTGCCTGATTTCGCACGCAACTTCACCATCCATACAGATGCTAGTGGCGGCGGGCTCGGAGCTGTCCTCATGCAAATTGATGACCATGGTGCTTTAAGACCAGTTGCGTACGCCAGCAGAACTCTGCAAGGCGCGGAAAACAACTACAGCACCACCGATTTGGAATGTTTAGCTGTGGTTTGGGCGGTTGATAAGTTCAAGCCATACATTGAATATTCTGAGTACCAAGTTGAGACTGACCATCATGCTCTGAGATTTCTCATGACAATGGAAAATCCAGCTGGAAGACTGGCTAGGTGGGCAATGAAATTGCAGAATGAAAATTTCACCATCAAGTACCGGAAAGGCACCGACAATCAAGTCGCAGATGCCTTATCCAGAGTCTCTCTTGATAATGGCAATCCATTAGAAGGGAAAGCAACTCTAACTGAGATTATAGAGCCTGTTGCTCTGGCATATCTCACCAATGAGACCGATTACCCGATGTCTTTCGAGAACATTATATTACAGCAGCGTGCAGTTAACCTTATGGCGCGCATGCGGATTTCTCGGAGTGCGAAAGGGACCCTATTTTTAACATTACGGCGGCCTATACCTTGACCCCCTGTTCGCAGTCTCATGGCTGATTTTGCGGATTTCACTTATTTGTATATTCCGCACGATCGCGCGCGTTTTATCAACCTTGGGAAAGCCGCTTTCTCAAATTTGCAAATTCCACATTGTGTGAACATGCTACAACGTTTCTGTGCGCGTCAATAAAAAAAAAAACCGATTAGAAATGAAATTCAGGGTTTTGTTAAAATAAAAATTATACAATATAATCAGTCTATAATGCTTCTATAATGCTGTTGGTTTAATCAGCACATTGTAATCGTGTGAAAACACGCGCGCTCGCAATAATACATTACCCAATGTACTTGCACTGGCATGGACCCATCAGTGCGCACTTTCCCGTGCGTGCTGCTTGCACTATTTACATCAATTGTTGCTCCACAGGTTGCGCGACCTGCCGGGCAGTTAAGACGTACTAGAATAACCTCAGGATTTGATAAAACCTGATTTTTGGATGACACTAAGTAAATGGCAGTGAATGTGAGATGTGAGATACACGATGAATTTAATAAAATTTATATTTCCTAATCATGGGATTGGTTTCACGTTTCATAATCCAACAATTAAGTAGAATATCATTATTGCAATTGATTAAAACAAATTTTTTTTACAAATTCTTTGGTTTTACATTTTAAATTTATTTTCCAATAGTTGGCACCATCGCAATTGCTGCGAGTTTAAAACACTGCATTCAGCAGAATTTACTGCACTTTCAAATCAAGGCCAGGCATACCTACTGCAAAGTAATGTATAAACCATAAAGAAGCCTTTGATTCGGAATTGCCTGTAGGTAATTCTGCGCTGGTCTCCAATGGAAATGTCCGCGCCGGTCTTCCGTGCACGGGAAGTCCACAGAAAGTCCGTGCATTCCGTGCGCTGGGAGTCCGTGCGTCGTACCGCGTGATCTTGCATTGTTTTTTGTGGGCTTTTCCTGATTAGGATTACTTCCTTTTTAACTCTTGAAGAATTAAGTTTGTTTTTTTTGCTCCAAAACGTCCCAAAACGCCTGAAAATCGCGCAACTCGAGGCAAAACATTACAGTGTGTATTCAAATCAAAACTAGCTACAAATACATGCTGAAATTAGCTAAATTTTCAAATTTTTTGGCTTTCAAGAAGTAATGGAAACATTTGACATAACGTGGATCAGTTGCATTCAAAAACTAAAATATTTTGTGTTTTACTTCAATTTTAAACTAAAAATGATGTCATTTCCTGTTTAAACCCCTGTTAAAGCTTGAAATACATTTTAACTAAAAGAAATAAGTTTGTTTTTTTCTTCGGCAGTGACGTGTACACACGAGCACGCCTGAGAACGCCAAAAAATGCTAAAAAACGCTCAAAAACGCCTGAAAATCGCGCAACTCGAGGCAAAACATTAATTTTTCATCTTTATTTCAACTTTTGTGACGTTTAAAATTGTGTTCTCATGTTTTTTGCCTCAAGTTGCATTGTCATCTGGCGTTTTGGAGTGTTTTTATGTGTTCGCAGGCGTTCGCAGGCGTTTTTTGGCGTTGTCACTCACTCAAGTGGCCATTTTTAGCATTTTCCGTAGTAAAAATGGCCGTTTTTCGTCAAAATGGCCATTTTTAGCCATTTTTCAGAGTAAAAATGTTTTTTTTTCACCGTTTTTATAGTAAAATGGCCATTTTTAGTCGTTTTTTTAATCAAAAATGGCCGTTTTTATCGTTGAAACGTTATTAAAATGTAACGTTTCAATGGCGTTTTGATCTCGCCTCATTTCCGGTTTTGAAAATTAATAAACGCCCCGGCGTTTATTCGAGGCAATACCCAACTTGGGCTTTTATTCGCGTCGCACCGCATCATCATCTCACCTTGCCTCCCGTCTTGAAAATTTATAAACGCCCCGGCGTTTATTCAAGGCAAACCATTGTTTATGTAAGTTTTTCCTGATTAGGGTTACTTCCTTTAGAAGAAACACGTTTATTTCTTCTCGCTTAATCTTGAGTCGTGATCTCGCCTCGTTTCTGGTCTTAAAAATTAATAAACACCCCGGCTTTTATTCAAGGCAATACGGTACGTTTATGAAACCCAACTTGGGCTTTCATTTTAAAAAAAGCGCGTGTTCTTACGTCGAACTAAGAGATACAGGTGAATTAGCAACGCCTAATTTGATTTAATAAATAAAGCAAACAACATCTCGCCTCACTTCTGGCGTTTGTTCGAGGCAAGCCATTGTTTTTGCATTTTTTTTCCTGATTAGGGTTACTTCCTTTTTAACTCTTGAAGAAATAAGTATGTTTTTTTTACTCGGCAGTGACGTGTACGCGCGAGTACGCCTGAGAACGCCAAAAAATACTCCAAAACGCCTGAAAATCGTGCAACTCGAGGCAAAACATTAATTGTTTATTTTTGTTTCAACTTTTGTAACGTTTACAATTGTGTTCTCATGTTTTTTGCCTCAAGTTGCATTGTCATTTTGCGTTTTGGGGCGTTTTTAGGCATTTTTAGGCATTTGCGGGCGTTCTTGGGCGTTTTTTGGCGTTGTCATTCAATCAAATGGCCATTTTTAGCCATTTTTAGCCATTTTTCATAGAAAAATGGTTATTTTTAGCCGTTTTTCATCCAAAATGGCCGTTTTTCATCCAAAAGGGCCGTTTTTCATCCAAAATGGAATAATTGTTGTGTCCGGATTTTATGTCATTTATTGTCTTAATTAAAGTTAACAAAGTGTCTTTAATTTTTGCTTTTCTTGAATTTCAGCTTTTTAGATATTTTTACATATTAAACTTTCATTTTTTGTGATTTATTAAAAGTTACAGTGTTTTCATGAATTTTAGTGTCTATGATATTGATATTATCTTTATTCATTGCTATTTAAAGTTTTATTACTTCTCTGTGTCTTATTTCTTTAATTCTTGCTCATTTTGTGTGATTTTGGATGATTTTTAGTGCATTCGTCGATTTACAGATCACTTGCGTAAGACGCGTGACGTCATATTTCTTAATCTAGTTCGGTTGTGTTCAAACTTCTAACCTTTTGTTTGGACCTTATTCTTGTGTTATGGATAGGTTTTAGAATTGATTTAGACTAATTTGGGGGTGATCTGTCGATTGGTTTGCTTTATTTTTGTCCCGGAACGGTCGTTTTGTCGTTTCGAGCGTTCGTTGTCGGTACGCACTTGTGCGCTGCTGACCGAGTTCATTCCGTTCGGCAAACGATTATTTTCAAGTGTTCTTTTAATAAATAGTGCTTTTGTTGTAGGAAATTACATTTCCTAATGTTATTTTATTCAATACAGTGTGTATTCTTGATTTTATTCTTGTGTTGAAATTCAAATGTCGTGTTTTGCCGCTCTAGCGGATTTGAAGTGGGCGCCATGTTGGATTTCCCCGCTAATTTCTTTATTTATCCATTTCATTTGTCTTTTTGAAAATGAATAAACGCCCCGGCGTTTATGCGAGGCAAGCCATAGTTTTTGTAGGTTCTTTCCTGATTAGGGTTACTTGTGACGTGCACGCGCGAGCTCGCCCGAGGACGCCAAAAAAAGCTCAAAAACGCCCCAAAACGCCTGAAAATCGCGCAACTCGAAGCAAAAAATTACAGTTTGAATTCAAATCAAAACTAACCACAAATACATGCTACAATTAGGTAAATTTTCAAATTTTTTATCAATAAATGATGACTTTCAAGAAGTATGACAACATTTGACAAAATTTAGACCAGTTGCATTTAAAAACTAAAATATTTTGTGTTTTACTTCAATTTTAAACCAAAAATGACGTCATTTTTTGTTTAAACCGGCGTTTATTTGAGGCAAACACGCCGCTGAGAACGCCAAAAAATGCTCAAAAACACTCCAAAAGGCCTGAAAATCGCGCAACTTGAGGCAAAAAATTAATTTTTCATCTTTGTTTCAACTTTTGTGACGTTTAAAATTGTGTTTTCAAGTTTTATGCCTCAAGTTGCATTGTCATCTGGCGTTTTGGGGCGTTTTGGGGCGTTCGCAGGCGTTTGCACGCGTTTTTTGGCATTGTCACTCACTCAAGTGGCCATTTTTAGCCAATTTTCGAAGTAAAAATGGCCTTTTTTTATTAAAATGGCCATTTTCAGCCATTTGTCATAGTAAAAATGGCCATTTTCAGCCATTTTTTATAGTAAAAGTGGCCATTTTTCATCCAAAATGGCCGTTTTTCATCCAAAATGACCATTTTTATCATTGACACGCTATAAAAATGTAACGTTTCAATGGCGTTTTGACGAAACCGGTAAGTTTTGAAATTTCCCGTGTCCCGTTATTGTGACTCCTCGTCCGGTTTCTCAGAACCGAAACCCTAATACAGGTGAATTAGTGACGCCTAATTTGTTTCAACAAATAAAGCAAACAACATCTCGCCTCACTTCCAGTCTTGAAAATTAGTAAACGCCCCGGCGTTTATTCGAGGCAAGCCGTTGTTTTTACAGTAATTTCCTGGTTAGGGTTATTTTTTTTTTAACTCTTGAAGAAATAAGTTTGTTTTTTTCTCGCCTGCACGCGCGAGCTCGCATGAGAATGCTAAAAAATAAGCAAAAACGTTCTAAAACGCCCCAAAACGCTTCAAAATGCTCCAAAAAGCCTGAAAATCGTGCCACTCAAAGCAAAAAATTATGTTTGCATGTTTTTTGCCTCAAGTTGCACGGTTATCTGGCGTTTTGGTGCGTTCTTGGGGCGTTTTGGTGCGTTCTTGGGGCGTTTTCGGGCGTTTTTTTGGCGTTGTCACTCACTCCCGCACTTTGCTGTCTTGTTTATTACAATTTGGTTTAGCTGTTGTATTTATTTTTATTTGTTTTATGGTTATTTAATGTGTTTTTGTAGCATTCAAAATGTTTTGTTGCCTAATTTCTCGTTTTGGCGCCAACTGTTTGTTTGACAACGCCGTGTCAGAATTTAGGGATGATTCTGCTTTGGTTTCTAATTAAAAAAAAAATGTTGTTTTAATTTCAATTGTAACTGCTTATTATAACGTTATTATTAGTATTTTGTAAAGGTTCATTTTTTTTCCATGTTAATAAAAAATGAAGTAACTTTCGGTGAAAAAAAAAACAGTTAAATGCGGATCAAAATTAAACACACACGAGAAGTTTAATAAACGTCCCGGCGTTTATTCGAGGCAATACGGTACATTTGTGAAACCCAACTTGGAACCCGAAAATAACGTGGGGCCGTCTGAACACCTGGATTTGAATTTTCGTCTACGCGCGCGCCGACGCATGGGGAATGCGGGGTGGGGTTCCTTCCCAGTGTTCCGAACGAGTCAATTTCACCCCGAAAATATCCCGAAATTGCTGATACATGCATTTCGAGCCAGAAATATTGATCTTCATGTAAATTTTGATTGTTTAGCTTTTTTTTGAAATTTTACAAATTTTTCTCATCTCCTGCCTTCCTCGCTCATTTAACACCAAAATGGCCTGCATTGAGGATTTTTCCCATAATCCTTTTCACACGTATGGAGCGCAAACAGTCGCAATAAATGAAATCAGCGGAATTCGGCCTTGAGTTTGCGACGCCATCTTGAATACGAGTAACAGCACAGTATGGTGTCAATTATTCGAACTGATCGTAAGGCATGGGACAAAAATTGATTAAAAACGAACAAACATGATTAAAAATCAACAAAAATCGACTGAAATCGGACAATAATCAATTCAGAATGACAAATAACGATTAAAATTGGCAAAAATTGTCACAAATAGAGAAAAACCGATTAAAAATCAGCAAGAAACCAATAGAAATTGATAAAATCAAATAAAAATTAACAAATATCCATTTTGTTTGCTTTTAAACAAATTAAGAACTTTGAAAACACACGACAATTTTAAACAGTAAACACCGGGGTCAAATAAGCGCCGCTACTCGTTTAAACACCGGGGAGGTGTTAGTGAAGTGCCTCGAGTGGAGAAATTAATAAACGCTCGAGGCACCACGGTAGGCTTATTAAACACAAAATATGAAACGCTCGATCTTCAACAGGCGCACACGCCCGAGAACACCTCGGCATGCCTCAGCACTCTCCAAGAAACGAGAAAAACCAAGGCAAAAAAAAAAAAATACACCAAAATTAGGACTAAAATCAAACACACATGGGGCCCGGAAGATTGATAACATCCCGGCATATATTCAAGGCAGTACGCCATGTTTTTTCCACCATTTTGTAAGTTTATTTCAATATTCATAAAGTTTATTGCTTTTTGTATCATTAGTAGTATTCCCTTGTGTGATGTGGTTTTATAAATATCACACACAACTGCTTCTGCTGTTTTCTTCACGTTTATGCTTCGTGTATGCACGTGAAGCCCTCGCACATCTTTTGAGCACCTGTACACATTTGGACACGCTCAAGGTGCTACATCGCGCGCTCAAACGCACTAGATCGCGCGCGCAAACGCGCTACATCACGCATATTAGGGATAAGAACGGACCGGGATAGGGACTGGACTGGTAATGTTTGCCCTATGCGGATACGGGACGGGACGGGATTACAGTTGCTAAATTCGTACTGCGAGGCGGAGACAATTTTCTAATTCCAGTTGTTATTTATCACTATTAAGCCTAATATTGAGCCTGATAATGCTAAAATAAAGTAAATAAACAACAACAACAAACTCATTATTAAAAGTAAATTACACTGTATGACCAAAATATTGTTGTTTCTTTACTTTATTTTAGCATTATTAGGCCTAATATTAGGCTTAATACTGATTTATTTCAATTATGCAATCATACGCGCGTATTACGCTAACGTAATGGACCCGGGACGGGTCGGGACCCGAAAATTGGTCCCGTTCTCATCCCTAACGCATATATATCGCAGACATATCGCGCCCACGACAAAGCACAAACCCATGGCAGTCACCAAAGAATATTTACGCCGCTTCCACGCACGTTTTATTTTCTCACAGGCCTCTACACATTTAACTTGCGCGCGCACTTGCTACGTGCTCGTGTGGTCACAATAAATACCTAATTTTCATTAAAATAACGAATGAACGAAATCACTTCAACCACACTTGCTACGGTCGACGCATCGACGGCGATTCGCATGCGTTACCCCAAATACAGATCAAAAATCGCAGAAAACACTAATCCCGACCCAAAAACCGCCAAAATTACCCTCAACACACCCCAACAACCTTCCACCACTTAAATTACACCGGAAAAAAAACAATTTCAAACCGAAAAATCAACAAAAAAGGCCAAAAAAATATTGCAAACAAAGAGAAAAGATCAATTATCGAGGCAAATCCCCACCACAAAACAACGCATCGCCGGTAAACACTTAAGCGTACAGTGCACAACACTACTGTTTATTTTCAATGATCCAATAAATAAAATTTGAAACAAAGTTGAGTGGAATTGTACGTTTCTTGTATATTAAAGTTTTTATTTTGTTTGTTTACACTTAATTTTTTTTTTCCATCATAGAATGGCGACTCGATACTTTTGTAGCTCGAATTCACTTCGTAAACGTAATCGGTGTTCATCACGCGTCAATGCGCTCGTGCAATAGTATAGGCGCGCATACGATTTGATGCGCGCAAAACTTGCAAAACTTGCACGGAATTTGGGCAATTTTTGACAATTTTCAGCAGATTTTTGCCTGTATTTGACAAATTTCAGAAGATTTTTGCCTATATTTGACAAATTTCAGAAGATTTCCTCAATCCTCAAACATTTGCTGAAATTTCTCATAAAATTTCTAAAATTAATTGAAATTTGTCTGAAATTTGTCTGCAATTTGTCAAATATTGTCAAAAATCCGTGGAAATTTGTCAAATACTGGCAAAAATCCATGTAAATTTGTCAAAAATTGCCATAATTCGGTGCAAATTGTGTTAGACATTGGAAAAATTTATTTTAACGCTTCCAACGCGCCAGTAAATCGCGCGTGCACACGCGTGGATTTTTCGTCATAGTTGGATGCGCGCAAACCTCACGTAACTTGCGCCAAAATTTGGCAATTTTTGACAAATTTCAGCAGATTTTTGCCAGTATTTGACAAATTTCCACTGATTTTTGACAATATTTGACCCAACAACTGCGCCACGTTCCAGGCGCCGGTTTAGGCATTTTAGACCCGTTTTAGACCGTTTTAGATGGCGAAAACGTTCTCTCCATCATTTTCTACCCCTGGGTGAGGTTTTCAGCGTTCATGATTGATGAAAAAGCTGTTTTCTAACTAGCTGTCCCATTGCTAGTTTTGGCGTCAGGTTTTAGCAACCTTCCGATCCGACTCTGTCGTCTGCACGACCTCCAAGACCGTTTTAGGGTTAATTTGAGTCAAATAATTCATTCTGGGATTGTTTTGGGTTTTTTACAAGTGTGTTTTTGTAGTTTTTATTGGTTTCAAACATTGTCAATTCTTTATACAAGTGTAACTTTCATTTCTCTGTATTTTGAGAACTTTGCATTGCAGCAAAGTTCATTTCTTGCCCCTTAATTATTGTGTAATTGTTGGTTTTCAAGCCCGTTTTTTAACAATAACTTTATTTGAAGTGCCTATTGTTTCAGGCACGTGCTTCCACGTGCCTTTTATTGTTGAGCAATTTCTTGGGCAGTTGCGCTCCTGTTGCTAGCATTACCGCGCGTTCTCCGCGCGCGTACTCGCGCGTTTCGCATCACACACATTCGGGTTCAATGGCCTATCGCGGCGGCACATTGTGTGGCATAGCGCGGCACGTTGCAATTACGTGACGTGGCACGTTGCTGTTACGTGACGCAATAGCCAGTATTTAAGCAGGGGATTCCATCATCGTTTACACAAATGCGCATTGCAACGTGGAGGCGCATTCGAGTCCTTTTCCCAAGCGTTGAAAAAGGACAAAACTCGTATTCGATTCGAAAGCGAATCGAATACGATTTTTGTCCTTTTTCAACGCAAAATTGTATTCGATTCGCTTTCGAATCGAATACGAGTTTTGCCCTTCTTCAACGCGAAATCGTATTCGACTCGTTTTCGAGTCGAATGCGAATTTTGCCCTTCTTCAACGCGAAATCGTATTCGACTCGCTTTCGAATCGAATACGAGTTTTGCCCTTCTTCAACGCGAAATCGTATTCGACTCGTTTTCGAGTCGAGTACGAATTTTGCCCTTCTTCAACGCGAAATCGTATTCGATTCGCTTTCGAATCGTATACGAGATGGTCGATTTTTGTTTCCCGGACTTTGATTCGTATTCGAGTTGTTACGAGTTCGTATTTTGATCGTATTCGTATTCGAATCGAATTCGAATCGTATTCGAATCGAATACGAATCGAATTCGAGTCGTATTCGAGATGGTCGATGATTTCCACTCGCTCGTATACGCGTTGTATACGAGCTCGTATTTTGATCGTAATCGTAAACGAATCGTTTACAAGTCGTATACAAGTTGTATACGACGTGTATACACCTCGTATACGAACGAAGTTTGTGAAAACACAATTTCCAAATAAGACGTATGTGACTACTATGTGTTTTCATGTCGTAGTAAGTATCCGGTGGATTTTCCAAACTTCGTTCGTATACGAGGTGTATACACGTCGTATACAACTTGTATACGACTTGTAAACGATTCGTTTACGATTACGATCAAAATACGAGCTCGTATACAACGCGTATACGAGCAAGTGGAAATCATCGACCATCTCGAATGCGACTCGAATACGATTCGAATACATCTCGAATACATCTCGAATACGAGTCGTACGAGTCAAAGTCCGGGAACGGGTCATCGACTATCTCGTATTCGAGTTGTTACGAGTTCGTATTTTGATCGTATTCGTATTCGAATCGAATTCGAATCGTATTCGAATCGAATACGAATCGAATTCGAGTCGTATTCGAGATGGTCGATGATTTCCACTCGCTCGTATACGCGTTGTATACGAGCTCGTATTTTGATCGTAATCGTAAACGAATCGTTTACAAGTCGTATACAAGTCGTATACGACGTGTATACACCTCGTATACGAACGAAGTTTGGAAAATCCACCGGACACTTACTACGACATGAAAACACATAGTAGTCACATACGTCTTATTTGGAAATTGTGTTTTCACAAACTTCGTTCGTATACGAGGTGTATACACGTCGTATACGACTTGTATACGACTTGTAAACGATTCGTTTACGATTACGATCAAAATACGAGCTCGTATACAACGCGTATACGAGCGAGTGGAAATCATCGACCATCTCGAATACGACTCGAATTCGATTAGTATTCGATTCGAATACGATTCGAATTCGATTCGAATACGAATACGATCAAAATACGAACTCGTAACAACTCGAATACGAGATAGTCGATGACCCGTTCCCGGACTTTGACTCGTACGACTCGTATTCGAGATGTATTCGAGATGTATTCGAATCGTATTCGAGTCGCATTCGAGATGGTCGATGATTTCCACTCGCTCGTATACGCGTTGTATACGAGCTCGTATTTTGATCGTAATCGTAAACGAATCGTTTACAAGTCGTATACAAGTCGTATACGACGTGTATACACCTCGTATACGAACGAAGTTTGGAAAATCCACCGGACACTTACTACGACATGAAAACACATAGTAGTCACATACGTCTTATTTGGAAATTGTGTTTTCACAAACTTCGTTCGTATACGAGGTGTATACACGTCGTATACGACTTGTATACGACTTGTAAACGATTCGTTTACGATTACGATCAAAATACGAGCTCGTATACAACGCGTATACGAGCGAGTGGAAATCATCGACCATCTCGAATACGACTCGAATTCGATTAGTATTCGATTCGAATACGATTCGAATTCGATTCGAATACGAATACGATCAAAATACGAACTCGTAACAACTCGAATACGAGATAGTCGATGACCCGTTCCCGGACTTTGACTCGTACGACTCGTATTCGAGATGTATTCGAGATGTATTCGAATCGTATTCGAGTCGCATTCGAGATGGTCGATGATTTCCACTCGCTCGTATACGCGTTGTATACGAGCTCGTATTTTGATCGTAATCGTAAACGAATCGTTTACAAGTCGTATACAAGTCGTATACGACGTGTATACACCTCGTATACGAACGAAGTTTGGAAAATCCACCGGACACTTACTACGACATGAAAACACATAGTAGTCACATACGTCTTATTTGGAAATTGTGTTTTCACAAACTTCGTTCGTATACGAGGTGTATACACGTCGTATACGACTTGTATACGACTTGTAAACGATTCGTTTACGATTACGATCAAAATACGAGCTCGTATACAACGCGTATACGAGCGAGTGGAAATCATCGACCATCTCGAATACGACTCGAATTCGATTCGTATTCGATTCGAATACGATTCGAATTCGATTCGAATACGAATACGATCAAAATACGAACTCGTAACAACTCGAATACAAATCAAAGTCCGGGAAACAAAAATCGACCATCTCGTATACGATTCGAAAGCGAATCGAATACGATTTCGCGTTGAAGAAGGGCAAAATTCGCATTCGACTCGAAAACGAGTCGAATACGAATTCGCATTCGACTCGAAAACGAGTCGAATACGATTTCGCGTTGAAGAAGGGCAAAATTCGCATTCGACTCGAAAACGAGTCGAATACGATTTCGCGTTGAAGAAGGGCAAAACTCGCATTCGACTCGAAAACGAGTCGAATACGATTTCGCGTTGAGAAAGGGCAAAATTCGCATTCGACTCGAAAACGAGTCGAATACGATTTCGCGTTGAAGAAGGGCAAAACTCGCATTCGACTCGAAAACGAGTCGAATACGATTTCGCATTCGACTCGAAAACGAGTCGAATACGATTTCGCGTCGAAGAAGGGCAAAATTCGCATTCGACTCGAAAACGAGTCGAATACGATTTCGCGTTGAAGAAGGGCAAAACTCGCATTCGACTCGAAAACGAGTCGAATACGATTTCGCGTTGAGAAAGGGCAAAATTCGCATTCGACTCGAAAACGAGTCGAATACGATTTCGCGTTGAAGAAGGGCAAAACTCGCATTCGACTCGAAAACGAGTCGAATACGATTTCGCATTCGACTCGAAAACGAGTCGAATACGATTTCGCGTCAAAGAAGGGCAAAATTTGCATTCGACTCGAAAACGAGTCGAATACGAGATCATTTTTTGATCTGGGTCGTGAATGCGTCCGTATGTCACGCGAACGCGTGTTGGAGTCGATTCCGAGTTCGTATTCCATCTTGAACGCGCATTGGAGACGTAAACCAGTTTATTTTACCCACTCTCGCTCGATCCCGCTTCATCGCTCCTTGTCGCTCCTGTGAAAAAAAATACATGAGAATGTGCAGAAATGAACCTTCCAATACTCACATGAAAATTGACAACCTTGACACAAAACAGTCTATTGACACTCCCAACACCACCCCGGACGTTTTCCGGAAGAGTTTGGTCCACCCGGAATCCCCAGAATAGTCGCCCCCGAAATGCGGATTTCGCGGAAGCCAATCCGCGAAAAGGATATGTTTTTAGCGGCGCGCCGACGCGTGCGACACACGCTTCTGGAGAGCTTAACCTTATGGCGCGCATGCGGATTTCTCGGAGTGCGAAAGGGACCCTATTTTTAACATTACGGCGGCCTATACCTTGACCCCCTGTTCGCAGTCTCATGGCTGATTTTGCGGATTTCACTTATTTGTATATTCCGCACGATCGCGCGCGTTTTATCAACCTTGGGAAAGCCGCTTTCTCAAATTTGCAAATTCCACATTGTGTGAACATGCTACAACGTTTCTGTGCGCGTCAATAAAAAAAAAAACCGATTAGAAATGAAATTCAGGGTTTTGTTAAAATAAAAATTATACAATATAATCAGTCTATAATGCTTCTATAATGCTGTTGGTTTAATCAGCACATTGTAATCGTGTGAAAACACGCGCGCTCGCAATAATACATTACCCAATGTACTTGCACTGGCATGGACCCATCAGTGCGCACTTTCCCGTGCGTGCTGCTTGCACTATTTACATCAATTGTTGCTCCACAGGTTGCGCGACCTGCCGGGCAGTTAAGACGTACTAGAATAACCTCAGGATTTGATAAAACCTGATTTTTGGATGACACTAAGTAAATGGCAGTGAATGTGAGATGTGAGATACACGATGAATTTAATAAAATTTATATTTCCTAATCATGGGATTGGTTTCACGTTTCATAATCCAACAATTAAGTAGAATATCATTATTGCAATTGATTAAAACAAATTTTTTTTACAAATTCTTTGGTTTTACATTTTAAATTTATTTTCCAATAGTTGGCACCATCGCAATTGCTGCGAGTTTAAAACACTGCATTCAGCAGAATTTACTGCACTTTCAAATCAAGGCCAGGCATACCTACTGCAAAGTAATGTATAAACCATAAAGAAGCCTTTGATTCGGAATTGCCTGTAGGTAATTCTGCGCTGGTCTCCAATGGAAATGTCCGCGCCGGTCTTCCGTGCACGGGAAGTCCACAGAAAGTCCGTGCATTCCGTGCGCTGGGAGTCCGTGCGTCGTACCGCGTGATCTTGCATTGTTTTTTGTGGGCTTTTCCTGATTAGGATTACTTCCTTTTTAACTCTTGAAGAATTAAGTTTGTTTTTTTTGCTCCAAAACGTCCCAAAACGCCTGAAAATCGCGCAACTCGAGGCAAAACATTACAGTGTGTATTCAAATCAAAACTAGCTACAAATACATGCTGAAATTAGCTAAATTTTCAAATTTTTTGGCTTTCAAGAAGTAATGGAAACATTTGACATAACGTGGATCAGTTGCATTCAAAAACTAAAATATTTTGTGTTTTACTTCAATTTTAAACTAAAAATGATGTCATTTCCTGTTTAAACCCCTGTTAAAGCTTGAAATACATTTTAACTAAAAGAAATAAGTTTGTTTTTTTCTTCGGCAGTGACGTGTACACACGAGCACGCCTGAGAACGCCAAAAAATGCTAAAAAACGCTCAAAAACGCCTGAAAATCGCGCAACTCGAGGCAAAACATTAATTTTTCATCTTTATTTCAACTTTTGTGACGTTTAAAATTGTGTTCTCATGTTTTTTGCCTCAAGTTGCATTGTCATCTGGCGTTTTGGAGTGTTTTTATGTGTTCGCAGGCGTTCGCAGGCGTTTTTTGGCGTTGTCACTCACTCAAGTGGCCATTTTTAGCATTTTCCGTAGTAAAAATGGCCGTTTTTCGTCAAAATGGCCATTTTTAGCCATTTTTCAGAGTAAAAATGTTTTTTTTTCACCGTTTTTATAGTAAAATGGCCATTTTTAGTCGTTTTTTTAATCAAAAATGGCCGTTTTTATCGTTGAAACGTTATTAAAATGTAACGTTTCAATGGCGTTTTGATCTCGCCTCATTTCCGGTTTTGAAAATTAATAAACGCCCCGGCGTTTATTCGAGGCAATACCCAACTTGGGCTTTTATTCGCGTCGCACCGCATCATCATCTCACCTTGCCTCCCGTCTTGAAAATTTATAAACGCCCCGGCGTTTATTCAAGGCAAACCATTGTTTATGTAAGTTTTTCCTGATTAGGGTTACTTCCTTTAGAAGAAACACGTTTATTTCTTCTCGCTTAATCTTGAGTCGTGATCTCGCCTCGTTTCTGGTCTTAAAAATTAATAAACACCCCGGCTTTTATTCAAGGCAATACGGTACGTTTATGAAACCCAACTTGGGCTTTCATTTTAAAAAAAGCGCGTGTTCTTACGTCGAACTAAGAGATACAGGTGAATTAGCAACGCCTAATTTGATTTAATAAATAAAGCAAACAACATCTCGCCTCACTTCTGGCGTTTGTTCGAGGCAAGCCATTGTTTTTGCATTTTTTTTCCTGATTAGGGTTACTTCCTTTTTAACTCTTGAAGAAATAAGTATGTTTTTTTTACTCGGCAGTGACGTGTACGCGCGAGTACGCCTGAGAACGCCAAAAAATACTCCAAAACGCCTGAAAATCGTGCAACTCGAGGCAAAACATTAATTGTTTATTTTTGTTTCAACTTTTGTAACGTTTACAATTGTGTTCTCATGTTTTTTGCCTCAAGTTGCATTGTCATTTTGCGTTTTGGGGCGTTTTTAGGCATTTTTAGGCATTTGCGGGCGTTCTTGGGCGTTTTTTGGCGTTGTCATTCAATCAAATGGCCATTTTTAGCCATTTTTAGCCATTTTTCATAGAAAAATGGTTATTTTTAGCCGTTTTTCATCCAAAATGGCCGTTTTTCATCCAAAAGGGCCGTTTTTCATCCAAAATGGAATAATTGTTGTGTCCGGATTTTATGTCATTTATTGTCTTAATTAAAGTTAACAAAGTGTCTTTAATTTTTGCTTTTCTTGAATTTCAGCTTTTTAGATATTTTTACATATTAAACTTTCATTTTTTGTGATTTATTAAAAGTTACAGTGTTTTCATGAATTTTAGTGTCTATGATATTGATATTATCTTTATTCATTGCTATTTAAAGTTTTATTACTTCTCTGTGTCTTATTTCTTTAATTCTTGCTCATTTTGTGTGATTTTGGATGATTTTTAGTGCATTCGTCGATTTACAGATCACTTGCGTAAGACGCGTGACGTCATATTTCTTAATCTAGTTCGGTTGTGTTCAAACTTCTAACCTTTTGTTTGGACCTTATTCTTGTGTTATGGATAGGTTTTAGAATTGATTTAGACTAATTTGGGGGTGATCTGTCGATTGGTTTGCTTTATTTTTGTCCCGGAACGGTCGTTTTGTCGTTTCGAGCGTTCGTTGTCGGTACGCACTTGTGCGCTGCTGACCGAGTTCATTCCGTTCGGCAAACGATTATTTTCAAGTGTTCTTTTAATAAATAGTGCTTTTGTTGTAGGAAATTACATTTCCTAATGTTATTTTATTCAATACAGTGTGTATTCTTGATTTTATTCTTGTGTTGAAATTCAAATGTCGTGTTTTGCCGCTCTAGCGGATTTGAAGTGGGCGCCATGTTGGATTTCCCCGCTAATTTCTTTATTTATCCATTTCATTTGTCTTTTTGAAAATGAATAAACGCCCCGGCGTTTATGCGAGGCAAGCCATAGTTTTTGTAGGTTCTTTCCTGATTAGGGTTACTTGTGACGTGCACGCGCGAGCTCGCCCGAGGACGCCAAAAAAAGCTCAAAAACGCCCCAAAACGCCTGAAAATCGCGCAACTCGAAGCAAAAAATTACAGTTTGAATTCAAATCAAAACTAACCACAAATACATGCTACAATTAGGTAAATTTTCAAATTTTTTATCAATAAATGATGACTTTCAAGAAGTATGACAACATTTGACAAAATTTAGACCAGTTGCATTTAAAAACTAAAATATTTTGTGTTTTACTTCAATTTTAAACCAAAAATGACGTCATTTTTTGTTTAAACCGGCGTTTATTTGAGGCAAACACGCCGCTGAGAACGCCAAAAAATGCTCAAAAACACTCCAAAAGGCCTGAAAATCGCGCAACTTGAGGCAAAAAATTAATTTTTCATCTTTGTTTCAACTTTTGTGACGTTTAAAATTGTGTTTTCAAGTTTTATGCCTCAAGTTGCATTGTCATCTGGCGTTTTGGGGCGTTTTGGGGCGTTCGCAGGCGTTTGCACGCGTTTTTTGGCATTGTCACTCACTCAAGTGGCCATTTTTAGCCAATTTTCGAAGTAAAAATGGCCTTTTTTTATTAAAATGGCCATTTTCAGCCATTTGTCATAGTAAAAATGGCCATTTTCAGCCATTTTTTATAGTAAAAGTGGCCATTTTTCATCCAAAATGGCCGTTTTTCATCCAAAATGACCATTTTTATCATTGACACGCTATAAAAATGTAACGTTTCAATGGCGTTTTGACGAAACCGGTAAGTTTTGAAATTTCCCGTGTCCCGTTATTGTGACTCCTCGTCCGGTTTCTCAGAACCGAAACCCTAATACAGGTGAATTAGTGACGCCTAATTTGTTTCAACAAATAAAGCAAACAACATCTCGCCTCACTTCCAGTCTTGAAAATTAGTAAACGCCCCGGCGTTTATTCGAGGCAAGCCGTTGTTTTTACAGTAATTTCCTGGTTAGGGTTATTTTTTTTTTAACTCTTGAAGAAATAAGTTTGTTTTTTTCTCGCCTGCACGCGCGAGCTCGCATGAGAATGCTAAAAAATAAGCAAAAACGTTCTAAAACGCCCCAAAACGCTTCAAAATGCTCCAAAAAGCCTGAAAATCGTGCCACTCAAAGCAAAAAATTATGTTTGCATGTTTTTTGCCTCAAGTTGCACGGTTATCTGGCGTTTTGGTGCGTTCTTGGGGCGTTTTGGTGCGTTCTTGGGGCGTTTTCGGGCGTTTTTTTGGCGTTGTCACTCACTCCCGCACTTTGCTGTCTTGTTTATTACAATTTGGTTTAGCTGTTGTATTTATTTTTATTTGTTTTATGGTTATTTAATGTGTTTTTGTAGCATTCAAAATGTTTTGTTGCCTAATTTCTCGTTTTGGCGCCAACTGTTTGTTTGACAACGCCGTGTCAGAATTTAGGGATGATTCTGCTTTGGTTTCTAATTAAAAAAAAAATGTTGTTTTAATTTCAATTGTAACTGCTTATTATAACGTTATTATTAGTATTTTGTAAAGGTTCATTTTTTTTCCATGTTAATAAAAAATGAAGTAACTTTCGGTGAAAAAAAAAACAGTTAAATGCGGATCAAAATTAAACACACACGAGAAGTTTAATAAACGTCCCGGCGTTTATTCGAGGCAATACGGTACATTTGTGAAACCCAACTTGGAACCCGAAAATAACGTGGGGCCGTCTGAACACCTGGATTTGAATTTTCGTCTACGCGCGCGCCGACGCATGGGGAATGCGGGGTGGGGTTCCTTCCCAGTGTTCCGAACGAGTCAATTTCACCCCGAAAATATCCCGAAATTGCTGATACATGCATTTCGAGCCAGAAATATTGATCTTCATGTAAATTTTGATTGTTTAGCTTTTTTTTGAAATTTTACAAATTTTTCTCATCTCCTGCCTTCCTCGCTCATTTAACACCAAAATGGCCTGCATTGAGGATTTTTCCCATAATCCTTTTCACACGTATGGAGCGCAAACAGTCGCAATAAATGAAATCAGCGGAATTCGGCCTTGAGTTTGCGACGCCATCTTGAATACGAGTAACAGCACAGTATGGTGTCAATTATTCGAACTGATCGTAAGGCATGGGACAAAAATTGATTAAAAACGAACAAACATGATTAAAAATCAACAAAAATCGACTGAAATCGGACAATAATCAATTCAGAATGACAAATAACGATTAAAATTGGCAAAAATTGTCACAAATAGAGAAAAACCGATTAAAAATCAGCAAGAAACCAATAGAAATTGATAAAATCAAATAAAAATTAACAAATATCCATTTTGTTTGCTTTTAAACAAATTAAGAACTTTGAAAACACACGACAATTTTAAACAGTAAACACCGGGGTCAAATAAGCGCCGCTACTCGTTTAAACACCGGGGAGGTGTTAGTGAAGTGCCTCGAGTGGAGAAATTAATAAACGCTCGAGGCACCACGGTAGGCTTATTAAACACAAAATATGAAACGCTCGATCTTCAACAGGCGCACACGCCCGAGAACACCTCGGCATGCCTCAGCACTCTCCAAGAAACGAGAAAAACCAAGGCAAAAAAAAAAAAATACACCAAAATTAGGACTAAAATCAAACACACATGGGGCCCGGAAGATTGATAACATCCCGGCATATATTCAAGGCAGTACGCCATGTTTTTTCCACCATTTTGTAAGTTTATTTCAATATTCATAAAGTTTATTGCTTTTTGTATCATTAGTAGTATTCCCTTGTGTGATGTGGTTTTATAAATATCACACACAACTGCTTCTGCTGTTTTCTTCACGTTTATGCTTCGTGTATGCACGTGAAGCCCTCGCACATCTTTTGAGCACCTGTACACATTTGGACACGCTCAAGGTGCTACATCGCGCGCTCAAACGCACTAGATCGCGCGCGCAAACGCGCTACATCACGCATATTAGGGATAAGAACGGACCGGGATAGGGACTGGACTGGTAATGTTTGCCCTATGCGGATACGGGACGGGACGGGATTACAGTTGCTAAATTCGTACTGCGAGGCGGAGACAATTTTCTAATTCCAGTTGTTATTTATCACTATTAAGCCTAATATTGAGCCTGATAATGCTAAAATAAAGTAAATAAACAACAACAACAAACTCATTATTAAAAGTAAATTACACTGTATGACCAAAATATTGTTGTTTCTTTACTTTATTTTAGCATTATTAGGCCTAATATTAGGCTTAATACTGATTTATTTCAATTATGCAATCATACGCGCGTATTACGCTAACGTAATGGACCCGGGACGGGTCGGGACCCGAAAATTGGTCCCGTTCTCATCCCTAACGCATATATATCGCAGACATATCGCGCCCACGACAAAGCACAAACCCATGGCAGTCACCAAAGAATATTTACGCCGCTTCCACGCACGTTTTATTTTCTCACAGGCCTCTACACATTTAACTTGCGCGCGCACTTGCTACGTGCTCGTGTGGTCACAATAAATACCTAATTTTCATTAAAATAACGAATGAACGAAATCACTTCAACCACACTTGCTACGGTCGACGCATCGACGGCGATTCGCATGCGTTACCCCAAATACAGATCAAAAATCGCAGAAAACACTAATCCCGACCCAAAAACCGCCAAAATTACCCTCAACACACCCCAACAACCTTCCACCACTTAAATTACACCGGAAAAAAAACAATTTCAAACCGAAAAATCAACAAAAAAGGCCAAAAAAATATTGCAAACAAAGAGAAAAGATCAATTATCGAGGCAAATCCCCACCACAAAACAACGCATCGCCGGTAAACACTTAAGCGTACAGTGCACAACACTACTGTTTATTTTCAATGATCCAATAAATAAAATTTGAAACAAAGTTGAGTGGAATTGTACGTTTCTTGTATATTAAAGTTTTTATTTTGTTTGTTTACACTTAATTTTTTTTTTCCATCATAGAATGGCGACTCGATACTTTTGTAGCTCGAATTCACTTCGTAAACGTAATCGGTGTTCATCACGCGTCAATGCGCTCGTGCAATAGTATAGGCGCGCATACGATTTGATGCGCGCAAAACTTGCAAAACTTGCACGGAATTTGGGCAATTTTTGACAATTTTCAGCAGATTTTTGCCTGTATTTGACAAATTTCAGAAGATTTTTGCCTATATTTGACAAATTTCAGAAGATTTCCTCAATCCTCAAACATTTGCTGAAATTTCTCATAAAATTTCTAAAATTAATTGAAATTTGTCTGAAATTTGTCTGCAATTTGTCAAATATTGTCAAAAATCCGTGGAAATTTGTCAAATACTGGCAAAAATCCATGTAAATTTGTCAAAAATTGCCATAATTCGGTGCAAATTGTGTTAGACATTGGAAAAATTTATTTTAACGCTTCCAACGCGCCAGTAAATCGCGCGTGCACACGCGTGGATTTTTCGTCATAGTTGGATGCGCGCAAACCTCACGTAACTTGCGCCAAAATTTGGCAATTTTTGACAAATTTCAGCAGATTTTTGCCAGTATTTGACAAATTTCCACTGATTTTTGACAATATTTGACCCAACAACTGCGCCACGTTCCAGGCGCCGGTTTAGGCATTTTAGACCCGTTTTAGACCGTTTTAGATGGCGAAAACGTTCTCTCCATCATTTTCTACCCCTGGGTGAGGTTTTCAGCGTTCATGATTGATGAAAAAGCTGTTTTCTAACTAGCTGTCCCATTGCTAGTTTTGGCGTCAGGTTTTAGCAACCTTCCGATCCGACTCTGTCGTCTGCACGACCTCCAAGACCGTTTTAGGGTTAATTTGAGTCAAATAATTCATTCTGGGATTGTTTTGGGTTTTTTACAAGTGTGTTTTTGTAGTTTTTATTGGTTTCAAACATTGTCAATTCTTTATACAAGTGTAACTTTCATTTCTCTGTATTTTGAGAACTTTGCATTGCAGCAAAGTTCATTTCTTGCCCCTTAATTATTGTGTAATTGTTGGTTTTCAAGCCCGTTTTTTAACAATAACTTTATTTGAAGTGCCTATTGTTTCAGGCACGTGCTTCCACGTGCCTTTTATTGTTGAGCAATTTCTTGGGCAGTTGCGCTCCTGTTGCTAGCATTACCGCGCGTTCTCCGCGCGCGTACTCGCGCGTTTCGCATCACACACATTCGGGTTCAATGGCCTATCGCGGCGGCACATTGTGTGGCATAGCGCGGCACGTTGCAATTACGTGACGTGGCACGTTGCTGTTACGTGACGCAATAGCCAGTATTTAAGCAGGGGATTCCATCATCGTTTACACAAATGCGCATTGCAACGTGGAGGCGCATTCGAGTCCTTTTCCCAAGCGTTGAAAAAGGACAAAACTCGTATTCGATTCGAAAGCGAATCGAATACGATTTTTGTCCTTTTTCAACGCAAAATTGTATTCGATTCGCTTTCGAATCGAATACGAGTTTTGCCCTTCTTCAACGCGAAATCGTATTCGACTCGTTTTCGAGTCGAATGCGAATTTTGCCCTTCTTCAACGCGAAATCGTATTCGACTCGCTTTCGAATCGAATACGAGTTTTGCCCTTCTTCAACGCGAAATCGTATTCGACTCGTTTTCGAGTCGAGTACGAATTTTGCCCTTCTTCAACGCGAAATCGTATTCGATTCGCTTTCGAATCGTATACGAGATGGTCGATTTTTGTTTCCCGGACTTTGATTCGTATTCGAGTTGTTACGAGTTCGTATTTTGATCGTATTCGTATTCGAATCGAATTCGAATCGTATTCGAATCGAATACGAATCGAATTCGAGTCGTATTCGAGATGGTCGATGATTTCCACTCGCTCGTATACGCGTTGTATACGAGCTCGTATTTTGATCGTAATCGTAAACGAATCGTTTACAAGTCGTATACAAGTTGTATACGACGTGTATACACCTCGTATACGAACGAAGTTTGTGAAAACACAATTTCCAAATAAGACGTATGTGACTACTATGTGTTTTCATGTCGTAGTAAGTATCCGGTGGATTTTCCAAACTTCGTTCGTATACGAGGTGTATACACGTCGTATACAACTTGTATACGACTTGTAAACGATTCGTTTACGATTACGATCAAAATACGAGCTCGTATACAACGCGTATACGAGCAAGTGGAAATCATCGACCATCTCGAATGCGACTCGAATACGATTCGAATACATCTCGAATACATCTCGAATACGAGTCGTACGAGTCAAAGTCCGGGAACGGGTCATCGACTATCTCGTATTCGAGTTGTTACGAGTTCGTATTTTGATCGTATTCGTATTCGAATCGAATTCGAATCGTATTCGAATCGAATACGAATCGAATTCGAGTCGTATTCGAGATGGTCGATGATTTCCACTCGCTCGTATACGCGTTGTATACGAGCTCGTATTTTGATCGTAATCGTAAACGAATCGTTTACAAGTCGTATACAAGTCGTATACGACGTGTATACACCTCGTATACGAACGAAGTTTGGAAAATCCACCGGACACTTACTACGACATGAAAACACATAGTAGTCACATACGTCTTATTTGGAAATTGTGTTTTCACAAACTTCGTTCGTATACGAGGTGTATACACGTCGTATACGACTTGTATACGACTTGTAAACGATTCGTTTACGATTACGATCAAAATACGAGCTCGTATACAACGCGTATACGAGCGAGTGGAAATCATCGACCATCTCGAATACGACTCGAATTCGATTAGTATTCGATTCGAATACGATTCGAATTCGATTCGAATACGAATACGATCAAAATACGAACTCGTAACAACTCGAATACGAGATAGTCGATGACCCGTTCCCGGACTTTGACTCGTACGACTCGTATTCGAGATGTATTCGAGATGTATTCGAATCGTATTCGAGTCGCATTCGAGATGGTCGATGATTTCCACTCGCTCGTATACGCGTTGTATACGAGCTCGTATTTTGATCGTAATCGTAAACGAATCGTTTACAAGTCGTATACAAGTCGTATACGACGTGTATACACCTCGTATACGAACGAAGTTTGGAAAATCCACCGGACACTTACTACGACATGAAAACACATAGTAGTCACATACGTCTTATTTGGAAATTGTGTTTTCACAAACTTCGTTCGTATACGAGGTGTATACACGTCGTATACGACTTGTATACGACTTGTAAACGATTCGTTTACGATTACGATCAAAATACGAGCTCGTATACAACGCGTATACGAGCGAGTGGAAATCATCGACCATCTCGAATACGACTCGAATTCGATTAGTATTCGATTCGAATACGATTCGAATTCGATTCGAATACGAATACGATCAAAATACGAACTCGTAACAACTCGAATACGAGATAGTCGATGACCCGTTCCCGGACTTTGACTCGTACGACTCGTATTCGAGATGTATTCGAGATGTATTCGAATCGTATTCGAGTCGCATTCGAGATGGTCGATGATTTCCACTCGCTCGTATACGCGTTGTATACGAGCTCGTATTTTGATCGTAATCGTAAACGAATCGTTTACAAGTCGTATACAAGTCGTATACGACGTGTATACACCTCGTATACGAACGAAGTTTGGAAAATCCACCGGACACTTACTACGACATGAAAACACATAGTAGTCACATACGTCTTATTTGGAAATTGTGTTTTCACAAACTTCGTTCGTATACGAGGTGTATACACGTCGTATACGACTTGTATACGACTTGTAAACGATTCGTTTACGATTACGATCAAAATACGAGCTCGTATACAACGCGTATACGAGCGAGTGGAAATCATCGACCATCTCGAATACGACTCGAATTCGATTCGTATTCGATTCGAATACGATTCGAATTCGATTCGAATACGAATACGATCAAAATACGAACTCGTAACAACTCGAATACAAATCAAAGTCCGGGAAACAAAAATCGACCATCTCGTATACGATTCGAAAGCGAATCGAATACGATTTCGCGTTGAAGAAGGGCAAAATTCGCATTCGACTCGAAAACGAGTCGAATACGAATTCGCATTCGACTCGAAAACGAGTCGAATACGATTTCGCGTTGAAGAAGGGCAAAATTCGCATTCGACTCGAAAACGAGTCGAATACGATTTCGCGTTGAAGAAGGGCAAAACTCGCATTCGACTCGAAAACGAGTCGAATACGATTTCGCGTTGAGAAAGGGCAAAATTCGCATTCGACTCGAAAACGAGTCGAATACGATTTCGCGTTGAAGAAGGGCAAAACTCGCATTCGACTCGAAAACGAGTCGAATACGATTTCGCATTCGACTCGAAAACGAGTCGAATACGATTTCGCGTCGAAGAAGGGCAAAATTCGCATTCGACTCGAAAACGAGTCGAATACGATTTCGCGTTGAAGAAGGGCAAAACTCGCATTCGACTCGAAAACGAGTCGAATACGATTTCGCGTTGAGAAAGGGCAAAATTCGCATTCGACTCGAAAACGAGTCGAATACGATTTCGCGTTGAAGAAGGGCAAAACTCGCATTCGACTCGAAAACGAGTCGAATACGATTTCGCATTCGACTCGAAAACGAGTCGAATACGATTTCGCGTCAAAGAAGGGCAAAATTTGCATTCGACTCGAAAACGAGTCGAATACGAGATCATTTTTTGATCTGGGTCGTGAATGCGTCCGTATGTCACGCGAACGCGTGTTGGAGTCGATTCCGAGTTCGTATTCCATCTTGAACGCGCATTGGAGACGTAAACCAGTTTATTTTACCCACTCTCGCTCGATCCCGCTTCATCGCTCCTTGTCGCTCCTGTGAAAAAAAATACATGAGAATGTGCAGAAATGAACCTTCCAATACTCACATGAAAATTGACAACCTTGACACAAAACAGTCTATTGACACTCCCAACACCACCCCGGACGTTTTCCGGAAGAGTTTGGTCCACCCGGAATCCCCAGAATAGTCGCCCCCGAAATGCGGATTTCGCGGAAGCCAATCCGCGAAAAGGATAAACATCTTTCAAAACTAATCGAATGGTTGGAATTGGATGATGGACAACCTCGACCAGAACTTCCTAAGTTCTTGGAAGAAAGGCAGTACGACTGCACACTCACTAGAAAAGGAATGCTTATTATTTATGCACCTTTTAAAACTGATTTCTTTGTGGAGGAAGAGGATTTGGGAATTGGATTTAAAATCTTTATTCCACCATCTCTGCAACTCGCAGCACTTCAACTAATTCACGACCATCCGATGGCTGGTCACGGAGGAGTTGAAGTAACTCTAGAGCGATTGAAAAGAGTTTATTTCTGGCCTGGCATGCAAAAAGAAGTAAAACTTCATGTAGCAAGCTGCAATCGCTGCCAACGCTGCAAACCGATTCAGAGAAAACCAAAGGGATTGATGGTCCCAACTTCTCCAAAAATTGGTCGTTTTGAGAAGATAGGAATCGATCTAATAGGTCCATTACCTAGAACCTCGAACAGAAATCGCTTCATTCTAGTTGTGGTGGATTATGCCACCGGCTGGATGGAAGCTACACCGCTGAGATCCGCTAAAATGACTGCAATTGCACCAATTTTAAAACGATTTTTCAGCTGTCATGGGTGCCCTCGTTTCATGTTGAGCGATAATGGCCCCCAATTCATTTCTGACGTGTTTCAGACTCTCTGTGACGATGCAGGGGTTGTACCAATTAAAGCAACGCCTTACCATCCCCAGACTAACCTGACTGAACGCGTAAACAGGAATATCAAGATTATGCTTCGAATTTTTACATTTGAGCACGATCACTGGGACAGATGCATTGACCAGATAAATTTTGCTTTGCACTCTGCCCCAAATGTGTCTACCGGTTTTACACCAGCAATGCTGACGTATGGCAGGGAATTACGACCATTTTGGGATAATCGAGATGTGTCTTATGACACCCCATTCGACCCAAATAGGCCCTACGACGCTGTCAGAATGCTAGTCGCTAGACACCGTACTCTGATTGCTGCAGCTTTTAAAAATAAGAGTCTGGCCCAAGCAAAACAGAAAACTTACTACGATCAACACCGCAGCGACGATAAGTTCGAAATTGGAGATTTGGTTCTGCTAAAGACCCACCCATTGTCCAATGCTGCTAATCGATATGCTGCGTCCCTTGAGGATCGCTTTGAAGGACCTTATGTAATAACTAAAGTCTTTAACAACAATGCGTATGCCCTTGCGAAACCAATAACTTTGCAAGCGAGGGGTACACACAACATTGTAAAACTCAGGAGATTCATCCCCTCAGAAGAAAAGGCTGAATGGCCCATTTTAGATAAGGAAGATGAAGAAGTTCTTGAAAACCAACCTGTGGACACTGGAACAGCAACAATATTGCCAACTCCAGTGCGACCAACGGAATCTGGTATCGCAACTAAGTTGCCAACACCAGTAAAACCTTTTGGGAAACCAAAAAGAATAAAACCCTTGCTGTTGCCACAAGTGGATTCACAAAAACCCACGACGGCTCGACCAAAACCAAATTCGGACTCAAATAGACCTTCGAGAAATCACGTTTTACCGATCCGATATCGGGATTGACCGCTAGGTGACACTTCAAATCGGGAGACCCATTTGGACCAATCACAGACTGTTTACAAAACATCTGCGGTCCATACGCCAATTAAACGTTCGCGGGACGTCTTCCGGTTCCATACTTAAACACCACCATTCGTTGATCAAATCACTTATTCACTGCGATCGCCACTGACCAGTCGTGTGGAACTTCTCTGGAAAATCGAGACGAAAAGTTTGAAAAAACAATGGAAAATCACCGAAACAACGAATGGGTCCAGTGCCCAGTATGCAACGGCTTCGGCTACATCACACTGTGGAATCTATCGCGAATCCCGTGCATGAACTGCGGCGGAGACGAAATCGTGCTGACGGATCAACCACTCGAAGAATGGTTTGTCATGTTCATGACGCTGCCCGGTCAGCCGATTCCGCTGCACCACCGACATATTAACTGGATGCGCGTCCGATCGCGCGCAGAACGCGAGAAGGAAATCGCAGACAGGGAACAAGCGCGTGTGGCGAATGCCACACCGACGGAACCCCCAAAGAAAAGACAGAAAACGGCAACGAAGAGCGTACGCTCTCAACCGCCGCCGACTGCCTCTACTAATATCTCTACGAAGAAACCCGCAGCGACGACGTCGCAGAAGGTTCTTCGTCCGCCACATAAGCCATTTGTGCTTAAAAAGAAGGCTGCCGAGGAGACAAAAGCGACCGTACAAAGTACCGTCGCCCAAGCTCCTCACCAACCACCGACCGCCCAAGCTCCTCACCAACCACCGACCGCCCGTCCAAACATTTCGGAGAAATTGCTGGAAATGAGACGGCTCGTGGCGATCGAAAATCCCACGTTGAGTGAACGAAGCGTGAATACCGAAGCAAAAATTCGGTACAGAGCGAAAAAACACGCGGACCATAAGGACCGAATGGCGAAAAGAGACGCCGAGAAAGCGGCTCATCAGCAATTGACTGCGCCATCGGCCACAATCACATCGAATGCGCCACGCGCACTCGTTAAGAAAATCCCAGCTCAAACGGAAAAAGCTCCCGATGAGCTACGAACAGCTTGGGCGGGACAGTACGGTCCTCAACCAATCCAAGGTATTGTGAACCTGATCCCGACCAAAGCCACGGCGGCCGCAATCGCTTTTCCAGCGGCCTGCCAACTACCGCAAACGATGTTTGGTGCCAATACAGCGGCGACGCCGGCTGTCATTATGCCGCCGATGGTTGGAGAACGCCCGACGAACGTCGTGTTCCAGGGATTCGCGGATCCTCCACCAGTTTGCGACAACAATGTAGTCACCACCGAAGCAACGATCGAGACCGCGATGCAGATTGACGGCGCACCGAACGAGGAGTCGCACACACCGCCACCACCACCGCCAGTCGTTCCCGAGCCCAAAGCTACCGCCGTGAAAAAGAAGTCGAATAAGAAGTCACGCAAGAAGCTAGCAGAAGAATTCGTCGACGACAAAACTGAAGAAGAGCCAAAAACCGACGATACGCCACCCACACCGGGGAAATCGCTGCAGTGAAGTTTTCGCCGTCGTTTTAAAGGAGATTTTGGCCAAGCCTGTTAAGACTTTTATAGTGCCAGAAATAATTTTTTTATTGTCAAAACAAGTTTTTTTTATTATTAATTATTCCAAAGTGTTAAAATTAGCATACTTACCTTTTAATGTTAAATGGATTCAATAACTACAAATGTTAGATTTTAAAGTTCAAAAAGTGTTTTTTATTCATATATATTTTTAAATTACAAGTGTTATTTTACATTTTTATTTTTCAATAGTGTTTAAATTGTACAAGTTTTCCATCCTGGGGGTAAGTGTGTATGTGTTCCTTTGTAGTGTTGTTATTTTCCCAAGTGCATTCCTACCGGTGATCTTCGTTCTAGCTGATGGCTCGTCCGAAATATGGTCATCTGATAAACTGAAAAAAGAAAAGTAATGCGATGTGTTAACTTTCAACAACCACTTCAGTGATTGCGTTGTACCCCCTCGTACTTACCTTTTTCCAGGGGGGGGAAATGTGACCAGCTGCCCCTGCGCACGGGTCGCTGCACTGCAACGGCAATGCACTTGGCGCAGCTCCAGCGCCTCTCGTATCTCGCGCAGCCTGTTGCGGTCCTCCGCAACCAGGTGGAGCTGCGGGCCTTTGGTCAAGCAGGATCAGGCCCCGGAAGTCGCCCTTCCGGAAGTGGTTGGTCCCCGTAGGGACAAGAGAGTTGTTGATCAACCAGCAAGGCGAACGGTCGTGTTGCGACCGCCTCCAAAACTGGCTATTGAGATAACCCAAACTATCGGCGTGGCGATGATATCGCCCGCCGGGACCTGAGCGTCCAGTTGCGCCACGTCCGCCGGACGTTAACCGTAACTTCGGCGGCGTGGCCCAAAACCGATTACCGACCTCGTGTGTCATGGCGGCCGATGGCCGCCGTGCCACGCGGTCTGATTAGGGACGGTTCGAAGGAACCGCCGCCTTGGGAAATACACTATGGGACACTACAATCATACCCCTAGACATCTAATAAAGCCATAACTAAAACTATATTGTGTCTCCGTGTATTTCGTGGTTTGTTTTATCGTGTGTGTTGCGTCCAGCGCCTCCGTGGCTCTCCCCCGACCACGTGGCGTCCGTCCGAACACTCACAAATTGTCTTATTATTTTTGTTGCAATATGTACATATGTAATTAACCTTCTATTTAGTTGAGTGTTATGCTATTTATTTTCTGATTTTCCTTGTTTTCAATCGCATTTTCGTGCTGTTAAGTTTTACTCATTTTTCTCTGACCCGTCTATGGTACTCTCCCGGGACCTAAGTGAAATTTCGATGGAATAAGTGAAATTTCAATAAAAAAAACATGGAAATGTAAATGGATAAAATGGAAATTTGAATGGATAAAATGGTGATTTTAATGAAAAAATTGAAATTTTGATAAAAAAAATTGGATTTCAACCAAAATATAGTGAACAATTGTAATAAGAGCTGCGGCTCAGGATGCCACGGCTCTTACTCGAGAAAATACGATAACTAGAGCTATTAAAAAAATCTTTTTCAAAGGTATTCTAATAATATTATCAAATAATCTTAAAAAAAACTGTTGCAAATATTTTCAGTTGCTTTGTTCTTTCCATTAAAAAGTTAAATTTGTAATAAAAATATCTGCTAGATGCAGTTAGTTCTAGCCATTTATTTTATATGCTCATTTCAAATGGGTGCATTGGTTTGTGGACACCCTGCATTATCTGAGAAGGAATAAGAAATTTTTTTAAAAAAAAATTGCAAATTAAAGTTGAAAGTGTTTCTTTTTTAGATTGGAAGTTGGGCAGGAAATTTGATGATGAAGTATTTCCATAACTATTTTCCATCAGATTTGTTTGGTTTTTTTGAATGTATTGGTGTTGAGTTGATTATTGGCGATGCCACAACAGGATCAACTCAATCGATTCATTGCGAACAATTTTTAAAGCTTGACATGAAGAATAAAGTGGTCCTTAAAGTAGTTTTCCCACATATTTTTTCAGCTGTCGCAAAATATAATTCTTTCAAAGTTATGCCCAGAGCTCAGGTAACAATTCGACAAACAAAGTGACCACTTCCTTTATCTCAGTAGTAATTAATCTTTTAAAGAGTGCTCATGCTTATGTGTCTGGAGCTTTTTTGGCAGAAGTTGATGAAAAAGATAACTGTAAAGTGTTATCAAACTGTGTTTGGTGGATTGAGCCAGAAATTTGTAAGATAATATTGATTTATTTTTTAAATTCATTGTGTATTCACTCAAAACTTAATGATAGGTTCACGCAAAAAAAACTGAGCAATTTTTAATTGGACAAAAATTGGCAGATGTTAAAGTTTTTCAAGGTAGTGCATAAATAAAAACTTGAACATCATGTGATGAGGTTTTACTTAAATATTTTATTTACAGCCGCTGTCAGTCAATTGTCTCAAGAAATTGTGGTTGAAGAAAATTTAGATTTGGCCAGTCCATTGTACAGCAAACAACTTGCATTGAATTTGTTTTACAAGGTATCAAAACTAAATTGAATTGAAGCAAACTATCATAAATGACAAACCAGTGACTTAGATCAAAACGATGTGGTGAAATATGTTAAAGGACCAATTGCCTAAAAGACCATTTATTTTGATACCAAAATAAATAGTCTTTTAAATATCTGTTTGACCAGATGAATAGCCAATTTTACTGTAGCACTATTGTCATTTAAATTATTGTGTATGTAACCTAATGCTACCGGGTGGCCCACATAAAAGCGGCCCGACAGTACAAGGAGGGAGATGAAGGGTAATTCAAAAAAATGTATAGACACACAAATATAAAATATGCATTAATCATTAGCTATGGGAATTGTTATTTAATTGACTTTCCTAGTGCAGTTTTTTCCGCTCTTTTGTTTGGTGTTTTGTTTCTGACGATCCGAGCTTTCGTTCTCGAGGTATCTGCATTTTTCATCAATAAAGTAAATAAACAGCTACAAACTCATTATTAAAAGTAATTTACACCTGTGTGACCAAAATATTGCTGTTTATTTTAGCATTATTAGGCCTAATAATAGGCTTAATACTGCTAAATAACAACTAGAATTAGAAAATCGTCTGCGCAATACGAATTTAGCAACAAGGTACCGTGCGAAACTTTAGTGCAATCAAACTTGGCAAATTCGGACAATGATTGATTAAAATCGCAAATATCTCGAGAACAAAAGCTCGGATTATCAAAAACTAAACACCAAACGAAAGAACAGAAACGTTAATTAAACAACCCTGCCCATAGCTAATGATTTATGTATATTTATTTTTGTGAGTATATACATTTTTTTGAGACACCCTTCGTAACCCCTCTGGTATTGTTGGGCTGGTTTTAAGTGGGCCACCCGGTATGTAAATATGCTGATAGAATTGATTAATTTAGTACGTTTCGAGTGTTTTACCTAAACACAAAATAAACCCTCGATACTGGAATGCGTCTGGTTTCATAGAGCGACCAATATCCAGTGGAAAACAGACTTACGATACAATTAAGAGTGAATGGCCACTGAATCAACCAATATCGAAAATAGAAGGCAAATCTCAGGTACACATATTAAAGAATATACAATTGAAATTTTCCAGTCATTAATGACAATTATGAAGCAGAATACATCCCGGATATTGTTCGGCCACCCGGTACTTTATACGCAGCATTTGTAATTAGCATTATAGGTAATGCTGAAATTATAAACATGGATGCCTCTGATGCCTTGGTAACTAGCATTATCATTGGATTCTTAGCTGTGTCAAACTGAAAAATTTTCTTTTATAGAAAATGCCAGGAGTTTTGGCTTTCTTGACTCACAAAGATATCCCGGGGAAGAATATTTGTGTTCCAATAGCTCGAAAGTTTTTTTATCCTGATTACGAAGAGTTATTTTGCAGCGGCAGTGTATTGTACGCTGGCCAATCGTTGGGCCTCATTGTCGCTGAATCTGACAGTTTAGCAAAGGAAGCTTCTCACAGAGTGAAGGTGCAATACAAGTCTCTAGGACCTCCCATATTGACTATAAAAGAGGCTTTAAAACATCCCGACAGAGTAAAAGTGGAAAACATGCTTGGTATATTCGAAGGAGATGCAGATAAAGCAATGGCAAGTGCAACGAATAAAGTTTCAGGAGAAATCGAAGTTGGCACTCAATTTCATTTTCATTTGGAAACTCAAGTAAGGGGAAATTTTTGTCTTTAACTTATTTTGTCTAAATTAATAACCTCGATTTTTAGGTATGTCTTACAATTCCAACCAACGAAGGCTTCACTGTGTATCCGTCAACACAGTTTACCGACGCAACACACGCAGTGGTTGCACAGGTGTTGGGCATAAATCGCAGTTCTGTTCACGTAGAAATGCGCCGTCTTGGAGGCGCTTATGGCGGAAAGATATCTCGAAATTGGCACACAGCAAGTGCATGTGCATTGGCTGCACAGATGTTCAATAAGTATTTTCTTAATCTAGGGTTTAATACCATTTTAAATGTTTTCTTTCGGTTTTAGGCCTGTTTATTTGCAAATGGATTTGAAGACTAATTTGGAGATGTTGGGTCGCCGTAAACCTTTTTTAGCTCAGTATGAGGTATGGTCAATTAGTTGGCAGGCTGCTAGGTAATGCTTGGGAAGAAAGATTTCTTCTGATATTAGACCAGTGGTTCTCAAACTAATGATCACAGGTAGTGGGCATTTTTACAAGAACCTGAGAAAATGTTTTATTATCTAGCACTTTTTGAATTGATCAATGTTCTGCAGCTAAATAAATTTTTTGTTATTTAGGTTGGTTTTGATGATAATGGAAAATTGGAAGCTGTAAAAATGATTTTCACCATGGACTATGGCTGTCATTTGAATGACCCAGCAATTTTTATTGCGGTGGAGTTTGCAAAAAATGGTGACGAGCTTGGTCCATCACAAGAACCGGAAATACCGTAACCATTTTGTTTTCTTAGCCTATACGTGTGCAAATTGGAATGTTCTTCCACAAGTTGTCAGAACCAATTTACCAGTCAATACTTATTGCCGAACGCCAGGAAGTATTAAAGGAGTTTTTGTAATAGAGACCATAATGGAACAAATAGCAAAGGTTTTAAATAAATCTCCTTTAGATGTCAGGTGTTTAAACATGCCAATTGAAGCGGTAATACTATTTTTTAAAAATTATGATTAATTTATTATGAATTTGATTTCTGCATTTCAGAATAATTCTAACTCACCCGGATTGCGAGACATTATCGGTCAGCTGAAAGAATCGTCCGAGTTTGAGAAGAGATTAAAATTAATTAAAGAGTTTAACAAGGTCCTTAAATAAAATTCCTATTATAATTAATTAAAATGTACAAGTTAAATGCGTTGCAGGAAAGTGCTTGGAAAAAGAAAGGCATAACAATTGTGCCGATAAAATATGATGTTGGTTTTTTCAATGCCACCTTCAATGCAACAGTAAGCATTTTTAGTAACGGAGGCTCGGTACAAGTTGCACATGGTGGTATTGAATGCGGGCAAGGAATAAACACCAAGGTAAATAATTAAAAGATGAACACGCACGAATGCCATACCATTAATATGTACATTATTTTATTTGTTAGGTTGCTCAAGTTTGTGCATACACATTAGGGGTTCCACTAGAATCAGTCGTTGTGCTTCCCGCAAACAGTTTTATTAATCCAAATGCATCACCGACTGTTGCAAGCACAACTAGTGAAATAAACTGTATGGTAATAAAATTGTAAAAAATAATTATAAATTTTTTATAATTAATTTTATGATTTGGTTTAACAGGCAGTGGCAGAATGCTGTAAGATTCTATTGGAACGAATAAAACCAATTCAAGAAACAATGAAAAATGCTTCTTGGGATGAATTGATTAATGCTTGTTTCAACAGTAACGTTGATTTATGTGCACGTTTTGTGTAAGATTAAAAAATCGACCAAATTGTAGAAGGTCGTAGTCCCATTTGCTACCAAATTTTTTGCATTAAATATTTCAGGACTGGTTCCGCGCACAAACTTCCGGAAAAATATGTTATATATGGTGCAACTTGTGCTGAAGCAGAGGTTGATGGATTGACAGGAGAAGCGCAAATTTCGCGAGTGGATTTGATATACGACTGCGGTCAAAGGTATAGTAAAGCATTAGTTTTTTCAAAATGTTTAATAAAACTATTCATTTTTTATTAGTCTGAGTCCTGAAGTAGATATTGGACAGATTGAAGGTTCTTTTGTCATGGGTATGGGAATGTTTCTACTGGAAAATGCTAAGTTTGATGTTGAAACTGGCAGAAATATAACCAACACTACTTGGGTAAGTGCAACTAAGTAATTACACCAAAACAAAAAAATTAATGTACGGAGTACTTTTTTATTTTAAAAAATTAAATTTTGCTCACAAAAACAGTGCTTTATGTCAAAACATGCATTTTTGTATCTGAAAAGTATCTTTCTGTTGCAATACAGTCTTTTGTTTAAAAAGAACATTTTTATTGCATTTAGCGTAAAATTTTAAACTCGTTTTCTTATCATTTTAGGAATATTATTTACCTACCACTAAAGATATTCCAGTTGACTTTCGTGTCACCATGTTAAAGAACACTAAGAATTCGACCGGAGTGCTGAAATCGAAGAGTACAATGTCCATAAACTGATGTTATACTTTTGTAATCATTTATTTAAACTAGCTGCTGGAGAACCACCATTATGTATGAGCTGTTCAGTATTGTTTGCAGTTCAGCATGCTGTGCATGAGTTCAGGAAGGATAATGGAGAGAAGTCATGGATTCCAATGAGTAATCACTACGCTTTTAACTTGACAATTCAAAGATTCCTAATGAATTTCTTCAATGTTTGTGCAGATTCTCCATCTACTCGTGATAAAATTGCATTGGCCTGTAATGTTAATCCCAAAAAACTTTTATTTTAAATGTACTTAGAAATTAACGAATAAAACACTTCATAATACGAACAAATAAAAATAAATTGGAATAGCTGTCTGGAAGTTGATTTCCTTATTCATGTTGCGATGGTATTATGTAAAAAAATATAAAAGAAAGTCATTTAAATAAGTTTGGTCAAAACTCATTCATTTGAAGCTTTGTGTTTACAATTTATGGTGAATGAATTACATCTTTGCCACATTCCATGTATAAATTCCCTACTTTATTTTCTCTTTGTTTGGCTTACTTTCTAGCGAAAAGAGTGCCAAATGTAGGGTTTGAGTGATCAATACAATCAATATCTACACAATAAAAGACAGATTCTGTATTCACTGGATGGAATTCTGAAAGCAAAATTTATTTGGGAAATCCAAAACTCATTTGGGAGACCCAAAATTCAATTGAGAGACCCAAAATTCATTATGAAGGCCCATAATTCAATTTGGAGGCTCAAAATTCATTTTGGAGACCAAAAATTCATTTTGGAGGCCCAAAATGCATTTGGGAGGCCCAAAATGTATTTGGGAGGCCCGAAATGCATTTGGGAAGCCCGAAATGCATTTGGAAAACCCAAAAATTCATTTTTTTTTTTTGGAGGCCCAAAATTCATTTTGGAAGCCCAAAATTCATTTGGGAGACTCAAAATTTATTTTGGAGGCCCAAAATTCATTTGGGAGACCCAAAATTCAATTGGAAGGCCCAAAATTCATTTGGGAAACCCAAAATTCAATTTGGAGACCCAAAATTCAATTGAGAGACCCAAAATTCATTTGGGAGACCCAAAATTCATTTTGGAGATCCAAAATTCATTTTGGAGGCCCAAAATTCATTTTGGAGGCCCAAAATTCATTTGGGAGACTCAAAATTCAATTGGAAGGCCCAAAATGCATTTGGGAAACCCAAAATTCAATTTGGAGACCCAAAATTCAATTGAGAGACCCAAAATTCATTTTGGAGATCCAAAATTCATTTTTGAGATCCAAAATTCATTTTGGAGATCCAAAATTCAATTGGAAGGCCCAAAATTCATTTGGGAAACCCAAAATTCAATTTGGAGACCCAAAATTCAATTGAGAGACCCAAAATTCATTTGGGAGACCCAAAATTCATTTTGGAGATCCAAAATTCATTTTGGAGGCCCAAAATTCATTTTGGAGGCCCAAAATTCATTTGGGAGACTCAAAATTCAATTGGAAGGCCCAAAATGCATTTGGGAAACCCAAAATTCAATTTGGAGACCCAAAATTCAATTGAGAGACCCAAAATTCATTTTGGAGATCCAAAATTCATTTTTGAGATCCAAAATTCATTTTGGAGATCCAAAATTCATTTTGGAGATCCAAAATTCATTTTGGAGATCCAAAATTCATTTTGGAAGCCCAAAATTGATTTGGGAAAACCAAAAATTCATTTTGGAGATCCAAAATTCATTTTGGAGGCCCAAAATTCATTTTGGAGGCCCAAAATTCATTTTGGAGGCCCAAAATTCATTTGGGAGACTCAAAATTCAATTGGAAGGCCCAAAATTCATTTGGGAAACCCAAAATTCAATTTGGAGACCCAAAATTCAATTGAGAGACCCAAAATTCATTTTGGAGATCCAAAATTCATTTTGGAGATCCAAAATTCATTTTGGAGATCCAAAATTCATTTTGGAAGCCCAAAATTCATTTTGGAGATCCAAAAATTCATTTTGGAAGCCCAAAATTCATTTGGGAAACCCAAAAATTCATTTTGGAGATCCAAAATTTATTTTGGAGGCCCAAAATTCATTTTGGAGGCCCAAAATTCATTTTGGAGGCCCAAAATTCATTTGGGAGACCAAAAATTCATTTGGGAGACCAAAAATTCATTTGGGAGTGTGACTCCCGGACACCGGAATCCGTCCCCTGTCCGTAGTCAGCCTCCCTACCGTAGGGGGGCGTCCCGTCTTGTAAGGGGTTAACGGATTGGCTCCCGCTAATCCCCACTGTACGCCATATTGAATTTATCGAAATAAACTAGTCTTACCTGTACTTTGACTTAAGTCGCATCGTAACGGACTCACATGGCGCAGTTGACAGTTTTACCTACAAATTATGACTGATTAACGAACGAAACGAACGAACGAAGCAAAACGAACGAAACGAACGACACGTGCGCGGTAACAAACACGGTACGAACGGAACGAGACGAACGAGACGACGTAACAAAAACGATACGAACGAACGAACAAAACGGACGAAACGAACACGATAAAAACGAACAAGACGTAATGGCGAATCTGGACGCGGCCACGTTGGCCGACTTTTTGACTTCTACTAATGCTGGCCTTTTGCTGCGGTGTTCTGCCGAAGAATTACGCGCCGAAATCGATCTACGCGCGATCCCTATGCCTGCCGGCGCATCGAAGCAGGCAATGACCGACGCGTTGGTTGCCGACAACCTCGAAACACGTGCCGCCGCCGCGGCCGCCGCACCGCCGCTACCCGTCAACCCCGCTCTGGCCCCGAATCTTGCGCTCGATATGACGGACCTGAAAGCCGTCGTCGCTCTTTTGGCCGCTAAAATTCTGAACACTCCAGACCCGCTGCCTCCTCCTGTTGTTGTTCCGCCCGTCGCTGTCCCCGAGATGCACGTGAAACATGGCTTGCACGCCGCAAAGTTTCTGCAACCCTTCACCGGTTCCAAAACTGACGACGTGTGGCAATTTATTCGCCGCATTAACACAGCCGCAAAAATCGGCGGATGGACGGAGGAAACCAAGCTCATCCAGGCGAACGGATTGTTACGCGACCAGGCTTCGCACTGGTACACGATGCAGGGCGAAGCCATCGACACCTGGGCCGAATGGGAACATTCAATCACCGAGTTCCTCGGCGCGAACGAAACGTGGACCCAGTGGAAGGACCGCATGACCGCGTGCACGCAGAAGAAGGACGAGTCGTTAATCGATTACGCCGTCGCCAAATTCGCGTTGATCGACTCCACCAAACGCAATTTCCCAGTCCAGTCCGAAGATATCGTCCTCATGGTTCTCGAGGGCGTAGCAAACTATAATACGAGAAATAGTCTTTTCATTACGAAGGATTGGCCGATTCCTGCCGTCATAAAGTATATTCGCGCGCTCGATAATATGTCGTCGCGACCGAGCGCCGCGGTCCCTTTCGCCCCGAAGTCGCCTTTCGTCGCCGGCCACGGACGGGCACCAGAACCGCCAGCCGACCAGTCGAGGAGCACCGGTTCGAATCGTACCAACCCGAACGATTTCCAACGCGGCGACGACATCACGAAAACGCAGTGCTACCGTTGCCAAGCATGGGGCCACACCACACACACTTGTCCGCGGCCCAGGACGTCCGACCCCGCTGCCGCTAAGCCCAATCCGCTCGTTTTATGCACATTTTACTCGAAATATCCGAGCACCGGATTCTCGATCGTCGACGTATACGTGGCAGAAGCGCAACGCACGGTCGAAACAATTTTCGATCAAGGGGCAAACGTGTGCCTGATTCGCAGCGATTGTGTTTTGGATAAGTCGCAGATCCGCCCGAACGTCTCAAACAACCGCCTGAACGGCCTGAACGGTTCCGCGACTCCTGTCGGTTATACCTCGGTGAACATTACCATCGGGAACGAACAATTTCGAGTGAACGACGTCGCCGTGCTGGACGAGTCTCCGTACGAGATGCTGTTGGGCACACCGTTCCGCGACGGCGAACACATGTCGTGGTGCACCGAATCGGGCGGCACCATCACCATAAACAAGGAATGTCGGCGTACGAAGTCGGCAAATTTCATCAGACAGAAGGACGCATCTAACGAGGTTCGTATGTGCAATTTTGTCACTCTTGCTGTCAGCGCACCTCCCGGACCGAGTTCCGAAGTCGAGTGCGACTTCTCTATTTCTGATGACGCACCTATCGTTGAGAACAACATCGAGGGGCACACAGCAAGGACAGTGCTCGCCATTCCGGTTGTTCGCAGCCATCGCCTCGCTCCCAAGCAACGCTGCGATGCTTTACGTGACGACGCAAAGGACGAAGTTGCGTATCCGGACTCGAAGAAAACGTTTTCCCGTTCCCTCGCTCTGCGTCCGATCTCTTCTAAGCCATTCGAGGTAATCGAAAAATCACGCCGGCCCGTACCATCCGCACGCTCGTCTGTCTCCCTTTTCGCAACATTGCAATCAAGGGACGATTGCCCTTTTCTGGGGGGGCGTGTGACTCCCGGACACCGGAATCCGTCCCCTGTCCGTAGTCAGCCTCCCTACCGTAGGGGGGCGTCCCGTCTTGTAAGGGGTTAACGGATTGGCTCCCGCTAATCCCCACTGTACGCCATATTGAATTTATCGAAATAAACTAGTCTTACCTGTACTTTGACTTAAGTCGCATCGTAACGGACTCACAGGGAGACCCAAAGTTGATTTGGGAGGCCCAAAATTCATTTTGGAGGCCCAAAATTCATTTGGGAGGCCCAAAATTCATTTGGGAGACCCAAAGTTGATTTGGGAGGCCCAAAATTCATTTTGGAGGCCCAAAATTCATTTTGGAGGCCCAAAATTCATTTTGGAGGCCCAAAATTCATTTGGGAGGCCCAAAATTCATTTGGGAGGCCCAAAATTCATTTGGGAGACCCAAAATTCATTTTGGAGATCCAAAATTCATTTTGGAGATCCAAAATTCATTTTGGAGATCCAAAATTCATTTTGGAGATCCAAAATTCATTTTGGAGATCCAAAATTCATTTTGGAGATCCAAAATTCCTTTTGGAGATTCAAAATTCATTTTGGAGGCCCAAAATAAACAAAACATACGGAAAAAAACCAATTAAAAGAAAAGAAAAACGAGATAACACGAGCAAAGTCTCACCTACTTTGTGGAGCACTGCATGGGCCCGCTCAAAACGGCTGGAAAAAATAAAAAACCATCCACTCCCTCCCGCCAATGGCGGTGGCAACGTTGGGGCACAGCTAGACCGGGACCTGCAACGAAAAAGCAGAAATAATAAGCAAGGAAAAGGCGTGAAATGAGTCCGGTGGTTGCGCCCAGCTTGGCGCCGACCTGGCCTGCGAGGCCGAGCCGGGCGCAACCAAACCGTCATGGTGTGAAAATCGGGTGATTTTACGGGTTAAATAAACCATTATTTAAATTGCCATTTGTATTTCTATTTTCCACCTTGATTTGTTATTTCTTTCTATATTGGTGATTGGGTAATTTTATTTGCCATTTTTTACATTGCTTTGAGGTGTTGTATAATAACATTATTGATTTTGATATTTGGTTTGAATTTAACATTGATTTGCTGATTTTATTGTTTCTCATATTTAGGCTTCAATATTATGTTTTGATTTGAAGATGTAACACTTTTATTATTAATTACCATTTGTCATTTGAGTGTATTGACCTGTTCTAGTTTGTACAAGGTTCTTGTCCCCACGTTAATCTTTTAATTGGTGGGGTTTTTCCAAATTTGTGTGCACCGTTTCCATTGGTGCTCAGAGCGTGTCATCTGCATTCTTTACTTTTTCCTTTTGTGTAAATAATTGAATAAAGACCAGTGTACTTTTTTACCTCAAAACGTGTGGTCCTGCCTTTTCTTTGCTCCGACGCCATCTTAGATTTTCAACACATTTCAACAAAATATCTCAACTTTACCCATCATTTGTAACCAAGGACTTTGGAATTTGTTTGATAGATTTGTATTATTTTATTTTATGCAAATTTAACATTGGTGCCGAAACCCGGGAACTATTTAATTTCCCATCTAATCTAAATCATTCAAAATGGTGAGAGTTTTTGAGTTGAAGAACAGGGCCTTCAGAGCGGCCATAATGGTCACTGAGACACTCCTAGCAACAATAACCGCCGCGCTGACCGGACGAGCAGCAATACCGCAAGCCACGATTGAACTGTGGATGCAGCAGCTCGAGCAGAAACAAAAACGAGCCCAAACGACGTTCGACGCCACCTTGGATCAAGCCAAATCTGACCAAGAAATCGACACCACGGTGCAGGCACTCGACGCGTTGGAGGACCGTTTAGCCGCAGCAAGAGCGGAGTTAGCAAGGTACATTCAAACATATTTTCCACCTTTACCGCCCCAGAACTTGCGACCGGACGCGGAGGCACAACCGGCGGCGAACATCGAAGCACTGGCGGCGGCCATTACCGCAGCAGTGACAGCAGCAACGCCACGCGTGACCCCGACGAACGGACAACCCTTCATCAAACGCAAACCGTTAGAAATTCCAAAATTTGACGGGCGCAAACCGGAGGAATGGGGAGGTTTTTGGAAGACTTTTTCCATCCAAGTTGGCAACGATGAGCAATTGGATGGAACAAATAAACTTTTATATTTAAGAACCTACCTGATTGGAGAGGCGCTGGACGACATCAAGGCACTCGAGATTATTAATATGCGATTAATTATTTTGTCTGTTTCCCATGCATTTCTGGATAGGCATGGCAGATATGTGTGTTGGCATCCTTTGGATACCCGTGTAGCGCATATTAATGCTACTCTTATGTGTTAACGCACATATTCTATGTTTCTTGTGTCGTCTGCTCGAAAGAGCGATAAATGTTGTTTTCCGTGTTGTTTATCGGTTACTTATGCCTAGGTTAACAATTACTTATATTGTAAAGAACAAATCAATGCTTGTTGCTATTGATTTGTCCTATTGTCATATTTTGTACGGTTTGAGACCAATTAGCCTCAAACCCAGTTGCTTTTATGCTTTCATGTGATTAAAAACATGGCGGGCGCGAAGTGCGAGCTCCCCGCACATTTTAAGCTGGTTTCAACTCCTTTCCAATGTTTCCTGGCCTCCACGGACTTATCAAATGGTAGCAGAGGTCTCACGATTGGGCCAACAGGTTATTGACGAGTTCGTGAGGTTTTTCGGGCGAAAACGAACGTCGGAAGTTCGTCGTAGATCGTCGCCGAGACGTATCGCCGAAAACCGGAATTTTTCGCGAAGGACAGCCGTGACAACGTGTGCGGACAATTCTACAGTGAATTTGGAGCAAAACGGTGTAAGGAACATTGCATTTCGTTTATTTTTCGCCGATATAACCGAGTTTTTCTCGGGCGGCGCCATTTTTGTTTTTCCGGAACTTTGCTGCAGACCACGGCGAAGTTAGCGTGTCTACGAGTGTGGACAAACCAACACACGCACGCGCAACAATTCGACGAACGAATACGTCAATTCGCCGTTATTTTTGGTGATTTTCCAGCGTGGGAACGTCTGGAAACCGTTGTTTCACGAAGGAATCGTCGCGAATCGACGATTTTCTCTACCGCGGCCATTCTCGTTGGATTTTTCGTCAAGAACGACGAGATTCAACTCGCGGATTTAATCCGGCGATCACCGAGAAGTCCTGCACACGATAAGCGTGTGTGCAGGCGGTTATTTCCGTGCTTCGCATCCAGGAAAGCGGGTACGAAGGCGTGGACGTACGCAACATCGATTTTGGCCAATACACGGAAGTGTGTACGCGGTCTGCACGTCAGCCCAGTTCCGTGCGAAGACAACGTGAAGCCGACGTTTACTGCAACGTGGGAACCAATTACGACGCAAGGATCCCGTAATTGGCCAACTTCACATCTGAAAAGTGTATTTTAGTTGCTATTTTCGTGAAACTCTGTTAATTCTTAAGGTTTTTGTTTTGGGGTCCTTTTGTTTATTCTGCACCCTTTAGGCAGTCGCCTACGTGCAGTCTCATTCCGGTCTGGGCTTGTCCGTGGCCAACTAGTCGTCCCGCGGCCCCCAGGTGAGTCGGTCGGAAGCTAGTAGGGCGACCAGATTCGGGTTTTTCACCTCACTTATTGAGGTGCCCAAAGGGAAGTTTGTGATTGTTTCGCCTTCAATTTTTGGGGGCATTTTCGCTTCTCTGCACGGCATTTTCGCCGAAATAGTGAATTTAGTGTTTGTGCTACGAATTTGTGTCGAATTTCTTCAAATTCTTCAACATGTCGAGTTGGGACCGACATGATGATTACAAGGATGTACGCAAACTGGACGGCTCCAATTATCCCACCTGGAGCATGCAGATCCAGCTTTTGCTTCAATCATACAGTGTTTGGGGACATGTGACCGGCAAAATCAAGGAACCGCCTGCTGGATCGCCGGCAAAGGAAATTCGTGACTACGAAAAGGGCGAAGAAAAAGCTCGCTCCACCATTTGTCTGGCTTGCAACGAACCACAGCAAGTCGTGGCTGTGGCCCACCCAACCGCGAAGGGTGTGTGGGAAGCGCTGAAAGCGGCTTACCAGCCGACCACGCGCGCACGCAAAGCCCGACTCCGGCGGGAATTCCTCGAAATGCGTCTACGGGAGGATGAAGAGATGGTCGTCTTTACTTCCCGTGTCGACCGGAAAGTTACACAACTCGCCGACGTGAAGATTGTGGTCTCGGATGAGTTCCACGCTTTCCAGTACTTGGACCTTTTGCCGCCCCAATTCGAGCCAGTCAAACAGACAGTGTATCACTGGCCCGACCCGGAATTTACGGCCGCTGCCGTGAAAGAAAGACTTTTAGGCGAGTATAATCGCCTTTACGAGAAGGGGGACGAATTTGGAGTGCCCAACCCGACACCGTTGGAGGCAGTGGTCAACGTGGACGCGGCGGAACCGCGCCCAGTTCCCCACGTGTGTGTTTTACCTGCGGTGGGACAGGCCATTTTTCCCGCGACTGCCCTTCTCCACCTAAACAGCAACTTACTGGAAGAGGCGGATCAACAGGACAGTTGAGGGGCAATCCACGAGGAAAATCACGTGGAAAAGGCCGGCAAAAGGCCGCCGTCACCCAAATGAATGTTTTTGATGACGTCCCCATCTCTTACTTCTCCGCAGCGATTTCGAATCAAGAGCAACCTCCTGTCGTATCGCTGGTGTCACATGCGAACTTTGATTCGCAATGGTACGTCGATACAGGAGCGACAGACCATTTCTCGTTCAACAAGTCCTGGTTCTCCGACTTCAAACCATTAACTGGTTACAGCGTCCAACAGGGCGAAGGAAAGTCGAAAATCGAGGGCATCGGGACTGTGACATTAATATCTTTTTATGGACAAAAGAAACGTGAATTACAGTTGAAAAATGTCTTCTACGCTCCAAACTTCAGAAAGAATCTGATTTCATTAGGTCGCGCAGATTAAGCTGGGGCTACGACATTTGTAAAACATGGAAAAATGTCCATTTTTCAGGACAACATTGACGCGCCTTCTATCACTGCGACTCGTACGAGTGATAGGATGTATAAAGTCAATTGTCAAGTGAATACTGCACACATTGTTAACGCTGCTGCATTACCTGCGCAACAGAATGCGGCAGTGAAGCCTAGTCCACCTTTAAAGGATGAAGAAATTGTTAATTCATTACTAACTCATTTAGATTTTAAGACTGCATTAACCCAAAATTTGAGTAAGACAGGGAAACCTGCAATTGCGAATAAGGGGCAAGTGACTGCTGCGAACAATGCGCCAGCGATCGTTGCGAATAATGCGAGTCCGAAACAGAAATTGAACGTTTTGAATAACACACACACTGGCCTGGTAGTCGACAATGGGAATAAACCAAAGACTGCGAAGATTTCCAAACAAGGTGTGCAAAACAATTTAAAAGATAATGGTGGGAATAAGGCTCTTATCAAGCCTGACAAACCCCAAACGATGGATGTTTGGCATTCACGTTTTGGGCACCTTAATGCGAAAGGGATTGCATTGTTGGAGAAATCCGATGAAGTATTTGGGCTGAAACTTTCCAACAATGAATTGTCGGCTTGCGATGCTTGTTCGAGGGCGAAAAGCACACGTGCAAGCTTTCCTCCCATTATTAATATCTCCACTAAAGGGATTTTGGAAATTGTTCACTTAGATGTTTGGGGGCCCTCACCGGTTAAGAGCATTGGTGGGGCATTTTATTTCCTAATTATGGTTGATGATTTCCTAACCTAACCTACCCTAACCTAACCTAACCTAACCTAACCTAACCTAACCTAACCTAACCTAACCTAACCTAACCTAACCTAACCTAACCTAACCTAACCTAACCTAACCTAACCTAACCTAACCTAACCTAACCTAACCTAACCTAACCTAACCTAACCTAACCTAACCTAACCTAACCTAACCTAACCTAACCTAACCTAACCTAACCTAACCTAACCTAACCTAACCTAACCTAACCTAACCTAACCTAACCTAACCTAACCTAACCTAACCTAACCTAACCTAACCTAACCTAACCTAACCTAACCTAACCTAACCTAACCTAACCTAACCTAACCTAACCTAACCTAACCTAACCTAACCTAACCTAACCTAACCTAACCTAACCTAACCTAACCTAACCTAACCTAACCTAACCTAACCTAACGAGACTCACTCGACACGACACCATTTGATAAGTCCGTGGAGGCCAGGAAACATCGGAAAGGAGTTGAAACCAGCTTAAAATGTGCGGGGAGCTTGCACTTTGCGCCCGCCATGTTTTTAATCACATGAAAGCATAAAAGCAACTGGGTTTGAGGCTAATTGGTCTCAAACCGTACAAAATATGACAATAGGACAAATCAATAGCAACAAGCATTGATTTGTTCTTTACAATACAAGTAATTGTTAACCTAGGCATAAGTAACCGATAAACAACACGGAAAACAACATTTATCGCTCTTTCGAGCAGACGACACAAGAAACATAGAATATGTGCGTTAACACATAAGAGTAGCATTAATATGCGCTACACGGGTATCCAAAGGATGCCAACACACATATCTGCCATGCCTATCCAGAAATGCATGGGAAACAGACAAAATAATTAATCGCATACTAATAAATCCCCCTTCGATTAATCAATTTGTCGCCACGAAAATGTGCTCGCACAACGCGTCCAATTTTGCGCGAGACAGCCACTTTGTCATGATGTCCGCAACGTTGAGGGTCCCTGGGATATGCCTGATCCGAAAAACACCTTTTTTGAACCAGTCGCGCAAGAAATGCAGCTTCACGTCTATGTGTTTGTTTGCGCGATTTTCTATGCGGCATAAACACATGGTATTTTCCGGTCAAACCCGTCAATCATCACTTCCGCGTCAAATATGCGTTCTAACCAAATTATCTCCTTCACACCGTCCACAACCGCCAAGAATTCGCTTTCCATAATGGAAAGAGCGGTAATAGTCTGCTTATGGCAGTTCCAGGAGACGGGGACACCACCCAGATAGATAATGTGCCCGCCAAAACTTCGGCGCTTGTCTTGGTCCAGTGCGTAAGACGCATCTGTGTAAACAGTTAACTTGTCACTTTGACAGTTCCCAAGAGTAATGAAGAAATTCGGCATATTAGCCAGGTAACGCAACACTTGAAGCAGCATGTTTACGTGTCGTGTCGAGTGAGTCTCGTTGTATTGAGACAATACAATTACGGAAAACAAGATATCGGGTCTTGTGCGACTTGCGATGAAGAGCAAACTTCCAACAAGAGATCGATATGGAAAACTCGAATTAACACGTTCTCCCGTTTGGACTTTTTGGATCATAGTGCCGGGCGTGCCAGGCACTCTAACACGGTGAGATGGGTCAATACCGTATTGCTTGCAGAGCTTCGCAATATAGGTGCGTTGATGAATGAGGATATTCCCCCCGTCCCTACAAAACTCAATCCCTAATAAAAGGGTGACGGGGCCCAAATTGACAATCTCAAAGGATTGTTGAATCCATTCTAAAACGCACTCTTCTGCCAACTCATCCCTCGAAAATAATACAATATCGTCGACGTAAAAGATGAGTATGGCGTCCGAACCCAAGCTATACACACAGTTAAGACCCAAAACCGGTTCAAAACCTATTTCAATCAGCTGGTCGTGTAAGCGCTGGTACCACATACGACCAGACTGATGAAGCCCATAGAGAGATTTTCTCAACTCCCAACATTTGTGTTGGTTTTCAGGTGTTTGATATCCCTTGGGGATGTTGATGTACTGCACCTCATCGAGGTCCCCATATAGATATGCGGCCTTGATGTCAAGGTGTAAGTCACGCCAGCTCCTTAATACTACAAGAGTACAAAAGAACATCATGACCAACACAAAGTTGACTACGGGGGAGAAGACCTCCGTAAAGTCAATGCCGGGCTTCTGCTTGAACCCTTGTGCAACAAGACGAGCACGATATCTGCTAATCGCACCCGTATGATCCCTTTTGAGTTTATAAATCCATTTTGTCCCTAGCAAGGTTTTATCCTTGACTTCACTTTTGTCAACCTCGACATACACCTCTCGTTCTTTAAAAATGTCGATTTCGTCCTCCATTGCCCTTTCCCAATCAGGTTTTCCCACACCTGCTACAGCCTCTTCGTAGGTGTCAGGCTCCACAGAGCAACAACCAGCAAAACCGACATTGATGTCTTTGAAGTTGAACAATTCCGAGATATACTCGTATCCCTCGTCCCGACACCACCGCACAACTTCAACCCGACTTCGAATTCTGTCATGCTTTGGTGAAATGTAATAAACATCAACCTGCCCAGCCGTTGCGCCTGATTTTCGCACAGACTGCCGTCTTTGCCATTTAGACATGTCCAACGGCAATAACCCACCAGCTGGAACTGTGCGTTCCCCTGTATCCTTTCCTTTTCGTGGGGGATTACGACGCACAGGTGTAGGTGACGTTCGGGGGGATAGTTGAGGACTCGCATCAGGATCCTCAATTTCATCCTCGTCATCGGGGTAAATATTGAAGAAATTCTCATCATCCCCCTTTGCCCCACCAATTTCATCAACATTTGCATCTCTAAGGACATCTTGCACTATATCGTCGATGACATCTTCCACGACACCAGCGTTCTCAACTTGTTCAGGTGCCTTTTCGGGCGCAGGTTCCTGAATTGGGGGTGGGGGAACCACTGCTTCCGGTAGGGGGCCACCATGAACGCTGTCGTCGTCTGACGAGGAGCCATCCTCGTTTGAAGAATCAGACATGCTGTCGAAATATGAGGGGCTCGAGGGAGGAATTTTCAAAGTTTCATACCAAAAATTCTGTTCCAATATTTTAACATGTTTCGAGAAGAACACTTGGTTCCGTTTCGGGTCCCAAATTCGATACCCACGGGTGGAAGCTGCATAACCAATCAACGCCCCTGCCCACGCCCTTTCTTTCAATTTCCCACCCCTTGTCTGGGAAGGAATGTGGACATATGTCAATGCCCCAATGCATTTCACACGACGCAGGGACAATTTCTTATTGTAGAACACATTGTAAGGTGTTTTCCCTCCTAATCCCGTGTGTGGGAATCGATTTTTCAAATAAACGACAGAAACTGCAAGTTCTGCCCACAAAGTCGGGGAAAAATTATTTTCAAAAAGTAAGGCCCGGATTCCACCAAGAATAGTGCGGTTCGCTCGCTCAGCAACCGAATTCATTTCGGGGCTGTATGTATTCGTCCTCATACATTTCAACCCAATGCTGTCAGTATAAGCATTCCATTGTTTCGATATGAATTCCCCACCATTGTCAGTTTTAATGGCTTTGACCTTTTTAGAAGTAAACCGTTCAATTTCCGTCAACCACTTCTTGAAATGACCCAAAACTTCATCTTTCGTTTTCATGATGATAATCCACATCAGTCGGGAGAAATCATCAACCATAATTAGGAAATAAAATGCCCCACCAATGCTCTTAACCGGTGAGGGCCCCCAAACATCTAAGTGAACAATTAATCACATGAAAGCATAAAAGCAACTGGGTTTGAGGCTAATTGGTCTCAAACCGTACAAAATATGACAATAGGACAAATCAATAGCAACAAGCATTGATTTGTTCTTTACAATACAAGTAGTTGTTAACCTAGGCATAAGTAACCGATAAACAACACGGAAAACAACATTTATCGCTCTTTCGAGCAGACGACACAAGAAACATAGAATATGTGCGTTAACACATAAGAGTAGCATTAATATGCGCTACACGGGTATCCAAAGGATGCCAACACACATATCTGCCATGCCTATCCAGAAATGCATGGGAAACAGACAAAATAATTAATCGCATACTAATAAATCTCCCTTCGATTAATCAATTTGTCGCCACAAAAATGTGCTCGCACAACGCGTCCAATTTTGCGCGAGACAGCCACTTTGTCATGATGTCCGCAACGTTGAGGGTCCCTGGGATATGCCTGATCCGAAAAACACCTTTTTCGAACCAGTCGCGCAAGAAATGCAGCTTCACGTCTATGTGTTTGTTTGCGCGATTTTCTATGCGGTTTTTCGCATATTGAATCGCAGGCATCGAATCGGCATAAACACATGGTGAAAGACAACGTGAAGCCGAATTTCACGCCGAATTTCTCCATTAATCTTGGGAACTGCCAAAGTGACAAGTTAACTGTTTACACAGATGCGTCTTACGCACTGGACCAAGACAAGCGCCGAAGTTTTGGCGGGCACATTATCTATCTGGGTGGTGTCCCCGTCTCCTCGAACTGCCATAAGCAGACCATTACCGCTCTTTCCATTATGGAAAGCGAATTCTTGGCGGTTGTGGACGGTATGAAGGAGATAATTTGGTTAGAACGCATATTTGACGCGGAAGTGATGATTGACGGGTTTGACCGGGAAATACCATGTGTTTATGCCGATTCGATGCCTGCGATTCAATATGCGAAAAACCGCATAGAAAATCGCGCAAACAAACACATAGACGTGAAGCTGCATTTCTTGCGCGACTGGTTCGAAAAAGGTGTTTTTCGGATCAGGCATATCCCAGGGACCCTCAACGTTGCGGACATCATGACAAAGTGGCTGTCTCGCGCAAAATTGGACGCGTTGTGCGAGCACATTTTCGTGGCGACAAATTGATTAATCGAAGGGGGATTTATTAGTATGCGATTAATTATTTTGTCTGTTTCCCATGCATTTCTGGATAGGCATGGCAGATATGTGTGTTGGCATCCTTTGGATACCCGTGTAGCGCATATTAATGCTACTCTTATGTGTTAACGCACATATTCTATGTTTCTTGTGTCGTCTGCTCGAAAGAGCGATAAATGTTGTTTTCCATGTTGTTTATCGGTTACTTATGCCTAGGTTAACAATTACTTATATTGTAAAGAACAAATCAATGCTTGTTGCTATTGATTTGTCCTATTGTCATATTTTGTACGGTTTGAGACCAATTAGCCTCAAACCCAGTTGCTTTTATGCTTTCATGTGATTAAAAACATGGCGGGCGCGAAGTGCGAGCTCCCCGCACATTTTAAGCTGGTTTCAACTCCTTTCCGATGTTTCCTGGCCTCCACGGACTTATCAGAGATCACCGCAGGAAACTACATCGTCGCGATTGCACGCCTACAAAAGAAATATGGCGACAAAATCGTCCTCGAAAACAAGTACCTGTCGAATCTAATAAATTTACCTTCTGTTAACAGCGAGCGAGATCGAGTAGGCCTGCAAAAGCTACACAGGCACGTAGAGATAAATATAGAGAATTTAGCCAACATTGAAGTGCCCCTGGCGGAAATACAGCGGACCATTTTTCCCGTGCTGTCGTCTGCCATTCCGCGCAGTATCATCATGGAATATGACAAAGACTGCGATGGAGAGAGGTCGATAACGAGGTTAATGGACTGGTTAAGCGACCACATCGCCAAACACGCCAAGTACGACATGTTGAAAACACAAACAAAACCTGATGCGACAACAAACAAATCGTCATTCACGGATAACGCCCACAACAATAAGGGGAAATTCAAACGAAAAGAAAAGGAGCCTCGATCTGGATCAGCATCACAATTGTCGGTAATGATAATAAAATGCCAATTTTGTGATTCCACAGAACATAACCGAAAAAGATGTCCGCTCACGATGGAGGAGAGACGCAAAAAGCTGCAAAAAAAGGGAATTTGCCTGCGATGCTTGGGAAAAGTGCCCCACAAGACTGAGGAGTGCAGGACCCGAATGAAGTGCTACAGCTGTGAAGGAACACATCACACCCACATATGCGACACTCCAAAACCTACGGAGGTCGCCGAGGAGATCGTCCATTCCAACTCAGTGGTCACCACCTGCCCACCCAAGTCCGAATTTTTGATGGTACAGATGGTGAAAATGGCCAGACCAAAACTGTCCACGTTGGGAGTGTGCTACATCGATGGAGGAGCCCAGCGCACCTTCATACGGTCTGAATTGGTGAAAAAACTGAACTTAAAAATTCTAGGAACAGAACCCATCAATTTGGCCGTGTTTGGACAAGAGCCGAGGTCGGAAATACGCAACAGAGTCGAATTGATTCTCAGCCCCGCCAATTCGAAGTCACCCGCTGTCACGATCGAGGCCATTGAGACTGCCCACGTCACATCCACGCCCGGAGAGCAACCAAATGGACAACTTAGGGCAGAGTTACAACGAAGGAAAATCGAGGTGGCCTGCAAACAAGTCGCGTTGCATTCAAAAGAAGTGGATTTGCTGATTGGAGTGGATCATTACTGGCGTGTAATGACAGGTCAAACTGAATATTTAGAAGAAAATCTAATTGCAGTGAAAACAAAATTTGGCTGGACTTTACATGGACAGGCCACAAATGGAACAAGAGTTATTGCTGCACCGGTAAGAATAAACAAAATTACACTTACCCCATCGACAGATGACCTTTTGCGCCGGATGTGGGAACTGGAACCGATTGGAGTACGCCACGAGTCGGTCGAAACCAACGACGACGCAGAAACGTTACAAAAATTTGAGAAAACCATCAAATGGACGGGTTCGAAATATTCCGTGGAACTGCCGTGGATAGTGGACACCAACCAGTTGGATGACAACTACAGAGGAGCTGAACAACGCATCATGTCGCTGATTCGTCGTTTTCAAAAGCAGCCAAACCTCTACTTGGAATACAAGAAAGTCATTGATGAACAGTTAAAAATGGGAATTGTTGAAGAGATACCAAACCAAACTTCAACTGGACCAGTATACTACATGCCACACAGTCCGGTGATCAAAGAGGAAAGCGTCACCACGAAATTGCGAGTCGTATTTGATGCTTCATCACATCGAAAGGGCTATCTCTCCTTGAACGATTGCCTATCAAAAGGTATAAACTTTCTACCGTCACTAATATTTATATTGTTAGGATTTCGTCTTGGGAGAGTGGCCATGATAAGTGACATTAAAAAAGCATTCCACATGATCGAAATTGCTTTAAAGGACCGTGACGCAACAAGATTTTTCTGGATCAATGAGTGCTGGGACGGCATAGGAAAAGCATTATTGAAAGTGCTGCGCCAGACTCGAGTGTTATTTGGCGCTACACCGAGTCCATTCTTACTGAGCGCAACAATCCGACATCACCTGCGCAAATACGAAAAAAAATACCCAGAAACAGTAAAGTTGTTGTTACGGTGTCTGTACGTGGACGATTTCATCTCGTCGCTCAAGACCGTCGCTCAAGCGCTAATGACATTTCGCCAGTCCAACTTGATTTTTGCAGCAGCCGGTATGGAACTCGCTAAGTGGCAAACCAATTCGCCCGAACTGAGAACTGAATTTCGAGAGGAATGCCCATCTGACGCGACACTGACGTCTAATGAAGACACAAAGGTGCTGGGAATTAGATGGAACCCGAATTTGGACGAATTAGGACTAGCAGTCGTAGAAACTTTCCCACCTAGCAAGAAAACGACCAAAAGAGAAGTAATCAAAATAACTGCTCAAATTTTTGACCCCTTAGGATTTGCTACACCATTCACCGTGACAGCACGCATGTTTTTCCAGTCCCTATGGCTGAGGAATTTGCCATGGGATGACGAATTAGACAACGAGTTGCGCGCTGATTGGAAGAAGTGGACCGACCAAATTCCCACTCTAAGAAAAATTCAAATCCCACGATGGTTGGGACAGGACGAATTTGACCAATGTGAAGTACACATATTCTGCGATGCGAGTCCGAAGGCATATGGGGCGGTGGCATACATCCAGAACTCTAATGGTGATTTGATTGAGACTAATTTCATTTTGTCAAAGTGTCGTGTAGCTCCTGTTAAACCACTTACACTGCCAAGACTCGAGCTCATGGGGGCACTGGTTGCTGTACGTCTCTCCGACCAAATCAAGGAGTTGATGACGCCAGGTGAAATATTTTTTTGGACGGACTCTCAGATATGTCTCCATTGGATCAAGAACACATCCAAACGACCACCAACCTTCGTCCACAATCGAGTTTTGGAGATAAGGGAGAAGTCAAAAATTGAAGAGTGGAGACACGTGCCAGGCGTGGAAAATCCTGCTGACCGCCTGACAAGAGGAATGGACGCAGAAGCATTGATAACCGAGCAACTTTGGTGGCAGGGACCGGACTGGCTACGTGGAAGTCGTCGAGATTGGCCAAACCTGCCAACAGAGCCGGTCGAAGAGGATGACGAAACGACTGAAACGCACGTCGAAGCCGTGCAAACAGCAGTAACTAATATTTTCCCGTTTGCCAAGTTTGGATCGTTTTCAAAAGCAATCCGAACACTGGCATGGGTTTACAGATTTGCTGACAATGCTGGAAAGCGACAGACAGATGCCAGCCAACACGGTCGAGGTCCATTAACTGCAGCTGAGATAAAACGGGCGAAATTCAGCTTGATTCGAATCGCGCAGTCGGACGCTTATGGCCAGGAAATAAATCAATTGAGAGATGGCAGACAAATTCAGAGGGATTCAAAATTGCGAGACCTGAATCCACAGCTGAACGAGATGGGGTTGATCGAACTGCAAACTCGACTGCAAAAATCGCGAGATTTGTACACCGCTGTGCAACCTTTGATTTTACCTCCAAACCATAAACTCACGAAATTAATTTTGCAACACTCTCATTTACAGGTCCTTCATTGCGGATTGACAGCCACACTGTCTAAATTTCGAGAATTATACTGGACACCATCCGCAAGGAGGACCTTAAAATCGATTTTGGACAAATGCGTCGTCTGCAAAAAGATTCAAGGACGGTTGATGCGAGAAGTGCCAGGCCCCCTCCCAGCAGACAGGACGACTAAGTGCCAACCATTCGCGGTTACTGGAGTCGATTTTGCTGGACCGATAATAATAAAGGGACGAACGACCAAGGCTTATATAGCCCTTTTCATGTGCGCAACCATTCGAGCGGTGCATTTGGAACTGGTTTCCTCATTGTCAACAACAGACTTTTTGGGGGCGTTTGAACGATTCATCAGTCGTAGAGGCCTCCCAAAGACGATATACAGCGACAACGGGTCCACCTTTCACCGTGCTAATTTAGAACTTTCATCTCTTTTACGCTCCACCAAAGACGAGGCGTTCCAAAATTATCTGGCTCAAAAGGGAATAGAGTGGAAGTTCATTGTAGAAAATGCACCGTGGTGGGGAGGGTTCTGGGAGAGGATGGTGCAGACAGTTAAACGTTGCTTGAAAAAAGTAATCGGATCTGCACACTTCAACTTTTATCAATTTGGAACTTTCTTGGCACAGACGGAAGCGGTCATCAACCGTAGGCCCATCACATACGTGTACGAGAAGCCAAGCGAAGCCGAACCACTTACTCCAGCACATTTCTTGACGGGAACCATGCAAACACACTTGCCGGATTCAGGGTCAACTGAAATACTCGAACCGACTCAAAAGGAATTCGTTCGACAGTGGTAATATCAACAACGCATGTTGTTAACATTTTGGTCACGCTGGTCCCGTGAATATTTAAAGGACCTGAAGGTGCAAACGGGAAAATCAGACAAACGTGAGCTGCAAATTGACGACGTTGTGATAATTGAGGAGCAATTTAAACCCCGTTTGAAATGGAAGATGGGGAGAGTGGTCGAAGTCAGACGAGGTCGCGATGACAAAGTTAGGTCATGTGAACTCGTGCTCGCGGATGGGGGAAAATTACGTCGATCAGTTCAACGCCTCGTATGGTTGGAGGTGAGATTGGGTGATCTTCCGGCCGGCAGTGTGAAAATCGGGTGATTTTACGGGTTAAATAAACCATTATTTAAATTGCCATTTGTATTTCTATTTTCCACCTTGATTTGTTATTCCTTTCTATATTGGTGATTGGGTAATTTTATTTGCCATTTTTTACATTGCTTTGAGGTGTTGTATAATAACATTATTGATTTTGATATTTGGTTTGAATTTAACATTGATTTGCTGATTTTATTGTTTCTCATATTTAGGCTTCAATATTATGTTTTGATTTGAAGATGTAACACTTTTATTATTAATTACCATTTGTCATTTGAGTGTATTGACCTGTTCTAGTTTGTACAAGGTTCTTGTCCCCACGTTAATCTTTTAATTGGTGGGGTTTTTCCAAATTTGTGTGCACCGTTTCCATTGGTGCTCAGAGCGTGTCATCTGCATTCTTTACTTTTTCCTTTTGTGTAAATAATTGAATAAAGACCAGTGTACTTTTTTACCTCAAAACGTGTGGTCGTGCCTTTTCTTTGCTCCGACGCCATCTTAGATTTTCAACACATTTCAACAAAATATCTCAACTTTACCCATCATTTGTAACCAAGGACTTTGGAATTTGTTTGATAGATTTGTATTATTTTATTTTATGCAAATTTAACACATGGCGCCAGAAAATAGAAAAGAAATAAGAAAAGCCATTATCTCACCTGTGCAAGCCGGGGCGAAGAATCCAGTGGAGCAAATCCAGTCGAGCTAATCCAGTGAAGCTGCACCTGACACGCTAACCCTAGAACAGCTCGGAAACGAGCAACGCGACTGCAGCGCCCGGGCCGTTGCGGTGGCGGCGCTTGCAGTGACGAGCCAGAGCCACGCCATTGGGCCACCGTTGCGCCAATCGTGCGGCCCCAAATCCGACAGGCGTATAAATATTATATGCCTTCTCGGATTCGGGGACGCATTGTGATTGGCTCATTCGTGCAAATCCACGCACGCCATTGGCCGTGGCCGAACGGATCTGGTCCGCGGCCAATGGCGTGCTCAGTTCGGACCGAACGAGCCAATCGGACCCAGGAATCGGATTTTTGCGTCCGCGATTGGTCGTGCACAAACGGCACCAGGGGACGAGCGTGTTGTTTGAAATCTCCCCAAAGAGGGCGCCACTAACGTCGTTAATGGCGCCAATGTATTAATGAATGAATAAATAAAATAACACCAAAAGAATATTTATTTTCCCAAAGAAACTATAATAAAGTAAGTTTCCAAACAGCATTTTGGCAGCAAAACACACCTGAAAGAAGGCAATCCACGTGCACCCACATGCGTGTTTTGATGCCCGAAGGCGTGTATGTGCGAGCAGACACAGTGTAATAAATGATCCCTTTATATGTTTTTTTTTTTTATTTTTTTGTTCTACTTTTCATATTTTTCTATTTTATTTCAAAAAAATTACAAACAAAATTGCTAAGTTACATGTGACATCATCTTGTATAGAAACCTCAAATTAAATGTACACATTTCGCCAACTATTCCATAATGCTCGACACCCCAAACACCAAATGATAAAATTCTTTATTTCTTTCTTCCTTTCTTTTGGCGAGCCGAGGCGAGCACCGACGCGAGGAGCTCCGGAGAATTGGTTTACATTTCTGGCGTCGACATCCCAGCCAGGCCAGTACTGAATGACAACGTAAAAATGTAAACCAATTGTCCAAAGCCCCTCGTTTTGGTGTCTAAAAAATGAGGAAACTGCTTCTGGAAGCTCTGCTAGTGGCCCGACACGTACTGCACAGAACGGCTGATGAATCCATCGGCAAATTAAATTATTATTCATCTGAAAATGCAAAGTCAAGTTTTTAATAAAATATCTTGTAAAGAAATTCAAATTATTATACTACGGTAGACTTATCTGAGTATAACTAACTGACTGCGCATTTGACCCTGTTTTTTGATCCAATCCGGTTGCAATTGGTCCTCCAGTAGAGTTCAGTTCTGAAATAATGGTAATGTTTAATTAAGAATTTATAGGTTAAATATTGAAATTCGGTTTTTTTCCCGAGATGTTGTCGTTTTTTAATCACTTGGTAGTTTTCCAGTTCACTCGTGTATGTGCCGGGACAAAGCCTTCCCCTCACTGCAGGCAGGATAGTGTGCTGGAAAAAGAGAAACATGAAAACATTTACAAAGAGATTAATTGACGGTTGAACAATTTATTTATTCAGTTTTTTACCTTTGTCTCGGGTCCCTGTCGTCAGTTGGTCATGCAAACTGTCCGATATTCCTGCGAGTCCTTCAGTTGCGCGCGTTTGATCGTTTCATCAGTGACGAACTGTTTCCTTACAAGCGACTAAGGACAGCATTCCTGTGGCTCTCTCATTGGTCGAGAAATCCTATTGTTGTCGGCACACTCTGGTGGCTGTGTGAAAGAGCGACAGGAATGCTGTCTGATTGTTGTCGGCACACTGTGCGTACTACCATATCCCCACTAAATTAGTGCCCATTTCCCCATCACATTAGAAAAACCAGTTAAGGTGAGGTTCGCGGGGGGTCAAGGGGGGGGCGCTAGCCCCCCTTGTTAGGAAAAAAAATCATTTACTGTAAGAGGTTCGAAATGGCCGCCGTTTTCTACATGCGTGTAGTGTTTCAACACAGCCACCAGAATGTGCCGACAACAATCGGACAGCATTCCTGTCGCTCTCTCACACAGCCACCAGAGTGTGCCGACAACAATTGGATTTCTCGGCCAATGGGAAAGCAACAGGAATGCTGTCCTTAGCTGCCTGTCTCTTACTTGGCTGATGCCGTGCGTGATCGTGATCGTTTTCGGGGTCGAGCTGGGTCCTGCAAAGTGCCATAATTAATTAATTAATTGGTTTGTAGTTCATTTAAACGGTTCGCTGCCTTTAACGACCGCTAAACTGTCTCGGGAGTTCCCACTGCTGTCCTGTGGCCCTCATCGCGGCAATTGTCGGTTGCACAGCCGCCATCTTTGAGTGTGAGGCACGATTGCATTACTACCTGGATTCTTACTGTTGTGCTAATTTTACAGGTTGTTATCGTATGCTTTGTTATTTATTATTAGGTTACAAGTCTTGTCACGAATTAATTTGTACGGTTCAACCCTGTATCGCGAGTTATTTTCGGTTCAAATACTGAGCTCGTCGTAGGGCCTACGGTAGTTTTTAAGTTCTTTTAGTGATTAAATTGTCTTATTATTTTTGTTGCAATATGTACATATGTAATTAACCTTCTATTTAGTTGAGTGTTATGCTATTTATTTTCTGATTTTCCTTGTTTTCAATCGCATTTTCGTGCTGTTAAGTTTTACTCATTTTTCTCTGACCCGTCTATGGTACTCTCCCGGGACCTAAGTGAAATTTCGATGGAATAAGTGAAATTTCAATAAAAAAAACATGGAAATGTAAATGGATAAAATGGAAATTTGAATGGATAAAATGGTGATTTTAATGAAAAAATTGAAATTTTGATAAAAAAAATTGGATTTCAACCAAAATATAGTGAACAATTGTAATAAGAGCTGCGGCTCAGGATGCCACGGCTCTTACTCGAGAAAATACGATAACTAGAGCTATTAAAAAAATCTTTTTCAAAGGTATTCTAATAATATTATCAAATAATCTTAAAAAAAACTGTTGCAAATATTTTCAGTTGCTTTGTTCTTTCCATTAAAAAGTTAAATTTGTAATAAAAATATCTGCTAGATGCAGTTAGTTCTAGCCATTTATTTTATATGCTCATTTCAAATGGGTGCATTGGTTTGTGGACACCCTGCATTATCTGAGAAGGAATAAGAAATTTTTTTAAAAAAAAATTGCAAATTAAAGTTGAAAGTGTTTCTTTTTTAGATTGGAAGTTGGGCAGGAAATTTGATGATGAAGTATTTCCATAACTATTTTCCATCAGATTTGTTTGGTTTTTTTGAATGTATTGGTGTTGAGTTGATTATTGGCGATGCCACAACAGGATCAACTCAATCGATTCATTGCGAACAATTTTTAAAGCTTGACATGAAGAATAAAGTGGTCCTTAAAGTAGTTTTCCCACATATTTTTTCAGCTGTCGCAAAATATAATTCTTTCAAAGTTATGCCCAGAGCTCAGGTAACAATTCGACAAACAAAGTGACCACTTCCTTTATCTCAGTAGTAATTAATCTTTTAAAGAGTGCTCATGCTTATGTGTCTGGAGCTTTTTTGGCAGAAGTTGATGAAAAAGATAACTGTAAAGTGTTATCAAACTGTGTTTGGTGGATTGAGCCAGAAATTTGTAAGATAATATTGATTTATTTTTTAAATTCATTGTGTATTCACTCAAAACTTAATGATAGGTTCACGCAAAAAAAACTGAGCAATTTTTAATTGGACAAAAATTGGCAGATGTTAAAGTTTTTCAAGGTAGTGCATAAATAAAAACTTGAACATCATGTGATGAGGTTTTACTTAAATATTTTATTTACAGCCGCTGTCAGTCAATTGTCTCAAGAAATTGTGGTTGAAGAAAATTTACATTTGGCCAGTCCATTGTACAGCAAACAACTTGCATTGAATTTGTTTTACAAGGTATCAAAACTAAATTGAATTGAAGCAAACTATCATAAATGACAAACCAGTGACTTAGATCAAAACGATGTGGTGAAATATGTTAAAGGACCAATTGCCTAAAAGACCATTTATTTTGATACCAAAATAAATAGTCTTTTAAATATCTGTTTGACCAGATGAATAGCCAATTTTACTGTAGCACTATTGTCATTTAAATTATTGTGTATGTAACCTAATGCTACCGGGTGGCCCACATAAAAGCGGCCCGACAGTACAAGGAGGGAGATGAAGGGTAATTCAAAAAAATGTATAGACACACAAATATAAAATATGCATTAATCATTAGCTATGGGAATTGTTATTTAATTGACTTTCCTAGTGCAGTTTTTTCCGCTCTTTTGTTTGGTGTTTTGTTTCTGACGATCCGAGCTTTCGTTCTCGAGGTATCTGCATTTTTCATCAATAAAGTAAATAAACAGCTACAAACTCATTATTAAAAGTAATTTACACCTGTGTGACCAAAATATTGCTGTTTATTTTAGCATTATTAGGCCTAATAATAGGCTTAATACTGCTAAATAACAACTAGAATTAGAAAATCGTCTGCGCAATACGAATTTAGCAACAAGGTACCGTGCGAAACTTTAGTGCAATCAAACTTGGCAAATTCGGACAATGATTGATTAAAATCGCAAATATCTCGAGAACAAAAGCTCGGATTATCAAAAACTAAACACCAAACGAAAGAACAGAAACGTTAATTAAACAACCCTGCCCATAGCTAATGATTTATGTATATTTATTTTTGTGAGTATATACATTTTTTTGAGACACCCTTCGTAACCCCTCTGGTATTGTTGGGCTGGTTTTAAGTGGGCCACCCGGTATGTAAATATGCTGATAGAATTGATTAATTTAGTACGTTTTGAGTGTTTTACCTAAACACAAAATAAACCCTCGATACTGGAATGCGTCTGGTTTCATAGAGCGACCAATATCCAGTGGAAAACAGACTTACGATACAATTAAGAGTGAATGGCCACTGAATCAACCAATATCGAAAATAGAAGGCAAATCTCAGGTACACATATTAAAGAATATACAATTGAAATTTTCCAGTCATTAATGACAATTATGAAGCAGAATACATCCCGGATATTGTTCGGCCACCCGGTACTTTATACGCAGCATTTGTAATTAGCATTATAGGTAATGCTGAAATTATAAACATGGATGCCTCTGATGCCTTGGTAACTAGCATTATCATTGGATTCTTAGCTGTGTCAAACTGAAAAATTTTCTTTTATAGAAAATGCCAGGAGTTTTGGCTTTCTTGACTCACAAAGATATCCCGGGGAAGAATATTTGTGTTCCAATAGCTCGAAAGTTTTTTTATCCTGATTACGAAGAGTTATTTTGCAGCGGCAGTGTATTGTACGCTGGCCAATCGTTGGGCCTCATTGTCGCTGAATCTGACAGTTTAGCAAAGGAAGCTTCTCACAGAGTGAAGGTGCAATACAAGTCTCTAGGACCTCCCATATTGACTATAAAAGAGGCTTTAAAACATCCCGACAGAGTAAAAGTGGAAAACATGCTTGGTATATTCGAAGGAGATGCAGATAAAGCAATGGCAAGTGCAACGAATAAAGTTTCAGGAGAAATCGAAGTTGGCACTCAATTTCATTTTCATTTGGAAACTCAAGTAAGGGGAAATTTTTGTCTTTAACTTATTTTGTCTAAATTAATAACCTCGATTTTTAGGTATGTCTTACAATTCCAACCAACGAAGGCTTCACTGTGTATCCGTCAACACAGTTTACCGACGCAACACACGCAGTGGTTGCACAGGTGTTGGGCATAAATCGCAGTTCTGTTCACGTAGAAATGCGCCGTCTTGGAGGCGCTTATGGCGGAAAGATATCTCGAAATTGGCACACAGCAAGTGCATGTGCATTGGCTGCACAGATGTTCAATAAGTATTTTCTTAATCTAGGGTTTAATACCATTTTAAATGTTTTCTTTCGGTTTTAGGCCTGTTTATTTGCAAATGGATTTGAAGACTAATTTGGAGATGTTGGGTCGCCGTAAACCTTTTTTAGCTCAGTATGAGGTATGGTCAATTAGTTGGCAGGCTGCTAGGTAATGCTTGGGAAGAAAGATTTCTTCTGATATTAGACCAGTGGTTCTCAAACTAATGATCACAGGTAGTGGGCATTTTTACAAGAACCTGAGAAAATGTTTTATTATCTAGCACTTTTTGAATTGATCAATGTTCTGCAGCTAAATAAATTTTTTGTTATTTAGGTTGGTTTTGATGATAATGGAAAATTGGAAGCTGTAAAAATGATTTTCACCATGGACTATGGCTGTCATTTGAATGACCCAGCAATTTTTATTGCGGTGGAGTTTGCAAAAAATGGTGACGAGCTTGGTCCATCACAAGAACCGGAAATACCGTAACCATTTTGTTTTCTTAGCCTATACGTGTGCAAATTGGAATGTTCTTCCACAAGTTGTCAGAACCAATTTACCAGTCAATACTTATTGCCGAACGCCAGGAAGTATTAAAGGAGTTTTTGTAATAGAGACCATAATGGAACAAATAGCAAAGGTTTTAAATAAATCTCCTTTAGATGTCAGGTGTTTAAACATGCCAATTGAAGCGGTAATACTATTTTTTAAAAATTATGATTAATTTATTATGAATTTGATTTCTGCATTTCAGAATAATTCTAACTCACCCGGATTGCGAGACATTATCGCTCAGCTGAAAGAGTCGTCCGAGTTTGAGAAGAGATTGAAATTAATTAAACAGTTTAATAAGGTCCTTAAATAAAATTCCTACCGTATATCTGTAAATAGCGCACCCGTGCGCTATTAGAAAAAAAATATTTTGGCCCGCGCGCTATTAGAGGCCTGCGGACTATTAAAGCCCCGCGTAGTAATCGACAATATACGGTATTTTTATTAATTAAAATGTACAAGTTAAATGTGTTGCAGGAAAGTGCTTGGAAAAAGAAAGGCATAACAATTGTGCCGATAAAATATGATGTTGGTTTTTTCAATGCCACCTTCAATGCAACAGTAAGCATTTTTAATAACGGTGGCTCGGTACAAGTTGCACATGGTGGTATTGAATGCGGGCAAGGAATAAACACCAAAGTAAATAAATAAAAGTTTTAAAGGACCCAGATGAACACGCACGAATGCCATTAATATGTACATTATTTTATTTGTTAGGTTGCTCAAGTTTGTGCATACACATTAGGGGTTCCACTAGAATCGGTCGTTGTGCTTCCCGCAAACAGTTTTATTAATCCAAATGCATCACCGACTGTTGCAAGCACAACTAGTGAAATAAACTGTATGGTAATAAAATTGTAAAAAAATAATTATAGATTTTTTAAATTAATTTTATGACTTGTTTTAACAGGCAGTGGCAGAATGCTGTAAGATTTTATTGGAACGAATAAAACCAATTCAAGAAACAATGGAAAATGCTTCTTGGGACGAATTGATTAATGCTTGTTTCAACAGTAACGTTGATTTATGTGCACGTTTTGTGTAAGATTAAAAAATCTATAAAATTGTAGAATAGTGTAATCACATTTCCTACCAAATTTTTTGCTTTAAATATTTAAGGACTGGTTCTGCACACAAAATGCCGGAAAAGTATATTATATATGGTGCAACTTGTGCTGAAGCGGAGGTTGATGGATTGACTGGAGAAGCGCAAATTTCACGAGTGGATTTGATATACGACTGCGGTCAAAGGTATAGTAAAGCATTATTTTTTTAAATGTTTAATAAAATTATCTATTTTTTTATTAGTCTGAGTCCTGAAGTAGATATTGGGCAAATTGAAGGTTCTTTTGTCATGGGTATGGGAATGTTTCTACTGGAAAATGCTAAGTTTGATGTTGAAACTGGCAGAAATATAACCAACACTACTTGGGTAAGTGCAACTAAGTAATAACAATAATTACACCAAAACAAAAAAATTAATGTACGGAGTACTTTTTTATTTTAAAAAATTAAAATGTTTCTTTTGGACACACAAACAGTGCTTTATATCCAAATATGCATTTTTGTATCTGAAAAGTATCTTTCTGTTGGGATACAGTCTTTTGTTCAAAAAGAATATTTTTATTGCATTTAGCATGCAATTTAAAACTTGTTTTCTTATCATTTCAGGAATATTATTTACCTACCACTAAAGATATTCCAGTTGACTTTCGTGTCACCATGTTACAGAACACCAAGAATTCGACAGGAGTGCTTAAATCGAAGAGTACAATGTCCATATACTGATGTTATACTTTTGTAATAATTTCTTTTAAACTAGCTGCTGGAGAACCACCATTATGTATGAGCTGTTCAGTATTGTTTGCAGTTCAGCATGCTGTGCATGAGTTCAGGAAGGATAATGGAGATCAGTCATGGATTCCAATGAGTAATTACTATGCTTTCACCTTAAGAATTAAAAGATTTCTAATGAATTTCTTCAATGTTTGTGCAGATTCTCCATCTACTCGTGATAAAATTGCATTGGCTTGTAATGTTAGTCCCAAAAAACTGTTATTTTAAATGTACTTTTGGAGAAATAAACGAATAAAACACTTCATAATTCAGACAAATAAAAATAAATTGGAATGGCTGTCTAAAAATTGCTTTCCTTATTAATGTTGCGATGGTATCGTGAAAAAAATAAAAAAGAAAGTCATTTAAATAAGTTTGGTCAAAACTTTGAGATTTGAAGGTTTCTGTTCACAATTTACATTTCGTCACATTCCATGTATAAATTTCCTACTTAATTTCCTCTTTGTTTGGCTTACTAGAAAGTAAAGAGATAAAGTAAAAAGAATGACAAATGTAAAGATTGAGTGATCATGTGATCAAAATGAGTCAAAAGGAACGTATAACAATCTTTTCTTGATCTTTTTACACGACATTTGCTTTTATAAGGTCGTGTAGAGCAAAAACAAAACATTTATGTTTTACTTGCAACACTGAATATACCAACAACGCATCAAAACTGTCATCTGATCAAGTCTCAGTAATTCTACGATCGAATACCAGAGTGACCGAAGGCAAATGCCTCATATAACCAGTAATTGTATCAATACAATCAATATCTACACAATAAAAGACAGATTCTGTATTCACTGGATGGAATTCTGAAAGCAAAATTTATTTGGGAAATCCAAAACTCATTTGGGAGACCCAAAATTCAATTGAGAGACCCAAAATTCATTTTGGAGACCAAAAATTCATTTTGGAGACCCAAAATGCACTTGGGAGGCCCAAAATGCATTTGGGAGGCCCGAAATGCATTTGGGAAGCCCGAAATGCATTTGGAAAACCCAAAAATTCATTTTTTTTTTTGGAGGCCCAAAATTCATTTTGGAAGCCCAAAATTCATTTTGGAGGCCCAAAATTCATTTGGGAGACTCAAAATTGATTTTGGAGGCCCAAAATTTATTTGGGAAACCCAAAAATTCATTTTTAGGATCCAAAATTTATTTTGGAGGCCCAAAATTCATTTGGGAGACTCAAAATTCAATTGGAAGGCCCAAAATTCATTTGGGAAACCAAAAATTCAATTTGGAGACCCAAAATTCAATTGAGAGACCCAAAATTCATTTGGGAGACCCAAAATTCATTTGGGAGACCAAAAATTCATTTGGGAGACCAAAAATTCATTTGGGAGGCCCAAAATTCATTTTGGAGGCCCAAAATTCATTTGGGAAACCAAAAATTCATTTGGGAGACCCAAAGTTGATTTGGGAGGCCCAAAATTCATTTGGGAAACCCAAAGTTGATTTGGGAGGCCCAAAATTCATTTTGGAGGTCCAAAATTCATTTTGGAGGCCCAAAATTCATTTTGGAGGCCCAAAATTCATTTTGGAGGCCCAAAATTCATTTGGGAGACCCAAAATTCATTTGGGAGACCAAAAAATCATTTGGGAGACCAAAAATTCATTTGGGAGGCCCAAAATTTATTTGGGAGGCCCAAAATTCATTTGGGAAACCCAAAAATTCATTTTGGAGATCCAAAATTCATTTTGGAGATCCAAAATTCATTTTGGAGATCCAAAATTCATTTTGGAAGCCCAAAATTCATTTGGGAAACCCAAAATTCATTTGGGAAACCCAAAAATTCATTTTGGAGATCCAAAATTTATTTTGGAGATCCAAAATTCATTTTGGAGGCCCAAAATTCATTTTGGAAGCCCAAAATTCATTTTGGAGGCCCAAAATTCATTTGGGAGATCAAAAATTCATTTGGGAGACCCAAAGTTGATTTGGGAGGCCCAAAATTCATTTTGGAGGCTCAAAATTCATTTGGGAGACCAAAAATTCATTTGGGAGACCCAAAGTTGATTTCGGAGGCCCAAAATTCATTTGGGAAACCCAAAAATTTATTTTGGAGATCCAAAATTCATTTTGGAGGCCCAAAATTCATTTGGGAGACCAAAAATTCATTTGGGAGACCCAAAGTTGATTTGGGAGGCCCAAAATTCATTTTGGAGGCCCAAAATTCATTTTGGAGGCCCAAAATTCATTTTGGAGGCCCAAAATTCATTTTGGAGGCCCAAAATTTATTTGGGAGACCCAAAATTCATTTGGGAGACCAAAAATTCATTTGGGAGACCAAAAATTCATTTGGGAGGCCCAAAATTCATTTTGGAGGCCCAAAATTCATTTGGGAGACCAAAAATTCATTTGGGAGACCCAAAGTTGATTTGGGAGGCCCAAAATTCATTTGGGAAACCCAAAAATTCATTTTGGAGATCCAAAATTCATTTTGGAGGCCCAAAATTGATTTGGGAGACCAAAAATTCATTTGGGAGACCAAAAATTCATTTGGGAGGCCCAAAATTCATTTTGGAGGCCCAAAATTCATTTGGGAGACCAAAAATTCATTTGGGAGACCCAAAGTTGATTTGGGAGGCCCAAAATTCATTTGGGAAACCCAAAAATTCATTTTTTTTTGGAGGCCCAAAATTCATTTTGGAAGCCCAAAATTCATTTTGGAGGCCCAAAATTCATTTGGGAGACTCAAAATTCATTTTGGAGGCCCAAAATTCATTTGGGAAACCCAAAAATTCATTTTAGAGATCCAAAATTCATTTTGGAGGCCCAAAATTCATTTGGGAGACTCAAAATTCAATTGGAAGGCCCAAAATTCATTTGGGAAACTTTCAACTGCGCCATGTGAGTCAATTACGATGCGACTTGGTTAAAGGTAAAGGTAAGACTAAATTTATTTCAAGAAATCAAAATGGCGTACAACGGGATTTGCGGTAGTCAATCCGCAAACCCCCAAATAGATGGGGCGCCCCCTTACGGTAAAGGAGTGGACACTGGGCGGCGGTCGGAGTCCGCCGTCCGGGAGTCACAGGCCCAAAATTCATTTTGGAGGCCCAAAATTCATTTAGGAGGCCCAAAATTCATTTTGGAGATCCAAAATTCATTTTGGAGATCCAAAATTCATTTTGGAGATCCAAAATTCATTTTGGAGATCCAAAATTCATTTTGGAGATCCAAAATTCATTTTGGAGATCCAAAATTCATTTTGGAGATCCAAAATTCATTTTGGAGATCCAAAATTCATTTTGGAGATCCAAAATTCATTTTGGAGATCCAAAATTCATTTTGGAGATCCAAAATTACCAAAATGAATTTTGGATCTCCAAAATTCATTTTGGATCTCCAAAATTCATTTTGGATCTCCAAAATTCATTTTGGATCTCCAAAATTCATTTTGGAGATCCAAAATTCATTTTGGAGATCCAAAATTCATTTTGGAGATCCAAAATTACCAAAATGAATTTTGGATCTCCAAAATTCATTTTGGATCTCCAAAATTCATTTTGGATCTCCAAAATTCATTTTGGATCTCCAAAATTCATTTTGGAGATCCAAAATTCATTTTGGAGATCCAAAATTCATTTTGGAGATCCAAAATTCATTTTGGAGATCCAAAATTCATTTTGGAGATCCAAAATTCATTTTGGAGATCCAAAATTCATTTTGGAGGTCCAAAATAAACAAAACATACGGAAAAAAACCAATTAAAAGAAAAGAAAAACGAGATAACACGAGCAAAGTCTCACCTACTTTGTGGAGCACTGCATGGGCCCGCTCAAAACGGCTGGAAAAAATAAAAAACCATCCACTCCCTCCCGCCAATGGCGGTGGCAACGTTGGGGCGCAGCTAGACCGGGACCTGCAACGAAAAAGCAGAAATAATAAGCAAGGAAAAGGCGTGAAATGAGTCCGGTGGTTGCGCCCAGCTCGGCGCCGACCTGGCCTGCGAGGCCGAGCCGGGCGCAACCAAACCGTCATGGCGCCAGAAAATAGAAAAGAAATAAGAAAAGCCATTATCTCACCTGTGCAAGCCGGGGCGAAGAATCCAGTGGAGCAAATCCAGTCGAGCTAATCCAGCGGAGCTGCACCTGACACGCTAACCCTAGAACAGCTCGGAAACGAGCAACGCGACTACAGCGCCCGGGCCGTTGCGGTGGCGGCGCTTGCAGTGACGAGCCAGAGCCACGCCATTGTGTCACCGTTGCGCCAATCGTGCGGCCCCAAATCCGACAGGCATATAAATATTATATGCCTTCTCGAATTCGGGGACGCATTGTGATTGGCTCATTCGGGCAAATCCACGCACGCCATTGGCCGTGGCCGAACGGATCTGGTCCGCAGCCAATGGCGTGCTCAGTTCGGACCGAACGAGCCAATCGGACCCAGGAATCGGATTTTCGCGTCCGCGATTGGTCGTGCACAAACGGCACCAGGGGGCGAGCGTGTTGTTTGAAATCTTCCCAAAGAGGGCGCCACTAACGTCGTTAATGGCGCCAATGTATTAATGAATGAATAAATAAAATAACACCAAAAGAATATTTATTTTCCCAAAGAAACTATAATAAAGTAAGTTTCCAAACAGCATTTTGGTAGCAAAACACACCTGAAAGAAGGCAATCCACGTGCACCCAAATGCGCGTTTTGATGCCCGAAGGTGTGTATGTGCGAGCAGACACAGTGTAATAAATGATCCCTTTATATGTTTTTTTTTTTTTATTTTTTTGTTCTACTTTTCATATTTTTCTATTTTATTTCAAAAAAATTACAAACAAAATTGCTAAGTTACATGTGACATCCTGTATAGAAACCTCAAATTAAATGTACACATTTCGCCAACTACCGTATATTTGCAAATAGCGCACCCGTGCGCTATTTGCAAAAAAATATTTTGACCCGCGCGGTATTACAGGCCCGCGGGCTATTAGAGGCCCGCGGACTATTTACAACTGGCATCGGCCAGACGGCCGATGCTGGGTTTTTTTAGACGTTTTCCATACGTTTCGGTAATTTTTTGCCGAAACGTATGCAAAACGTGTCAATTCTGATCCTTTTTCGGCACATTTCGGGCCTCCAATTCTGTACCCGCGCGCAATTCGAGGCCCGCGCTTTATTGGCAAAAATAAAATTTGTCCCGCGTGCAATTCGAGGTTCGCGGGCTAATAGAGGCCCGCGTAGTAATCGATAATATACGGTATTCCATAATGTTTGACACCCCGAACACCAAATAATAAATTTCTTTATTTCCTTCTTCCTTTCTTTTGGCGAGCCGAGGCGAGCACCGAAACGAGGAGCTCCGGAGAATTGGTTTACATTTCTGGCGTCGACATCCCAGCCAGGCCAGTACTGAATGACAACGTAGAAATGTAAACCAATTGCCCAAAGCCCCTCGTTTTGGTGTCTAAAAAATGAGGAAACTGCTTCTGGAAGCTCTGCTAGTGGCCCGACACGTATTGCACAGAACGGCTGATGAATCCATCGGCAAATTAAATTATTATTCATCTGAAAATGCAAAGTCAAGTTTTTAATAAAATATCTTGTAAAGAAATTCGAATTATTATACTACGGTAGACTTATCTGATTATAACTAACTGACTGCGCATTTGACCCTGTTTTTTGATCCAATCCGGTTGCAATTGGTCCTCCAGCGGCTTCGACAAGGTTTCAACGGCTTCGACAAGGCTTCAAGCGGCTTCGACAAGGCTTCAAGCGGTTTCGACAAGGCTTCAAGCGGCTTCGACAAGGCTTCAAGCGGCTTCGACATGGCTTCAAGCGGCTTCGACAAGGCTTCAAGCGGTTTCGACAAGGCTTCAAGCGGCTTCGACAAGGCTTCAAGCGGCTTCGACAAGGCTTCAAGCGATACATTTAGTAATGTAGAATGTAGAATGTAGTAATGTAGTAATATAGAATACACAAACCTAAGAAACTTTCTGTTGATCACTCAATGTAACATTTAAATTAACTGCTGCCAACCATCACCATATTGTAACTACTTCCCAGGAGTGCTTGAAATAAAATAATAATAATAATAATAATGATAATAATAATAATAATAATAATAATAATAATAATAATAATAATAATAATAATAATAATAATAATAATAATAAAAATAATAATAGTAATAATAATAATAATAATAATAATAATAATAATAATAACAACTTCAAATAGCTCCAGACAAGCCAGACTTAACATCACTAAAGCCAGATTTAACATCACACAAGCTAGACCTAAGATCACCAAAGCCAGATTTGACATCACCAAAGCCAGATTTAACATCACCAAAGCCAGATTTAACATCACCAAAACCAGATTTGACATCACACAAGCCAGACTTAACATCACACAAGCTAGACCTAAGATCACCAAAGCCAGATTTAACATCACACAAGCTAGACCTAAGATCACCAAAGCCAGATTTAACATCACACAAGCTAGACCTAACATTACCAAAGCCAGATTTAACATCACCAAAGCCAGATTTGACATCACACAAGCCAGATTTAACATCACACAAGCTAGACCTAACATCACCAAAGCCAGATTTAACATCACCAAAGCCAGATTTAACATCACCAAAGCCCGATTTAACATCACACAAGCTAGACCTAACATCACACAAGCTAGACCTAACATCACACAAGCTAGACCTAACATCACACAAGCTAGACCTAACATCACACAAGCTAGACCTAAGATCACCAAAGCCTGATTTAACATCACACAAGCTAGACCTAAGATCACCAAAGCCAGATTTAACATCACCAAAGCCAGATTTGACATCCCACAAGCCAGACTTAAACATCACACAAGCTAGACCTAAGATCACCAAAGCCAGATTTAGCATCACACAAACTAGACCTAAGATCACCAAAGCCGGATTTAACATCACACAAGCTAGACCTAAGATCACCAAAGCCGGATTTAACATCACACAAGCTAGACCTAAGATCATCAAAGCCAGATATAACATCACACAAGCTAGACCTAAGATCACCAAAGCCGGATTTAACATCACACAAGCTAGACCTAAGATCACCAAAGCCAGATTTAACATCACACAAGCTAGACCTAATAATAATAATAATAATAATAATAATAATAATAATAATAATAATAATAATAAAAATAATAATAGTAATAATAATAATAATAATAATAATAATAATAATAACAACTTCAAATAGCTCCAGACAAGCCAGACTTAACATCACTAAAGCCAGATTTAACATCACACAAGCTAGACCTAAGATCACCAAAGCCAGATCTGACATCACCAAAGCCAGATTTAACATCACCAAAGCCAGATTTAACATCACCAAAACCAGATTTGACATCACACAAGCCAGACTTAACATCACACAAGCTAGACCTAACATCACCAAAGCCAGATTTAACATCACCAAAGCCAGATTTGACATCCCACAAGCCAGACTTAACATCACACAAGCTAGACCTAAGATCACCAAAGCCAGATTTAGCATCACACAAACTAGACCTAAGATCACCAAAGCCGGATTTAACATCACACAAGCTAGACCTAAGATCACCAAAGCCGGATTTAACATCACACAAGCTAGACCTAAGATCATCAAAGCCAGATATAACATCACACAAGCTAGACCTAAGATCACCAAAGCCGGATTTAACATCACACAAGCTAGACCTAATAATAATAATAATAATAATAATAATAATAATAATAATAATAATAATAATAATAATAATAATAATAATAATAATAATAATAATAATAATAATAATAATAATAATAATAATTATTATTATTGTTTATTTTCCAAAAGAAGGGTGCCCCCCAACAGCCGAAGCCTACAGGGGGGGGACACCCATCAAACCACCTAAACAACCATCGTCAATTACAAAAACAAAAAGAGATCAAAAAAAAAAAAAAAATCATAATTCAAAATAGAACATCAAAAGAAACACAACAGCAAAAACAAAAAATCAAAATTAAAATTACATTAAATTAGCATCAAGACCCAACAACAAAAGCATGCTCAATACCAGAGAGAGTACAATTAAAAATGTCAATATCACCCAAAAAGACATTAACGCTCCGTAATAAACGCCCAACAGGGGAGTAAGAGTTAGAAACAGAGAAAGTAACACGTGGGGTGCGCAACTCCCTCCCCACCCAAGGAACATTAAAGTGCAAGCAAGATAACAGACAGGGAGCCACGACCTTGCCACTGATCAAACGAAAAACGAAAATGCAGTCAAGAAGAATCATATGGGAACCAACAGAACGCAAACCCAAAGCCACGAGCACCTCCGAATAAGAATAATTAAATAGGTGATAAAAATATCTCCTATAAATCATCCAAGCAAAATTACGTTGCAGCCCCTCGAGACGGTTAAGCAGATAGACAGCACAGCCCCTCCAAACCAAAGACGAAAACAAAATACGAGAACGAACCAAAGAAATAAACAACAAGCGAAGCGGACCCGGAGACGTAAAAACAAAAGAGAGACGGAAGAGAATGCCCAAAACCCTCGTACACTCACCGACCAATCGATTAACATGATTTCTAAAGATAAAACAATCATCGAAAGTCACACCCAGATCCCTTATCACCGAACGTCGTGGAATCAAAACACCACCCAACGTGTAGGGATGCAAAAGCTTCACAGCACGACGGGAGAAAGAAAGCACTACTGACTTGTTGACATTTAGGCTCATGCAGTTTGCATCAGTCCAACATTGTACTCTATTCAAATAACGCTGCAGATCCTCGCAATCCCCAACAGTATCAATGCTGCGGCCCAACTTGGTATCATCCGCAAAGAACGAGTGGGACAGACCACGAAGAAAGTAGGATAAATCGTTGATAAACAGCTTGAACAACACAGGACCCAGAATAGAACCCTGTGGGACACCAGAATTAGTCACGTAACAACTTGACGTAGTAACCCCATTACACTTAAGAAAGTTATTCCTCCGACCTAAATAACTAGCAAACCACTTAATAAAACGCGGGGACAAACCGTAAAACTCCAGCTTGATCAACAGTAGATCGTGGCAAATTCGATCAAAAGCCTTCGCGAAATCCAAGTAGATGACATCAAATTGGCCCCTGGTATGAAAAGAGTCGAATACCTCATTATAAAAATTCAGGAGATTCAGCTCCACAGACTTCCCACATGTAAAACCAAACTGGGCATCCGTAGTAAATCCATCTACCCACGAGCTCATCCTGGCAAGCACAGATAGTTCAAATAACTTAGCCAAACTACTCAATAAAGAGATAGGTCTAAAATTGGATACGCTGGTGCGCTTACCGCTCTTGAAAACAGGGACCACCAACGCATCCTTCCAAGCAACCGGAAAAACCCCGCAAGAAAGCGACAGATTGAACAAATAAACCAGAGGAACCAATAACACCTCAATACATCCCTTAAGGATGAACGGCGGAAACCCGTCCAAACCACAGGCACCATGCGATCGGAGCTTCACCGATGCCGCTCGAACATCAATTCCAGACAAAGCCGGAATGTCCAGACGATCGGCAACAAAAGAATCACTGGAGCTTTTAATCCCCATCTCAGAGTCCAGATACTCATTTACCGCAGCAGTATTGTGATAGCCCGATACAATCGACCCAAAATGATGACAAAAGAGTCTTCCCAAATCCGCGGACTCAGCGGTCAAAACCCCTCCATCGTCCAGGACAATGTCCGAATGGGCAGCACGATACCTGGGCTTTACAAATCGCCAAAAGTTCCTAGGATTATAGCGGACAGAATCCGCAATCACCCCAAAGTACGCCTCACGATCCCTCCTCATCTGAACCTTAGCACCCCTGCGACACTCCGCAAATCTAAGATAGTCACATCCACGACCATAACGCTTGAATTTCCGATGAAAAACACGCTTGTCCCTCAATAAAACCCTTAAGTCAAAGGAGAACCACGGGGGAAACTTAGAATCCATTCGAACCCTACGCGGAATATAACGACGAACCGCCTCCGCAAGAACGTCAGACAACATCCCAACCCCAACATTAACATCAGAGCAGCTGAGAACACAAGACCAATCATAGCCCGCCAAAAAAGTATATAGAGAATGATAATCCCCAGCTCTAAAGCAAAGATAGTCACCTCTCGCAGCAGGGACACCAACAATAGACAGGCGAAACGCCAAAGGCGGATGATAATTGTCGGGAGAAACCAAGCAAGCATCAGCAAGAGAAACACACAGGTCGGAGCAGTTCGAAAAAATCAAATCCAACAAATCGCCATGACAATTCAAAACTCGGTTAAATTGAGAGACCCCCACAAAACAAGAAAATTCATTTAAGGAAAGGGCCGAGGCTCGAACCACCGACAAGGCACGCCCAAGATCAAATGGAATCCAAGAAATCCCCGGAAGATTAAAATCTCCAAGCAGAATAACATCCCCAGAAAAGGACGCCACGGACTCACGACACCGGTCCAAGCAGGCCTGCAGAACCAGAGTCGGAGTACGAGGAGGAATGTAACAACACCCAACCAAAATCCGTCTAGATCCACAACCCAACTCGACCCATAAGCTAAGATCACCATACTCCAAATCAAAACGACGATAGGAGTTAATCGTGGAATTAACAGCACATAACAACCCACCACCACGGGTGAGGCCGGAATTAATGTCGCGATCATTACGGAAAACCTTAAATTGACTAGTGAAATAATCGCCCTCATAAATCTCGTCATTAAACCAAGTTTCAGATAAACAGTAAACGTCAGCGCCAACCTCAGTAAGACCCATAACAAATTCAAGACACTTAGTTCTTAAACCACGCACATTCTGGTAAAAGTAATAAAAAAAGTAGTAAAAATAATAATAGTAATAATAATAATAATAATAATAATAATAATAATAATAATAATAACAACTTCAAATAGCTCCAGACAAGCCAGACTTAACATCACTAAAGCCAGATTTAACATCACACAAGCTAGACCTAAGATCACCAAAGCCAGATTTGACATCACCAAAGCCAGATTTAACATCACCAAAGCCAGATTTAACATCACCAAAACCAGATTTGACATCACACAAGCCAGACTTAACATCACACAAGCTAGACCTAAGATCACCAAAGCCAGATTTAACATCACACAAGCTAGACCTAAGATCACCAAAGCCAGATTTAACATCACCAAAGCCAGATTTAACATCACACAAGCTAGACCTAACATTACCAAAGCCAGATTTAACATCACCAAAGCCAGATTTGACATCACACAAGCCAGATTTAACATCACACAAGCTAGACCTAACATCACCAAAGCCAGATTTAACATCACCAAAGCCAGATTTGACATCCCACAAGCCAGACTTAAACATCACACAAGCTAGACCTAAGATCACCAAAGCCAGATTTAGCATCACACAAACTAGACCTAAGATCACCAAAGCCTGATTTAACATCACACAAGCTAGACCTAAGATCACCAAAGCCGGATTTAACATCACACAAGCTAGACCTAAGATCATCAAAGCCAGATATAACATCACACAAGCTAGACCTAAGATCACCAAAGCCGGATTTAACATCACACAAGCTAGACCTAAGATCACCAAAGCCAGATTTAACATCACACAAGCTAGACCTAATAATAATAATAATAATAATAATAATAATAATAATAATAATAATAATAATAAAAATAATAATAGTAATAATAATAATAATAATAATAATAATAATAATAACAACTTCAAATAGCTCCAGACAAGCCAGACTTAACATCACTAAAGCCAGATTTAACATCACACAAGCTAGACCTAAGATCACCAAAGCCAGATCTGACATCACCAAAGCCAGATTTAACATCACCAAAGCCAGATTTAACATCACCAAAACCAGATTTGACATCACACAAGCCAGACTTAACATCACACAAGCTAGACCTAACATCACCAAAGCCAGATTTAACATCACCAAAGCCAGATTTGACATCCCACAAGCCAGACTTAACATCACACAAGCTAGACCTAAGATCACCAAAGCCAGATTTAGCATCACACAAACTAGACCTAAGATCACCAAAGCCGGATTTAACATCACACAAGCTAGACCTAAGATCACCAAAGCCGGATTTAACATCACACAAGCTAGACCTAAGATCATCAAAGCCAGATATAACATCACACAAGCTAGACCTAAGATCACCAAAGCCGGATTTAACATCACACAAGCTAGACCTAATAATAATAATAATAATAATAATAATAATAATAATAATAATAATAATAATAATAATAATAATAATAATAATAATAATAATAATAATAATAATAATAATAATAATAATAATAATAATAATAATAATAATAATAATAACAACTTCAAATAGCTCCAGACAAGCCAGACTTAACATCACTAAAGCCAGATTTAACATCACACAAGCTAGACCTAAGATCACCAAAGCCAGATTTGACATCACCAAAGCCAGATTTAACATCACCAAAGCCAGATTTAACATCACCAAAACCAGATTTGACATCACACAAGCCAGACTTAACATCACACAAGCTAGACCTAAGATCACCAAAGCCAGATTTAACATCACACAAGCTAGACCTAAGATCACCAAAGCCAGATTTAACATCACCAAAGCCAGATTTAACATCACACAAGCTAGACCTAACATTACCAAAGCCAGATTTAACATCACCAAAGCCAGATTTGACATCACACAAGCCAGATTTAACATCACACAAGCTAGACCTAACATCACCAAAGCCAGATTTAACATCACCAAAGCCAGATTTAACATCACCAAAGCCCGATTTAACATCACACAAGCTAGACCTAACATCACACAAGCTAGACCTAAGATCACCAAAGCCCGATTTAACATCACACAAGCTAGACCTAAGATCACCAAAGCCAGATTTAACATCACACAAGCCAGACTTAACATCACACAAGCTAGACCTAAGATCACCAAAGCCGGATTTAACATCACACAAGCTAGACCTAATAATAATAATAATAATAATAATAATAATAATAATAATAATAATAATAATAATAATAATAATAAAAATAATAATAATAATAATAATAATAATAATAATAATAATAATAATAATAATAATAATAATAACAACTTCAAATAGCTCCAGACAAGCCAGACTTAACATCACTAAAGCCAGATTTAACATCACACAAGCTAGACCTAAGATCACCAAAGCCAGATTTGACATCACCAAAGCCAGATTTAACATCACCAAAGCCAGATTTAACATCACCAAAACCAGATTTGACATCACACAAGCCAGACTTAACATCACACAAGCTAGACCTAAGATCACCAAAGCCAGATTTAACATCACACAAGCTAGACCTAAGATCACCAAAGCCAGATTTAACATCACCAAAGCCAGATTTAACATCACACAAGCTAGACCTAACATTACCAAAGCCAGATTTAACATCACCAAAGCCAGATTTGACATCACACAAGCCAGATTTAACATCACACAAGCTAGACCTAACATCACCAAAGCCAGATTTAACATCACCAAAGCCAGATTTAACATCACCAAAGCCCGATTTAACATCACACAAGCTAGACCTAACATCACACAAGCTAGACCTAAGATCACCAAAGCCCGATTTAACATCACACAAGCTAGACCTAAGATCACCAAAGCCAGATTTAACATCACACAAGCCAGACTTAACATCACACAAGCTAGACCTAAGATCACCAAAGCCGGATTTAACATCACACAAGCTAGACCTAATAATAATAATAATAATAATAATAATAATAATAATAATAATAATAATAATAATAATAATAATAAAAATAATAATAATAATAATAATAATAATAATAATAATAATAATAATAATAATAATAATAATAATAATAATAACAACTTCAAATAGCTCCAGACAAGCCAGACTTAACATCACTAAAGCCAGATTTAACATCACACAAGCTAGACCTAAGATCACCAAAGCCAGATTTGACATCACCAAAGCCAGATTTAACATCACCAAAGCCAGATTTAACATCACCAAAACCAGATTTGACATCACACAAGCCAGACTTAACATCACACAAGCTAGACCTAAGATCACCAAAGCCAGATTTAACATCACACAAGCTAGACCTAAGATCACCAAAGCCAGATTTAACATCACCAAAGCCAGATTTAACATCACACAAGCTAGACCTAACATTACCAAAGCCAGATTTAACATCACCAAAGCCAGATTTGACATCACACAAGCCAGATTTAACATCACACAAGCTAGACCTAACATCACCAAAGCCAGATTTAACATCACCAAAGCCAGATTTAACATCACCAAAGCCCGATTTAACATCACACAAGCTAGACCTAACATCACACAAGCTAGACCTAAGATCACCAAAGCCCGATTTAACATCACACAAGCTAGACCTAAGATCACCAAAGCCAGATTTAACATCACACAAGCCAGACTTAACATCACACAAGCTAGACCTAAGATCACCAAAGCCAGATTTGACATCCCACAAGCCAGACTTAACATCACACAAGCTAGACCTAAGATCACCAAAGCCAAATTTAGCATCACACAAGCTAGACCTAAGATCACCAAAGCCAGATTTAACATCACACAAGCTAGACCTAAGATCATCAAAGCCAGATATAACATCACACAAGCTACACCTAAGATCACCAAAGCCAGATTTAACATCACACAAGCTAGACCTAAGATCACCAAAGCCAGATTTGACATCACCAAAGCCAGATTTAACATCACCAAAGCCAGATTTAACATCACCAAAACCAGATTTGACATCACACAAGCCAGACTTAACATCACACAAGCTAGACCTAAGATCACCAAAGCCAGATTTAACATCACACAAGCTAGACCTAAGATCACCAAAGCCAGATTTAACATCACCAAAGCCAGATTTAACATCACACAAGCTAGACCTAACATTACCAAAGCCATATTTAACATCACCAAATGTTGTTGTAGAATTTACTCCTTTGGATCAAGCACCAAAGGGGCAATTCATCATTTCAGGGACCAAATTAGAAGTCTAAGGAAGTGGTGGTTTGAGGGCGGGAGAATGAGGATGTTTAGGTTAGGTTAGGTTAGGTTAGGTTAGGTTTAGGTTAGCCAGCGCCATCTATTATCAAAATTGGCTACTAAAAGTCCCAAATTTGGCCCGAGGGCAAAATGGACAAAATGGCGGCCGTTTATATACGGGTTTGACCAGATGGTCGAGTTTCATTAGGATCGGTCCAAAAAAATGGTTGTGTGTTTTTCACCGGTCACGTGACATGTCTCACAGGCAATGACTCAGATGGATTTCAGGAGCATAAAAAAATGATGCTTACTCTTCAAATTTTTTTTCACGAGTGAAAAGATATTTAATTGCGTGATGTCATACGGTTCCAAACCGGTTCAAACTGGTTTTGGAGGGGATTCCCCGTTTTGCGGTATATAAGGAGTGAATTTTTATTATCTCTTATTTCTTCCTGGATTGTCCTTGATTGGAATTTTCTAGAATTTTTATTATCTCTTATTTCTTCCTGGATTGTTCTTGATTGGAATTTTCTAGAATTTTTATTATCTCTTATTTCTTCCTGGATTGTCCTGGATTGGAATTTTCTAGAATTTTTATTATCTCTTATTTCTTCCTAGATTGTCCTTGATTGGAATTTTCTAGAATGTTCTGTGATGACTCATCACTTCCGGTTTTGTGGGTATATAAGGAGTGACAAATCAGAATTTTTTCAGTTGATCAACGACTTTGGACCCTGTCGGAGTGGGGTACCTATGCCCAAATTTTTGATTTTTTTTCAAAAAAAACTTTGAAAATTTTTTGAACAAAAAAACTTAGTAAAATTCACAATAAAACAAGAAAAGACAAGAAAGGACAAGAAAGGACAAGAAAGGACAAGAAAAGACAAGAAAGGACAAGAAAGGACAAGAAAGGACAAGAAAAGACAAGAAAGGACAGAATCATACCGTTAACCGATTGCTTCTTCCTGCTTTGTTTACACCTTTAATTCATCTAAAACTCACCAGACGGCGCTCACTACGGTTACGCAACAGGCCGGTCACTTGCAAAGCAGGTTTTTTCAGTGAATGGCGCGGCTGATAGCTGGAGGCAGTGGAAGCCAGGTGAGTGAACTCGTGGTTGAATAGACGTGTGTCAGCGCCATCTACTAACAAAATTGGCAACCAAAAATTCTAAATTTGGCCCGTGGACAAAATGAAAATTTTTCAAAGTTTTTTTTTTGAAAATTTTGAAAATTTGGGCATAGGTTCCCCACTCCTTCAGGGTCCAAGGTTGAAGATCAACTGAAAAAATTCTGATTTGTCACCCCTTATATACACACAAAAGACCATTCTAGAAAATTCAAGTAAAAACTAGTTTGAACCGGTTTGGAAGGGGATTCCCCGTTTTTGCAGTATATAAGGGGTGACAAATCAGAATTTTTTCAGTTGATCTTCAAACTTGGACCCTGAAGGAGTGGGCAACCTATGCCCGAATTTCTGATTTTTTAAAAAAAAAAACTTTGAAAAATTTTGAAAAAAACTTAGAAAAATTTACAACAAAGCGACCTTAGGACAAGAAAGGACAAGAAAGGACACAGATGGATTTCAGGAGCATAAAAAAAATGATGCTTACCCTTCAATTTTTTTTTCACAAATGAATAGATATTTAATTTCGTGATGTTATAAGGTACCAAACCGGTTCAAACTGGTTTCTAATTGAATTTTCTTAAAGGTCACATCACGGGTATATAAGGAGTGACAAATCAGGATTTTTTCAGTTGATCAACAACCTTGGACCCTGAAGGAGTGGGAAACCTATGCTCAAATTTTCAAACTTTTCAAAAAAAACTAAGAAAAAATTTGAAAAAAAAACTTTGAAAAATTTACAACAAAGCGATCTCAGGACAAGATAGGACCAGATAGGACAAGACAGGACAAGAAAAGGCAAGATAGGACAAGACAGGACAAGAAAAGGCAAGATAGGACAAGACAGGACAAGAAAAGGCAAGATAGGACAAGACAGGACAAGAAAAGGCAAGATAGGACAAGACAGGACAAGACAGGACAAGAAAAGACAAGATAGGACAAGATTTTCAAGGTAAGCAAGAGTCAGAAGTGACTGAAGTGACGGAACTAACGATGTCGGCCAGCTGATGGTACGGCTGACTTAGCTCTGGCATTCAGTTGATGTGTGTTAATTGAGCAGTTGATGATTTGTGGCTGCTGGTTGAATTGTCTGCACCCCCCTCGAGTGGTGTTTGTTTGTTTGTTTGTTTGATCAGTCAGGCTAACAAAGTCGGCCTGTTTATGGCACGGCTGGCTTAGCTCTGGCATCATGCTTAGTGCCTGAGGGTCAAATGGCTAAAATGGTGGCCGTTTGTCTGCAAAAAATGGAATATATGAATGTAGCTTTTTTCTTCTTTAAGTTTTGTTCTTTTTTTTGTTTTTTTTTATTTTCTTTCTTTGTCTATCCGAATAAATGGCTTATCTCGGCCAATTCCTGGATTTCTGCTATAGTTACATTGTCATGTACGTATTTGACGTGTTCAATATTCTCACTGGAAAATCTTCCAAGTTTTTCCAGCAGGGTTTGGATTTTAATCTGAAATGCCGGTCGCCACAAAAGTAACGAATCGGTTCTCTCATCTATTGAGCCACCATAATTGACCAATAAAAATAAGGATAAATGTTTCAAAATTATTTTCCTTTCATCGGAAGTTTTATTCTGTTGGAGTTCAAAGAGATACATTTTAATTCTTTTCTTTCTCAAATTGAAGTGAATATAATAATGTTGCTTTTTTTTATATATAGAAAATTTTTGTTACGGTTTCATTTTTTGATTTGACACGGACTTTAACACATGCCCGTGCTTGTTTGCAGACTTTCCGCAAGGTTTTGTGTGAATCTTCGTTGATTTCAAATTAGGATCGTTTTAACTTCTTAAATAATTTCATTTTTTTGTGAAAAATGGGAATTGGGTTTACTTTACAACAACTCAAGATTATTCATTCCTCGAATGATTTTAATGATTGTATTCTGTCTGAGATTAAGATTGGCTGCTAAATAGAGCGCAAAGAGGCAAAACATCCCGCAAGAATCCTCTTTTGTCAACGAATACACTTCTTTTGTAGCATAATCTAGGGTAACGTCTCTTCCGACAAAATCAATGATCTCTTTAGGTGGAACGTTTCCCAAATTATCAAAGTATATGCCTCTGTCATTGCAAAGATACAAGCTCACCCAATGGGTACCACCACCCGTCGATGGGTCTAAATTGATGACGAAGCTTTCATTCTTGCCCCGGTGATTCGCGAGCGGTTTCAAGCAATCGATGGGCAACACGTTGTTGAAGTGAGCGATACGTAGTTTATTCTTCGCCCAGTTGTAAATTTCCACGTTATTCATTTTTTAATGTCGATGAGATCATCCACCCATGAATTATGCTTCTGATCGTAGCCGACCCATTTCACTAGGTACTTCCATGATCCATCGCTGTTTTTCTTTTTTCTAATGACTTTCTCGATCAAGTAGGGATCATCTACCCCGGTTTCAGTCTTTTCCAGTTCTTCATGGTAAAAGGAACCTTCGATCGATTCTCCCAGACTGTCTTTCAATTTGAAAATTGGAGGTTCATACGTCGTGTCCACTTTATCAATTGTAAAGATTTCATTAGTCCAATTTTGCAAAAACCCTTTGTCAAATATGGATTTGGATTTGGAAATACGCACTCGGTCACCAACTTTGAATTTAGGCTTGGACGTTGCCGGTTCGGGAAGTAATTTTAGTCTGAGCGCCTTTTCATGTTTGGGAGCCACATCTTTGGGTTTCATGTTGGTCGTACGGTGAACCGAAGAGTTATAACGGGTCATCAATTGGGGTAAGATAGTAATCCAATTCCTCGAACCTTTCAAAGTAAAATGCCTGTACATGCGCTCTTTGAGTGTACGGTTGAACCGCTCGACCATGCTCGCTTTCAGCGGTGAGTGTGTGGAAAAATGGTTGATGTTGAACTTCTTGACAAGTGCCTTGAAATGGGAATTGTAGAATTCTTTCCCCCAATCGGATGCCATGTTGACCGGCCCCTTATTCCCCGCTTTGACAAGCACCTTTTCAAATGCGGCGGTTACGTCTTTGCCAGTCTTTGATTTGATGGGAACCGCATATGCATATTTAGAGAACGCATCTATAACCGTTAATAAGTATTTATAACCTTTGTTTACACGGGAAAAAGGTATCAATTCGACTAAATCGATCTGCCATAAGTCGTTGATTGCAAAAGATACGACCGGACGTCTGACGTAATGCCTACGTGCCGGCTTATGTAATTCAGATACCAGTTGTTCTATATCGGGCATTTTTTTTTTTTTTAGCCCCATTCCCAGTTTAAGTTTGGTATTGAACGTTGCTTTGATTGCTTTGGCGACTAATTTTGTGCTTGAACTGACTGTTGGATCGGCGATGATTAAAACACATGCTTCAACCAACTTTCTGTCTGCTTCGTGTCTGGCATCTAAGTTCTCATTTATGTAAGCAATGTCGTGCAGCTTGCACGCTTCATCCAATGGGTTTATGCCTTTATCTCCTCTAGCTAGACGTTTATCCAATTTTGTGCCTGGGCCGCAATAGTTGTACCCGGGGATATGCACTTCTACCGGTAGTTTATTGATTAGTTTATTGAAAAGTCCTTTATCGGTTGCTGGAGATTTTTTTTTTTAATGAACTGATATTTCAAGGTCCCACATTTGGAGCATTTGCCTCTTTTGTAGGCTCTGTTGTTCTTAGTGACACCCATTTTCAACGTGCCGGTAGGAGTAGACTTTTTGCATTTAACGCAAAACATGTTTGTCTTCTTTTTTTATTACGGGAATATAAAAAATGAATGTCATAAATTTTGACACGGGGCGTTTGGATAAATGTGATAAGTCGATTTTGCCGAAAAACATAAGATGCATCATGTGTGGCCCGGCCGAATGTGGGAAAACGAATCTGTTGCTAAACTTCCTGCACTGGTTACGGTTTGACAAGCTGATGGTGTTTTCTAAAACTTTATTTCAACCAAAATACGAGCGGTTAAGAGAGTTGTTCGAGGATCTAGAATCGGAATTGGGCGAACAGGTAGCTCATTTCTTCCCGAGCAACGAAGATGTGCCGTCTCCCGAACAACTTTTTGATAAAACTGTGAACAAGTCTATTTTTGTGTTTGATGATGTGATGACAAGCAACATAATATTGAGAAATATTTTGCCCAGGGCCGTCATAGTAACGTAGACTCTTTTTACTTGTGTCAGACTTATAGCCGAATCCCAAAACAGGTGATAAGAGACAATGCCAATTTAATAATCATGTTCAGACAAGACGAAAGAAACATGAAACACGTTTTTGACAACCATGTTGGAACGGACATGACGTACGTTCGATTCAGAGACGTGTGTAAGTCGTGTTGGGATGATGATACTTTCGGCTTTCTCACCATTGACAAGACCAAGTCTATGTCGAGCGGGAGATATAAAAATAAATTTTCCCCATTTTTAAAAAATGAACATGAATAAACAGCAGCGTGGAAATTACGAGAAATTAAAACAGAGCTTGAAAAAAAAGTTTCTGCAAGATAAGTTAAACAGAGGATCCGAAGATGAAGCGCTCGGTGCATTCTTCAAACCGGTTACTACAGCATTGCATAGCCTGCCGCAGCAGCAGCAAGTATCTCCACCCCAACCCATGTCTTTCAATCCGTCACCTTCCACTACCGTTAAAAGCGAGCCTAAGAAGACAATGTCAAAAATGGATATAGAGACACCCGTCAGAAATTGGGAAAATGCATCCATTAAAGGACAGTTCTTACGCCAAAGCTTGTCCTCTAGTCATCGTGGAACTCCTCAAAGTTTAGTTGATCACGATGAAGCGAACAATACATCACTTCGAAGTGTGGAAGAAGAAGAAGCAAATCTTGGTGACGATGCTGATGCTGATGATGTTTCTGATAAATATCGCACGGAAGTACGTAGAAGTCTCGAATGGAAAAAGAAAGAAACAGATCCGGAAGACACGTATCTGCAATCTTTTATAAGTTATTATTCTGCAAATGCGGGTAATATAGACCGTGTATTTGGAATCAGATTTGATACTAAAGACTTAAAATTTAAAATAGGAGTCGAAGAAGTTACATTTATCCAGGGTCATATTTCTGTAAGAAATAAAACATATAGATTCGATAAAGAATTAAAGGATTTCCTCTTGAACAAAATTCCAGCATTGGATCCATATCAGAATCAGAAGGCATTAAATAATTATGCCGACATTCTAATCAAAACTAAAGCATTATTTAGTCGTTATGATCCAGCAACTAATAGGCCAAAATCTTCTAAAGGAGAGAAGTATCTGAAAGTGATTAAACCAATTTGGCAACACTACAAAAAACATCAAGCACAATATCTACAATCGGGCCAAGGCATTACAAAAACGTTTCGTCCGCAGAACTCCGTAGACTACAAGTATTACAACAACCCGGATGAATTAATAGACAGGCTGCGATTGTTGAACGCATCACGGGATGCCGGAAACCAGTCTCACGACAACGAAATTGTAGAAATACTTATGGAACTGAAAGAGGAAAGAGTTCTCGATAAAACCAAGTTTGAAAACATGCGTAAGAAAATTCTCGCGAATTAAAAAAACAACATGTCTATTGTATTGAGTAGCACAAAGACCGATTTTCTCACCACATTCTCGTCGCCTTTATTACTGGGCGAGGATGAATTTGAATTGGGATTAGTGAGTCTGGAGACTTTTAATTCAATGCCAAATATCACCGAGGAAAACAACGTATTCGTGTTTTCGATCGATAAAACAAAAACATCGCTAATCATTACTTTCCCACCCGGTAGTTACGAACTTGTCGACATTATCGCTCGATTACATACCGAGATGAAAGCGAGAGGACATTGGGACCAAAACAGTGACCTACCGTTTATCGACATAAAAGAGAATATTAACACTTTATCCACAACGTTGACGATAAGTCAAATGGAATATGCCGTAGATTTCACGCACGAGAATAACATGGCTCATTTATTTGGATTTGAAAAGCGCGAATATACGGCTGGAACCAGCGATTGTTGCACGCATCACGGGATGCCGGAAACCAGTCTCACGACAACGAAATTGTAGAAATACTTATGGAACTGAAAGAGGAAAGAGTTCTCGATAAAACCAAGTTTGAAAACATGCGTAAGAAAATTCTCGCGAATTAAAAAAAACAACATGTCTATTGTATTGAGTAGCACAAAGACCGATTTTCTCACCACATTCTCGTCGCCTTTATTACTGGGCGAGGATGAATTTGAATTGGGATTAGTGAGTCTGGAGACTTTTAATTCAATGCCAAATATCACCGAGGAAAACAACGTATTCATGTATTCGATCGATAAAACAAAAACATCGCTAATCATTACTTTCCCACCCGGTAGTTACGAACTTGTCGACATTATCGCTCGATTACATACCGAGATGAAAGCGAGAGGACATTGGGACCAAAACAGTGACCTACCGTTTATCGACATAAAAGAGAATATTAACACTTTATCCACAACGTTGACGATAAGTCAAATGGAATATGCCGTAGATTTCACGCACGAGAATAACATGGCTCATTTATTTGGATTTGAAAAGCGCGAATATACGGCTGGAACCAGCGAGTCGGTCAATCCCGTTAACATTTTCCACATAAACACCATACTGGTGCACTGCGATTTAATTACCGATTCGTACTTGAACGGCGAAGCATCTCCGATTATTTACGCATTTTTTCCGAATGTTCCGGCCGGTTTCAAAATAGTCGAAATGCCGAATAACATACTATACTTGCCGGTAAAAAATCAATCCAAAATTCACGAAGTCAGGATATGGTTGACCGATCAAGATAGTAAACCCATCGATCTCAGAGGGGAAGTTTTTACCGCGCGGTTCCATTTGAGAAGAAAAACGTCAGTTTAAAAAAATAAGATGCCGATTATATTTAAGAAAAAAAATATTACGACGCATTATGTCGTCGCAAAAGAGAACCCTACAATAGAACAGGCTATGAGAGGCGGTGGCAATATGGAAATGAAAGTAGCTTCACTTCGTGCCGATAACAGAGATTACATAAACTCTTTTTAAAAAAATATATATATATATATTACGTAATTAAAAAATAGCAACTATGCAAGTCGCTGAAAATTATTTAGACGTCGAACAACCGTTCGTCATCGACGAATCCGTAAATGCATACAGATACCACGAGTATCACCCGATTATTGGGACAAATTTGAATAATGTGAACTCTGAAATTCGCCTAATCATACAGAACGAAGATATCTGGACACATCCCCATAAAAGTTACGTATGCGTAACGGGGCAGTTGACAAAGAATGATGGAACGGAATATGCGTCGGAGGGAAAAGACACCGATGATGCGGCAACGCTAGTGAATAATTTCATGCCTTTTCTCTTCAGCAACCTGAAATATCACATCGGTGACAAACTAATCGACGAGATTAATTATCCAGGCTATGCCACCACTATGAAAGGCGCTTTGACGTATCACAATAACCAAAACGCGATCGAAAATATGGGCTGGTTACCCGACCACAAGTCCGGCAAATCAGTGGATCTCGACAATCCCGGATTTGAGGAACGGCGCAGGTTATACAACTTGCTGCCTAAAAAGCACGGTACCTTTTCGTTGTTAGTGCCACTGACCCATCTGATGGGATTTTTTGAAGACTATAACAAAGTCATTTACGGAGCCAAACAAGTTTTAACTTTGATGAGAACGCACAACGATGATGCCATTTTTAAAGCCGCAAATAAAACTGTGGCTGGAGCCCAGGTAGCCATACCCGAAGGTAAAATAGTTCTCCAACAATTGTATTGGTTAATGCCGCACGTGATTCCATCCGACGTGCAAAAGAGTCGACTGCTCGCAGCCATGGATAGAGGCGTGAATATTCCATTAGCGTTCCGCCATTGGTCGTTCGAAATGTCGGACTTGCCCCAAACCACGGAGCATGCCTGGCGAGTGGTAACCACCAGCACTTCTGAAAAACCACGGTACATCATCGTCGGATTTCAGACCGATAAAAGAAACGACCAAACCAAAAATACGGCGATATTCGACACCGTTAAAGTCAATGAAGTTCACGTGTACCTGAACTCTGAACGGTATCCCTATTTAGACTCGAACGAGAGCTTTGAAAATAGCAATTTCAGTAAGTTTCTGGAATCGTGCATCCAATTTAGGAAAGATTACTACGGTGCATCTGATATAATGTTCAACGCTTGGGATTATGCAAAATTGTATCCGCTGATCGTGATCGATTGCTCAAAACAGAGCGAGAGACTGAAAACCGGCATAATCAACGTGCAAATAAAAATGAAATTTGAAACGGCAGTCCCGGCCAATACTAAAGCCTACGCTTTGATAATAGGTGACAGGTTGATGAATATGAAATTGGACAAAGGCAAAATTGAAGTGTTATATTAAAGTTATAAAAAAATAAGAGATGTATAAAATACATAAGGTAGCGTTAACCCCCAATCAGCAACGAAAGGTATCCAAATCCATCAAAAAAAGGATACCCTTACATTTAAGATTGAAGTATAAACAACTGAACGGCAATCATGGCTTGTCTCTTACTGATAGACAGATAAATAAGATTAAAAAGGCCGGTTCTAAAAAGAAAGGAATGACTTTAAGCATACCCACGAAACAGGTTAGACAAACTGGTGGATTCTTTCCATTGCTGCTTCCATTATTGGGGGCATTGGGTGGACTGGCTGGGGGTGCGGCAGGGATCGCTAAAGCCGTAGACTCGGCAAAAACAAATAAGGAAATGGTCGATGAAACCAAGCGCCACAATTTAGCCACCGAAGGCAAAGGTCTACGTCGGCCGTTAAAAAAAAAATTACGGATTCGCAAAACTGGAAAAGGTTTCTACTTGAAACCGTACGGCTCGTCGGCGGCAGGAAAGATGGGGCAATAATTTGTAGGTGAGTGGTGCGCAAATAATCGGCAAATGAACCGATGTGGAAGCGTGAAATAAAGCTCGTCGCAAATGCGCGACGGTTAATTCCGATAACAGAATCGCCTGATGCGATTCGAGCGAGCGCGCGACTTATGGTCGCTTATATGCGCTTAAATAGCACTGAAGGTGCTCTAAAGTGAAGGTAAACACTTAAAAACATAAAAGTTTAATGAAAAGTAAACCATATCTTACATAAATGGATTTCCAAAGGTGAAAAGATGTGAAAGTGCACACACCTGTGTGTGCTGCCATCTTGGATTAGGGATAAGAGTGTCACAGCACTCTGGTGACAGTTATTAACATTAAATTTTAAATTAAAGAACAAATCATCTAAGTAAAACATAAGCAAAGTATGGAATTACATACTGGACAGCAGAAATTAAATCCAAATAGAGAAAACAGTAAATAAATGATCAAATATCAATACAATGTTTGAACACAAAACATATAGTAAATAAACATTTGATATCGACAACATGAGTGGTTCTTAGACCAACAAATCCCCTCTTCGATCTTAAATGTTCAGGAGAAAATACGAACAGATACTAGAATTATAGCATAAACATTAATTCAAAAGGTAAATAATAAAGTCGAATCACCGAGCCGGGTACTATAATTGTAAAACTCTACGAAAGCCCGAATATTCCCACTGATCTCGATGATTCTCACAATCGAAAAAAAACTAACACAGGAATGTCACGATAAAGTCACAATCGGAAAATCCGAGAAATCAACGATTGTAAACGTTCCGATCCGAGCCAATTCGTGAAGATGTCAGCGACGTTCAGGTCGCCGGGCACTTTTCGGAGTTCGAAACGTCCCGCCGTATACCACTCCCTGAGCCAGTGATATCGTACACGAATATGTCGAGTTTTCGAAGTTTCGACATCGTTGGAAGTAAACTGTATGGCCGAGAGAGCGTCGGAATAAATGACGGGTCGCGATAATCGGTTGAGGATCGGAAACTGAAGATAAACGTGGTCCAACCAGTAAAGCTCCTTGACACACTCAACAAGGGCGATAAATTCTGCTTCCATTGTTGAGCATGCCACGGTCGACTGTTTACGACAGGACCAGCCGATTGGAATGTTGCCGATGAAAGTGATATAGCCGCCGAAACTCAATGATGTCTCCGGATCGCATGCCCACGAAGCGTCGGTGTAAGCCCACAATTGTGAAGATGTACAGCCCGATAGTTCGATACAAAAGTCTGCGGTGTTTGCCACGTACTGCAAGACTTGAAGTAATGCTCGAATGTGGGTCTTATTATAACAGGTATTATACTGCGATAAGTGAATAACGGAGTAAAGGATGTCGGGGCGTGTCCTCGAAGCCAAAAATAACAGTGATCCGATCAGCAAGCGGTATGGGAAATCTTCCAAATTCTCGGTCGATCCGCTGACGAGTGTCGTCCCGGGTGTCACGGGAACTTTCACGAGCTTGTTGGTCGAGGTACCGAACTTTTTGATGATCTTCGCAATATAAGCACGTTGGGAAATGAATGTGCGTCCCATATCACGGATAAACTCGACACCTAACAATTTCGTAATCGGACCGAGATTGACGATTTGGAATTTCGAACTGATGAGTCGGATCAATTGGTCGAAAACACTGTCGGATGCGTAGAATAAAATAATATCGTCCACGTAGACTAACATGATAGCGGAATTTCCGAAGACGTAAACACAATTACACGCGGGCATTCTTCGGAATCCGAGGTCTCGAAGCGTTTCGTCCAATTTTTCGAACCACTGTCTTCCCGACTGGTGGAGTCCGTATAGTGACTTGATGAGGAGCCACACATTGTTGGGGTTGGAACATGTGGCACCTGCAGGGATCCGCATGTAGACTTTATGTTTAAGTTCTCCATACAGGTACGCACATTTCACATCTAAGTGTGCATCCTTCCAACCACGCAACACGACGAGAAGACAGAAGAATAAACGAATTAAGACGAAATTCACCACCGGACTAAAAACTTCATCGTAGTCGACTCCGAGAGTTTGACGAAAACCCTGGGCGACTAAACGAGCTCGATATCTGGTGATCGTCCCTGCTGCATCTGTCTTCAGCTTAAAAAGCCATTTGCAGCCAAGAATCGTAGTATCCGGTGGTCTTGGAACTTCGAGATAAACTTCTCTTTCGGTAAACGTGTCGAGCTCTTCTTTAATGGCTTCGCGCCATTTCGGAGCGTCGGAGAATTTCGGGATTTCAGCATAGGAAGCTGGTTCCGTTCTGCAAAGATGAGCCGCATGGCGAACACCCGGAACAGTAGGTAATGTATACTCGATGTTACTCCAAATAAATAAAGTGGGGTCATAATCGATGTTGTTGAGCATACAGTATTCATCAACATCTCTCTGAGATCTAAGTCGAATGCCGGGCATCGGAAAGTAGTAAACGTCCGTTTTAATCGATCCCAGAACTTGATCCTTCCGAAGGTGTTCCTCGCGTCTCCAATCACTGCACTCAGAATCTCCCCCAATGGGTCGCCAAATATATGCAGTATGGCGATCCGTAGCAGGCAAGACTTCTGTCCCGACTATGTGCTGAATTGGAGCAGGAGACATTGGAGTATCGTCAAATACCGACACTGTATGAGACAGATCTGCTCCACGGGTCTTCCGGCGATAAGTGATGTATCTAGCCGGAGAGCCAGGCGGTGATTGGCGAGGAGACTGTTCTGCAGATGTCCCTGTGAAATCAGATGTTCTTGGAAGGATAGATAGGTCATCAAAGTTAGCAATATCGTCATCTGTGTCTCCTTCCTGATAGAGGATGGGATACGATTGGGAATGTCCTAGGCTTGCCGAACTTGGTAATTGCAGTGCACATGCATCCAACAATAACTGCTCTGGCGTTGTCGGAGGCGGCAATTGGATGACCGGTGTATGAACAGAGTGAGATGTCGATACGCCGCTGGCATGGCTAGCTCCACCATTATCGGAATCGTCGTCGGAATGATCAGAATGTTCGGAATCGGATCCTCTTGGCCAGTCATGGAACTGGACGTTGTCGTTAAACGAAACCGATTGCTGTCCGACATCAGAAAAAGTTTCTTCGGGCCGTTGAGATGCGCCACGAAGAGATTTCCGATATGATTGGCGTTCATCGATCTTGACGTGAACCGTTTCATAAACTCGATCTTCTACCGGATTCCAAACTCTATATCCGCGGGTACCAGTCGCGTAACCAACGAAATATCCCTCCCATGCACGCGGATCTAGTTTCTTGCGGCCTGGCGCGGTGTAATGCACCCAGCATTTGGACCCCATTTTGCGTAGGTGTCGTAAAGACAATGCTCGTTGTCGCCATAGGATATAGGGAATTTGGTTATTCAATCTCGAATGTGGACTTCGGTTCTTCACATACGCAAATGTGACGGCGAGTTCCGCCCAAAGGTCATCCGGGAGTCGAGTTTCGGAGATAAGTGATCGGACACTGTCGGCCATTGTTCGATTTATGCGTTCTGCAGTCCCGTTCATTTGAGGTGATGCGGGATTGGTCCTCTGCCCTTGGATGCCCTTTTCTTTGAGGTAATTCAAGAATTCATTCGACATGAATTCGCCGCCGCGGTCGGATCTAATCGCTTTCACACGCGTATTCTGAATTCGTTCAACGCGGGCGACGAAGTCTTTGAATGCCCCAAAGGTTTGCGACTTCTGGGCCAACGGGATAATCCACGTATAACGTGTGGCATCGTCGATGATGGTGAAAACATAATCCGAACCGCCCAGGGACGTGAGCGGGGCTGGCCCCCACAAATCCATGTGTAGAAGATCTAACGGTTTCGATGTACAGGGATTCGGGTCCGGTTTATGCGAAGCTCTGGTCGATTTCGCAATTCTGCAGTCGTTGCATGACAATTCCTGTCGAACTTCAGCTGGTTGCAAACCATAAACCTGGTCGTTAGCTGCCAGAAGCTTCATTGCATTGGTATGCAGATGACCGAGTCGACTATGCCATAGACTGGTGGCATCTTTAACCGAAGCAGGACTAGCAATTACCTTTTTCTGTGACGGAGGTAAATTGCCGGGAGGAGGGGAAGTTGGCAGGAATTGCAGAGCATCGGAATAGGACTGTGTGGTCGGATTGACAATGACCGGTGGAGGAATAGGAGTAAGGACGGGAAAATGTGTAGGATCGGTCAGGTTTGGAATTGGTTGGGTGGGAATTGCCTTCACACTCTCAACCGCTGGCAGATCAAAACGATAGTCTGTAATTTCCCGTTGCTTTTGTTTTCCGTTAACCGGTTTCGGAACATTGTCGAAGTCCACTTCTGTCGTGACCATTGTTTTAACAGGTTGAATTGTCGGTGGAGTGGCCGTCGAAACCGTTGTCGAACTGATAGGGGCCGAACACAAACCGTCCAAATAATACAAGCCACCACGTTCCTTTGCACGAATGATTGGCAAACGATAGTCCGATTCATAAACATTAACTTCTCCGTTGAAAATGTGGATATGATGTCGCGTTTTATCGATTTTCGACACCGAAATCAAATTGGCTTCGAAATTCGGTGCATATAGAACGTTGGTCAAATCCAAAACGCAATCTGCATCATCAACTGACGTGAGAAGTTGAACCGTTCCTCGTCCAGTAACTTGCGATTTGCCTTGCCCCAATTCGTTGTCGAAAGGCGGAATGTTCGTGAACTCGGTGAATAAAGCTCGCACATGGGTCACATGGTCGGTAGCGCCGCAGTCGACAATCCACTCATTGGATTGCATAAAGTGGGCAACTGGGCGCTCAACGACTTGCGGTGCACTGCAGAAAAATGTCCCTTTCCGAATTGGACGCGAGCTTCCTCGAGGGCGAGTATCTTCGACCTTGGCGACAGCATTCTTATTCCATCTTCGACTCTTACTTCTCGAGGAGCGTTGTACGGAAGCCGTCGACTGATTCGGGTTCGGATTCTCACGTCGAGGGTGGGGGCACTTATTCGCGTAGTGGCCCATCTGGTCGCAATTGAAACACCGAATAGTTGACAAATCACGAGCACCGGATTTATTACGCGGGCGAAACTGTCCTTTCGCAGAAGTGTGAGCCGTCGGTGGAGTTGTTCGAAGCAGACCCGCCGATCTTAAACGAGATTGTTCGGATATCAACTGTTCGGCAACCAAAATCGGGGTGAATTGGTCATCCGGCCAATGGTAGATTGCGAAAGTTGCCTGGGCATACTCAGGTGGCAATCCCTTAAGATACTGATATGCGTGGTGGTCGGGCGAAGTTTCCTCCTTAACGTCCTTTAATTGCCTCACGTAGTGATCGACTCGGGCAATAAAATCCGGCATATCCTCGTTGGGTCCAATCTGGAGATTTAAAAACTCCCAACGCATGGCTGCTCTTCTGGCCCGTGAGCTTGGCGCATAAATCTTAGCCAGCGCGTCCCACGCCTCTTTCGGCGTGTTGCACGTGTCCAACACTGATCTTTTGGGCTCGCTGACTTGGATATAGATGTGACCGAGGGCTTTATCTTTCTTGGTCATGTACCGATCCTTTTCTTTTTCCGTCAAGGTAGCTAAATGTTCGACTTCCTTCTCCTCGGTAACATGCCTCCAAAGGCCCTCGGACTTTAAGAGCATCCGCATCGATCGTTGCCACTGCTCGTAGTTTCCAACTCCGAGTACGGGAATTTTGCTCGATGAATCTCCGGATTTGTGCATCGTGGCGTGGAAAACTCGACACTTTGCGACGAAAACACAGGCTCAGGGAAATGGCACACAGGAGACACCGTAGCACTGCACGAAAACGAAGCACAACACTTGATTCGAAGCACTTTCGAGGCGGAAACCGTCAAATTGGGCAATTCCTTCTGAAGGAATTCAAAAACCTCCGGTAGCCAGTCTGAGAGGGTCCGATCGGTGCACCTGGGCCCGCGGGAAACCTCACTTGTACCACGACAAGCACTACCGGAGAATACGTAATCGCTTGATCGGATTCAATCGAAGGGCGAATACGATGCTAAATGTCCCCCAAAAGCCTTAAATATTATCTTAATGCTAACAAAGTAATGCCGACAAGAAGGAGAAATAGGCGAATCTAATTGCGGATGCAATCCTCGTGCAAATGAAGGCACGGCGCAGCTTTCTCGAAAAGCTGGAGAAAGCGCAATTCGGACGTTAATGTCCGAATTCTTCTCGAAAATTCGAGGCTCTTCGTCCGCTTGAAAAGATCGGTGATTACGACCGTTCACCGGGGAACTAAGCCGCCAATAAACGTGTATCGGATTCTCGTTGTATCCGCCGCAACGTGCTAAGCGGAGAAGTGAATCCAGATTGACGAAAAACCTGAAAAAAACAAAAATTTGTCGCGAAATTCGCGAATCCCGCGGAATTTCGGACAAAATTAACGAAGCAATGGTGAAATAGACTGCCCTGGCAGTCCAGAACGTCGATCGAACGTTTCGAAGCGAAAATTCGGGCGAAAATCGTCGAAATCGGCGAAATCTGAAAATAAAATGAATTCCGTCGCAAAAATCGCGAATCCCGCGAAAATTACGCCGAAAATTAGGTGAAAAATAAGAGCAGATCGTCCCCAGACCTCTGCTACCACTGTAGGTGAGTGGTGCGCAAATAATCGGCAAATGAACCGATGTGGAAGCGTGAAATAAAGCTCGTCGCAAATGCGCGACGGTTAATTCCGATAACAGAATCGCCTGATGCGATTCGAGCAAGCGCGCGACTTATGGTCGCTTATATGCGCTTAAATAGCACTGAAGGTGCTCTAAAGTGAAGGTTGTCACGGTCCTGACTTTAGACAGTAATAATTTTCGAAATTTTAAGCGCATTTTGCGCCTTTCCTTTAAATTTTCCCAATTTTATTGAAAAATTGCTTTAGTTTCTTTAAATTATTTTATTTTTCCCAAATCTAAATTTATTATTTTATTTTGTATTATTTTCCTTATTTTTGATATTTATCTTTAATTTGGCCTGGTTTTAATCACCCCATCCAGACAATTCATGAGAATTCTGCAATAAGTTGATATAATCGCGCTCTAAATTTGCATATTTCACCCCTGGTCGCCTGTTTTCTGCCCAGTCCCCATTGGGAATTGACTTGGCCTTTGACATGTGATCAGAGGTGACTTGTTCTGTCAAGACATTTTTTACAGACAGAATAATTTTCGCCTTCGACTAGTCAACATCTTCTGTCTCAACTAGAAGATTTCCAAGTGCGATTATGTTGCGTCTCAACGCATACGGTCATTATGCAGCCCGAATTCTCATGTTAGTCTAACTAACCACAACATTTATTATTTGCCCATTATTTGCGTACAAATTACTGGAAAAACGGCGTATTCGACGGTCTCAATTCGTCAATACATTTTATGCCACGACTGTGACTTCCTCCTCAGCCTAGACATTTTGAACTTATACTCGTCTCAATTGCGTATTCATTTCATTATTGACGGTTCGACGACGTTGTCTGCGGTTTGGTACCTGTGCGCGCGTTCACCCAACGTTTCCGCGTGTTCAGGAGAAGAAACATACTCTTCGTAAGTACGCCTAGCATATGACGACATTTTCCCTAGTGAAGAGCGATATTTTGGTCTTAAATTCGAAGTATCAACGTTCGCCATTTTGTACGGCGCCCGAATTGAATCCTGCACCCATAAAATACAGATTTCACGAATAGACGCTGTCTTAACCTAGCTACCACCCCCGGCAAAGTTTTAAGAGTTGCAGCGCCTGCGAACCTAAATTTTCTGGTTATTACAATCCCTGGAAATTCTTAAATTTCCGAAACCATTGTTAAAAAGTCGACTACGACGTGACAATCTTGGCGAGCTAGACAGGATTCAACTCGAAACGTGTTCTAAGAGAACACAAACCACCATTTTCTTCAGTGAAGACTACGCAAGTATAGGTCGTTATATTTATTTAATTAATTACTTATTTTTGCCGGCACACATATTATTATTTCAACATGGCTTCACGCGACGCTTTGTCGCAATCCAGTGTTTCGGACGTAGAAGCCGAACAAGCGCATACTTTGCCACTTCCAGACTCACCAACACATGAGCCGGACCAGCAGCAGGATCTATTGGTACAACCAATATCCACAGACGTACCATTTTCCAATCCTTGGAGGACATACGCTCAAATGGAAGCGGATCAACTCCAACATGAACGGGAAGCGGCTGCAGCGCGGGATCAATGGAAGGAAAATAGACGCCATTTGCAGGACTCACTCATGGAAAGAAGACAAATAGTGGACGGGATGCGAGCGGTTCGAGAAGACATTCAACGAGGACCGCCGCCTCCTTACCAACCTGCGTTTATGCAACCGGAACCACAACAACATCGAAGGAATCCACCTGCATTGACGATGGAAGCATTGATGAGAGTATTACGAGAGGATAGAAGGGAGTTACAACACGAACTTCGCCAGGAGTTGCTCGAATCGATGAGGCAAATTAGGCGCGAGCTGAACGACAGAGTGGAGGAATTTATCCATTCGCACAACGAGCGAACTCAGCCTGAACCACCAGCACCAGAAGCAGGTTCAGGGGCCACACGTCGTGGTCGAGAGGGCGCTCGGGGAGCCGACTTTTCTTTTGGAGATACTGGACGTGCGTCGGGACCACGACGCACTGGCTCTTATTCTCCGAGACGACGCCAACAACATTCACAACAGGGAGACACGACTTTCAATGTTCCACGGGACCCACCACCAGATCCTGACCCGGATTCCGCTCAAAGAGGTAGTCAAGGCATACCACTCAGCGCCTCAAGACAGCTGCCTCACACGAGATCTCAACTCTCGTTGGAGTCTGAAGATCAGCGTCAAGCCGCTCAGGTTGGAAGGTATAAACTTAAGGTTGAAAAAATTCCATACTTTGATCCGGATGAAGCTACTTTCGACACAGTGGACTTGTTCCTAGGTAAGCTATATGCGCACATGTTTACCATGGGAGCACCGGAGGGAATATATTTGAAAGTATACGTGGTTCTCGCGCTCCGAAATAGAGCGCAACGTTGGTGGATGGCTCTAACTCCAAAACCAAACAATTGGGAGGACTTTGAATTAGTTTTCAGGCAGGTATTTTCCATTAATTCAGCTTTAGCTAATGTTAAGTTGTCTCAGCGCAAACAAAAGCCAGGGGAATCAACTATGTCGTTCCTCAGCGAGATGATTCATTATTTAAATATTGCTGGATACAAGGACAAGGGCTTGCAGTGGGAACGAGTTCAGGGCATGATGCAAACTCAAGTCGTACAATTAATGCGCTCTTGGTGCATCAGGACGATCGACGACGCAGTCAAAATGGGCAACGACGTCGATAATCGCCTTCAGTTGGATTCGTTGCGGACTTTTGAGTACAAACAGTGCGGAGTTTCGGACCAGGAGATGCCTTTACCCGCAGGAGTGGGTCCTGCCACACGTACCAGAACAGAGGAGGAGAAGTTAAATCAACAATCTACTTCGTCCAGGTCTGGTCGTTTTTCAAGATTCAACAAAGTATTTACAGCATTGCTCGAGGACATGTCGGCGTGCGCGCTCGATCCAGAGGATCCCAACGGCGAGGAAACCAATAAGGACCCGCCAACGGAGTCTGCATCAGCGGCAGCACAGAAGTCTGATGTCCACGCCATGACTGCGACTACTGCGCCAACACCTAGAACGGATACACAGCACACATGTCCCAAGGACGTTGTCATTTTTCCAGCCGCTAAAGAAGCGCCTTCAGAGCCAAAGCTCCCGAAGAATGCTATGTGGAGAAAAACACCAACGGACAAATGGTTCATGTCTGACAGGCAATCCTGGAGGCCTGTGTGCCCCGTTTGTGGCAAGGAGTGGAGTCGTCAGTCGGGAAACGCAAGCGGCCTGCTCAAAGCATGAGTCCAGAGAGCGGGTCGGATATAAACATCAGGGACTCTACTGAGAAGAAGACTGAGGAATCACCAGACGTCGATGGAAGTACAACACAGTCTACTCCGACACCAGAGGCGCCATCTGCTGTTCGAGAAGACAACAACAAATCATTAACCCCGTCTACGGACATTAAATTAACTACATTAATCAAATCAGATTCAAGTAAATCAAAAACAAAAACACCCGGTGTCGTAACACCACAACTAACAAAATCAGCGCAACTTTCGTTTGTGAAAGCCAAGGAAACCCCCAAGAAACCAACTTCGTTGACGACGCAGAGTGAGACGTTGCAAACAAACTTCGTTCTTTTGTCGCCCGAGGAATTGCAAAAATCCGAAGAGCCGAGAATCGAAATTACGAAGACTGATCGCTTCAACAGAGAAGCACCATATATCAAAATAACATGGGCTAACGTGAGTTTTGTCGCACTTTTGGATTCAGGCGCTCAGACATGTGTAATGTCGGAGTCATTGTTTAACAAACTTAAAGCCAATATGGGTTTAGAATTGCTCGAACTTCACGAAACAGTGCGTACAGCGGCCGATGACAAAATTCCAGTTAAGGGATCTGTTAAACTGTCGGTGCGCGCACCTTTGGCCGTTATTTCTTTCATTTGCTTAATTATACCCAAAACATCAGAAGACCTTCTGCTGGGAAGAGATTTCTGCAGAGCGGTTGGTCTGTGCACGGACTTTGAATTGTGCCAGTGGTATTTAAAGGGATCACAAGAGCGAAGACAATTCATGACTTTAGAACAAGCTAACAAGTCAGAATCTGTTCTTTTATTCCCCATCAAGAAGCCAGATGATACAAAGGACAGCGCCAAGGATGTACCCAAGGTAGTAATTAACAACATTAATTGTATTCTTCTAGAACATCGACCTTTGTCGCAAGAGATTTTCGAATATCCAAATGACGATGCTCAACACCAAATCAAGAGGATTCGGAATCGTACACGAGATCAATGGTCATTTATATGGTCACCAAGGAGGAAGGATTCTATTAAAAAATCAAGAAAATTCAATTCATCATTGTTTTCGACGCTTAGCCAACGCAGACGTGCAAGACGACAGCGGAGACGCCTTTATGAATTGTCACCAACAATAAAACAACTTAACACGCAGGGAAGACGGCTTTTGCGTCGTGTGGATGAAAATACGCTCATGGCCAGAGTACACGATCATTCGACGATTTCGGAGCCGCCTCTGGATGTTAACGTACTACAATATCAACCAAGCAGTGATCCAACACAGCTGGACTGGATTTACGACCAGCTGTGGTCATCATTGACGGTACCCCAAATTCGTTTATTAATTCAGACTCTTCGACCAATTTCGAAAGTATTTCGTGAGGAGGTTGGATTATGCAACAACACTCAGTTTGAAGTAAATTTAAAACCGGACTTTAGACCAATTCATGTGCCTGTAAGACCCGTTAACCCAGCAAAAAAGATGGTAATTGACGCTTATTTGGACCAAAAACTAAAACAAGGCATTATTCGTCGATCAAAAAGTGATTGTGCGGTGGCGCCTGTTGGATTTTAGACCGATGAATGCTCAAACTTTACCCGATGTCTACCCACTACCCGACATCGATAATATATTTTCTTATTTAGGAGGATCAAATTGGTTTTCGATCATAGATGGACGAGAAGCTTTCCACCAGATTGGAGTGCGTCCGGGTGACGAGAGATTTCTCGCATTTATTACGCACAGAGGACTTTTCGAATATGTGAGAATGCCGTTTGGACCCATTAATGGCCCAGCAACTCTGCAGAGAGCCATGAACAAGACTTTGTCGAAATATCTTTACAAATTTGTGTTCGTTTATCTCGATGACGTCATAATTTTCAGCAAGACTTTCGAGGAGCATGTACAACATCTCAAAATAATTCTTCAAGCCTTGGATGAAGCGGGATTCACGATGAACGCCAACAAGACGGAATTGTGCAGAACATCGCTCGAAGTTTTAGGACACATAGTGGAGGCTGGACACATTAAACCAAATCCAAATAAGGTGACGGCAATTCAATATTTTCCGGCGCCTACCAACATCAAAGAATTACAAAGATTCAAAGGAATGATTGGTTATTATCAGTCATTTTTCCCAAATTATTCAAAAACATGCGAGGTGTTTCGCCCCTTACTCAAAAAAGATTCTGAGTGGAATTGGACGATTCAACACCAAGAAGCATTTAATTCACTCAAGAGAGGATTGGCTGAACCAACTCTACATCGAAGATTCCCGGATTGGACCAAGCCATATATACTACAAACAGACGCCAGCTATTCAGGTTTGGGCGCTGCACTCATGCAATTAAATGATCAAGGTGAACGAACACCAATCGCCTTTGCATCACGTGCATTGAATTCTGCTGAGAAGAATTACAGCGTCACTGAGATTGAATGCTTAGCGGCGGTTTGGGCGGTCAAGAGATTTCGTGTGTATCTTGAGATGATGAATTTTTATTTAGAAAGCGATCATTTGTCGTTAAAGTGGCTTTTCCAGCAGCGAGAACCAAAAGGACGCCTGGCACGATGGGTTCTGTCCCTCAGTGAGTACAAATTTACATTTCTTTACTGTTCAGGAGCACAGAATCGTGTTGCGGATGCCCTTAGCCGTGCGCCTGTGGAACCATCGGAGCCATTGGATGCAGACGACTCGCCTCTCGTTGATGAAACATGCTACATTGCTTATTTTGACGACCCAAATGATTGGCCAAAATTACCAATAATCAACATTATTGGAGTTGGATTAGCTGCGGCACAGCAACGAAATAACGCAGCCGTGATGACAAGAGCGCAAAGACGACAACAGCAAATTAAACCAAAATTGGGTAGGCCAAAAGGTTCTAAAAACAAGAAGAGACCGCCACCAAATTATCAGGTATTAACTCGAGCCAGAGCGCGTCAACAGAAACAAGTTTCGACGCCTCCTGGAGCTGTTGTACCATTGCCACCTATAATGTCGCCTCTGCCATCACCAAATGTGCCAACTGCGTCGTTTCCAACTCCTGATGTGTTGAGCCCACCTGCAGGACCATCTGGAGCTGCACGACCGAATTTTGACGGATATGGAGGTCCAGATTCGGATTCGTCGGACGATTCGACAACTTATCAACCAGCATGGATGGGGCGTGCAGGATTTATGCCACAGCAAGTGCGTCAAGATCGATCACAATTTCAAAGAAATGCATCGAGACGCCCTGTTGCTGATGAACAACAAGACGAAGAAGAAGACGAGGCCGAGCGACTCCATGAGGCGCCGCAAGACCACCAACCATTTCGTCTAATACCAACTATTAACGAAATAATTCGTCGACAACACGAAGACACGTGGAGCGCCGAATTAATCGAATATCTTGATCAAGGACATTTGCCCAACGACCAAGTGCAAGCAGCGCGTATCAGGTATCGTGCCGTAGATTTTGCTATTTATAAGGGAATGTTGTGTCGTTATCCACCGATCGACATAAATAAAATTCGCCGTAGAAGACAAATCTATTTGCCCCTAATGTTACGCGAACAATATTTCAAAGCTCTGCATTACCCGCCGAGCTGCGGACATTTAGGAGTTGAAAAAACACTTCATCGACTCCGGGCCCGAGTTTATTGGCCAAAAATGAAGGAAGACGTTTTGCTTTGGATTCAAAAATGTGAACCATGTCAACGAGCTAAGCCGTTAAATCGCCTTCCATATAGACCAATGATTATGGCCAAACCACGACATTTGTTTCACACAATTTACATCGATTATTATGGTAAAAAGCCCCGATCGATTGGAGGACATTGTTACGCATTAGTAATTGTGGATGCCGCCAGTCGATGGTTGGATGTGAGATTGACCGAGACATCTGACTGGAAAACAACAATCAAACAATTGCAAGGATTTATTCAGCGATGGGCATTTCCAAAAGTTATCATCAGTGATAATGCGCCAGCTTTCCGATCAATGGAATTCCAGGCTGCATGTCAGAGTTTTGGCGCCATCAATCGCTACACGGCTGTTTATCATCCACAGGGGAACTTAGCCGAAAGATTAAACCAAGCATTAAAAAACTGCATTTTAGCTTATATTGAAGAGCATGTGCGCTGGGACGTTCACATTGGATATTTTGTGCTAGCAATCAACTCAGCATATCAAGCTTCGCTTCAATATTCTCCTTATCAAATGGTGACGGGACAAGAGGCGCGTTATCCAGGTGATTTCGATTCGGACACCGACGATGGACAGCCGCTGCCGCCAGCACGAGCGCGAGAGACGCATGAATTGATGAGAGAATTGCGAAATAATGCCACTGCAAATTTACAAAAAGCTCAAATTAGACATAAACGTTGGTTCGATCGAAAAAGAAGACCACACGATTTCAAACCAGGCGATTTTGTGTCTATTAAAAATCGACAATTATCATCAGCGGACCGACAGTTTGCTGCAGGACTTCGACAGAGGACAGAAGGCGTTTACGTAATCCATAAATTAACTGGACCCAACACTGTCATTCTTATGGACAAGGATGGTCGTCGAATGCTGCCGTATAACGTCGTAGAATTGCGCCATTGGTTCAATAATGATGATGATCTAGACCAAACAGACGCAACAATGATCGAAAAACATGTTGCTGCGTTTACATCGGAAATTGAAACCATCATCGCTTCATTTTCGATAAAATAACTTAATTTCTTTTCATTTTATAATTTTATTTCTTTCTTTACTTTACCCAACCTTCTTTCCTTCCTGTGTTTATAATTTTCCCTGCTTTAAACCAAATATTTACGGAGGATAGACGCTGAAAATAGTAAGTAAAGATTAGTTTAGGAATTTGAAATTCATCAATTTAAAATGATGATACAAAAATCTACTAAGTCCAAACTCATGCTTCTTCGAAGTGCGTGATTAAATCTCGTTCACGCGAGAGGTCCGTGTCATATTTTATGACGAGGCGACCCCGTAGCGAGACCGCGTGTATTAAAGACATGTGAGGGCACGACTTAGCCACATTTTTATTTGCGTCTGAATAGTCGCGCCTCAAAAAACTTAACAATCACCCAATTTGGATAAATATTGTTAGAAATTGTGCGTCTATCACCCGTAAGTACTTTCTATCTCACAACAATTCATTTTTAATTGAATATTTTTGTTAAAAATAACTTTTTCTTCGTGGAAAATTTCCATTTCTTTTAGTTTCACTTTACGATAATTTATTATGACTTCCTACGATCCAAAAGTAACGATTACGATTCCAAAACCAATCCAAAAAGGCTATCCAAAGTACCTGCCGATGCCACCAATCGAAGCTTCGGGCGAAGGACTGGTGCCACGCTTTCATCCTGACCACCCGAACGATCAGAGTTTTCCAAACTATGAACTGTGTCCAGTTTGTAGCGGAACAGGATTTGAAATATACCAACTGCGGGCGCCACGAGAATGCCGAGCGTGTCGGGGCGGCGGTGATTTGCGCCGTTGCAAATTTAGGAAATGGATGCGTCTCATGTTTGCGTATGTACTTGGTTATGAATCGATAGATAAAACTTCGTTGGCTGGAGTGGATTTTCCGCCGCCAAGGATTCCATTCGGCAGTGCAAACGCCATCGCTCGTTTTCGTCATGCGCACGCGTCATATTTGGCACGCATAAAGCAATTGGCAAGAGAGAAGGGAATCCGGCCGTTGACTTGGAAATATCCGGAAGGAGCATACATAATAGCTGGTGAACAGCCTGCCGAACTTCCGGACCAATTTGTGACGCCTGAAGGAAAGACCTACGATGTGGAATCGGGTATAGAACTGTGTTTGACAGCGCCCAATGTAATCGCGGATGCGAAAAAAGCGTATTCGGAGCCGGAGAGAGTTACGGCCGATTTGCCATTTCAACATTCAAACCTGCGCCCACGACATACGTACGAGGAGCGAAGCACGCATCGTTTGAAGGAGTACACGCAGAAAGTGACGAAAAGGATTGGAGCGGAGGCGAATCGAGACACTCACTTTGTGACGGGACGATCCGGACCAGCATTGGACGTCTCTTCAGTCATCGTCGAGGAAAACGGAGCGGTTGGTGGAGCGCCTATTGCCTTGCCTGTCATCGAATCGACTAAAGAACTTTCGTTGCACGACCAAGTGGCTAAAACGGTAGTAAAAAATGAAGAAAATAGAAGAGAAAGAGAAAAAATTAGCAATATCAACACGATGTCGACCCCGATTATCAAAACGGAATCGAGTGTGACGGCAGCGGAGGCGAAGTCAACCAACGTTACTACGGTGACCACTGCTGCGCCAATCGTCATTCCTTACTTTTATGTCGTGAAGAACAAATCGTCTTCGATTGAGACGTCCGAGTCAAGCCAAGCTGCTCAATCTGTCGATACCACTACTGTGACCCAATCTAATGTGACGCCCAAGATGATGACTTCAGTTGCTGCGACATCGGTGCCGATTACGTACTCCAAAATTGCAACTTCAAACACACAAATGGACACAATTGCTGATTTTAACAAAAAACTAATTAAAGCTGATTTTTCCCCACAGGTTGACCAAGATATTAAGGCGTTGTTGAATTTCACACCGTCTTCGTCCATCGCGAATATCGCTGCCGAAATTGCGAGAGATGCGGAGGAGTGCGCAAAGATCCACGACGTCAAGAAATTGGAAAGCAAGATTTCTAATCCAATTGCTAAGGCCATTTCAGCGGTCTCAAACGGATCAACGTCGTCTGAAGGATGCGCATCTCTAAAGCCACGTTATCTCCAGGGATTCGACCGAAATGGATGTACGATGCGCCCAGACCGTATTTTCACTCAGATGTCCGAAATATTCCGGCGCCACGAGCTCGAGATACTGTACCCTATGGAAAACAGAGGTCAAGGACGAATCAACCTGAGATCGGAAGGATGGAGCGAACTTTTTAAGATGTCGATTAATTTGGATTTCAACGTCAGCGCCTCGGACTTCAAGACGGTCGTCGGAACGATTTTCGGACGCCTCGGGAACATCGCGAAGGAAATTGAAGCGAAAATGACAAAGGACTGTACCGGAGACGAACACGCGGTGCATCACCTCATTGTGCACGCCGTGCACTTTAATTTAAAAGAGATCATCACCCAAATGCATCAGAGTCGTCGCGACGCCGTTAAACGATTTCGTGAGGCCGACGCGCTCAGGGAGGCCCAGCGACTGGAGGACGAGAGAAATGCGCCCGCCAAACCACCACTGGATCCAGAGTTGATCATGACGGAGGATGAAATTAAGAACTTTTCAGAAAAGATTCTCATCGAGTTGGCGCCTGAAAAATTGGTGCAACAATTTGAGGACGCAATTGCCGAAAATCCGAAATTAGCAGATCCCCGAACCAAATATTCATTCCGATACGACCCCGTGATTGTGGCGGACACAGGAATACTCGCCTCGGAGTTGTCATCGGATGTGGATTATTCGATGTCGGATGTCGAGTCGCTTCGCGAGTCAACGGGCGACGAAGAGAACCACAAAGCATTCCTGGCGGCGCAAGAGCATAACAAAATTGAAGTAATTCAGGTCGACGAGCCTTTCAGACTTCCTGGAGTTGGACGGGGCGGCGCAAGGGCTGGACGTCGATCGCCATTGATGTCGAGGATGCCAAAAATGATTTTGACACCACCAAAGGAAAAGGACGACGATCCAGGCGAAGTTGTCACACCTGAGAGTTTGCGCGAACCGGTCGAGCCGAAGCCTAAGGAGAAACGTCTCGTGGAGCCAACTTGCGCGTTAGCAATAATGGAGGAGATTATCCCGATTGATGATATTTTCTACTCATTGCCATGGGAGCCTAAAATCGAATTGGTCGTGGATTGGAGTATTCTGACGCGCCTTTTCGAAACGATCATCTTTTCGGACTTACAACTTGACCACAGCGCGGGCGAAAAATTGTTGTCCCTCATTAAAAAATATTATGTTGGAGATTTCCTGTACCGAGTGAACAGAGTTAGCCAAAAGTGTTACGCGACTTCTAAACAACAGGTGAGAGTGATCCTCGTAAAAACAGCGCTTAGACTGGTCTATTATGCGATGGACGGTCAAGGCACGTCTGCATTTTAAAAAAAAAAAAATAAAACTCATAGATTGACTTCAAAAACCTACAGTGACTTTGCGCCTTCCTAAAAACCCATATACGAACTGTTGTGTGTGTGGACTTTATTGTGATAATTGTGATACAAACGATAAGTGTTATAATTGTTTGAAATGTGATTGTTATGCGCCTCGATGAAGATTTTTTACGTAAAGTTCCGTGAAAACTCAAACGCCTACGAAAGAAGATAATATTCGTTTGCGAACTTTTTATTTTTTGATATTTATATTTTACTAATCATTTTTTGCTAATCATTTTTATTAACCATTTGTGATCATTGAAATTTTGCTATCTTTATATTGTGATAATTGACGCCAAATCAGCGCCTAATCAATATTTTTATTTGCTAATAATTTACATTTTTATAGAAATTTTGCCACCCATAGGCATTGTTAATTAATCTTAAATTATTTTATTTCCTAGTCATAACAAAAATACCATTGTTAATTTCAAGTGTTATCAAATAATTTAACAGATTTTATTATTTTATTTAGAATTTAGTCGTAATTAGCGCCTAAACGTCTATTGATTTTGTTAATTTTTAATCAAACGATTTTTTACAATATTCCTCTCCTAAACCCATTTGTTTGTGTTTGTTTGTTTTTGTCTGTAATTGCGCCAAGTTGTGCGCCTGTTGCGTCTGTCCAAATAAATCCCTACCTGTGTTATGTGTTTATTATGAGATTAATGTTATTGATTCATTATTTTTATTTATTTATATGTTCAAATTTTTATCAATCATGTTTGTTAACTCCATTTAGATGTTGATTATATAAAAACCATATAATAAACATCTAGGTGGGGGGGAATGTCACGGTCCTGACTTTAGACAGTAATAATTTTCGAAATTTTAAGCACATTTTGCGCCTTTCCTTTAAATTTTCCCAATTTTATTGAAAAATTGCTTTAGTTTCTTTAAATTATTTTATTTTTCCCAAATCTAAATTTATTATTTTATTTTGTATTATTTTCCTTATTTTTGATATTTATCTTTAATTTGGCCTGGTTTTAATCACCCCATCCAGACAATTCATGAGAATTCTGCAATAAGTTGATATAATCGCGCTCTAAATTTGCATATTTCACCCCTGGTCGCCTGTTTTCTGCCCAGTCCCCATTGGGAATTGACTTGGCCTTTGACATGTGATCAGAGGTGACTTGTTCTGTCAAGACATTTTTGACAGACAGAATAATTTTCGCCTTCGACTAGTCAACATCTTCTGTCTCAACTAGAAGATTTCCAAGTGCGATTATGTTGCGTCTCAACGCATACGGTCATTATGCAGCCCGAATTCTCATGTTAGTCTAACTAACCACAACATTTATTATTTGCCCATTATTTGCGTACAAATTACTGGAAAAACGGCGTATTCGACGGTCTCAATTCGTCAATACATTTTATGCCACGACTGTGACTTCCTCCTCAGCCTAGACATTTTGAACTTATACTCGTCTCAATTGCGTATTCATTTCATTATCGACGGTTCGACGACGTTGTCTGCGGTTTGGTACCTGTGCGCGCGTTCACCCAACGTTTCCGCGTGTTCAGGAGAAGAAACATACTCTTCGTAAGTACGCCTAGCATATGACGACATTTTCCCTAGTGAAGAGCGATATTTTGGTCTTAAATTCGAAGTATCAACGTTCGCCATTTTGTACGGCGCCCGAATTGAATCCTGCACCCATAAAATACAGATTTCACGAATAGACGCTGTCTTAACCTAGCTACCACCCCCGGCAAAGTTTTAAGAGTTGCAGCGCCTGCGAACCTAAATTTTCTGGTTATTACAATCCCTGAAAATTCTTAAATTTCCGAAACCATTGTTAAAAAGTCGACTACGACGTGACAAGGTAAACACTTAAAAACATAAAAGTTTAATGAAAAGTAAACCATATCTTACATAAATGGATTTCCAAAGGTGAAAAGATGTGAAAGTGCGGATTAGGGATAAGAGTGTCACAGCACTCTGGTGACAGTTATTAACATTAAATTTTAAATTAAAGAACAAATCATCTAAGTAAAACATAAGCAAAGTATGGAATTACATACTGGACAGCAGAAATTAAATCCAAATAGAGAAAACAGTAAATAAATGATCAAATATCAATACAATGTGTTTGAACACAAAACATATAGTAAATAAACATTTGATATCGACAACATGAGTGGTTCTTAGACCAACATAATTCAACCGCTGGATTCCCTGCAATTGGGCAAATTGGCTAGACGAATGAATATTCCATTCTTCAGAGGCGTGTTCTCCAGAGACACGTTGCCCGTCAAAGCCAGACCCTTCGAATGTGGGATTGTTAATTTGAATAAGCATCTGCAAAGTGGTAGCCATTGGGTGGCGTACGCTAAAAATAAGCGAGACAAATTATACTTTGACAGTTTCGGCGATCTTCCGCCTCCTATTGAATTGTACAATTACCTGGGAGACAATATAAAATATAACGTTTATCAGTATCAATCGTTTGACGAAGTCACGTGCGGACATTTGTGTTTGTTCGTATTAAAAAAATGGGGAGCATTAATAAGGCGAGAGACGACTTCCACTTAAATCCAGTGCATAGATTTGGACTGACCCCACGCAAAATTGCCAAACGAGACGGAAGTAATTTAACTCATGACGAACACGAGCAGATTAGGCGAATGGTGTTCGGCCACAGAAACGATATCGCTCAACTAAAAAAAGATTTTGACGTTGGAATACCAGACCCGGCAGCTGCAGATTCTGCAGTGCTTATGGAAGATATAAAATCTCGAGTCGACGACCATATTGAACAGAGTTTACAGCACAATGAACGAGTTAAAGCGAACATAGATGCACATAAGGCAGAAATGGATATGGACATATCAAACAAAGTTTAAAGGATGATGGACAAATTAAGGCTGAAATGACTGCAGAAATAGGGCGCATCAAACAAAGTTTACAAGACGATGAGCTAGTTAAAGCCAGCATAGATGCACATAAGGCTGAAATGACTGCAGAAATAGAATCCATCAAACAGAGTTTACAGAACGACGAGCGAGTTAAAGCAATGCTAGATCTATATAAAGCTAAAATAGCTGCGGAAATGGAGCACATTCATCAGATTGCTCACGATGATGATGAGCAAATTAAAGACATACTAGAAGCATGTAAGGTTGAAATGAGTGCAAAAATAGAGCACAACAAACAGAGTTTACGGAATGATGAGCAAATTAAAGCAATGCTAGATACATATAAGACTGAAATGACTGTGGAAATAGAGCGCATCAAGCAGAGTTTACAGGATGATGAGCAAATTAAAGCAATGCTAGATGCATATAAGGCTGAAATGAGTGCAGAAATAGAACGCATTAATCAGAGTTTACAGGAAGATGGGAAAATTAAAGCAATGCTAGAAGCAAATAAGGCTGAAATGGTTGCAGAAATAAAAAAAACATTAAACAAGTTATACAAGTTGAAAAATATATTGTGAAATTTGAAAATTATCATTCAGCCAACAAGGAAGGAAAAGTAAATTTTTTCATTGATGAAAACGAATCAACTTTTAGAACATTTAGAAGATGTGAGATTACAAGTATAGATATATGTTTTTACGACATAGGTGCAAAGAGAGAACATGGAATGGGTCACATGATAAACCTAGTAATTGATAGTTCAAATATTAGAGAAAGTGATCCCTTTACGGTTGTCGACTTTAACCTCAGTTGGTCAGAGTTAATCACGACAAGTGTTTACAATCCTCCGATAGAATTTAAATGCGGAGATAAACTCATAATTACAGGAGAAATAGAACCAGAAGAAAGTGAAAAAGTACCAAGATATCAAGTGTATATTCACTTTAATTTATTTAATAAGTAGCATTTTACTCAACATAACCATAAGCCTTGGTGTGTATACAATCTTCTAATATCACTCGTTTCTTGTCTTTTGCCGACAATGCCAATTTGTCCACCTCGACCGTTGTGAGAACGTGCAGTTTTGATTTGATCGTTTCAAATTTCAATCTGTGGGCCTCCCGTTCTCCGAACAATATCTTCTTGTACGCCTCCAAGTCCAGCTCTTGCTCCACGACGGCCTTCTTTATGCCTTTACATCGCATGCTCGTTTTCCCGTTCACGTTATATGCGTAACATTTGGCTCTTAGCCCTACAAACTCTTCTATCGACTCGCCGGCAGTCTCGTCTTTGAAGCATCCTATTACACGCCTGTTCCTGCCATCAGGTGGGTCGTAATTAGACAGATCCATCACTTCTGGTATTTCTTCTCTGAAGAACGAGTAGACTGACGGAGCTTCTATTTCATACATCAAACTATCCGTATCCGTCATCAGCAATCTCAGCTTGTCTGAGAATTTTTTTTCATATAGCAAGCATTTAGACAAGTCCAGGATAGTTAATCCGCTGTAAATAGGTTTGTCTAACGTCAATTCCAGCTTTCGACGTTCAACCAACATCAGACCACTAGTAAAAGCTTTATATCCTTTGAATCCGGCGTGGTTGAGGTGTTTATCAAAGTCTTTCTGATTATTCACCAGATAAAATTGTCTATATTTCCTCACGTCCTGCAAGGTTTTTCCAAAGACCGAATTGTTAGCTAATTTCGCTAATTCCTGCTCAAAATCACTGGTAGCGGACTTCCGTTTCTCAATATTCAGTTCGATATACTTGGCCAACCATGGTTTTTGCTCAAACGTCAGCACTTTTTTTATTTTCATCAACGTCATGCCCAGGGACAAGTACAATTGCAGAGCTCTGTAATGCAGAATGTAATTACAACGACCTTGCAAATGCGGGATTAATCTGGGACAAGTGTCGTCCGCAGAACGTATCATTTCCGGAGCCAAAGGCAGACAATTGTGGGCCAAGTGCAGTTCTTGCGGATATCCCAAATCTACTTCCAAGATGCATCCCATCGTATCGTTCTCTCCCATTTTCAAAATCCTTTCTTGCGTCCATTCGGCTAAATTATCATCGAAGGCAAAGTTGCCAACGGGTAACGGTTTGCTCATTGCCCAGGAATACATGGAATTCGCATCCAAATAGACGATGTAACTCTCTGGTTTCTCACAATTGTATCCCGATGCCAGAAGAGGGTTATTAGCTTTGGCATAGCGTTGACTGATTGTGGCAACACCGCCTCTTATTCCTTGTTCGACAAACATGTACATATCTGGATCAGACAGAAGCTCCAATTTAACTTTGGTGATGAGCAGTGCTGCGTCCCAAGACAGACTCGGAAACGTGATATAATGACAGGGGTCCAGCTTGTAGTGATTCAAACACATTTTCCTAAACTGCTCGAATATATCCGCCAACAACAGAGTGTCGGTCTTCAGATATAAATCGTGATATTCGCCCATGTCTTTAATTCCCAACGTTTTCCAAACTAACTGAGCATATTGGTATTCGTCGGCGGATATGTTCTCAAATTCTTCTATCGGCGGAAGTTTATCTTCTAGAAATTTTGACCAACCAGTCATATATTTGTACGGGTATACTCCTTTCCTCAAAAGAAAATCAATTTCCTCGCCCTTAAACCCGCTCTGAAAGACAACGAACTGCGACTTCTCTAAATTTTTAGCCAAATTGGATAAACTGCTCGCGAGAAATTGGAAACTATCCAAGAATTTTACGGGGCACTTTTGGATCATCGCTGGTATTGATTCTTAGCGTGAAAGATTTGTATAATTCCGAGTTTTCGGCGATGACGGTCACTTTTTCTGTCTCGACGGTCAAATGTGGGAATATCAAATGAAAATCATACCTTTTCCCATTATGGAAAACTACCGGCACAGATCTCCGCCAATGGTAGTTGAGGTTACATTTGCCATGTGCAGCTCCGCGAAACTTTCCAGTGAAATGGTTGTGATCCAAGACTTTAGTCCATCCTTCAGCTTTGGAGAACTCGCCATCGCATAAGAAACAAGTTGTTGCATTTCTAAATGCGTTCCATTCAAGTGGAGTCATCATTTTGGTATCGAATTGTCTTTCCAATTGAGAAAATTGACAAACCACGGCTTTAATTTCTGCACGCAACGATTTCAAAAAATGATCGACGGCATCCGGACCTCTGTACAGCTGTAACGGTCTGGAATAAGCTTCGTTCTCCGTGCACACCACTTTAAAAGAATAACCACATGGAACGTGAGAATTAATGGTGTCCGAATGTAAAGTGGGTTCGGTCTCCACTTCAGGCACTAAGAATGCTTCGAAATCAGCGTAGCAAACGTACGGTATAGGATATTTTTTTTTCTCACTCTTGAACGTACAGATTGTTCCTTCTTTAGGACATTTAGTGGCGGAAGGAGTGTTTTTTCCGCAGTAATGTTTATGTTTAACGAGCACTTTGGCACTGGAATACCCGTTCATACAATTCATGCAATAATACCGCTTGTTGCCATCGCTGACGCTCATGAGTCGTGAGAAATCCTTGATCCACATGTAATGATTTCGTTTCTTCAGTAGGTTAATAGTGGTAAGGCGGTTTGTCTGAATATTCACTTTTATTGGAACAATCCGTGACGTGGGCAGCAACTCGAATACATTAATGTTCAAACTTTCATTTCGTCTTTCGAATTTAAGCACTCCTTTCGGCCCCACGGGAAAAACTAGCCCTTCGAGATTGAGTTTGTCCATAAACTGTACGTAATAACCTTCTGCATACATTATCGGGTGCCGGATACAAGGCAGCCAATATGGACCACAAAAAACTTTTCTGATCCGAGTTCTGGACATTTACCACTGCCTTTTTGCTGCGCAGATGTTCATTCAGTTCCTGATATGACGATTCTTCTTCTTCGGGAACGGAGTGGAATACCGTCAGGTGTTTGTCTCTGCCCACAATGCTCTTGAATTGGTTGTCGCAGTAGTGACACGGAAAATAACCGAGCAAACGTTTTAGATTCCTCACATGTCCGTAGCAGTTGTTTCCATAGAAGAATAGATCGACGTGATGTTTCCTGTTTCTGTGTACGGTCACATATCTTTGCACAACTCAATTTTAAATGTTAACACCGCTTTCTTATTGCAAATGACGGCCGGCAAATCGTTGTTCAAACTCAACGGAAATGACGGAACATCTTTGTACCATCCACCTTTCTGGTGTAAAGCAGCAAAACAAATTTTAATCTCGTCCACACAAAGGTAATATAAATAGTCGTGAGTTTCGACAAATTCGGCATTTTGTATGGCCAGTTGTTTCGCAGCTGAATCCAGAATGTGGTCAACATCGTCCGAATGCATCACGAACGGATCGGCCCGGTACCAATAATGTTGATCAGTCGACGTCCTCAGGGAATGCCGATATCTCAATAGCATCATAACGCTCACTTTGCACGAATTCATGCTGGCTGCAACTTCTGCTGCCAATGCACGGATATTTGGAGTGGCGTCTTTCATCACGTCTTCTATGTCAAAAATCCTTTCGTCGAATTCGACAATGTAATCAAGCACTTGTCCGTCAAAGATATTTTTGAAAAGGTAATACGGCCGAGGTTCAATGTTCACAAAATCATCATATTCTCGGCATTTTGCCAAGAGTTGTTCCAACTTGATGTGTAACTTAAAATCCTTAGATAGTTGTCCACTTTCTCTTTTTCCTTTTAAAAACTCTACACATTTCTTGACTTTGTATCTATTCATCTTAAGCACAGAGCGAATCTAAATGGATTTTATTTTTTTATATAAAAATAATTTAAGAAATAAAATAAATTAAACAAACACTAAGCATGATGCCAGAGCTAAGCCAGCCGTGCCATAAACAGGCCGACTTTGTTAGCCTGACTGATCATGTTGGATTTGCTTAGCTACTTAAGAACGACGAAGAACTATGGACTTATGTTATTTCCTAACAACCGTATTGAAGTCATTGGCTACAGTGACTCCGATTACGCAAACAATCGAGGCGATAGGATTTCAGTTGGCGGAACTCTCATAACATTGGGGAATTCGCCAATTTTCTGGAGAACATTCAAACAGCGCAACGTGACGTTGTCCACTATGGAGGCAGAATATGTAGCTTTCACAGAGACAGTGAAAGACTACATATGGATCGTCCGAGTATTATACGAGATAGTCCCCGATTTAGCAAATCGATTTTATCACCGAGTATTTTGTGATAATATCTCTACGGTAGATTTTACGAAGTCGAACATCGAGAATAGAAAAACAAAACATATCGATGTCAGATACCATTTCATACGAGAACTCGTGAAAAGGGACAATCTCCAAGTGTTACACGTGGGGACAAAGTCAAATCTCGCTGATATATTTACCATATTTACAAAGTCGGTCGACAAGACAGACTTAGTCCAGTTTTGTAATCGTTTTTTAATTAATCTCGATGTACTAAGTGCTTGATAATATGAGGGGGCCGAATGTTAGGTTTTGGTGTGTATTATTATATCATATCATCAAGCGATGACATTTGTTGTCTGAAATACGATCCAACCACGGAGACGATCGGCGTATTTGCAGCAAAGATACGCAATGCCGCGAAGTCGAACATCGAGAATAGAAAAACAAAACATATCGATGTCAGATACCATTTCATACGAGAACTCGTGAAAAGGGACAATCTCGTCGGCAGTTTAAATAGTGCGAAAAAAAGGCGTGCGGAAAAACAATTAAATTTAGTGAGAAATTAAGAATTAATAGTGTGCAACTAATTGATGGCAGTGGTTTATTAGGCCGCTGGCAATGTCACCCCCAACAGCTGAAGCGTGCAGGGGACCTGACAGGAAAGAGGAGCAACCAGACCAAACAGTAGACGCAAAGGCCATTCAGTGACCTAACCAACAATAAATACAGCAATTGCAGGGTATGGTAGTACTAAAGTCCCCAATATAGCACTGAAAGAATGCACAAAAGGTTATACAGGGTGGCCCACATAAAAGAGGCCTGAAAATGTGTGTATGACTGTCATACACACATACTATGACATTATGGGGCCACTTTTATGTGGGCCAACCGGTACAATATGGTGCCATCCACTGAGGAAAATATTTTCCGCTGGGCCAAAACGTATTCATGGCCTCCATTATATTGGAATGCGCAGACCAGAATTGTGGAAACGTTGTGGCTATTTTGGATGCAATAAATAATGCGCGCTTGAGTTTATACTTTTGCCTATTGTTGCATCTGTTGGCGCGAACTCCGTTTTCATGTAGCGGGAATCGATGCGCTGTAACTCGGGAAAGAGTTTGGCGGTGATTGTCATCTCGTGCGGCGGCGACGATATCTCGTAGGGTAACAACGACTGAAGGTTGGGATGCGGTGAAATGAGCTCGTTGTGTTTGAAGGAGCGCAGGATGTCGCCGGTTAGGTGAAAACTAAACTCGATTAAGGCGGTGAAGGTTTTCAGAATGTGGTAATTCTTGCAGTACTTAGCAAAATACTTAGTAAATACTACGTACCAAAATTCATATCCCATCGTTATTACTCCAGTTTCGATTGTTATAATAAAAACTGCTGCAAAACAGTGTTTCTAGGTGTTTCATAGGCGTTTCTAGGTGTTTCATAGGCGTTTCAAGGTGTTTCATAGGTGTTTCAAGGTGTTTCATAGGTGTTTCATAGGTGTTTCATAGGTGTTTCATAGGTGTTTCATAGATGTTTCAATTTGTTTCATTGGTGTTTCAAGGTGTTTCAAGGTGTTTCTTAGATGTTTCAAGGTGTTTCAACTATTTTCTACATAGAGAACGTCGCGTGACGTTTAGAGAACGTTGCGTGACGTTTAGAGAACGTCGCGTGACATTTTGAGTTTTGTTGCATAGTTGTTGTATGGCATTGCATAGTTGTTGCATAGTGTTGCATAGTTGTTGTATAGTTGTTGCATAGTGTTACATAGTTGGTGCATAGTATTGCATAGTTGTTGTATGGCATTGCATAGTTGTTGCATAGTGTTCATAGTTTAGAGAACGTCGCATGACGTTTAGAGAGCGTCGCGTGACGTTTAGAGAGCGTCGCGTGACGTTTAGAGAACGTTTCGTGACGTTTAGAGAACGTCGCGTGACGGTTAGAGAACGTCGCGTGACGGTTAGAGAACGTCGCGTGACGGTTAGAGAACGTCGCGTGACGGTTAGAGAACGTCGCGTGACGTTTAGAGAACGTCGCGTGACGTTTAGAGAACGTCGCGTGACGTTTAGAGAACGTCGCGTGACGTTTAGGGAACGTCGCGTGACGTTTAGGGAACGTCGCGTGACGTTTAGAGAACGTCGCGTGACGTTTAGGGAACGTCGCGTGACGTTTAGGGAACGTCGCGTGACGTTTAGGGAACGTCGCGTGACGTTTAGGGAACGTCGCGTGACGTTTAGGGAACGTCGCGTGACGTTTAGGGAACGTCGCGTGACGTTTAGGGAACGTCGCGTGACGTTTAGGGAACGTCGCGTGACGTTTAGGGAACGTCGCGTGACGTTTAGGGAACGTCGCGTGACGTTTAGGGAACGTCGCGTGACGTTTAAGGAACGCGCGTAACATTTAGGGAACGCGCGTGACATTTCGAGTTTTGTTGCATAGTTGTTGCATAGTTGTTGCATTGTGTTTCATAGTTATTGCATGATTTTGCATAGTTGTTGCATGGCATTACATAGTTGTGCATAGTGTTGCATAGTTGTTGCATAGTGTTCCATAGTTGTTGCATGGTATTGCATAGTTGTTGTATGGCATTGCATAGTTGTTGCATAGTGTTGCATAGTTGTTGTATAGTTGTTGCATAGTGTTACATAGTTGTTGTATGGCATTGCATAGTTGTTGCATAGCGTTGCATAGTTATTCTATAGTTGTTGCATAGTGTTGCATAGTTGTTGCATAGTGTTGCATAGTTGGTGCATAGTGTTTTTAGGTGTTTCACAGGTGTTTCTAGGTGTTTTATAGGCGTTTCAAGGTGTTTCATAGGTGTTTCAAGGTGTTTCATAGATGTTTCAAGGTGTTTCATAGATGTTTCAAAGTGTTTCATAGATGTTTCAAGGTGTTTCATAGATGTTTTTAGGTGTTTCACAGGTGTTTCTAGGTGTTTCATAGGTGTTGCAAGGTGTTTCATAGGTGTTTCATAGGTGTTTCATAGGTGTTTCATAGATGTTTCAAGGTGTTTCCAAGGTGTTTCAAGGTGTTTCAAGGTGTTTCTTAGATGTTTCAAGGTGTTTCATAGGTGTTTCAAGGTGTTTCAACTATTTTCTACATAGAGAACGTCGGGTGACGTTTAGAGAGCGTCGCGTGACGGTTAGGGAACGTCGCGTGACGGTTAGGGAACGTCGCGTGACGGTTAGAGAACGTCGCGTGACGTTTAGGGAACGTCGCGTGACGTTTAGGGAACGTCGCGCGACGTTTAGGGAACGGTATGAGTTGCAGCAACGACTGGCATGTCTACGGTTGTTCCAAAATGCCATGTTGAGTTGCAGAAACGGCTGGCATGTCTACGGTCGTTCCAAAATGCCATGTTGAGTTGCAGCAACGGCTGGCATGTCTACGGTTGTTCCAAAATGCCATGTTGAGTTGCAGCAACGGCTGGCATGTCTACGGTCGTTTCAAGATGACGGGTTGGGTTGCAGAAACGGCTGACATGTCTACGGTTCTACCAACATGACGGGTTGGGTTGCAGAAACGGCTGACATGTCTACGGTTCTACCAACATGACGGGTTGAGTTGCAGAAACGGCTGACATGTCTACGGTTCTACCAACATGACGGGTTGGGTTGCAGAAACGGCTGACATGTCTACGGTTCTACCAACATGACGGGTTGGGTTGCAGAAACGGCTGACATGTCTACGGTTCTACCAACATGACGGGTTGGGTTGCAGAAACGGCTGGCATCTCTACGGTTCTACCAACATTACGGGTTGAGTTGCAGAAACGGCTGGCATCTCTACGGTCGTTTCAAGATGACGGGTAGAGTTGCAGAAACGGCTGGCATCTCTAAGGTCGTTTCAAGAAGACGGGTTGAGCTGATGGCTTGAGTTATTCGAATCAATGTCCATATTCTCTCTTCTTCTGTATACTGTGAATAATAATAAAAAACAAAAATAAAAGAATTATTGCCTTTGTTATTATTAGCTTACTGTAAAGTTTACTTGATGAATATAATACTTTCTTTTCTTCACATACACGCATTACGGTAGGCCAGACTGCCTATTTGGCCATAATGTCATTCCAGGATGATGGGTGAAGCGGTTGACACGTCTACGGTCATTCCAAGACCACGGCTTGGGTTAAGCGGTTGACACGTCTACGGTTATTCCAAGATCACGGCTTGGGTTAAGCGGTTGTCACGTCTACGGTCATTCCAAGATCACGGCTTGGGTTAAGCGGTTGTCACGTCTACGGTCACTCCAAGATCACTGCTTGGGTTAAGCGGTTGTCACGTCTACGGTCATTCCAAGATCACGGTTTGAGGGGTGAAGCGGTTGTCACGTCTACGGTCATTCCAAGATCACGGCTTGAAGCGGTTGTCACGTCTACGGTCATTCCAAGATCACGGCTTGAAGCGGTGAAGCGGTTGTCAAGTCTACGGTCATTCTAAGATCACGGCTTGAGGGGTGAAGCGGTTGTCAAGTCTACGATCATTCTAAGATCACGGCTTGAGGAGTGAAGCGGTTGTCAAGTCTACGATCATTCTAAGATCACGGCTTGAGGGGTTAAGCGGTTGTCAAGTCTACGGTCATTCTAAGATCACGGCTTGGGTTAAGCGGTTGTCAAGTCTACGGTCATTCTAAGATCACGGCTTGGGTTAAGCGGTTGTCAAGTCTACGGTCATTCTAAGATCACGGCTTGGGTTAAGCGGTTGTCAAGTCTACGGTCATTCTAAGATCACGGCTTGGGTTAAGCGGTTGCCATGTCTACGGTCAATGACAACCTAAGAAAAATCACTTACTCATCCAACTCGGGTCATTTTTACCCATGTAGAAAAGATTTACAAAATATGGGTGAAAATGATTTTATTCTCCAAGTATTTCATGTTTATGAAGAAATTTAAGCAATTCGGTATTTGTCGAGAGCAACAAAAACAATTGACATTGTATTCAAAAGTAATAAATAAACAAAGTATATTTGTGAAAATAATTTTTGGGGATTTCTAAATCTATTTATTATCAATTTTATTATTTGTTATGATGTAAAATAAAAATACATAAAATTTCAGAATGAAAAACTTGATCGTTTTTGAGAAAAATAAACACTTTGGAGGTCTTAATTGATCATAGGTTGGGGTGGGGAAGGCTAATGCATGTTTTAGTAAAAGTATTAAACACAACACACATGTCAGCTGAATAATAAAGCAGTATAAGGATATAGATAATACAGAAAAAATTTGATTTTTATAGTATGTAAAGATTATTACCTTTGCTGAAACCACCAGGTGTGGGAGGGTGGCACTCCTTCAGGAATATCAATCTCAACATTATACTCGGGGTTATTCATCGACTTCTGAATAACGCGGTTGCACCTTTCGATGGCTACACCGATGCCGGATTCTTTGAGTGTTCTTCTGACGGTCTTCTGATCTTCTGATGGAAAAGCACCAAATATGTCGAGCATAAACTGTAGAGCTGATCGCTGCTTACAAGCCGAATTCAATGAATTATAGCCCCAGCCATCAGTCGCGTGGGATACGCACGAATCAATGTCTAAACTAGCCTTAGGAATAGAATGTCCAATGGTTATTTTGTCTTCTTCACCGAAATCCACCCGATGCTTACCAATCTCGAAAACCTTATCGAGAATTTGTTGTGTAGTCTCAATTTTTTTATCCATACATGTCTTCATGTCGTGGAATGTACATGCATGTGAAAAGGCACTTGTAGAACTAACGGCTGAATTTAACAACTGCTTTATACTTGTAATCAACTCGTTGGCTAGTGTTTTCTGGGTGGACATCACTCAATTGACATCAATAGACTGGCTTAGATTTTTCAATATGTTGATTAATTTTGTTCTGTTTTTGCTCTTATATACTTTTTTTAAAAGAAGAATCTAACTAAAAAGCAAAAATGTGAAATTATTATATTTTTCTAAAAATGTAACTACATACTTTGTCTATTGTAAAATTTTACATAATTTAGAAATATTATTTTTAAACTTGTTTTTGTTTTTACTGAAAATGTGATTTTATTATTATTATTTTAGAACGCGGGAAGTTTGACGGGGAATGACAGAAAAGCGAAAAGCGCTAGTTAAACAGAAAATGCCACAACAGCTATTTTGAGGTTTTTAAATTTCGTTTTAATGGTTTTATTAAATACTTGAATTTGTAAATGATAAGATTAAGGTTTAATTATATTTAAAAAAAATTAATTGGCCACACAATATGTCAGGATCGCATTATATAACTACAACACAAACAACTTTGAAAACCGTGATTGTACATTCGAAACAATTTTTATAATACTAGAAATACATTTATGACTTTGTATATTTTTTTTAAAATACATAATTAATATAACAATTAAGTTAAATTATAAATAAATAAAGCAAACAAGAAGTAATACGGACTAAACAATAACAATAAGAACAATAACTTTTATTGATTAACTATGAATATTTTGTAATTGTTGTCACCCCTTGTTTTCATTGCTGACTCCATACAACATATTACAATGTAAAAAATACAGGCATACAGGGCCAAGTTTATCTTTCGACCACATTTGTTTTTATTTGATGAAGAAACAGGAACAGGAATATCCTTCAATGTATTATTTTTAAATTCTCGCCACGTTAATTTTTGCTGCAAATTCATTAACGATGCCACAACTCAACTTATTCCTAATATTACTTTGTTTCAGGAAAACTAATAGTATACAATTTTGCTGACCATCACTAAATTACTTCAATTTCAAGAAAACAAAATTTATAAGAACAGTTTTTGAAGATTATAAAACTAAAATATCTTTGGTAATAACGGATGGTATCAAAGATATTACTAACCCTCTAATTATATTTCAATATAAGTACAATTGGAATGTCCAATATGTGTTGATAGAAATAACGACACCTAATAAGGTACAAGAAGGAGGGGATTGCTAACTGCTAAGTTTGTGTTGTTGTTTAAATAAGTTGTAAATGTTGGTCTAAAGACCGTGTTCTTGTCGATGAATATGTTTATTCTCTATTGATTTCGATGTTACCTTTTATTTAGCGATGTCTCATATGTAATTCCATACTCTTGTCTTGTTCTTATATGATTTATTCTATCACCAAGTGATTTGTTCTCAATTAATGCTAATTTCCGGCACCAGGGTGCCACCACCACTGTTATCTGAATTCAACATGGCGGAACACACAGGTGTGTGTCTTCTAGCTATTTCTCCAATGTGTAATGTATATTTTCGTTTTATTAAAGTGTATATTTTGTTTAAGCTTTGTGTTTATGTTTAAGCACCTTCTGTGCAAGTTTTCCAGCGCATATAAGCGGCATTAGGCCGCGCGCTTTTACGAAACGAATCGCGAACGTTCGTGCGCGAAGCACGACGCCATTTTGCGTTGCTTCGCACTTCGCAAACACGCTTCCCGTCAGTTATTCAACTGATTTCGCGCACTCCTCTGCTACATTGGTAGCAGAGGATGGTTCCTTGCTATTTTCGAATTATTTCCGCTAATTTTCGACGTGAAATTCGCGAATTTTCGCGATTGCCGCGCCGAAATTTTATTTTTGCAGATTTTCGACGATTTCCGGCCGATTTTCGTCCTGTGCACGTTCGCCACGACGCCCGAGACGTTCCATCGACGTTTCAAGCGATCTGCATCGTTGATTTGTTTAATTTTGCCCGATTTTCCGCGTCTTTCGCGATTTTCGAGGCAAATTTTCATTTATTTACAGTTTTTCACACCGGTTTCGTCGTTCGACACTGCTTAGCGAAGAGCGGCAGTTGCAACGAGAAACGAATAGACATTATTCGCGGCTTAGTTCCCCGGAGAACGGTCGTTATACGCCGATCTGATCAAGAGGAAGAAGAGCCTCGAATTTTCGAGAAGAATTCGGACATTAACGTCCGAATTGCGCTTTTTCCGGTTTTTCGAGAAAACCGTGCCGTGCCTTCATTTGCACGAGGACTGCAACCGCAGTTGATTCACCTATTTCTCCTATTTTCGCAATTACCTTTGTTAATTTTAAGAGGGGATTTTGGTGGGTTTATTAGAATCCTTGGCGCCCTACGCTCGATTCCGAGCACCGCGTCATTGTATTCTGTGGTGAGGCTGAGCCCTGCGCCACCTGACATTCCCGTGACCCCAGGTGGTCGTAAAGGACGTCAGGGGGACACTCACCACAGGTTATCAGGCAATTGTAGCATTGCCTCCCAATTCGTGGTTTTCCGCTTTGAAAGTGCTAGTGACGTGCTTCAGTGCAGTGCTCCGATCAAGTGTACCACATCAGTGCCATTCTCTGAGCCTTTGTGTTCTCCGCGTTATGTTTTGTCTAGCGATTCACGATGCAAAAAGCAGCAGCTTCGAGTGCTCTAGTTCCGGTCCTCGGTGTCGGAAATTACGAGGACTGGCGGATGGCGATGCAGTTCTTGTTAAAATCCGAGGGGCTCTGGAGACACGTGACAGAGGCCAAGGAGGCGGAACACATTGCAACTTTGACGCCCAAGGAACTCGATCGTTACATGATAAAAAAGGACAAAGCATTAGGGCACATTTACATCCACGTGAGCCCCAGCAAGCGCACAGTTCTTGAGACTTGCAACACGCCAAAGGAGGCGTGGGAGACGCTCGCTAAGATCTACGCGCCAAGTTCCAGGGCCCGTCAAGCGGCCATGCGCTGGGACTTCTTAAATCTGCAGCTTCAACCCAATGAGGACATGCCAGATTTTATTGCCCGCGTGGACAATTACGTGCGACAATTAAGGGATGTTAATGAAATTATTAGCCCAATTCATCACGCGTATCAATACTTAAAGTGTTTGCCGCCTGAATACGCGCAGGCTACCTTCGCGATCTATCATTGGCCAGACCCAAAGTTTACGCCGAAGGATGTTGCCGAGCAACTGATATCCGAACATATGCGTCTCAAATCAACTGGGCTGCTCGGATCATCTGAATCGTCAGCTCATGCTTCCAAAGGACAATTTCGGCCGCGTAATAAATCTGGTCCACGCGATTTATCAACCGTGAAGTGTTTTAATTGTGATCAATTCGGACATTATGCGAACCGATGTCCACGTCCACCTCGACAAAATCAGAATCAACCCACGGTCACGCTGCAACGTAATTCTCGCAGCAAGAGTCGCAGGCGTAACAAAAACGCTGCCGCGAAGGTCAATAATACCAGACCCCGTGAAAACTCTCTTCCACATCGAGAGGGGACATTCTTTGTCAATGCGCCGCAAGTTGTCCAACGTCCAGTAGCCCATTTCATGCAATCCAATGAATGGATACTGGATTGCGGCGCCACAGACCATGTGTCTCACGTGCGTGCAGGATTCACCGAATTCACCGATGTGATCCCATTTGACATTGAGTTAGGACAGGGCAAGTCCCAAGTAACGGGCAAAGGAACGGTTCGACTTCTCCTAGCGATTGACAAGACGCGATGCACCGTTAATTTGACCAATGTCTTATATGCGCCGAATTTCGAGGCAAACTTGATCTCCGTGTCCAAGATTGATAAAGCTCGACATCATATCCACATTTTCAACAGTGAGATTCATGTTTACCAATCGGATATTCGCAGCCCTCTCATCCGTGCAAAGGAGAGAGGTGGTCTTTACTATGTGGACGGTTTATGTTCGAATCCGACATTTGCGACGACTGTCTCTCCTATGACACAACCGACGATTCCCGCGTCGCCAGCGCAAATGTACGTGACAACCGAAGAAGATTTCCCGAACATTCCGAAGCATAGACAGGGAAAAGGGTCGAAACAGCGAGAAATAACGGATTTCCGGATTGAGATGCCAGCTATTGAACATGTAAAGCAAATTTCTGTACAACCAGCTCCTCAAACCAATCCGATTCCTACTCCCATTCCCACGCAAATCCATAATAACCTGACCACTCCTCCATCCTATGCGGGTGCCTTGCAGTCAATCCCAACGGCAAATCCAACCGCAATTCAGAACGCAAATTCCTTTCCTCCCCTCGGCAATCCGTCTCAACTGAAAAAGAAGTTCATTGCCAATCCAGCTTCCGTCAAGGACGCCACCGGCTTATGGCACAGCCGACTCGGCCACCTTCACACCAAGGGAATGAAGTTGTTGGCCGCAAACGACCAAGTCTACGGAATGCAACCAGGGGAAGTCAACAGGGAATTGGCCTGCAACGATTGTCGGATCGCCAAATCGATTAAAGCCTCTCACAAGCCCGATCCGAACCCCTCGACAACGAAGCCTTTGGACCTCCTCCACATGGATATTTGGGGGCCCGCCCCTATCCCATCGTTTGGAGGAGCGCGTTTCGTCCTTACTGTCATCGACGACGCGACACGCTATTGCTGGATTATACCGCTAGCGCAGAAATCACCAGTTTTCCCAACCTTCAAGGACTTTGTTGCTCGAGTGGAAAGAATTCAAGACTCTCGAGTAAAAGCGATTCGGACGGATCGAGGCGGAGAGTTCATGTCAAACGAATTTCTCCGATATCTTCAGGATAAAGGCATTCAAGGGCAACGGACGAACCCGTCATCGCCACAGATGAATGGCACGGCCGAGCGCATAAACAGGACAATGCTCGACAACGTCCGCGCGATCATTTCGGAAACCAAACTTCCGGATGCGCTCTGGGCCGAGCTCGCAGTTACGTTCGGATACATCAAGAACCGGTGCCCTCATTCTCGACTTAATAATCAGGTCCCATACATCCTTTGGCGACAGAGAGCCCTATCGTTACGACACCTCCGCAAAGTCGGCTCAAAGTGCTGGGTGCACTACACCGCACCAGGCCGGAAGAAGCTGGATCCGCGGGCCTGGGAGGGGTATTTAGTCGGCTACGCCACAGGGACCCGTGGATTCAGAATTTGGAACCCAACTGACAACAAAGTCTACGAGTCGATTCATGTCAAAGTCGATGAACGCCAATCCTATCGGAAATCGATTAAAATTTCGTCTCAACGACCTCAAGAATCGTTCACCGGCCCTGGACAGCAATCCGTCACATTCGATGATAATCTCCAATACCATCAATGGCCGAGGGGATCCGACTCCGAGGCGTCGGAACATTCTGCGAACGATTCCGAATGTGTGTCAACGGCATCTGCATCGATGCACACACCTCCTGCGTTCCCGCATATCCAGATTCCACCTCCGACGACTCCAGAACGAGTCTTGCTGGATTTATGTGCGACATTACCTCCGGGTTCCGCATCCCTTCGACAATCTCATCACATTTCATATGAAGAGGAACGTGATACTGATCACGACATACGAGAAATGGATGAATTATCGGTTTATCCCGAGACGTCCGAACTCATAGACGCGTCAGCGGAACCGTCGTCGCATCAATTACCTCCGTCGACACCTCGTCAATCTGCCCCACCATCGCCTCGCCCATCAGCACCACCCTCACCTCAACGTTCGACCGCGCCTCCTCTCCCACGTGAGACGCCGATACCGACACCGAGGTTTATCACAACACGTCGTCAACAACGTGCTGGTGATCCTGCAACGCATACGTTGCAGATATTCGACCCCGATCCCATGTCACCAGCTCCGGTATTGGGAACCGAAGTCGCTGCGGCAACCGCTTGCCACACAACTCACATGTGGCGATTTGTCGGTGGAGATGGAGAGTGTCGTGAATGGGTACGCGAAGAGCATCTCCGGAAGGATCAAAAACCCGGATCAATCGCAATCGACGTTTATTATTTTCCAACTCCGAAGATCCGGCTCCGATCTTATAAGGACGTCGAGGACTATTGCTTATTGAATAACATTGATTACGACCCCGGACTGTTTTTCTTCGGTAATCTCGAACACAAATTGCCAACACTTCCGGGCGTTCGTCACGCGGCTCATCTGTGCCGAACCGAACCGGCTTCATTCGCCGAAATACCGAAATTCACTGATGCTCCGAAATGGCGTGAAGCAATTGGGGAGGAGCTCGATATGTTCAAAGAGCGAGAGATCTATGAAGAAGTTCCCCGACCACCCGACACCACTATTCTTGGCTGCAAGTGGATTTTTAAACTCAAAACCGATGCAGCCGGAACCGTCACTCGATACCGAGCACGCTTAGTAGCGCAAGGTTTTTATCAAACCCTCGGCGTCGATTTTGATGAGGTGTTTAGCCCAGTCGTGAACTTCATATTGATTCGTCTGTTTTTCTGTCTTCTCGTCGTATTACGTGGTTGGAAGGACGCCCACCTTGACGTGAAAGGTGCGTACCTATACGGGGAATTAAAGCACAAAGTCTACATGCGAATCCCCGCGGGTGCCACATGCTCCGATCCAAACAACGTGTGGCTGCTCCTCAAGTCACTTTACGGCCTCCACCAGTCGGGAAGACAATGGTTCGAGAAACTCGACGAAACATTACGGGCCCTCGGATTTCGAAGAATGCCGGCATGCAACTGTGTATACGTTTTCGGAAACACAGCCGTTATGCTGGTCTACGTGGACGATATTGTTATATTTTACGCATCCGACAATGTCTTCACTCAACTGATTCGACTAATCAGCTCGAAATTCGACATCGTGAACCTCGGCCCGATCACCAAACTCCTAGGCGTCGAATTCATCCGTGATGCCGGGCGCACGTTCATAACCCAACGTGCATACATCGCCAAAATGGTTAAGAAGTTCGGGACATCAACGAATAACCTAGTCAAGGTGCCAGTGACCCCAGGAACGACGCTCGTCAGAGGGTCCACCGAAAATCTTGAAGATTTTCCCTATCGATCATTAATCGGGTCACTACTGTTTTTGGCATCGAGAACTCGTCCCGACATCTTATACTCCGTGATCGCCTTAGCACAATACAACACGTGCTACAACCGAACCCACATCCGCGCCCTTCTCCAGGTTCTGCAGTACGTGGCAAATACTGCAGACCTTTGCATCGAGTTATCTGGCTGCACATCGAGCCAGTTATCGGCTTTCACCGACGCATCGTGGGCGAGCGACCCGGAAACCTCCTTGAGTTTCGGAGGATACATCGTGTACATCGGCAACGTCCCTATCGGCTGGTCCTGTCGAAAACAGTCGACCGTTGCATGCTCTACTATGGAAGCGGAATTTATCGCCCTGGTAGAGTGTGTAAAGGAGCTTTTCTGGTTGGACTCCGTGTACACCGATTTCCCGATTCTCAATCGATTGGCTCGACCTGTTGTTTACTCCGATGCCCTGGCCGCTATCCAATTCACGTCTAACGACATTGAGAACGCGAAGACTCGACACATTCGCGTGAAGTATCATTGGCTCAGGGAGTGGTATACGACAGGAGTCTTCGATCTTCGAAAAGTTGCATCCGAAGTGAATATCGCAGACATTTTTACGAAATGGCTCTCATCCGAACGTTTGCGGTCACTCATTTCGAAGATCTTCCGAGCATAACTTTATCGTGACATTCCTGATTTAGTTTTACCCGATTTCGAGGATCATCGAGTTTCTGTGGGAATTCCGAGCTTAGTTAAGTGATAACCACGACAGTACCCGGCTCGATGATCCGAATTTATTATTTTCTTTTCTCGCCAATGATCATCTGTAATTCCAGTATACGTTTGTCTTGTCCCCTGATAAATATTTTCATCGAAGAGGGGATTTGTTGGTCTAAAGACCGTGTTCTTGTCGATGAATATGTTTATTCTCTATTGATTTCGATGTTACCTTTTATTTAGCGATGTCTCATATGTAATTCCATACTCTTGTCTTGTTCTTATATGATTTATTCTATCACCAAGTGATTTGTTCTCAATTAATGCTAATTTCCGGCACCAGGGTGCCACCACCACTGTTATCTGAATTCAACATGGCGGAACACACAGGTGTGTGTCTTCTAGCTATTTCTCCAATGTGTAATGTATATTTTCGTTTTATTAAAGTGTATATTTTGTTTAAGCTTTGTGTTTATGTTTAAGCACCTTCTGTGCAAGTTTTCCAGCGCATATAAGCGGCATTAGGCCGCGCGCTTTTACGAAACGAATCGCGAACGTTCGTGCGCGAAGCACGACGCCATTTTGCGTTGCTTCGCACTTCGCAAACACGCTTCCCGTCAGTTATTCAACTGATTTCGCGCACTCCTCTGCTACAGTAAAGGCACTGGCTTTTCTTCACAAATACACTGGCAAATAAGAATGATTATTTGTATACAGACACCCAGAATCATCAGACTCGAAAAAATAAACAAACTTAACTCCATTCCTAGAAAATTATTAAATTCCACTACTGCTAGTACTTCAAGTTAATAGAATATATATTAATACTTGCATTTTATTCAGAAATAATTGAGTTTATTAAATTTACTAAATTAATTAAAGAATAAAATTAATTATGAACTAGGAATTTGAATAACTAGGAATTTGAAATTTGAAATTTGAAATTTAGAAAAAAGTTTAAAATTTGAAAATTAGAAAAAAATGAAAATTAAAAATTAGAAAAAAAATGCAACTGAATAAATCGGAAATCGCTAAAAGCAATTCATGAAAAAAAAACTTGACAACGGAAGAGGAAAATGGACAGCGGACTGAGGAGAAATGGACAGTAGAGGGTACAGTTGGCACACTTGTCAAACAGCTAATTTTTGTCTCCTGGAATTAAATGGCGCCGAGGCATGACTATTGGTTAATATAATCACACGTCTTTTTTTTTGCTGCATAGCCGTTGGTTAATTTATTTTATTTAATTCTAAATTCAAATATATTATTATTTGTTTCTTTTTTATTTTATTATTATTGTTTTTTGTTTTTAAAAAGAGAAACCAATTTAGATTTATTCTAAGCTTAGAATAAATAGATACAAAGTCAAGAAATGTGTTGAGTTATTAAAAGAAATAAGACAAAATGAATATTTATCCACGAATTTTAAGTTGAACATGGGTTTGGATCAACTTTTGAGGAAATGCGGCGAATATAAAGATTGTAATTTTACAATTCGATCATTTTATTTTCATTTTTTGAATTCTAATTTCAATTATACTATCACTAAGCGGCCTGTAGCTATTAGCCAATAGGAGGAGTATCACATTTGAATTGATATAAATTTCAGCTACACTAATAAAATCAGCAGCCATGAACACACATACAAGTAGTTTATTCACCGTTGAGATGGACGAAGCAGCTCCAGGAAACACACAACCATATATTTCAAAACGACGTCAATTATATAAAAAACTGGTACAGAATTTCGTAACTATAAAGATTTTATAGAATAACGATTTTACAGTTTTTCTATCATAAGCTTAGATGGTTATTTAAAATGTCAGAATTGATCAAATTAGACTAATGATTCCCGAAATATTTAAAATTTGTATGTTTTTTTTAGGTTGCTCCACCTTTACTAGATTGTCCATGCTCAAATACAAATTGCTCGATGTATCTAATTTGTGTAAAACCTTCGAAACAAACAAGAGAACGTATCGGAGGAACTATTCACGATACCGAAACGAGTTATCGACAATTTGCCATAATTACATCAGACCGATTGCCAAAGGTACTACTTGTACTACTACACTTGCACATATTTTTATTTTATATCTTAAACTTCTTGTTGGAACTTTACATTAGATTTCACCTTTTCCAATATTCACAAAAAATGGAAAACATTGGGTTGAATTAACCCAATTATTCGGAACGGTAGATAATGTAATGTTTGAAGAGAGAGATTTAAGCCGGATTGCAGAATTTCATAGACGTTTTTTTTTCGACTTTTTGCAAATAAATTCATATCCAATAGACTTTCAGCCTTTGGGTTCAAATATGGCACTTTTTGTCCTTCCCCTTATAAAGCTTATTGGTAAGTATAAAAAAATTTTCGCATTATTAAACTGTTTAACTGAAATGTGACTCTATCTGTTGACATTGTGAAATTTATGAAACTTATAGATGGCACCGCGGATGAACCGCCTTTGTTTGATGTGGATTGGAAAACAATTAAAGATGTATGTGATTACGCGTTTGATGGTTTACCCTCAGCAGAAGAAAGAAAGCAGTTTCAATGTGATGAAACAAAATTTGTGAACAGAGTGGTAGTTCCACTGTATTTAAGCGATAAAGTATTTTTCATCGTGGAACAAATTACGAAAACAATTTCTCCATCGCATCCATTTACAACCCAAGTGTATAAATCTTGCGGATTCAAATCATGCGCTGATTATTTCCAACAAAAGTACGGAGTGGCAATTCAAAACATGGATCAGCCATTACTAGCAGCCAAAATGATCACCAACAATGAACTAAATATGATCTCGAACAAGGTCAACCGAAAGGACGAGAAAAAAAATATGGCTATTGATGGTGAAACCATGAACACACACATATTCTTGGTGCCCGAACTATGCGGCGTTTTACCGATTAGTGCATCTCACTTAAAACATGGAATGATGATACCCAGTATCATATACCGTCTGAACGACTTAATTTTAGCGGCTGTATTTTTGGGGAAAATGGCAGGGTATGTACTGTTGAAAGATCTAGATTCGGAAGATTTAACATACAAGAAATGGTCTGTAACGGAAAAGGGATACCGTGAGTTATCGGTTATGAATGAAAACAACTGGGAATTCGATTATAAAATCGAACACGGTTCTTTGTTAACTAATTATGAAAATCTTCCAGGACAACACGTGATTTTGAATGCACTAACCACGTGCGCAGCAAATGATTGCTTCGATTTGGGACGGCTAAAATTCTTAGGGAGCGCTTATCTGAGGTTTGTGGTAACAGTCCACCTCTTCAACAAGTTCCCAGCACTAGATGAGGGTAATTTGATCAGTAGAAGAGATGCATTGGTGTCGAGTTCACATCTCTATCAGATAGCTGAGAATAAAGGGTTAACTAATCTATTAAAATGTGAGATATTTTCACCAGCTACTAACTGGTTACCACCGTGTTTCGTTATAAACATCAGCTCTGAGTTCAGGTTAATGCGTGCAGGACTGCCCTTCGACTCTTGGAAATATTTTATCGGTTATGATTTGAAGAAAGGAAGATGTGATAAGATACGCTCTTTTGCGGCAAACAGTGGGAATGCAAAATATATCGGCCAATGTGGTGACAAAATCGGTCATTTGGAAACAGGAGGAATTGTTATGAATTTGACCGAGTATCAGCTAATCGCTGATAAACACGCAGCCGACTGTGTTGAGGCGATTGTGGGAGCACACTTGTTGTATGCTGGATCGGAAGCAGCTCAGTTTCTTCTCATTTTTCTAGGATTTGATATTCAGCCTGACGAGACAAACACGAATGTGATAAAGGTTGCTTTAACCAACCCAGAAAAATGTATACCTGATAAACTATTAATGGGATTGTCTAATTTTGAAAATGAAATTCGCTACGTGTTTCGAGATAAATCCTTTCTCATTCAAGCAATAACTTATCCTTCACACTACAGTAATATATTAGATACTGGTAGTTATAACAGACTCAAATTTCTCGGAGATGCAATTTTAGGTAATTGGAAAGTAAAATTTGTACTTATTTAATAAATTTATAGATTGAACAATTGTTTTTTTTTGAAAGATTATTTGAGTACCTGGCATCTGTTTGCTGATACGAAGAGATTTCCACCCCGGGAGCTAGCTGATATTAGATCAGGTTTAGTTAACAATACCACTTTTGCAAAATTAGCTGTGACAAATACTGCGTTTACAAAATTGGCAAAATTGGCTGTGGAGGTGCACAATTATCATTCGAATACAGGAAATCCCATTTTGGTAAAGATCAGAAGCAAATGTATTGCATTAGCAGATGGAGATAATGTATGTAGTGGGGTGTGTTTTAAAACTTAGATTACGTTATCTGAATTGTTTATTTTATTTTTTTCTAGTTTTTAATCGAGAAAAAAGGATGTTTTGATGCGGAGGAAGCTGAAATATTCAAAGTTTTGGGCAATATATTTGTATCTATAGCTGCGGCTATTTATTTGGACACTGAGTCCAACTTAGATTCTGTGTGGAAAGTCTATTTTAAAATTGTAAAACCAATTATTAGTTTGTAATTATCCATTTTACAGCCTGACCACTGCAAGAAAAAGTAGATTGAATTGGATTAAATGTATTGTGTAAATTAATTGTAAATTTAATATTTACTAGTTGTAAATTAAATTTACAAATTTTGTTAAAGATGAAATTTATTTATCTTTAAATTTAATGTTGTAAAGGACACTTTACAAAGTGTTGTGAACATAAACTTTACAAAATTAATTTTTTTAAAAATTAACCATTTAAATGCTTGTGAAATTAATTGTAAAATAGAGAGTTTGCAGAATGCATTTTTCCCTTATTTTGCCCCACGATACACTATTTTAGTACCATATGGTTAAGCAAAAAGCCTTTAGTGTATCGTTTTTAACACTAAAATAAAATATAGGGCAGCCAATTCGGTATTTTTCCAATATTTACGTCACGGCCTTATAAAAACTCATTCGATGAAATTAACGATGTCATTGTTTTCTCTTTCATTTGGTTTAAATTTGCAATAATAAATGTGCTTCATTGTTTTAAACCAGTAAATTACAAGAATTGTCTCTAATGTTTTTTCAAAGATCCAACTACAGTTTCGGTGATCACGTGTTTAACGTAAGGATAATTTTAAAACATAAAAAATAAATTCACGCAAACTCTCTATTGATTATAAAAATCAACTTTTCATAAATAGATTTATTTTTTATCATTTACAAAACATTACGTTTGTAAATATTGAAATAAAGTTAAGATAAACCACACATTTTTTAAAAAATGAAACCAATTTACCTCATATTAAATAAAATACATAAATAATTAAATTAATGTAGAACACAAATTAGATCAGTCAGTTGCACGTGTCAACTGTTGAGAACTATCTGAAAGTTAGCCCTGGAAATTAAAAAGTAGATGTTTTTAATATTATTGTTCACATTAATTGAAATTCGGTTCACTTATCTGATCGATACTCTGGTCCGTGATCAGATAGACTAGCTCGTTCGGGTCAGAATTAAGCTCGAAGGTGCTATGATGAGTTTCGGGTCTGAAAGAATAAAATTGGATATTAATTGGTTGAGTTAAGTCAATACATTTCGTTATTTTACACTAGCTATCTCATTTAAGGAGAAAAACATTCTTGCAGACTTGATCTCAGACTTAGAAAATTGGCGATGAATTTGTCTCGATTAAATTCGTATACTCGGGGCTGGTCGTTAGACACTGCCGAGTCGTGGAAAATAGTAAAAATCGAATATTTTACTGGTGAAACAGACGAATATGAAAATTTTTACATTAAATCCACCATTAAATTAATCCGAATTAATTATTAAATTAATTTAAATTAAAAATTCGATTTTTAACACTTTACTTTTAACATGTTTTCATTTGACAGCTGATTAAATTAAATTTGAGTAAATTAAATTAAATTTATTTGATTTGATTTTATAATTTAATTTATTTTGAAAACTGAAACAAAACAAAAAAATCATCATAATCTACAAAACATATTAAAATCTTTATGAGATTTAATGTAAAACTCACGACATTCATTAGGAACAACTTGGGCTCAGTTGCGACACAATAGCGTCAAATCTGTTGAAGAAAAATTACTTAAATTATAATAAATTTCTAATAATCCAATTTAATAATTTCTTACGAATGGAACATGTAGGCGAGTGTTCCTGATTAATTTCAGCCTTCCGAATTTGATACTTAGCGGATAATCTTCCTTTTTTTCGATCACTTCCATTGCATCATAACCATCTTCGAGTTGGCGACCGGTCTCCTCTGTTTATTCTCTGTTTATTCTCTTATTACCACGACCTCCCAGCTCGCGAGTGGCTTGTCACAATATTCTTTTTTTCCCTCACTCAGTTCACTCGGAGTTCACACATGGAAACGAATAATGCTAAATATACACAGAAGATGACACTACTGTATTGCGTATTGCAGGTCCAGCAGATATTCTAGAGTAGTAATGGCGTCTATTTGTTTACAAAATGCCGCTTTGTGATTGGCTAAAATTCTGAGAAAACTAAACAACAAAAAAATTATCACATTCTACTAAAAAGACACAAATATTAAACAAAAATAAACATTTCGTGTTTTTTGTAAGTTTGGTAAATTTTTCTTTGTTTATTTTTTCTCATAATATCGGCTAATAACAGAACTGTCTGATGTAAACAACCGTAGCCATTATGGCTTCCAGTATCAACTGCTGGATTGTCATGCTTTGATTTCACTAAAAAAATGCTCTCAATTATTACACAGACGATAAGTTCCAATCGATTAATTTGATTTTATTTCTATTTGTTTTAGACATTTCAAAGATGGCGCTTCCGTCTTGCCATGTTTTGGCTCAATTTTACGTTTCCGGGAGCGAATTAACGTGACAGTTGTACCAAAGATCGGCCAACATGGATCTCGGTGCCCATTTCAACATCGCCTGTTGCTTCCTCCTCACCTATATATGCTCGTCCACGTGACGAATTTGATGCAGGATGACTTTATTCACACTCGGGGTGACGCCAATATTTATTCTAATCATGTTGATGTAATTAAAGAACGAATAAAAGAAGGAATTGCTTTTATTTATAAAACGGTCAAGTGCAGCTCAAAGTTTAATTGGTGGTCTAATTTTCGCTTGGTGTTAAATAGTTTTTTGGGAGAGGTTTAATTCTCGTTTGGTGTTAAGTATACTGTATGTTCTAAACTTTTCGGTTATTTTGCTTGAAAACATGTTCTTTATCTGAAAAAAAATGAATAGATATTTTAAGATATGTTGTAATGGTGAAGAATATCATCGATCACACCGAACCTTTTGCATGGTCAGTTCACGGTCAGTGCCCACTGTTTCAAGCAGTAAAATTTTGAATTTATTTTTAGTCTTTACCAATTTTGACGTTTTGGTTAATTTAGACCAATTCAGAGTTCTATTTTACTCATTTTGGTTAATTTAGACCAATTCAGAGATCTATTTTACTCAATTTGGTTAATTTAGATCAATTCAGACATTTATGTTACTCATTTTTGTTAATTTAGACATTTATTTTAGTCATTTTGGTAAATTTAGACCAGTTCAGACATTTATCTTACTCGTTTTTGTTAATTTAGAGATTTATTTCAGTCGTTTTGATCATTTGAGATGTTGAATTCAGTCGTTTTGGTCATTTGAGACATTGAATTCAGTCGTTTTGATTTGACAATTGATTTTATTTTTCAAAAAAATAAATTTTTTTATTTAAAGTAAAATTAATTTGACTCATTGATAAATAAGAATCTCAGTGTTAAGGATTTGTTTTAATCTAGTCACTAAAAATTGAAATTTTGAGTTTAAATATGCAAATTTGAGGACGTTTTTGAAATTGTTTTTAATTACATGCTCTCTCTTTTGTGTTTCATTCTTTTATTTTTTTCTTCAATAATTTTAATATTTTAATTCTACATGCAAAAGTTATTTATGAATATTCAAATGCCAATCATTACAAAAAAGTATCATTTTTATTACGAAAAAAATTAATTACTTTAGAAACAATGCAAGTATCCGTATATATTGTTATTTTGGAGTACTAGCGATAGTAGAATTTAATAAAATTCATCAGAAATGGAAGTATTTTGTATCATTGTGTTGTGTATGATAATTCTGTGACTCTGCATAGGAATAGTAAATTTTATGTGCAATTATATATGTGGAATAAAGTCAGTTTCTTCACCACCTAATCCCATTGATGTCCCAGATTAGGTCTTATGTTGATGATAATTTCTTGACCCGGTCCATCACCACTGGCTATGACCCCCCCTCCCCGCCCAAACTGAGTTCACCCCGGACCTAGCGTCACTTGCTGATTGGTACGCGGCCCATGACATGTCTCTCAACCAAGACAAGACTAATACTATTATTTTTAGGCGACCCTCAAGAGCAGTGACCCCATACCCAAGCGAAATGATTACTTACATAAAAATGAAGATTCACCCTACTGTCACCTACGCCTCCCAATATTGGAATTCCACTGCTCGCAGATTCAAGGTCCCGCTTGAAACTGCGTATAATGCCGTTATTCAACCATCCCGGCCATAATCACATGTATGTAATGAATTCGGCCTCCTGAGTTTGGATAACCTTCTCCGCCTTCACGGCATCACGGCAATCGCTGATGCTGTCCGTAACGTGGACCATCCAACCCACAATATCGCCACACATTACCAGTCAGATGTCGATGCCCACCTGCCTTGCCGCCATCGTTTTGAAGTTACCACCCGGCAGTCCACTTACACGCGTAACACGTTCCCTTATCGATGTACTCCCCTCCCCCTCTGGAACGACCTTCCAAACAATTTGAGATCATCAATGTTAATTAATTTAATCACATATAACATTTTCTGCTGCCTAGCGATTAATTAATTTATTTTATTTAATTTTAAATTCAAATATATTATTATTATTATTTTACTTTTTGTTTATTTTTTTTTTAATTTTATTTTTGTCTTTAAAAGAGAGGAATCAATTTAGATTCATTCTAAGCTTAGAATGAATAGAGATAAAGTCAAGAAATGCGTTGAGTTTTTAAAAGAAAAAAGACAAAATGAAGATTTATCTACGGATTTCAAGTTGAACGTGGGTTTGGATCAACTTTTGAGGAAATGCCGCGAACGTCGCGTGACGTTTAGGGAACGTCGCGTGACGTTTAGGGAACGTCGCGTGACGTTTAGGGAACGTCGCGTGACGTTTAGGGAACGTCGCGTGACGTTTAGGGAACGTCGCGTGACGTTTAGGGAACGTCGCGTGACGTTTAGGGAACGTCGCGTGACGTTTAGGGAACGTCGCGTGACGTTTAGGGAACGCGCGTGACATTTCGAGTTTTGTTGCATAGTTGTTGCATAGTTGTTGCATGGTATTGCATAGTTGTTGTATGGCATTGCATAGTTGTTGCATAGTGTTGCATAGTTGTTGTATAGTTGTTGCATAGTGTTACATAGTTGTTGTATGGCATTGCATAGTTGTTGCATAGCGTTGCATAGTTATTCTATAGTTGTTGCATAGTGTTGCATAGTTGTTGCATAGTGTTGCATAGTTGGTGCATAGTGTTTTTAGGTGTTTCACAGGTGTTTCTAGGTGTTTTATAGGCGTTTCAAGGTGTTTCATAGGTGTTTCAAGGTGTTTCATAGATGTTTCAAGGTGTTTCATAGATGTTTCAAAGTGTTTCATAGATGTTTCAAGGTGTTTCATAGATGTTTTTAGGTGTTTCACAGGTGTTTCTAGGTGTTTCATAGGCGTTGCAAGGTGTTTCATAGGTATTTCATAGGTGTTTCATAGATGTTTCATAGATGTTTCAATTTGTTTCATTGGTGTTTCATAGGTGTTTCAAGGTGTTTCAAGGTTTCATAGATGTTTCAAGGTGTTTCATAGATGTTTCAAGGTGTTTCATAGATGTTTCAAGGTGTTTCATAAATGTTTCAAGGTGTTTCATAGGTGTTTTAAGGTGTTTTATAAGTGTTTCAAGGTGTTTCATAGGTGTTTCAAGGTGTTTCATAGGTATTTCAAGGTGTTTCATAGATGTTTCAAGGTGTTTCAAACCGTTCCAGCGACTTTACAAACCGATCCAGCGACTGTACAAACTGTTGCAGCGACTTTACAAACTGTTCCAGCGACTTTACAAACCGTTGCAGCGCCTTTACAAATTGTTGCAGTGACTTTGCAGGCCGTTGCAGCGACTTTACAAACCGTTGCAGCATCTTTACAAACCGTTGCAACGACTTTACAAACCGTTGCAGCGACTTTACAAACCATTGCAGCGACTTTACAAACCGTTGCAGCGACTTTACAAACCGTTGCAGCGACTTTACAAACTGTTGCAGCGACTTTACAAACTGTTGCAGCGACTTTACAGGCCGTTGCAGCGACTTTACAGGCCGTTGCAGCGACTTAACAAGCCGTTGCAGCGACTTTACAGGCCGTTGCAGCGACTTTACAGGCCGTTGCAGCGACTTTACAAAACGTTCCAGCGACTTTACAGGCCGTTGCAGCGACTTTACAGGCCGTTGCAGCGACTTTAGAGGCCGTTGCAGCGACTTTACAGGCCGTTGCAGCAACTTTACAGGCCGTTGCAGCGTGACGGTTAGAGAACGTCGCGTGACGGTTAGAGAACGTCGCGTGACGGTTAGAGAACGTCGCGTGACGGTTAGAGAACGTCGCGTGACGTTTAGAGAACGTCGCGTGACGGTTAGAGAACGTCGCGTGACGTTTAGAGAACGTCGCGTGACGTTTAGGGAACGTCGCGTGACGTTTAGGGAACGTCGCGTGACGTTTAGGGAACGTCGCGTGACGTTTAGGGAACGTCGCGTGGCGTTTAGGGAACGTCGCGTGACGTTTAGGGAACGTCGCGTGACGTTTAGGGAACGTCGCGTGACGTTTAGGGAACGTCGCGTGACGTTTAGGGAACGTCGCGTGACGTTTAGGGAACGTCGCGTGACGTTTAGGGAACGTCGCGTGACGTTTAGGGAACGTCGCGTGACGTTTAGGGAACGTCGCGTGACGTTTAGGGAACGTCGCGTGACGTTTAGGGAACGTCGCGTGGCGTTTAGGGAACGTCGCGTGGCGTTTAGGGAACGTCGCGTGACGTTTAGGGAACGTCGCGTGGCGTTTAGGGAACGTCGCGTGACGTTTAGGGAACGTCGCGTGACGTTTAGGGAACGTCGCGTGACGTTTAGGGAACGTCGCGTGACGTTTAGGGAACGTCGCGTGACGTTTAGGGAACGTCGCGTGACGTTTAGGGAACGTCGCGTGACGTTTAGGGAACGTCGCGTGACGTTTAGGGAACGTCGCGTGACGTTTAGGGAACGTCGCGTGACGTTTAGGGAACGTCGCGTGGCGTTTAGGGAACGTCGCGTGACGTTTAGGGAACGTCGCGTGACGTTTAGGGAACGTCGCGTGACGTTTAGGGAACGTCGCGTGACGTTTAGGGAACGTCGCGTGACGTTTAGGGAACGTCGCGTGACGTTTAGGGAACGTCGCGTGACGTTTAGGGAACGTCGCGTGACGTTTAGGGAACGTCGCGTGACGTTTAGGGAACGTCGCGTGACGTTTAGGGAACGCGCGTGACATTTCGAGTTTTGTTGCATAGTTGTTGCATAGTTGTTGCATTGTGTTTCATAGTTATTGCATGGTATTGCATAGTTGTTGTATGGCATTGCATAGTTGTTGCATAGTGTTGCATAGTTGTTGTATAGTTGTTGCATAGTGTTACATAGTTGTTGTATGGCATTGCATAGTTGTTGCATAGCGTTGCATAGTTATTCTATAGTTGTTGCATAGTGTTGCATAGTTGTTGCATAGTGTTGCATAGTTGGTGCATAGTGTTTTTAGGTGTTTCACAGGTGTTTCTAGGTGTTTTATAGGCGTTTCAAGGTGTTTCATAGGTGTTTCAAGGTGTTTCATAGATGTTTCAAGGTGTTTCATAGATGTTTCAAAGTGTTTCATAGATGTTTCAAGGTGTTTCATAGATGTTTTTAGGTGTTTCACAGGTGTTTCTAGGTGTTTTAAGGTGTTTCATAGGTGTTTCATAAGTGTTTCATAGGTGTTTCATAGATGTTTCAATTTGTTTCATTGGTGTTTCAAGGTGTTTCAAGGTGTTTCTTAGATGTTTCAAGGTGTTTCATAGGTGTTTCAAGGTGTTTCAAGGTGTTTCTTAGATGTTTCAAGGTGTTTCATAGGTGTTTCAAGGTGTTTTAACTATTTTCTACATAGAGAACGTCGCGTGACGTTTAGAGAGCGTCGCGTGACGTTTAGAGAACGTCGCGTGACGGTTAGAGAACGTCGCGTGACGGTTAGAGAACGTCGCGTGACGGTTAGAGAACGTCGCGTGACGGTTAGAGAACGTCGCGTGACGTGTAGAGAACGTCGCGTGACGTGTAGAGTGTTGGTTTTGAGAAACCCAAATGTTTTATGTCGATGTGATATAGAATCACATTTTGATTGTTTAGTTTAATTATCTCGATGTATTAATTCACATGTTTATTTACTTTGGTATTATGTTTGCTTTATGCATTTAAGCATGAAGCATCATGCATTCCCTAGCTATATTTTTATGTTATCACATGTTTTATATTTATGTAATGCATAATTCCGACACAAGGTGTCGTTGCTTATGTTTTTCCCATCCAAGATGGACGCGCACATGAATATGTGCTCTCATTGCTTTTCAACATTAGAAAAGGACTCTATTTGTAAGATATTTATTATTTCCATTAAATGTTTATGTTTTTAGAGTATTTCACTTTAATTTAGAGCACCTTCTGTGCTTTTTGGGCGCACATAAGCGGTATTTGGCCGCGCGCACTCGTCTCGTTCGCGACAACGTCGCTATTACGTCCGTGTCGGCGACACGGCGCCCGAATTACGCTTCCACACTCGACACACGTCGAATTTGCGCTACTTCCCTCTGCTCCAAACGTTCAATTGGTAGCAGAGGATGGTTAGCTACTGTGCATAACCATTTTTCTCTTTTATCGCCGAAAAATTTCGCGAATTTCGCGAATTTTCGCGGCGATTTGTCTTTTTGCAGATTCCATCGTTTCTCGCGCCTATTTTCGTATCGCCGACGTGTCACCGACGTTTGGACACGACCAGTGTTGTCACACACACGATTCTACGTTAATTTCGTCAAGAATTGCGCGGTCTCGCGAATTCTTAGGCAATTTCGTTTATTTGCAGTTTTCTCGTCGATTTCAAATCGGCGACGTATCCACGACGTTTGCAGGCAACCAGTGTTGCCCACCACACGTTTCCATCGTCAATTGCGTCCAAAATCTCGCGGTCTCGCGGTTTTCGAGACGAATTTTTCTTTATATTTTCAGATTTTCTCGTCGATTTTATTTTTCGACGATTTTTCGACGATTTTTCGACGGAAACGAGACGTTTCTCGCTATATACACCCCGGCGTGTATATAGTATCGACGATTTGTTTATTTCCAGCGCATTTTTGTGAAGAGCCTTATTTAATGAGAAGAATTTGGATTTTCGAATCCAAATTGCGTTTTTTCTCCGGTTTTTTCGAGAAAAACCGCGCCGTGCCTTCATTTGCACGAGGTCGCAATCGCGGCAGATTCACCTATTTCTCCTTCTTGTCGCAATAACCTTTGTTAGTTGTTTAAGTGGGTATTTTGGTTGGGTCATTATTAGAATCGCAATAGCCCTTCGGACAAGTCTGTCCAAGCTATTGTTGTATTCTAGAGTAAGGCTGAGCCCTGCGCCACCTAGTATTCCCGCGATCCCAGGAGATCTCAAAGGAAACTAGGGGGACACTTACTCTAGGTTATCAGCCGATTGTATCATCGGCTCCCAATTTGTGGTTTTCCGCCTCGAAAGTGCTTCGATTAGTGTTTGTGACAGTGCAGTGCTTCGAATATTCGCCGACGACGCCTATATCACTCTCAAAGCCTTCGTGTTTGCGTGGTGTGCGAAATCTTCTTTTTCCACGCCATTTTCCGCGTCGAGATGCAGAAATTACCTTACGTGGAGCCAACGGTTGGAAAATGCCCGATGTTGGGCATAAACAATTATGAATCATGGCGTCGTGCGATGTGCATGCTTCTAAAGTCCGAAGGGCTTTGGAGGCATGTAACGGAAGAAAAAGAAGCCGAGTATTTGTTGACATTAACCCCGAAAGAGACGGAAAAGTACATGATGAAGAAGGATAAGGCTTTAGGGCACATATATTGCCATGTGAGCGAGGCAAAACGCTCGACATTGGACAATGCCAACACTCCGAAACAGGCGTGGGACATCCTCACCAAGATTTTCGCTCCTAGTTCCCTGGCTCGTCAAGCAGCCATGAGATGGCAATTTTTAGGCCTACATCTTCAACCAAACGAAGACATGGTCGATTTTGTCAGCCGCGTCGATCTCCACGTACGCCAACTCAGGGATATGAAGGAGGAAGTTTCGGATAAGCATCACGCTTACCAATACCTGAATCGACTGCCTCCGGAATATGCTCAGGCCACATTTGCCATCTATAACTGGCCTGAAGCTAACTTTACGCCGACTAAAGTGTCCGAACAATTAATTTCCGAATACCTTCGCCTTAAATCAGTTGGTTTACACAATGTTTCATCATCAGCTCACGCGTCTGCACAGAATCCGCAACAATCTCGTCAAGGGTCACGTCCACGTCGTCCATTGTCGCAAGTCAAATGCTTCAACTGTCAAGAGATGGGCCACTACGCTAACAAGTGCCCATATCCCAAACGTGACGACAGGAACCAGCAACCGGCAGCTTCTCTTCAACGCTCCCGCAGCAAAAGCAAAAAGCGTGGCAAGAACTCGGCTCCCAAACCCGAGGACAATCGCCCGAGAGGAAGCTCTCATCCGGTTCGCAACGCAGTATTTTTCGTGAATGCTCCGCAGATTGTTGAACATCCAGTTGCCCATCTAATGCAATCCAACGAATGGATAGTCGATTGTGGCGCCACAGACCACGTTTCCCACGTGCGATCGTGGTTTTCTGACTTTTCGAACGTCGTTCCATTTGACATCGAGCTAGGGCAAGGAAAATCACAAGTGACTGGCCGAGGAAGTGTTCAACTCCAAACACGCGTAAACAACTCCCATTGCAATGTGACGCTGACAAATGTACTTTATGCGCCCAACTTCGAGGCGAATTTAATCTCAGTGTCCAAAATTGATAAGACCCGTCACCATATTCATATCTTCAATGGGGAGATAAACGTTTACCAAACAAATATCACAGAAGCAATTTTGAGAGCAAAGGAGAAAGGAGGATTGTATTATCTGGATGGGTTGTGTACAAATCCGTCAGTTGCTACTATGACTTCACCGGTTATCCAACAATCACCCGTACAGACATTTGTCACGACGGAAGAGGACTTCGTGAAAATTCCGAAGCCGAAGAAACAGAAGTCACAGCAACAGTACATTACGGATTTTAGGATTCAAATGCCGCCATTACCTGCGACCGTGGCTCCGACGTCAATCGCCGTTGCCACCAATCCTGTCCCCCAATCCTTGCCTGTCCTCAACAACTCTCCAACCCCATCCTATGCTGATGTCATCCAACACATCCCAAGCAGTCCTTTGCCTATTCCATCCCCTCTTCCCGTCCAATCCGCTGGCAATTCTTTTCAATCACAAAAGAAGACTCTTGCCAATCCTGTCCAATTGCCAAAGAAAGTCCTTGCCAATCCCGCTTCTGTCAAAGATGCAACTGGTTTGTGGCATAGTCGCCTTGGACATCTGCATACCAACGCGATGCGGTTATTAGCCAATAATGACCATGTTTATGGACTTGAACCTGCGGAAGTGTCACAGGAATTAGCATGCAACGACTGTAGGATTGCGAAATCTATTAGGGCTTCTCATAAGCCGGATCCTCATCCTTGTACCTCCAAACCTCTTGACCTCTTACATATGGATGTTTGGGGGCCATATCCGGTTCCTTCATTTGGTGGCGCTTGTTTTGTTCTCACCGTTATAGACGATGCAACGAGATATACCTGGATCACCCCCTTAGCACAAAAATCCCAAGTCTTCTCGTGCTTCAAAGAAATCGTCGCCCGAGTTGAGCGTGTCGCCAACACACGTGTCAAGGCCATACGCACTGACAGGGGCGGCGAGTTCATGTCAAATGAATTCCAACAATATTTGAAGGACAAAGGGATCCAGGGTCAACGAACAAATCCTTCGAGCCCCCAGATGAACGGCACAGCTGAGAGAATCAACCGGACAATGGCTGACCACATTAGAGCTGTACAAGAAGAAACAAAACTTCCAGCCGCCTTATGGGCAGAGATTGCTGTCAACTTCGCATACATCAAAAATCGAAGTCCACATTCTCGTCTGAATAATCAGGTGCCATATATTCTTTGGCGACAGCGTGCTCTTTCCTTGCGTCATCTGAGAAAAATTGGATCTAAGTGCTGGGTGCACTTCACTGCACCGGGACGCAGGAAACTCAACCCGCGAGCCTGGGAGGGATTTCTCGTGGGTTACGCCACTGGTACACGTGGTTACCGTGTCTGGAACCCTTTAGATAATAGCGTAACGGAATCAATTCACGTGCGCATCGATGAGCATCAGTCTTACAAAAAGACACTGCGGAACCAAAACGGCAACCAGTATCCAATTTATGAAGAACCTGATGTTGGTCAACAACCTCGAGTTACTTTTGACGACAGTGTCCAATATCTGGACTGGCCCAAGAATGATTCTGATGAAGATTCATCCAATGCATCGGATGAAAATGGCGACAACCCAGACGATGATGACGATGATGATGATGATGAGGATGGAGATGGAAATGTTTCTAGATCTATTTCTATCCCACTAGTACATCTTTCGCCACTTGGGACTCCCGAACGTCAATTACTAGAAGCATGTGCTCTAGCATTACCAGGTTCTGCAACATTGGGACATTCAGCAACATACCCAATCTTTTTTCAAGAAGAACAAGACACCGATGAAGATATTGATCAAATCGATGATGATGCTATTCGATCGTATGCAGCTGAATCACAACAGTTTGACTCTCCGAATATTTCATCAGCTCCTGCCAGCTCTCCTGAGCTTTCCCAGCTTTCCCCACCTGGCTCACCGAATCGTTTTATTACATTGCGTCGAAGACACGGTGGGGACATTCTTCAGCACACGATGCCCATACTTGGCCAGGGAGCGATGTCACCTTTGCCAACTGGTTCGACGTCCGTTCCAGCTCATGGAAACAGGACCTCTTTTATGTGGCGTTATGTGGGTGGAGACACAGTCTTCAGGAGATGGGTTCGCGAAGAACACTTAAGGAAAGATCAACGACCAGGCACGATTGACGCAGATGTCTATTATTTTCCACAGCCTGGCACAAGACTTCGATCCCGTAACGAAATTGCAGCATTCTGTCAAGTGAATGATCTTCCTTACGATCCTGAATTATTCTTCTTTGGCGTTATGGAACATTCGTTACCGTTGATTCCTCCGGCCCGTCATGCAGCTCATCTTTGCCGTACGGAGCCATCATCCTATTCTGATATAACGACATTCCCAGATGCCCCAAAATGGCGCGAAGCCGTTGATGAAGAATTGGGCATTTTCAAAGAAAGGCAGATTTATCAAGAAGTTCCGAAGCCGCCCAACACTACAGTCTTAGGCTGTAAATGGATCTTCAAACTGAAAACGGATCTAAGCGGCGAAATAACTCGTTATCGTGCCCGGCTTGTCGCGCAAGGCTTTCGCCAAACCATCGGGGTTGATTACGACGAGGTCTTTAGCCCAGTCGTGAACTTTGTTTTAATCCGGCTATTCTTCTGTCTTCTAGTCGTCCTCAGAGGATGGAAGGATGCTCACCTCGACGTCAAAAGTGCATACCTGTATGGGGACCTGAAGCACAAGGTGTACATGCGCATCCCCGCAGGTGCAACTTGTTCGAATCCCGGAAACGTCTGGCTGCTTGTTAAATCCCTCTACGGACTTCACCAATCAGGGAGGGAGTGGTACGAAAAGTTGGATGGAACGCTTCGAGCCCTCGGTTTTCGGAAGATGCCCGCGTGCAATTGTGTGTACATTTACGGCAATTGCGCCGTCATGTTAGTTTACGTGGACGACATCGTTCTCTTTTACGCTTCCGACACCGTGTTGACCCGGATTATCCGACTTATTTCGTCCAAATTCGACATCGTTAATCTTGGTCCCATCACGAAATTATTGGGAGTCGAATTTATTCGCGACGCCGGACGGACTTTCATCACACAACGTGGCTACATCACAAAGCTCGTTAAGAAGTTCGAAGTTTCCATCAACCGTCTCGTAAAAGTTCCCGTCACACCTGGGACGACACTCGTAAAGGGGTCAACCGATAATCTACCGGACTTTCCTTACCGATCCCTAATCGGTTCGCTTTTATTCCTCGCGTCGAGAACACGCCCCGATATCTTATTTTCGGTTATTTCGTTGAGCCAATTCAACACATGTTACGACAAAACGCACATCCGAGCCCTCACACAAGTTCTCCAGTACGTGGCTAACACCGTCGACTATCGAATCGAACTTTCCAACTGTAATTCGAGTCAATTGTGGGCTTTTACGGATGCGTCGTGGGCAAGCGATCATGCAACGTCCCTAAGTTTCGGAGGCTATATCAACTTTATCGGAAATGTGCCTATTGGCTGGTCGTGCCGAAAACAGTCAACGGTCGCATGTTCTACTATGGAGGCGGAATTTCTCTCTCTAGTGGAATGTGTTAAAGAATCCTTCTGGCTCGACCACATTTACACCGAATTTCCAGTTCTCAACCGACAATCTCGACCAATGATCTATTCCGACGCTCTCTCGGCTATCCAGTTTACTGAAAATGACGTGGAAAATTCCAAGACCAAACATATCCGCGTCAAATATCATTGGCTGCGAGAGTGGTATAAGGCGGGATGTTTCGACCTTCATAAAGTATCCGGTGAACAGAACATTGCGGACATTTTCACCAAATGGCTTGGTTTCGAACGTTTGAAGTCCTTAATCGACAAGATCTTCCGGCACTGATTTCACCGTGACTTTATTGTGACTTTCTTTATTTCTTATTCCCAATTGTGAGGATCATCGAGTTCCAGTGGGAATATTCGGGCTTATGTAGCGTTCTTCAATTATAGTACCCGGCTCGATGATTCGATTTTATTATTTCTGTTTTATCTCTTATACACTGTAATTCCAGTATCTGGCCATTATTTCCCCGATTCTATTTCCATCGAAAGGGGGAATTGTTGGTTTTGAGAAACCCAAATGTTTTATGTCGATGTGATATAGAATCACATTTTGATTGTTTAGTTTAATTATCTCGATGTATTAATTCACATGTTTATTTACTTTGGTATTATGTTTGCTTTATGCATTTAAGCATGAAGCATCATGCATTCCCTAGCTATATTTTTATGTTATCACATGTTTTATATTTATGTAATGCATAATTCCGACACAAGGTGTCGTTGCTTATGTTTTTCCCATCCAAGATGGACGCGCACATGAATATGTGCTCTCATTGCTTTTCAACATTAGAAAAGGACTCTATTTGTAAGATATTTATTATTTCCATTAAATGTTTATGTTTTTAGAGTATTTCACTTTAATTTAGAGCACCTTCTGTGCTTTTTGGGCGCACATAAGCGGTATTTGGCCGCGCGCACTCGTCTCGTTCGCGACAACGTCGCTATTACGTCCGTGTCGGCAACACGGCGCCCGAATTACGCTTCCACACTCGACACACGTCGAATTTGCGCTACTTCCCTCTGCTCCAAACGTTCATAGAGAACGTCGCGTGACGGTTAGAGAACGTCGCGTGACGGTTAGAGAACGTCGAGTGACGGTTAGAGAACGTCGCGTGACGTTTAGAGAACGTCGCGTGACGTTTAGAGAACGCCGCGTGACGTTTAGGGAACGTCGCGTGACGTTTAGGGAACGTCGCGTGACGTTTAGGGAACGTCGCGTGACGTTTAGGGAACGTCGCGTGACGTTTAGGGAACGTCGCGTGACGTTTAGGGAACGTCGCGTGACGTTTAGGGAACGTCGCGTGACGTTTAGGGAACGTCGCGTGACGTTTAAGGAACGTCGCGTGACGTTTAGGGAACGCCGCGTGACGTTTAGGGAACGTCGCGTGACGTTTAGGGAACGCCGCGTGACGTTTAGGGAACGTCGCGTGACGTTTAGGGAACGTCGCGTGACGTTTAGGGAACGTCGCGTGACGTTTAGGGAACGTCGCGTGACGTTTAGGGAACGTCGCGTGACGTTTAGGGAACGTCGCGTGACGTTTAGGGAACGTCGCGTGACGTTTAGGGAACGTCGCGTGACGTTTAGGGAACGCGCGTGACATTTCGAGTTTTGTTGCATAGTTGTTGCATAGTTGTTGCATAGTGTTTCATAGTTATTGCATGATTTTGCATAGTTGTTGCATGGCATTACATAGTTGTGCATAGTGTTTCATAGTTGTTTCAAAGTGTTTCATAGATGTTTCAAGGTGTTTCATAGATGTTTTTAGGTGTTTCACAGGTGTTTCTAGGTGTTTCATAGGCGTTGCAAGGTGTTTCATAGGTGTTTCATAGGTGTTTCATAGATGTTTCATAGATGTTTCAATTTGTTTCATTGGTGTTTTATAGGTGTTTCAAGGTGTTTCAAGGTTTCATAGATGTTTCAAGGTGTTTCATAGATGTTTCAAGGTGTTTCATAGATGTTTCAAGGTGTTTCATAAATGTTTCAAGGTGTTTCATAGGTGTTTCAAGGTGTTTTATAAGTGTTTTAAGGTGTTTCATAGGTGTTTCAAGGTGTTTCATAGGTATTTCAAGGTGTTTCATAGATGTTTCAAGGTGTTTCAAACCGTTCCAGCGACTTTACAAACCGATCCAGCGACTGTACAAACTGTTGCAGCGACTTTACAAACTGTTCCAGCGACTTTACAAACCGTTGCAGCGCCTTTACAAATTGTTGCAGTGACTTTACAGGCCGTTGCAGCAACTTTACAAATCGTTGGACCGACTTTACAAACCGTTGAACCGACTTTACAAATTGTTCCAGCGACTTTACAAACCGTTGCAGCGACTTTACAAATTGTTGCAGTGACTTTACAGGCTGTTGCAGCAACTTTACAGGCCGTTGCAGCGACTTTACAGGCCGTTGCAGCGACTTTACAAACCTTTGCAGCGACTTTACAAATCTTTGCAGCGACTTTACAAAACGTTCCAGCGACTTTACAAACCGTTGCAGCATCTTTACAAACCGTTGCAACGACTTTACAAACCGTTGCAGCGACTTTACAAACCGTTGCAGCGACTTTACAAACCGTTGCAGCGACTTTACAAACCGTTGCAGCGACTTTACAAACCGTTGCAGCGACTTTACAAACCGTTGCAGCGACTTTACAGGCCGTTGCAGCGACTTTACAGGCCGTTGCAGCGACTTAACAAGCCGTTGCAGCGACTTTACAGGCCGTTGCAGCGACTTTACAGGCCGTTGCAGCGACTTTACAGGCCGTTGCAGCGACTTTACAGGCCGTTGCAGCGACTTTACAGGCCGTTGCAGCAACAAGACATATTCTAAAATAAAATAAAAACTGTAGAATAAAATAAAATAAAACTTTTATAGTGACAACCAGATATTTCTCGTGATCGCATCCAAGAATTTCCTGCCGAAAATCAGGCGGCTGAAAAACTGAAATAAATTAAATTAAATAAATAAATAAAACAAAGATGATTAAAGTTTATGGGAGATGTGCATTTCATGAACCCTAAAACGAGGCAGTTAGTTTTAAAGGTAAAATTACAACTAAAATTGGAGTAAAAGTTGGGTAGGAACGATTCAAACTAACACAAACACGACAAAAACAACTCGTGCTTACACATCTGAGGAAATTATACGTACGATTCATGAGTGATTCTTCCGAGAGGAGTTATCGCATCCCGTCCAGTCCTTTGTCTGTTTCGTGGCTACGGGGTTTACAGACAAAGAATCATGGGCATCGTTCTCGACAGAACGAATCTTTACGCTTTACTACACCTAGAAGGATCATTCATCCGGTGCAGTTACCGCTACACCAGACAAACAATCAAATAAAATGTAATACGTGAAAGGAGGCATCATACCGTACATAAAACAGCGAAAATATTATTCTCTATTTTATTGTGAATTTCCGGCAATTAAACCTCCCCTCTATTTTTTATAGCGTTCACCATCGCCTCCTTACTGCCCAAAATTGCATGATGACAACCACAGTATAGGGCGATGAGATTTAATTTTTTGGTTGAGTAAAGTAGCCAGCTACTTGAAGATTGCAACCAATTTCTGATCAAAATACTGGATGAAGCTGCAGAAATCTTTTACCTAGCCATTTCAACTGTAAACTATCTCAAAGCTGAGACTAGCTGACCCGAAATTACCAAGACACAACTACAAGCTCTAGTTAACTTCAAGTGATTTTATTACAAAACAATTCCTTTTTAAATATCGCATTGGTCAGCTCTGATTGGCTGACCACACGGAACGGCCGCCAATTGGCTGTCTTCCCCAAAAACGTCTATTGGACATATTTGTGTATGTCCACCCGCCCCCTGGCGATCGTTGTCGCCCGTCCTCTCATCTCAAACCCAAAAAACTCCACACTCGGTCATCCGACTACATGTCGGCGTCCTCGCCTATGCTTTGTCATTTCGTCTGCTCCCAACATCGTGTCGTCCTCGTAATGTTCCCCGATATAAACTGCTAAGCTTTCCCACCTTGCTCTGCATCGCAATCGCCCTCCAATTTCGATTCGTTCTTCTTCGCGCGCCCCTCAATTCTTGACTCGACTTGTCTTTACTCAAGTTTGCCTTCGGACTTGTCTCTATCGCCACCAGCCGCCGGGTGTCCAAACCGTGGTCCGCATCCCCGTTCTCGAAAATCCTGCGCTCAGCTTCTCTGTGCATCAGCAACCTGTTCGACCCAATCTCGCTGCCCACGTGTCTTTCGCCCCCATCGTTGCTCTCGTCGTCGTCGCTCTTGCCTGCATCGTCGTTGTTCTTGTCAATATCTCGCGTCCGTCGCGCTTCTCTGCCGAGCAGGAGCTCGTCCAATTTGAGTCCATCCAACCCCGCAACAAATTCGCCTTGTAGTTCGTTCGCCCCCTCATCTTGAATCATCTTGTCCTCGTCATTCAATTCGCTGCCAACCTCGTCGCTCATCTCCTTCAGATCCGCATCAAACTCGCTTGGTTGCGTATCCAATTCCTCCGACTTCGTATTGACTTCGCCTTGATTTGCATCAAATTCGTTCGAACTCGCATCTCGATTTTCCTCGTTCACATCCCGATTTACTTTGCTCTCTTTGCCAAGATCGTCGCCACTCTCGTCCTCAACCACATTACTGTCGCCATCCAATCCATCGTTCATCTCCTTTGTTTCTTCTTCCGGTCTCCCCGTAATCGTATCGTCGTTCTGAGTCTCAATCGTGTCTTTGTCTCGAAACGTCTCGATCGCGTCTTCGTTTCGATTCGTTGTGATCACATCTCGAAGCGTCTTGTTTTCACCGTCGTTTCCTCTTTCATTTTCTTCTCGAACCATCGCAACTTTATCTCGGATCGTCTCTTTTTCATTATCGCCACTAAATTCACTGCCCAATTCTTCGTTTCGATCCGTCTCGGTCGCATCTTCGTTCCGGTTTGCCTCGTCATTTTCTCAAATTATCCCAACTTTCTCCTGAATTGCCTCGATCGCAATTTCCTTTCGACTCGTCTCGATCGCGTCTTCGCTTTGATCTATTCCGATCACATCTTTGTTTCGACCCGTTTCCTCTACGTCGTTTACGTCTTCGACGTCCAATTCGACTCCACCACCTAATTCGTCGCTTTCAATCTCGCTTTCCACTTTATCGTCTATTTCTTTCATCGCTGCTTCTGGTTCCTTCGCAATTTCGATCTTCTCGACTTGTGTTTGTGCGGTGCGAATCTCCCTGATAGAAATCTTGCCGATCTTCTTGGGTTTATCGTCCAGCTTTCGTCCCTTCTTTGGTTCCGGACACGTGTTCGCCATGTGCCCAAATCCGCTACAATTAAAACATTTTGTCCCGTTTGGACACGCGTTCGACACATGTCCCGACTTTCTTTTTTGAAATCACAAATTTCAATGAATGAAAAGTTGAAAACACAACTCTGATGGACAAAAGATGATAAAATAGAGGGTTTCATTAATTAAGCAATTTTGCAATTTTGCAACTTTAGCAATTTTGCACTTTTGAATTTGTCACATGATATCAGTTCCACCAATCGTGTGCATAATTGCAAAAACACAAAACAGAAAAAATACACAATCACAAAATCAAAGGTAGTTTTGCTATTTTGGCAAAATGGCAGCAGCCAAACTCAATCCAAGTGGCCATCACAAATTGTGATTAACAATTAGTTGCAAAAACAATCTCATGATTTTGCAATTATTTAAATAGTCACATGACTCATCCACCATATTGGGTTTTAGTTATATCCAACCAATTTTAAAATGTGATGCAAAATAACTAGCTCTACAGGGTGAGTCAAAAGTCTGGAAACACTTTTTTTTCTTGCAATCGACCAAAGATATGTCAATTCTATTGATGTGGTCATACAGGAAGTCAATGGTAGGCTATTCAGTGGTGACCTTAAATTTGACCCAGAAGGTCATCTTCAAGGTTATTCACTTTCTGACTTGCAAACCGTCTAAGATACAGCAAAATTTCCAATTACAGAGTTGTAGAACACGATCGAATTAGTACTATCCAACTTATCTTAGACATCTTAATTTAAATATTTTCCTTTTAAAATGTAAACAAATCAGCTGAAGTAAAGCCAGCCATTGTGACAAAACTTAAATTTCTATTGCAAAAGTACTGAATTTCTTCAATAAATATATTCAAATCTGCATTATTATGTAAGTACACAAGTAAAACCACTGTCTTTTTTTAATGTCTAAATTATTTTATTTTTATAGGAATAAAAATTTCAATTTGCTGATTTGTTTTCATTTTTTTAAAAAAAACTATTTTACTTAAAGCGACTAAAATAAGTTGGATAATACTAATTTGATGGTGCTCTACAACTTTGTAATTGGAAATTTTGCTGTATCTTAAACGGTTTAAAAGTTAGAAAGTCAATGACCTTGAAGATGACCTTCCGGGACAAATTTAAGATCACCACTGGATAGCCCACCATCAACTTCCTATATGCCTAAATCAATAGAATTGATATATCTTCGGTTATTCTCAAGAAAAAAAGGTGTTTCCAGACTTTTGACTCACCCTGTATTTGTGTAATGGAACAAATTTTTTTTTAAAAAGGTACATTTTAATAAATATAAGTTTCACAGATTGCACAAGAGCCATTAATTGAGTTTCTTAGCTGTTATACAGTCATGGATGCATCAGCATATTGATGATATACAAGGATACAAGTTGGCCACTTAGATAGAGCTTGGATGCCTCCATTTTGTTTTGAGTTTCACAAGCCTCAAAATCACTAATTCTCAAAATCACAAAAACTACCTTTTAGATGTTTTTGGGATTTTGTGTTTTCACTCTCTTGTACTTTAGTGAATGTGAATGTGATTGGTAGAACAGATATCACATGGCAATACTCAAAAATCACAAAGTTGTCCAAATCACACAATTGCAAAATTGACTGGGTTAATTCAATGTAATCCCATTTTTAGAGGCATCAAAAAATAATGATTTTATGATTAATGCAAAATCACAAAATTGCAAAATCATTCATATAATGAAACCCCCTAATGTTAGCTCTTACTTGTTAGCTTGTATCATTGCAGTCCAAAATGCTTCAAGCTATTAATGAATTTATTTAAACTTCCATTCATTCGGACTTTGCAGCGTTTGGTAAAGGATGTTAAAATCGAACCAGGTATTAATCATCAAGTTCTAACTTTACTAAAACAGAAGGCAGCATCATTTTCGGATTTAGAAAAACTTTGCGTCAGCAGTTTTGATGAAATGGCAATAAGTTCCAAAGCAATTGATGAAATAATTGGTTTTGAAAATTTTGGTATCGAATTAGGGAAAAGATCTAAAATTGCCAATCAGGCCTTGGTGTTTATGCTCCGATCAGTTACGGGTAAATGGAAACAGATTTTGGGGTACACGTTATCTTGTAATTTGACTAAACCAGTTAACATGGTTTATTTACTGAAGCAATGGCTAACTGAATTAAATAAGATTGGCTTCAGGGTTGTCTCTATGGTGTGTGATCAGGGCCCAACTAATCGAGTGTTAATTCAAAAGCATTTAAATGTCACAGCAATCAAACCGTACTTTGAATATGCTGATCACCAAAAGTGTTTTGTACTCTATGATGTACCCCACCTCGCAAAATCCATCAGAAATAATTTAAGCAAGTATGATTTTGAAGTTGATGGTGTGACTGTTTCATGTAAAAACATTGCAAGTGTACAAGCATTTGATGCAGAAAAAAGCATTGCTCCGAAATTAACCCGGAAGCATGTCAAATTACCAGGTTTTGCAAAGCAAAATGTAAAAACAGCTATGCAAACTTTCAGTCACAGTGTATATGCAGCAATAATGGTGTACACAACAATGAACAGGTTACCTCCGGAAGCAATTCATACTGCTTTATTTATTAAAAGAATGGATCAGTTATTCGATGCTTGTAATTCACGAGGCAGTAAGCATAAAAAAATATTTAAACGTGCTCTGAGCAATTCAACTGACCACATCATTAAATTGTTTCATGAGACAATCAAATCATTTGAGTCCATAAAAATAATTGGTTGTAAAAGTAAATCACTTCCCTGCATCTCTGGATGGATCCTCACTCTAAGCTTAAATTCCATATTGCAGTTATGGGATTACTTAAGAGGTAATGGTTTAAGTTTTTTAATGACTTACAGACTTAACCAAGACTGTTTGGAAAATAGCTTAGTTTTTCTGTAATTAGAAGTCGTGGTGGTTTTCAGGATCATCCAGATGCACAGAAATTCCAATTTTCTCTTCGAAAAGTCATCATCACTTCACTTTTTACGGCCAATGATAGAAGTAATTGTCAAGCGGATTTCGACAAATTTCTTCTGGAGATAGCAGAACTTGCTCAACTAAAAAACAATACGGGTTCACCGTGCAAAAAGCAAACGTTAAACCAAGACATCAGCAATGCGATTGAAAATGATGATAGTCCAGCGTTAGAATTAAATGAAGTTAATGCTATCACATATATTGCAGGTTATATTAGCAAGAAAGTGCTAAATAATCACGTTTGTGCACCATGTAAAAATGCATTGATTTTACCAGATTCGAGCTTCAACAATGAGAGCCAATTGCTAACACTTTTCAAAGATTATAAAGGGGGATCCAACATTGAGTGTCTTGCCGTGCCATCTGCTGAACTAACAGAAGCATTGGAAAAAACCACAATTCTCTTTGATAAGATACTACCCAAAATCATCCATTTAAATAATCTGAAATACAGGTTAACCGAATACCTATGCTATTTCTTATGATTATTTCTCTTGGTTTAATGAATGCATAAAACATTAGACAATGTCTTAAATATTTTTTCGAATGGCAGAATATTTTCATATGTAAAATCTTTAAACAAGCAATTTGAATTAGAAAAAATTGATAAGCAAAAAGCAAGCAAATTGAAAAAATTAAATGCTAAATATTTATAATTTTTATTTGTAGCTTTCAGAATAAACTTATCAACACATTATGCTTCTTAAAATTTATTTATCATATAAAAAAAAAATTGTGAGGAACTGTAAACACCGAATTCTGAATTTTGAAGAGATAGGGAAAGTATCGACCGCTTGGTGCGCTGTTTTTCTCCGATCACGCGGAGAACAAAGGATTTTGGAGAAGTGACGCATCTGTGGCCATGTTTACGCACAAAATCTGTGGCCATGTTTGCGCACAAAATCCACACCAGATGTCGCAAATTTTGCTTGCTACTTCTCCTGGCAAAATGAATAGGAAGAGTGAAAAACAAAGATCTAAAATTGACTATGTGATTCATTTTGATGTTTTTTATGGCTAAATCTTTGTCAAACAGTAAGTATATGAAATGTTACATATTGTAAAATTGTAAAATCCTGCTTAAGTTTTCATACATCATTTTTAATTTCACCAAGCCATGTGCTTATTTAGGGCCATGAAAAAATTGCAAGGTTTACCTGTGATGCTGCTGACATTATTACTGTTTTTAATGTGTGTGGAAATGCAAAGATTCAGTGACTTATTGCAATGACTTATTGCAAAAAATTAATAATGATTTAATCATAAATGAATACATATTGGAAATCTGTCCATATTCGGAGACAGAAATTGATTATTCTAACTTTAGTAATCAAAATAATTAAAGTTTATATACCTAAGGTAAAATACTACCAATTTTTAACTAAATTAATCATTTTTTTAAATACAACTTTTACTTTTATAGGGATTGGAACTACCTGAGCAATCATTAATGTACTGTACCAGGGGTCGGCAACCTACGGCTCGCGAGCCGCATGCGGCTCTTTCGATGCCAAGGTGCGGCTCTCCAAGATGAAGTACATTCATGTAACTGGAAGAATGTACTTCACTTTAGCGACGCCCGTTTTAGCGACGCCGTTTTTTAATCTAATTAAACCTAACCTGACCTGACCTAACCTAAACAAACTAGCCTAACCTGACCTAAACTAACCTAACCTAGCTGAATCTAAGCAGCTGAAACACGGCGTTGCTAAAGTAATATACCGTACCGCCTTGTTTAAACGCCCGGGTTCAATAAAGCGCCGGCCCCGTTTTAGTGCTGTGCAGTCATCGGCGGTTCAATGAATTCCCGCCGGCCCCGAATAAGCGCCGGGCCCCCCAAAAATTATCGTTTTTTTTGTAAAAAATCGATGATTTTTGCCGAAAAATCGCCATTTTTTGTGAAAAATCGCCATTTTTTGTGAAAAATCGCCATTTTTTGTAAAAAATCGCCATTTTTTGTGAAAAATCGCCATTTTTTGTGAAAAATTGCCATTTTTTGTGAAAAATTGCCATTTTTTGTGAAAAATCGGCGAATTTTCGGTTATGCGCCGGGTTTCAAATTGGCGCCAGGGAAGCAACTGAAAAAAAAAATTAAACGCCCGGGCGTTTAAACGGTGGCTCTTTAAAAACTGGAAAATTATGTAAATTTTAACTTTTGGCTCTTTTGTCTCAAAAGGTTGACGACCCCTGTACTGTACAGAGTATATCTGTCAATGATTGCTTGAAAGTTTATTTCATATTTTATTTATTAAATATAACTTTCCTAAAAACTGTGTTAAAATCAATAGTAATGTTAGCACTGAAAAATGTACAACTGATGACAATATTTCTGTTATCAGATATATTGCAGGTTTTGTTTTTCGTGGAATTAATCGTAGATTTAAAAGCAAAATTGATTGCTATATATTTTTAAACACATGTGCAGCCGCAGGTGATCAGGATACAGAAGACTGGATATGCAAAGTTGATCGAGGTGGACTGGCAAGAGTTAACAGACTTACAGTGGACCTCATACTAATAATTGACAAACTGTCAAACAAACATTACAACTTGAAAGGTGTTCAGTCAGTTAGCTTAAAATCCCGAAAACAAATTGAAAAGGAAATTCTCGTTAATTCTAATTTAAACACTGCTTTTCATGAGCTTTGGATAAATCAGAGTGAAGCAACCACCGATTCAAATTTAGAAACACAATCCACATTACATTAAGCTTAAGAACCATCAAGCAAGGCGACGTAACTTAAATATCAGGCAGAAGACGTCGAGAAGAACTTTACTGAGAAAGGGATTAAGATTATGAAGCAAGACGCGAAGAAATCTTACCAGCACCGAGTCAAGAAAATTCGGATAGAGAGAAGGAACTTAAGGCTCGTTTACATTGTCGCGAAATTTAGCACGCGAAATGGTCGCGCCCAAAATTTCGCACGAAAAAATTTGCTTCTCATGTTCTCAATGAAGCAAAAAGTGAAGTCTCGTTTTAGACGAGATTGTGCGAGAGCAAAGTAGAAATTCAAAATGGATGCTCACCGGGTAGCGGCTGTGATTGTTATTATGGCAGGGGCATATTTGTTGTCAAAATCCAAATCCAAATCCAAAAAAAAGGTTAGACGACCTAGGCGAATGTGGGTCAGGAAAATATATGAAAGAAGAAATGAATTGGGAGAATTCAATCATCTGATAAGAGAAATGCGGGCAGACGATTCCGAAATGTTTTTCAATTATTTTCGTATGGTTCCAGAAAGGTATTGTATTTTACTTTGTTTTCATACCTATAATTTATGCTACAAAAATATTCTTTTCAAGGTTTGATCAATTATTGGCTTTAATTCGATCTGATATTGAGCACACTGCATTCCGCAGTCCTATACCACCGCAAGAAAGATTGGCATTGACAATACGGTACTAAAGTTATTTTTGCGGAAATATAAATAATAATTATGTTTTTACTCTTGTATTAGGTTTCTTGCAACAGGTAATTCTATGACATCGCTCAGTTTTAATTACCGTATGTCAAAGTCAGTAATATGTGGGATAATTAAGGAAGTCTGTGATGCAATTTGGAAAAATTTACAGCCAATTTATCTTTCTGTACCGACTGAACAAGAATGGAAAAAGATTGCAGAAGATTTCTGGGTGAAATGGCAGTTTCCAAATTGTTTTGGTGCACTGGATGGCAACCACATCTTTATTCGTTCACCACCAAACTCCGGTTCCGAATATTATAATTATAAGACAAGGTTCAGCATTGTACTCATGGCTGTTTGCGATGCAAATTATAATTACACACTCATTGATGTTGGACAGCCCGGCAGAAATAGTGATGGTGGTGTTTTTTCTAACAGTGAATTCGGTAAATTGCTGGAAAATAATGAATTAGGTATTCCAGCACCAGCCTGTTTACCTTTAACCAATGTTTCAACACCAATGGTATTAGTTGCGGATGAGGCATTCCCTCTGAAGAATTATATAATGCGACCATTCCCAGGAAGTGTTTTAAATGAAAACCGGAGAGTGTATAATTATAGATTATCTCGTGCACGAAGAATTATTGAAAACACTTTTGGGATTACAGCTGCTAGATGGCAAATTTTATATAAAGCAATTCATTGCAAGCCTGATAAAGTAGTTAGTATCGTTAAAGCAATATGTAGTTTGGACAATTTCCTGCGAGCAAATGAACGCAGATTACCAGCAAATCAACAAACATATTGCCCTTCACATCTTCTCGACCATGAACTTGCTGACAGAACATTGGTCCCTGGAACTTGGCGGGAAATTGCACCGCAGGATGTACAACTCAGACATCCATTTGGTAGTTACAATCACAGTCAACAGGCTGCTAAAATACGCGAGACATTTGTTTCATATTTTGTTAGCGGTGATGGAGAAGTGGATTGGCAATATGACTATGTCAACCGAGGATTGATACAGAACCAACAGTGAAATAAAAAATGAATGATAATTAAAACTTTATTTCTTTTATTTTTTATTTTTATTAATTCATTTCAACATTTATTGATCAACAATTTAACAGCAAGGAGGAACTGATTCAGGTAGAAAAACGTGCAAATGCAAGAATTAGTTGTCGAGTTTATTGATTTTCCGTTGAGTTTTTCTTTCGGTAAATCTGTAAATTCAGTAAATTCGTGCGTAAACCCAAACAAACTAAATCAAAACATCAAATCTTAACCGGTTAAAGCGCTGCTGGTTGACGCCATAATTAATCACTGCAACAATTGTTGCAGCTCGTGGTTTGAATTCAATGTCACATGTTTATTTCAAAGTATAATAAATCACTGTTTCGTACATTTTTTATTGAATAAAAACCAAATAAATAAGATAAAACTAATTATTTTTAAATATACGTTATAATCTTTATCTCTCGTGTCGTTGGAGCCATTTCATCTTGCAACCTATTTAATTCCCATAAAATTAACGTTAAAAATGCTCAAATTACGTGTCTTACTGCACGGCAATTCGTGTGAAAACGTCGTTACGACCCAAGTACGATTCGATGCGCATTCCACAGTGGCGTACACCACGTACGACGTCGTGGGCGCGCACCAGTAATTAATTATCGTTTCTAGTTTGGTTTTTACGCCGAAAATTAATTATTTGCTTTGATATTTTCAACTTTTGTGCCATTTAAGACTCGAGTGTCAATGTCCCCGTGAAATATGCGATAAATATCAAGATTAGTATTGATTTAATTAATTAATTCGTTGAATTCTAATTAAATTGGGTTGACAAAAGTGATGTAATTGGTTTTTATGAAATTTGTAATTTTTTTTTATGTTGTTGATGATTAATAATCGATTTTATATCCTATTGATGATAGTATATACAAACAACATTTTTTATTTGTATTTATTTCAACATTTATCGATCAACATTTTCAGCCTCAATTTCAAATAAAGTAGTCATCAGTTTTCTTTCGGCATCTCCTCGCTTTTCTTCCGGTAATTTTCGCAATCGTGCGCCCAGATATTTGGCAAATGCATCATCCTCGCCATCGCCAGTTGGTTTGCCTGATTCCAGGCAAACCAGTGCCCGCTTCATAAACCCTTTAACTTCATCATTGCCATCTCCCTCAACAACAGATTCATGTTTTCTTTTATTCACATTTCCATGTCGGAAACTCGGTGAAAATAAACTGTTTGCTGGTGATGATGGCAATGATCGGCTATTTGGGTAGTGCTGAGGTGGAAGTTGTGGTGATGCTGATGATGATTCTAAACTCATGTCCTGTTCTACGAGGTCATGTCTGACGTATAATGTGTTCACAACTAAACTGGATTCCGAAAATTTCTATTGCATGTGTATTAAAAATTATTTTCATTTCAGGTCAGAAAGTAATGTTGATAAAGATGTTGTTACAACGCAGAATGATTGTCAAAACATTCTGAATAGTATGATGGCACCTGGTGAAGGTAAAAATTTGTTTAAATGCATTTGTACTGAATAATAAAATAATTTATTTATATTTTCTTAGATATTCACAGTGAGGAAATTTTAGAACAGGACATGAGTTTAGAATCATCATCAGCATCACCACAACTTCCACCTTGTGACGGTTATAAAACCGTATTATCCAATGTTCACACTAGGTGGCGCTGTTTATCTAACGCGCGCAGTTTAAACTCGATAAAGTTGCGAGTTATATTAAATAGTTAATATAATATTGCGAATAAAATATACAGTATTTTATTAGACTCAACTAAGTATTATTTACTTGAGATATTGATTCTATCGAATCAATATCCTGTTGTACTTACCTGTTGAAGAGAACCAATCGGACTCTTCTGGACCCAGTTCAATATTAGGTCCGGACTAGTGATCCACGAATCCATGGATTCTGACGTCTGATTGGCTGTCGCTAATCTGATTGTTCTCTAGAACTATATAAGCTCTGGTTTTCCACCAGACCTTCGGCTTGTTTTCTGTATGTTTGTATGTATTGTTGGTTATCGTTTGATTTCTCTCTTTCTTATCGACACATCAGGCCCCCTCGTCTCTCATCAAATATGTATTCTTACAGATTGTGATATTGTTCGTTGTAGCGTATTTTCGGGAAGACTAACTCCGGTTACCAAATGGTCCCGTAGCGTTAGCTTGCTGTTCTAAGGAATAGCGAGAGTTCGTACGGTGACATAGTATAATGTTCCTACACAGTTTGGCCTTGCCAGATGTAAGTGGGCCCCTCAGCTAACTGGCCCCAGGTCGCGGTAAGGATGGCTGTTGTATATAATCTCTCAGGTCCCCAATGTTCTGTGGCTGGTCCTTCCGTACGTTAAAGGTCGGTAAAGGGCCGATATACAGGCGACACGCCGGGTTGGTAGCCCGTGAGTAATATCTAAAGATGTTACGTTAAACAATTACCTGGATCATGGTAATCCAACAGCGACAGCTGATTAATATTTACCCGGTGCTCGATCAAAGGATCCCGACATCGTAAGGCATGCTGGCGGATGGAAGTGTCAAAGCTTCCCGCGATTGTCCTCTCGACCGTCGTGACTGTCCCCGCCCCATCGTATACTCCGGGTTGGTAGCCCGTGAACAGTATTCCAAATACTGTGCTAAACAAACTACTCGGTTATTGGTAATGCCGATCTGGTAGTCCCCCAGGAACTGTTTACCCAGTGGTTGGTACCACTGAAAGCGACTTGACGCAGAAAACAAATACCCGGCGCCTGATCACGAGATCTTGTCGTCGTAAGGCATGCTGGCGGATGGAGTCTCAACAACTCCCGCGATGGTCCCCTCGACTGTCGTGACTGTCCCCGCCCATAGAATAACAATATAACAATTCATTTGTTATATTACACTAATAATGTTTTGATGATTTGAATACGGAATATTCTATTAAATATTCCCGGCCAAATACGAAGGATTCTTCGTATTAATAGATATCCGAGCTGCGGGACCGAATACGTCTCCGTAGCGCTAACTGTGACGATGCCGCAAAGTCAGCCGCACCACTCGAACAGCATCGCCCGGATCCTCAACCAGTGTAGCCGCCGTTACACTTATCCAGAACCCCAACTCCAGTTGTAATGTTAATAAACATGTAATTATATCACACAAAATCGTAAGTTGTTATATTTGATCACATATTCACATTGTACAGACTTCCGTAGCTTATCTCGGTTAGGTTATTTCTAGTTGTAGAAATGTCTTGTCTAAACCGATTTATCTCTTGTAATGGCTAATTATTCAGCCAAAAGTAGAATCGTCACAAGTGGAGGTTCTACCGAGATAGGCTGTCCAAATTTTAAATAAAATATTTGAAGTTTCGTGTGTCTATTGTGAATTCGAATAAGTGTAACTTTTACGGTGATTTTGTGTGTAAAATAAGTTTCGAACAAAATTTATTTTCGTGTCTAATATATTTTATTCT